>CM052538.1:192006000-192035855 GCA_028533065.1 Trachops cirrhosus | reverse complement strand
TGTGGGTGGGAGGGGGTGTGCAGGGCGGAGGGGAATAAAGGGGAGAAAACAGGACAACTGTAATAGCATAATCAATAAAATACATTTTAAAAATATGTTAAAAAATAATAAGCAGCAACAAAAGCAAAAAAAAAACAACACAAAAACATTGACAGCACCGTCCCCTGAGACAGGAAGGAGGCAAGGTCTGTGGGGAACCGGCTGGGACCTGAGCTCCCTCTCCTTCGTCTGTCACCTGAGAGGCGTGTGACTGACTGATCACACGGGGCGGGGTCATCGGGTCAAGAACCAAAGTTTTGTTCCACAGCTGAGACATTTTTTAAAGGTTTTATTTATTTATTTTTAGACAGAGGGGAAGGGAGGGAGACAGAGAGGGAGAGAAACATCAACGTGTGGCTGCCTCTCTCGTGCCCCCACACTGGGGACCTGGCCTGCAACCCAGGCATGTGCCCTGACTGGGAATCGAACCGGCGACCTCTAGGTTCGCAGACTGGCACTCAATCCCCTGAGCCACACCAGCCAGGGTGACAACGGAGACATTTTCCCCGTGAAGAACTTGGTTGAGAACTGAGTTGTTCAAAAAGAGAGGCGTTCGAGAACCGAGCTTGGGGTGCACGTGCACCCCGGGTCCACAGCAGCATTAGTTCCCAAAGCCGGAAGGCGGAGACACCCACGTGGCCATCCACAGACGACCTGACGGACAAAATGCAGTCCAGTCACGATGGCATAGCGTCCAGCCCTGGAAAGGAAGGAGGCTCCCACGCCTGCTACCACGTGGGTGGGCCGGAGACGTCACGCTGAGCGAAACAAGCCAGCCACGGAGGACAGACGTGGGACTCCCACAGCTGTCCACTCGGAGCTGCAGCTCGGCGGGCACCGAGCTTCTGTTCACGAGGACAGAGTCCTGGCACTGTGTCACAGTGGGGGGACACAACAGCGTGTGTCCTCGGTGCCCTGAGCAGTACGCACGAAAACGGTTACAATGGGGAATTTTATGTCATGTGTATGTTACTGCAATAAAAAAATCACCAAAAATGTTAACTTCCTTCTTCCTCTTTTCTGCTGTATCTCTACGTCTGAACGTGAGGGTAGAAGCTGCAGGACAGCGGTGCTGAACCCAGGGGACTTTGTCCCCTCCGGGGGACACCTGGCCTCGCCTGGAGACATTTTTGATTGTCATAACCGGGCGTGGGGAAGGATGCCACGGGCACCCAGTGGGTGGAGGCGGGGGTGCTGCTCAGCCCCCCACCGCGCACAGGGCAGACCCCGCGACGAAGAAGTCCCGGCCCCACATGTCCGCAGAGCCCAGGCTGCAAACCCCGTCCTGGGGGAAGGACTGAGCAGAACTAAAAACCAAACGTCAGTGCTTCACAAATGTCTACATTATCTCCTCATCTGTGTCCTGTGGAAGAAACAAAACATTCTCTAAGGAAAAGAACTGCGTTCTTATCCTTGCGCTGGCTCGCCAGCACGGCTCGACGTGGAGAGAGAGTGGGGTCTGTCTCAGTCCCCACGTCAGGCCCCTCCCCAGACACACCCCGGTACTGCCCGGCCCAGGGGAGCACTCAGAAGTGCTGGCAGCCCATTATCCATGGAGTGAGGCCGAGGAGGGACACCAGGTCCAGGCTCAGGGAGCACGGCTGGGCCCCCAGTAGCCCAAAGGCCACCAGAGGCCTGGAGGAGGGAAACGGGAATTAGCAGCCACCTGCAGAGCCCTGCCCGCCCTGCCCTTCTCGTACCCTAGCGTTGTGTGAGCCTGAGTTGTTCCTTAGGACCACAATTTGCGTGAAGCAGTTTGTGAGAACTTTGTGGACCTACTCACCTGAGAGGACAGATGTCAGGATGTCAGGCATGGCTGGATCCAGGAGCAGGAAAGAGGTCACTGGTCTCCACCCTTAGCCAACCATCTTTCTGCTCTGTTCAGCCCTGCTCTCCGTTGGGCCCTGGCTGGCCTCCTTTTTTTCCTGAAGCACGTGGCCACCTCTGGGATGTCTGGGAACACAGACAGGGCAGCCCCTCCCACTTACCTTGTCACCAGAGCCCACGATCCCCCAGAGCATGGCAGCTCAGCTCTCTCCTGGAGTACGTGGAGGGCCTCCTAGTTCACATCCTCGCCTCTTTGGGCAAGGTGGGCACCCCTGAGCAGCGGGGAGAGCGTCCCAAAGGAGAAGATACTGGTAAACAAAGCCAGGCTGTCCCCCGCTGCACTGAGGCAGCCCTGGCCAGCCTGGCAGAGGGGGCGGGGTCCAGCATGAGGGGTTTTTGTCTCCAACAGTGCTGGGGCTGACCACTGCCACCCGGCTCCAGGCCTCGCCCTGCTGCTATCTCACGTGGCTGTGACCCTCTTCCTTCTGGCTGCGAGGGCGCTGAGCACCCACCCCTGGCTGGCTGGCCTCAGGGTGCTGCTCCTGCCGCCCTGCCCCCCCGCCCCAGTTTACCCACAGCCCCGCCTCCTGTAGGGTGACTTGCTGTGTGGGAATCCCTTCATTAGCCGTTCGCAGGCCATTCTGGAAGAGACTGAGGGAAAGAATAAAGCAAGGCCGTGGACAGTGACACGGTGTGACAGCTGGGCCTTCCTTCGGTGCTTGGGGTGTCAGCACAGAGGAAAGCTTGAGCACTCCTGGGCTTGGGGGCCAGCAGCCTAGAGGGCACCTGGGCTCAGGGCATGAATCAAGGGACCTGGATCGGGGTCCCGGATGGGCCTGAAGGACAAGTTTAGGTCACGGCAGTGCTCAGACCCATGGCCCATAAGCCACCAAGGCCGTGTTGGGATCCGAGCCAATAACGAATGAATGAATGAATGAATGAATGAATGAATGAATGAATGAACGAGCAAACGAGAGAATGAGCGAGCGAGTGCACGAGCTGGCCTCTGTTTCCCACTTCGATCGGTGCAGGGTCTGTCTGGTGGTCAGCCTCCCCACCTCTGCCTGGTTCAAATCCCAGTCCTTCCACTCGCCAACCCTGTGACCTGTGACCTCAGGCAAGCACACCCACTTCCTGCGGCTGCTGAAATGAAGGACCACACACTTGGTGGCTGAAAACCATGAAAATGTTTCTCACAGTTCTGGAGGTCAGAAGTCCAAAGTCAAGGTGTCAGCAGGGCCTGGCTCCCTGCAAAGGCTCCAAGGGAGGGTCCTTCCTGCCTCTTTCAGCTTCTGAGGGCCCCGGGCATCCTTGCCTTGTGGCTGCGTTGCTCCAGTGTCTACCTCCCTCTTCATGTGACCTCCAGCTCTGTGGGTCGTTAAAAGGACGCTCATGAGAGACCGGATGTGCAAAGGGACGATGGCCAGAGCGGACACGAGAACAGGGCTCCGACCCCCGCCAGAGCACCTGCGCAGGAGACCACCCTGGCCTGCAGTGACCAGCCCGGGTGGCCGCCGCGGGGCGTCAGACTGGCAGGAGGCTGAGGGCTGTCCCGGGGACGGTGCCGGAGACTAGCAGTGACTCTGCAGCGGTCGGCCCCAGACGGCCAGGGCCTGATCAGTGACGCACAGTGACCCTGGTTTTTGTCCCCTCTCAATGTGGGACCAACCAGAGAAAGCGCGGCGTGCCCCCTAGCGAACCACACCAGACGCCGGCTTCCTGCGAGCCGCCTCCCCATCCCCAGTCCCAGGCTCCATCAGGCCCCCCGGTCTCCCCTCTTCCTCCCTGAAGCCCCCCATCCATCCGCCCGCTTGTGAGGCTCTGCCAGTTGGTCCCTAGTGGCCGATGCCCTGCTGGGCCGGCTCCGAATGCGTAGCTTTGGCTTATCTCATTTGGTTGGTCTTCTTTTATTTCCACACTTGCCCTTGGACTTAGGGCTTATGCAGATAACCCAGGATGATCTCATCTCAAGTCCCATTTCCCAGATATGGTCACACTCCCAGGAGCTGGGGACTGGGACACAGACACATCTTTTGGGGGCCACCGTTCGCCTCACGACAGCAGGTAAATCAGACGCCTTCTCCTCCGCCTCCGTGGCTGGACGTGGACAGAGATCCCAGGAGCCGCCCACGTGGCTGCTGAGACGGCTCCGTGTCCCCGCGGAGTGCCTGAGCACAGGACCCGGCAGGGGACAGAGCGCCCCACACGAGGCGTCATTCTCCGCCGAGGGGACACACGCCTCCAGCAGTGAAAACACACAACACCAATTAGGAGACTTGAGGCTTCTTTTCCATCAAGGAAACGCTCTAAAATTAGGCTGTGAGGATGGCTCTGCCACTTTGCAAATTTACTCACCACTGTTGAATTACACACTTGTGGTGGGTGACCGTTAGGATGTGTAAGTTCTGTCTGGGCAGAGTGTGAGAAACAAAGCAGGCCGTCAGAGCCCGGGAAGGCTCCTGCTCCACCCTCGTTCTCTGCGCGCCCCACCTGCCCCAGCCCTGGGGAGGGGGCCTCTGAAGTCCCCCTTCCCCCGGGGCTGACTCACAAACACGGCAGAACCGGTGCCGTCTTGCTGCTCCGTGTCTCCCGACCCTGTGCTCCGGGGGCGGCGGCGGGATGGGAGACGGCTCGCTTCCGTGCGCCGGGGGCCCGGGCAGGTGAAGTCCGGGCTGCCTGAGGTGCTGCGGACGGAGCTGGGAGCCAGCCTCCTTCACACGCCGAGTCCTGCACAGCTCCCGCGGCTTCTGGACAACCAGTTTGTCACTTGGGGATCAGTGTCTTTGGTCTTAGGGGTCTCCCCAAAACTGCTGACTCCCACAGACGCCCTCAGTTCCAGCACAGCTGCCCGCAGCCCAGTTCTGCTCCGGAGCAGCTCTGCAGCCGTGTGACCCGGGCACTCGGCATCGTCGGTGCCTCACGGTCCCCACACAGGGAGCGGGGGTGACCATTCAGAGACAGCCATCTGTCTGGGGCCCGAAGAGCCCCCTTTCCCGGATCTCACCCTCCCCCGGCCACCTCTGCGGCCCCCCACCTACTCAGGGGTGGGGCCCTGCACCCCCGGGAAGGGCCCTGCCTGCCAGGAAGGAGCCTGAAGTGCCTGGGTCTCCACTGCACCGCAGAGTGGGACAGTGTCCTGGCTGCACACACCCATGGGGATCCCACCCAAGGGTCAGGCCCTCACCCCTGACCACGAGACCAGTAGGCGACACAGGCATCTTGACAGGATGGGATTTGGAGAACCGGCAAGCACCCCTGGTTTCCCCTCAAACGTGCTCCAAATCTTGGGGGCGGGGGCGGGGCATCAGCTGGGAACAGGATCCCGGGTTAAAAACGGGAATGTGGAGTGCGAGTTCGGAAGCAGGAACATCATCACGCACTCGACGAGAACACTCAGGCTCGTGTGGCCCTGACCCCTGCTCCAGTGACGCCACGCCTCGCCCGTCCCACGCAGGCAGGGCAAGTCACCGAGCCTCTCGGGAGCTCGGTTTTCTCATCTGTGAAATGGGGTGACAAGAGATAGCCTCCAAGCAATACACACCCGCACGGGCTCCCTGTGGGGTCTAGCCACGCCACGGAGTGCCACTCAGCCACGAAAAGCAGCGAGGTTCTGACACGCGACCACACCTATGGGACTTGAAAGTGTGCTGAGTGAGAGAGGACAGGCGCGAAGGACACGCGTGATGAGTGCATCTGCAGAGACGGGGAGTGGACGGACGCGTGGTCGTCGGGGCAGCGAGGGGACGTGGAGGACCCGCTGTATGGCTGTCGGTTTTCCTCCGAGGGAGATAAACACGTTCAGAAACTGACGGGGTGGTGCCGCCCAACATCGTGAATGTGCCGGAGGCCGCTCAGTGGTTCCCTTTAAAGCGGTTCGTTCAGGTTTGTGCATTTCTCCTCCGCGAAACGCCTCCTGGCCCTCGGCTGATGGGACGCTGGTGAGAAGTGGGCCAGTTCATTCCTGCGCGGCGCCTGGAACCCAGAGCCACCCACAAGTCACGGTTAGCCTCGGCCGCCCGCAGGTCAAGGGTTCTCGGGTGCTGGTTAAAAACGTGGGTTTGGTCCTTGTGACAGGCACCCGGTACTTGGGAAAACCTGGGCGGTTCCTCCAACAAGAAAGCGCCAGAACCCCGCCCCGGGCAGCGACGTTTACAAGCCAGTCCTGCGCGCTGGACGGAAGCGGCACCAGAGGGTTTCGCTGCGGAACAGAGTGAGCGTGGGCAGATTGGGCTGGCTGCCTTCAAGGTCATTTCCACACTCCCCGGGGGGGATGGCGCCACGCGGGGGGTTTCCGAGGAGCCCTGAATGGCAGGCGTGGCCGGGTATCAGGAAGGGTGGTGGGTCAGGCTGAGAAAGGTGCCCTCACTTAACTCCACCTCGGACCTGAGGGGTCCAGGTGTGACCTCACTCCGCTTCTCCAGGCCTTCCTCTCCTGGCTCTGGCTGTGTTTATGCCCCCGTGCGGATTGGAGAGATGCTTGATGGGACTTTCAACAGAGCGAGACTTTTAAGAGCACATGGATGGTGTTGGGTGGGGAAAAGATGGGGCCCCCACCCTGGCCTTGCTCCCCCCCGAATCTGTCCACGGCCACATGGCAGCCTCTGCTGGGCAGGGCGGGCAGGTGACCAGTTTTGGCAACAGCCAGTTTAGACCCTCACCTTCTAGACAAATCTGGAGAGAAACGGGAAGTAGGGTTGAAAGTCACTCTGGCTCCTGATGTAAACTGGGGGTGGGGAGCAGGGGTGGGACAGGCCCCCCACCTTTCTAACTCATGGTCAGGTGGCTATTTTTATTCAGAGAGAGTGAGGAGAAACACTTTAGAGTGAAGGACAAAGTGTGAATAAGAAGTCACTTTTCATGTTAATGACGAAGAGTGACTCACAGAGCTGGTTGGCGTGGAGACCAGTTTTTCAAGGCTGAGACCTGTTGTCCAACACTTCCAGAAGAACCTCTTCCTCCACCATAGTTTTTTCTTTCTCCTTTTTTTTCCTTTTCCTTTTTTTTTTTTTTTTTTTTTTTGCATTTGGTTTAGGGAACTTTGGGGAATGGAAGAGGGATGTGTCGGTGGGGACACAATTCCAGCCTCCCAGCCATAATAGGAAGGTCAGGTCTCAGAAGTTTTTCAGTCAAGTCGGCTAACTCCTCCCCGTGTTCCCTGTCCCCTCGGGCAGACGCGCCCGGGGCTGGTGCAGGCCCGGGGGTCCCCACGTGCCGAGGCTGGCGGCCTTCCGTTAGCCATCCGGCTTCATTCCGCAGAGGCTCCAGGTGGGTTTAGGAAGCGACGCCCAGAGCAGCCAGGTCCGTGAGGAGCCGGCGAGAAAGACGAGGGGCGGGTGCGTCTGGGCAGAGCGGGGTCCGCACCCCAGTCCCGCCGGGCGGTTTGGCTCCGGGCCTCTCAGACAGATCAAGAAGGACATGTGTCGCTTCCCTACACACGGCGCGGCCTGTCCCCGCCCTCCTCGCCAACGGGACCACAGGACCTCTCTCTGAGCGAGCCCCTGCCCCTTGCGGCACTTCCCGCAGGCCCCTCCTTGTTGCCTGCGTGAGGGCGGCGGCCGTGTCTAAGTCCCCCTGGGTTCCCAGGGCCTGGGTGTTTGGTTCGTGTTTGACGAATGAATGAACGAACGAATGGGAAGGTGAACAAATGGAGAACACGGCTGGCTAACAGAGCCCGTGTCTCCCCGTCACCAGGCCGGGGCGAGCCGGGGAGCAGAGGGCCACCTGCCTCCCGCACAGCACCGCTTGCCTGGAGCCCAGCCACCCGCTCCCACGTCAGAGGCGTGTGGGGACAACTTCAGCCTGTCTGTTCACTCCCCGGAGCCACAGACCTCCGCAGGTCATCTCCTCCCGGGGTCTGAACCTCTGCCCTGCCGTTCACCGGCCGTGTGACCTTGGCCAGGTTGCTGAAATTCCTCTGTGCCTTCCCGTCCCCATTGCTAAGATGAAGGTAACTCTGGAGACACACCCGGGCTCGGGCTGGTCTCAGACGGCAGGTCCTGCGGGAGGACCTCCTGTAGGCTGGACGTGGGGGGTGGGAGGAGTCCCGGGGGGCCCAGACCTCTGGCCAGAGCTGCCGGAAAACCCGAGGCAGGTCTGGCTGCCCTTGCACACAGCGGTTTACAATGCCCAAGTGGAGATGTTGAGTGGGTATTTACAAAGCAGGGTCTGGGGTTCAGCAGGGGGGTCCTGGGTGCAGATGTAAATTCAGGGAGGGAGTGGGTTTATGGCCACGTGCAGGATGAGACCACCAAGAGCAAGCCCAGACGCTTGTCCCCAAATCTTCTTTTCGCTCAGCTGCACCCCCTGCAAGCGAGGCCCTTCCTTGGTCACTCCGTGCTCTTGGCCCCAGCCGGGCGCCGCCAGGGGCTGGTGTGAGAACGGCTTACTCGAGAGACAAGGGCACCAGGAAATAATTGGGTCCAAGCTGGCAGCCGAACAGCAAGGCTGGACTTCCTGCCCGGTGCCCTCCGCCTCACCTCCTCCATTGGACCCAAACAGCCGGTGTTACCTTCCCCGGCACCGAGGGAGAGATTGTTTGAGAAGCGTGAGGACAGAGTTCAAGGAATTGATTGCTTCTTCTGGTGGAGTATCTAAGTTAATGAATTTTAAGCAGATCTCTTTCTGAAGGGATGCACTTGAGTCCATCCATACGGTGACCGCACTTCCCGAACCCGGGGCCAGAGACGCTGCCGGACACACGGGCTGATGGATGGCCAAGGGGTGCGACAGGACGTCTGAGGCCCGGGCCGCCTCGCCGCAGCCCCTCATTTATTCCCCCCGCACGCTGGACAGGATATTAAGAACGCACAGGCTGCTGCTATCTCCAGGCTTGTCCGCACTTGTGATGGGTCGGCTCCAGCAAGCCTATTTGGGAGGCTGTTATCTCTGGCTTGTGTTTCGGTGGAGGAGGGGGTGCTGTCGGAAAGTAATACAGTGGTTAGACGAAGTTTTTCAATTTTCTGCCCATCACTGCGTGCCAGAGAGTACGCTTTTGGGGAAGACGAGGTGGCTGCAGAGGGGGCTGGCGCACGAGGCGGCGGGCCCGCCCGGGCTGCGTGCCAGCTCCAGTGGTGCCGCTCCACAGTCGCCGCGGCGAGCCGGCACGGAGCACTTAAAGGTGCCAGGCCCCGTGCCAGGCGTCTCCTGTGGGCCACCTTGTCAGGGCCTCTCCAGTTCCCTGGCACCGAGCTTGCACCACATTGCGCACCCATCCACGCTCCCTGAGAGGACGAAGGTGCGAGAACTGATTACCGGCCGTGGCTGGGAGTCCCACATGCAGGCGAGGAAACTGAGGCACGGAGGGTTTGCTCAGCCTTCCCAGCATCCTGCAGCCAACAGAAGGCCTCACAGGCAGGGGCTGAGCTCGGGGTGTGGCGAATCCACACTCCCGCCTTGACCGTCTCTGTGACTTCCCTTCCGGAGGTCAGGTGAGCAAAGGCGCCAGAGGAGGCGGCCCCTTCGCTCTCCACTAGCGCTCTAGTGCCCAGAGCAGCTGCCCGGGGGAGGCCACCAGCCTGAGGTGGTCCGCCACAACACACTCGGATGATGGCTGGGGAGGGGAGCGGGATGTGGACGGCTTACAGGGGGCAGCTGGGGAGAAGGGACCCCAGAGGAGAGGAGAGACTCAGTCCAGACTCTCCACGCTAGGACTGGCTCCCTCCCTCCCCCCTGACTCCTGCCCCAGTGCCCACTGGGGCAGCTTTGGGGGCCTGCCCACCCCCGGCCCCTCCCGCCCTGCTCCCCACCTCCCCTCGGCTGCCCTCTCCCAGGGCCTGCCTGCTTCCTGCAGAGAGCATGTTCAGATCGGTGGTCTCACTCCCCACAGGACAGACAAAGAAGTCAGACCCTCGGGTTCACAGGCCCGGCCCTCGTCCACCTCTCTAACTCGAGGCGGTGACCTCGGCAGGGAAGGCCAGCCACAGCTACAGGCCTGGACTGTGCTCCCACTTTGTACAGCTCTGTGGCCTCGGATGAGTCACAGAACCTCTCTGTGCCTTTTGGCTACCTTTCTGCAGAATGGGGAGGTAACCCTCACACAATAGCACCCACAAGTGGGGGAAGTGCACCCACTCCTTGCAGCCCCCACCCCGAAGAGGACAGGTGTTGGACAGGTGACATGCCAGGAGCCATCTTGGTTCTGCAGAGTCACCGACAGGGCCTGGGTTCCTGTCCCACCTGCTGTGAATTTGTGCAATGGGTGCGCCCTGTGGGGAGCTGTCCTATCAAGGCTGAGGACACGCTGGGGTTGATGGCGCTGCTCCCCTGGGCGGTTAGTGACTTGCAGAGGTCATGTGGCAGATGCGAACTAAGCCCAGACTCTCCCCAGATCCAGCCATGGCGGCCGCAGGTGAGCTGACAGAAGACATTTCTATCATCACAAACAGGGGCTGTAGCAGAGCCGCCGTCCCCGCAGAAGGAAAGGTCTAGAACAGGGAATAAAATCTCCATCGCTTAGTTTTTAAGATTCACTGAACCTTCCCACTTGCAGCAAAAACAGCTTACTTTCGAATTAGTCAGCCAGTGTGTGAGTCATTTCTTTGCAAGCTCCTGTGCAGGGAATACTAATGCGGACCTCCCTGCGGGCGGTCCCAGCATGGGCGCTGCTGGGGGGCCTGCCGGAGAAGGGCAGGGGGCACTTGTGGCAGTGAGCACCCCCAGGGTGCAGCACCCCCGCCCCCGCGTGCCCTTGGGGCCTTGGAGAAGCGAAGGGCTGCTTTCGTCAGTCTCCCTGCCTGTGCCCACCGGCACCAGCCTCAGCCTTGCTCTAGCAAGAGGGTGATGAGTCCAGGAAGCAGGGCTGAGCGGCACCCACATAAGTCAAGCCCACGCCGACAGGAGGGGGAGAGGGAGCCGGCCTCGCCTCACATTTACTCCAGAGACGGTTGTGTTTCTGCTGGGGAGGAGGCGGGGCACCCGAATGACTCAGATGGTGGCCTGGGGGCCCGTGTTACCTCGAGGGGCAGGGGGGAGAATGGTCCGGTGGGCTGGTGGCACCCTGTCCCACACCAAGGCCTGCAGAGGCACCTGTAAGCCTGCATATCCACAGCCTCATTCATTCATTCATTCACTTATCAGTTGTTTGTTGCTGCTTCTCCAAATAAACCCATTTAGACCAGGGTGGGGATGGGGGTCACAAGCAGAGTTAGCCCCAACGTGGATGGAAATTTCTATGAGGAGGGCAAGGAGGGCTTCCCGGAGGAGAGGGCAGAAAGCCGAGCCTCGTGAGGGATAGAGGTAGCCAGGCAGTGGAGGGTGAGGGGAGGGATGCAAAGGCCTGAATGTATGAACAACAGGAGGAGCTGCTGGTGCAGCCGGAGGGGCAGAGTCAGGCCAAGAGGCCCTGGGCTGAGGCCTAGGGGCTGGAGCCTGAGGTTGCGGGGCCCAGGAGCTGTGTGCAGGGCAGAAGCCTGGTCAGAGTGGAGGCCTAGACAGCGTGGCCAGGCTCACTGTGGGTACGAGACAAGGACCAGACCCTGGTGGCTGCATGGGACATGGTGTAGTCCAGCTGGGACAGGACATGGCCTCCACCGGGGCCCTGGCTGCAGGATGGAGAGGCGAGGGCCGAGGACACACTGGAGTTGATGGCGCTGCTCCACTCCGGGGTGGGGGGTGGGCAGGACATTTTAGGTGTCACCAGGGCGGTGAGCCTGGGGAGGGGACTGTGGATCAGAGGCTGCGGTTCCTGGGGAGTTCCTGGAGCATGTCACAGTCTCAGCCACGGGAACTGGCCACGCTGAGGTCACAGGAGGGCCACTGGGAAGTCTCTCCCCGTGACTGGCGCCTGCCTGAGGAAGACCCTCAATTCCTCACGGTAGTGATGAGCTCAGAGGGTCTGCAACTGCCACGTGCTGATGGACCCAGGCCCAAGTCCCCACCTCGGCTCCCTGCTCGGCAGTCCTCATATGCACAGCTTCAGCTGTCACCTCCCAAAGCGGGGGTCTCCCCGTGGAAGGTGATGTGAGTCCCCTGAGACCACGCTTGCAATGCATTGGGGGTGGAGCCCCCCTGGGTCCTGAAGACAGGGAGAGCTTCTGTCTCTCACCCCTGGCCGCCCCACCCTCGCAGCCTCCCCAGGGGGGAGTGCTGGGCAGAGGTCACGGTTCCCTTGTGATTGAAAGGGTCCTGAATGTGAGATCCAGAAGGAAAGCCCCGAGAGGCAGCACCTGTCTGAGCCCCCCTGGGCTCTGGGGCCCAGGGCGATGACTGGTCCAAGGTATCCAGGGAGAAGGGGGAGGCCTGGGACCCCACAACCAGGAGGAGGTTCCTGCAGGCCCAGAAAGGGGCACCCTGTCCCCCTCCAGCAAGGAGCTGGCAGGCACGGGCAGGGGAGGCAGCCGTCACGGGGATGGGAAAGACAGTGGGTGCAGGCCGTCAGGGGTGTGCCCCGCACCCCCAAGCGGCCCCCAGGCCCCTCCAGCTGGCCAGCTCTCCCTGCACGGAGGGTCCCTGCCCCTGCCACCACCCTCCCTCTCCCACCCGCCCCGTGGGGCCATGGCGACAAGAGGGGGCTGACGGGGGAAAGCAGGATTCGGTCCCGCCGAGGCCCAGGGAGGGCCCTGAGGGATCGCAGGACCCTGGCCGAGGCTGAAAGTGTGAGCCAACCCCGCAAGTCTGAGCACGGTCTGCGAGCGGCTTTCCTGTTGTTTTTTTTTTTCATACACGCAAAAAAAGTTTAAGCATTAAGCATGAAAGCCAATTTTGACAAGAGAAAGAAGCACCGTGTGACCCCCTGAGGCCACCTCCCTTCCCAGTGCCCCGCCCGCCTCGTCGCCTCGGTGCCCACCGCAGTCAAAGGCACAGCCACGTCCGTGCTCCGCTTTCTCATCTTGTCGTGTTTCATTAGCCGTCTCCCTTTTCTCGTTTAAAAAAAAGCGTGCGCACAGGTCTAATCCTTGACGTTTCCGCTCCAGAGAGGTGCTGCTGACATATTTCAACGACAGTGTGACTAACCCATAACACTCCCGGGAGACCATCTTCCTGTGGCAGCGTCGCCGTGGGTGGAGATCTCACCGGGGGGTTTGGACACCACCCCGCTCTGACTCTCTCCTTCCCTGCGGGACGCCCGGCCTCCGTCTCCCGTGGTGGTGGTGGTGGGGGGTGGGCTGCGTGCACACACCTTTCTGTTTCTCTTGGGTGGTTGGTTTTTTTTTTTTAAGCACATTTTCAGATGTAGGATGGCTTGGCTAAGGACATCTACACGTCAGTGCTGTTCATGTGAATTACCGTCTTTGTTTCAAAGGGGCTGTACTGCTGCGGGCCCCCCCGGCCCCCGCCCCAGCGATGATTTATTTCATCACAGCTTCTGCAGCACTGGGGGCGTCATTAAGAGCATCTCTTCAGCTTATGCATTAGGTACAAAATGATCTGATGTGGATCTCAGTCATATCAATTCCCCAGAAAATAGATTAGAATTTTTTTTTCCCTTTTTTCCTCCGGTACAGTCTTTTCACAGTTATTTTGATTAGCTCGCACCATATGAAATTGCCTAGATCCTATCGTTCCTGCCCTGCAGAGAAGGCGATTTCATACGGTGCAGCCCGGCACTAAAGACTTGAGTGGCGACAGGCTATCAAGAGAGCAAAGACCAAACGGCCGCTTTTTCTTCCTCCCTGGCAAGAGATCTGGAGGTGACTTTTGGACATGACATTCAATTTTAGGAAATTAATTCCATCCCTGACCCGCTCGTTCCCTACAGACGGGTGCCAGCTGAACGGGGAGGCGGCCCAGGTCCCCGCAGTGGCTGTTACTGCAGGGCCAGGAGGGCTGCCTGCCGAGGGTGCATCCCGTAATTATCTGTTCTCCTCCAGCCCTCAGTTGGTGCTTCCTGTGGTCTTCCAGCTGGAGGGGGGTGCCGACACCCCAACCTTCTGCAGCCTCTTCCAGGGAGCTCTGGGCGGGACTCCAGGACGCCAGACCCTCCCCCTCGGAGGTGGCATGGGGTGAGGGCAGAAAAGCAGGAAGGAAAAGCGACGGAGCCACCCCTGGACCAGGGCTGGTTTGGCACCACACTGGTTTCATGAACTCTGATGGCATCTTCGTCCTGCTTTCTTTCCCAAACTGCCGTGAAACCCCCGTTCGTAGCCCCGGGTGCCAGCTGAGCCACTTCCAAGCGCAGAGCTCGGGGCACGAGGCACATCCACCTGGCTGCGTAGCTGTCACCCCCCACCACATCCCAGGACGGTTTCAGCGTCCCAAACTGAAACTCTGACCTCACCACCCCCCAAGCTCCCCAGGCTCCAGAGGCCCCATTCTCCTTCCCACCTTTGAGAACGTCACTGCTTCCGGGACCCCAGGTCCGTGGAGTCTCAGATACCTGTCCTTTCGGGACTGGCTCATTCATGCGGCATCATGTCCTCAAGGCTCACCTGTGTTGGAGCGCAGGTCAGAACGTCCTTCCTTTTGAGGCCCATCCATCCGTCCGTGGACACGGGTGGCTTCCACGTCCCGGTGTTGCGAACGGCGCCACCACAAGCTCAGCCGTGCAAGCACAAAGCACGTTTTACAGGCACGTGTGGGGCTGGGAGCGGAGTTCCACCTCTCTCACACGGACCCCTGACTTTGACCCTGGAGAGAGGTTTCCAGAGGAGAAACTGAGGCACAGTGGGCCGTGACATGAAAGATAGGAGGAGGCGGGCACTGGCTCTCATGACTGCTCCCTCGGGCCAGCTGCACCCGGTCCCCAGGCCTGGCTTTGAGGCCAGCAGAAGGAAGGCCTTTGCAGGGGACCCGGCTCCCTGAGGCCTGCATGGCCCTTCCCTCCATAGCCCAGCACCGGGGCCCTTCACCGAGACTCGGGGGACACGGGCCTCCAGGCCTGCTTCTACACTGCTGGAGCCCCCCTTACAGATAGAGACACCGAGGCCAGTGGGCCCTCCTGGAGGCTGGGTCAGCTCCCCACCGGCCACTCTGTGGGTCACAGAGAGAGGACGTGTCTCCCAGCCTCTCACCCCATTGAGCACGGGGACAGCTGCCAGGAGACTCAGGTAATTGATGGTCCCTCTGGCCTCCGGCACTTTTAATTTCATCGACCATGCACTTAGAGAAGGGCCAGAGCCGCACGTAGCGAGGGCCGGGCCATAAATCAGGCCCCTGCAGAGGCCTCCCTGGCTGGGGCCTCGAGTCTCTGGCTGGGACTGTCGGGAGGCCTCCGAGGGGCCCTGACCTCCCCGAAGGTGCAGGGAAGCTCACGGGGGAGGGGGGGCACTCGCCCATTATGTGGGGGGTGGCAGTGTTCCCCCTCCGGGGTCCCAGAGCTGGCGAAGATCCTGCTGGGACTCGAGACTCGGCGTCCCTCACAAATCATCCCTGGCAGTGGGCGTAGTGACAGGGAGGGGCCAGCGAGAACCTTCCACCCTGAGGTGCTTGTTGGAGCGCCAGGTTTCCGGGCAGGGGCATTTATCTGCCTCCACCCTATCCTCTCCCTCCCACACCCCTGCTGCCACCGCACGCCCCCCTCCAGGGCCTCTGCCCCCACCTGCACAAGGACACCAACCACCCCAGATCATGGAGTCGTCAGCTTCTCCGGGCAGCCGGTCCTCTCCTCCCGTTACAACCCTCCCTTCCCTTGGCTTTGGGACCTGCCCGTTGTCTTCCGGCCTCTCTGGGGCCCTCCTGGACTCTCCTCCCAGGCCTTGGCCTTGCCTCCCAAGGAAGGGTCAGCCTGGACACCCTGCTCTTTTCTTCTAGACCTGCCCTCCCAGCCACTCTCCCCGGCACTGAGACCCCGCCATGGGCCCGTGGCTCTCAGACCCGCCCGCCGCTCAGGCCCAGGCTTGCCCCCTGGGGGGGCCCCCTGCCTCGTGTGCCCTTCCACCACCAAGCACCCCCACAACCACACACCCAGCACCTGCACTCAGCACCCTAGTCCTGGGATCAGGGGCCAGCTGGGCAGTGCTCGCCAGCCCCCACTCACTGCCTCCTTCACCCCCCTGGCCAGGTGTTCTCTAGTCTGGAACATTCTGCCTCAGCGTTGCCCCTGCCAACCCACCCCTCCTGCATCTCTCCGGCATCCTTGACACCAGCCCCCGACACCCCAGCCCCTTCCTCAAGGGGCTTCCCGGGGCTCCCAGGGGCGAGCCCAACCCCTCAGCACAGCCCTTGGGGCCCCTGGGACCTGCTCTCCTTCCCAACACCCCTGTCCCTTGTTGGAGGCAGCAAGGCAGACAGGGACCCGACATCACATCTCCCGAGGTCCCTGCACATAGCCTGTGACAACCTGTGGGGTGAGGACCTGTCTGTGGCTCTGTACCCCTGATGGAGGACGAGGAAGGGTGCTCCGGGCACGAGAAACAGCACGTGCCAAGGCCTCAGCATTCCGCAGGAGGAAAGAGGGTGGGTGACAGGCAGCGGCCTGCGGCGAGGCCCGAGGGCCGGGAGTCCGGGGAGGGGCCGGCGCTGAGGGCCTCTTTGACGGCGGTCAGCAGCGCGGCCTTTCTCTGAGGGCCTCCGTCCTGAGGGAAGACGCCCAGGAGAGGCAGGAAGTGGCCTCCGGCCGAGATCACCAGTGCCCAGCCTCGGTGCCTTCCGCTTTCCCACAAGGCTCCTGGCCAAGGTTGTTCAGGCCACTGTGCACTTTTTTACGAGCATGGAGGTTTGTAAAAATTATTAGTTGGTGGAAACTCGAGGGTTGCTGGCCAGCCCTCTGCGGTGGCAGTGGCAGCCGGCCCACGGGACACCCGCAAGGCCTCTGGCGGCAGCCAGGAGGGGAAGGGGGAGGGGAGCCTCAGGTTCTGGGACAGAGGCAGGGGCTGTAGCCCAGTCCCACCGGGTCCCCAGGAACAGTCTGGCGGCTGTGCAGGAAGGGGGCCACTCCGAAACAGCGTGACCCTTACCATAAACACGCTGGCCTGGCTTGTGGACACAGGTTTGAAGCCCAGGCCCGCTGGTACCTAGCCACGTGGCTGGGGACATAGCCGAGGCCCGGTGAACACCCACCGGCCCCGGGCTCTGAGCTGGGCCCGTCCACGAGCTAAGTCACTTGTCAGCAGTCCTGGAAGGGAGGTGCCCTCCTCACCTCCCGTGCTGAGTCACTTCCCCCGTGGCAGGGGAAGGCGCCGGTGGCCACAGGTCGCCTCGTGGGCACGTGGGAAGTGCCGCGGCAGCCGGGGCCCATTAGCTGCTCGGCGAACGGGCACGGTCTCCCCTTTCCCCCCACCCAGCCTCCCGGAGCCGGGGGCCCCTCTCCAGCTGGCCGGGGAGTTCCCTCAGCAGAAAGGAATGTGCAGCCGTGGCGGTCTCTGGAAACAGCCAGAGTTTGCAAATGAGCTGAACGGGGTCAACTGTGCAGGACCTCGGCCCCCAAGGCCCTGGGCGCAGCCGACTCGCTGGAACCATGTGCGGGACGTGCGGCCGGGGTCCCCTCCCTCTGTACTCGGCCCTCGCCCAGCGATCGTGACCGAGTGAGGGCCCTGGGCCTCACCTTCTCTGGCTGAGCTGCTCGGGCCTCAGGAAGTGAGGGAGCATGGGGAGGGTGGGTGGAGGGGCCGCGTGCTGAGTGGACAGGCAGGGGCCTCGGGCCTGGCTGTCCTCCCAGCCCTGCCGCTGATGCATTGTGTAACTCTGAGCAGGCCCTTTCACCTCTGGGCCTCTGTTTCCCCAAACTGATGGGCTGTCCTTCGGCTTCAACCTCTATCACCACCAGAGCAGTCAACCTCTCTCTGTGCGGGGCTCACAGTGTGATGGATGGGCTGTCACAAAAAGACACTGATGGCCTAAGTGTCAAGAGCGTGGTGTTTGTGACTGGGTGGGGAGTCTGCTGCAGGCTGAGTGGGGGCACGACGTTCAGTTCTGGGAGAAGCTGACGACCGACTCTTCAGAGGAGGGCGCTGAGGTGCGTCTCGCAAGGAGCAGATAAAAGAAGCCCTGAGTGAGATGACATCAGGAGGGCCGGTTGCCCCCTCCAGATGCACTGGGGCCCAAAAGCAGTTCTAGAAAGCACTTTCCTAGCCATGAGAACTCCTCCAAACAGGAAGGGGTCCCCAGTGAGGTAGTGAGCTCCTTAACCTTAGAGGCAAACAAGACTGTGGGTTCTGGGTTCGGTGTGTGCCTCTACACACAGGGCTGTCCCCAGAGTGGGTGGAGAGAGGGATTTGGCCCCTTGGTCCTGTGGTTCATGAGGTCCACGCTGTTCGCGGCAAGGGGGGCGGTCGTGTTCCTGGCCATAGGAGGGCCTGGTGCCCCTCATGGACGCTTTGATGAGCCATGTAGCTTTCTCCAAGCACCACATCCTCGGTTTCCAGGCTGAGAGTGGGGGGGGCCACCCCAGGGTCTGTCAGAGTGGGCCCCCCCACAGCTCCTCTGTCCCGGCACAGGGCTCAGGGTCTGCCTGGCTAAGGCTGACCCTCCAGGAGCCCACATGGGGCAGGAAAGCCCCTTCCCCTATTATAGATAGGCCACGGCGACCTAGCAGGGGCCACGTGGCAAGGCCTGAGCAGACAGGACCGCAGCCCCGCTGGCCTGGGCCCCCCGCCCAGGGCCTCTTGCTCCCCGGGCTCCACCCCCGCCCAGCTGCCGGGGCCTAATCCAGGCCTGTGGGAAGTGGACCAGGGCGGGCGTGGAAGCAGTGGGGACGAGGGGCCCCCGTGCCTCTGGGAAGCCTCGATGTACAGATGCGGCTCTGGCCTCTGGGCGGGTTGATGAACTTGCTAAATTGCAATTCTCCGTGGCTTGGGGAGCTGGGACCAAGCCAGAGCCCTCATTAAACTCGGCAGCTGTGGGCCGCAGGAGCCAAGGGGTGGAGGCCTGGCCGGGCAGGGGCTCGGGGGCCCCTGGACCTCCAGACCCTCCACCCTGAGGCCCAGCAACTGGGGCGGGGGAGGTGCTGGTCTTCCAAGGGGCTGACCGGAGCTGTACAAGAGGGAGGGCCCCACAGACCCGGCCAAGGAAGGGCTTCCATCCAGAAAATAAACTTTCCCAGGATTCTGTAGACCAGAGTGGGGGGAGAGCGCTGGTGTCCGCCCCGTGTGGGGCGCGGGCTGCATCCCGCTGGGGCGACTCTCCTCCAGCATCACGTGTGGTGCTGGCATGCGAACCAGCCCCCAGGCGGGGCTGCGCCCACCACACTCTGGGCCAGGCCGACTACCAGCACGTTCCTCGAAACTGGTCACAGGCTGCTCCTTGAGGTCACCTTGTGGGCCCAGTTCTAGGGTGAGGGGTCCCCTCAAATGGCAGGCCAAAAAAGAGACCTGGGAGGGAGACCCTGGCGCTGAGAGGGCAAGACTGTGCTGTGCTCTCCTGGGGACCCCGCTCGGGGCTCTGCACCAGCACAGGGGCACCCAAGATTCACTGCTTCAAAATCCCATGAGCCTGATTCCAGGCTGGGGGGGGCCACGGCCCCAGCGGCCAGGTTGCCCCTTGGTGTGAGGAAGACAGACCCTGTGGATGTCACCAGGCGGCCGCAGGAGAGCCACCCCCCCTGAAAAAGCAGAGGCAGCACGAGGGTCAGTGAGAACGTGCAGGACAGGCTGGGCACACAGTAGGCTTGCTGCAGATGGAGGTTTCTGGGCAGGTGCTCCTGGCTCAGGAGCCGCAGGCAGAATTCTGCGCCCCAGACAATGAGTTCCCACACACGTACACAGAGAGCAGCGTCTCTGCTTCCGGCTGCCTCGTCTCCTGGAATAGCTGCCTTTTAATTACACGGAAAGGTCACCAGAAAAAAAAAAAAGGAAGAAAGGAAAAGCTGGTGTCACCAGAAACTTCTTCTCCATGCCTGCAACTTTGCAACCCAGTAGCCGAGGGCCAAGGGGAGGGCAAAGGCGGGGATCCCACCGGGCAGGGGGCGCGGGTGCCCGAGCCCCCCGGCTTCCACTCCTACAGTGGGTGGACAGGTCTTGGAGACTGGGAAAGCCCTCCTCCTCCTACCGAGGGCCACAGCAGGCAGGCAGGCAGTGGGCTTGGCACTGGGGACGGTGAGCGAAAGAGCCCCAGTCTCACGGGCTTACAGTCCAGTGCAGGGGGAAGGGGTAAAACATGAAGCAATAAGTCACACGAATTGCACATCTCAGTAGCGGTTGAACGTTGCAGGCCTGGAGTAGGACGGCTGTGGAGGAGAAACCGAGGAAGGCTTCCTGGAGGAAACGGCATGGGAGCTTCGAGGTAGAGCGGGCAGGAACAAGGGAGAGGAAGAAGTGTTTATTCTCTGAAGCATGAGCAAGGCGCAGTGAAAGCGCCTGGAAGGACAAACCGTATTCCCTCCAGCTGAGCTGGCTCTTGGCCTCTCCTCGCTGGCCGTCCTGCCTCTCCACCTGTGTGTGCGCCGTCCCCCCCGAGAATGCCTCTCCAGGACAGAGGCCTCACGCACCGTGGCTCTGTCCCTGCCTTTCCGAGCCACAGAGAACCTCAGTTGGAAAGGGTCTTCCTCCTCCCTCCGGGGACTCCGCCTGTCCCCTCAGAAGCCCCAGGGACCCTCAGCTTTTTCTGCAGCTGTTGGTGGCATCTCTGTCTCAGGACTGTGTAAGCTGGGATAAGGCAAGGCAGGTCCCCGCAGTCCCCTTGGCACCCCCAGCATCGACCCTGCCCGCCCGAGGGCCTCTTAAAGTGTGCTCGGAGCCCAGGGTCACAGGGTTCACCCCCCTACATTTGGGGAGAGGGTTCTGTAACGATTTTAAGTGAGTGGAAAAGTCTCCTCCCTCCCCTGTAAATTGGATTAACTTGTCAAATTGACAAAATGTATATGATCCGTTCAGCCCCAGGCCTGAGACTAGTTGCTTACTTAAAGATCCCCCCGAAAAACCCAGCGAACCACGTTCGTCGTGGGGAAGCAGGAGCACAGCGCACACTCGCGGCACCGAGGGAGAAGACCCCCAGCGCAGCGTCCACTGGGCCGCCCGCCTCCGGCGGGGGCTGTAGGGGGGTTTCATTCTCTTCCTTGTACTTCCGGGTCCATTTCTGCTGATCCCGCAGGGAACTGGTTCCTTTCAGGATCAGAAGAGAAGATAACATATCTAATCAAAGGATGATGCCTAGATGCTACGAATTGCGGTCTCGAGTTTTAAACAGACCCCGAGTCCCCTCCAGCTCTGCCCTGTAAGGGGCAGTCCCCCTGGCCACCTGGCTCCAGGCAGACGATTCCGCTCAGGGCCGCACACACCCGGGCAGGGCGTCTGGCCTCCTGCTCTGTTCACTCAACGTCACTGATAAGCATCTCTTTCCACCCAGACTCCGTGATTCTGGCGGTTAAGGGCCTCAGCATCTTCCTGCAGATGGCTTGGGTTCTCGCTTTAAACTCGGTGGGGGGAGCAGCAGCCTGCCGAGCTATTAGGGGGCAGTGATTGATGGTTCATTTGGTGCAGCCAGCGCACAGCACGCCCCCGGAGAGCCTGTCGGCCTTATTAATCCGGTGTACCTGTCTGGCCCGGGAAAGGGCTGTGTCCCCGTGCCCAGGAAAATAGCCCAGAGCTGGGCCCCCGACCCCAGGCTGCTTGCCGTCAGGCCCATTCTCCCCCTGGCGTCCCGAGTCCTCTCGGCCTGATCTGCCCCACGTCTCAGGCTGGGTCTGCTGTCTCCCCACTGGTCTGGTGGGCCACCCTCATGTCAGGGCCCTCAGACCCCTGTGCACATAGAGACGGCCAGCGCCTGTCCGAGTGGCCTCCCATTCCCTTCCCCAATACTCCCCCACTAGGCCGACGGTGGGCTGTGCCCTAGGCAAGGGCCCCCCAGCCTGGGACAGAGTCCCCCGGAGAGAAGGAGCCAGAAGGAGAGTAGGGCAGGCTGGCAACTTTCTCTCCTTTCCCCAGACCTCTCTCCTGCCATTTTGCACGTCTTGGCCCCAGGTACCATTGGGGGGCCGATCTGGGGGACCCTCCTGCGCGCTCTGCTGTCCCTGACGGGGCAGCACTCCGTCCCATCAACGCTCCCCGCGCCCTCGGCTCTCCCTCCACCAGCGGGCCCGGAGCAGCGCCCTGCTCCCAGTCTGCCCATTAACATGCCAATGCCATCGTGCCCCACTTAAAATTAAGTAACTTACATGGCCCTTGGGACAAAGTCCAAGGCCCTGGCCAGATCTGCGCTGCCCACCCTCAGGCCCCTCCCTGCCGGTCTCCATCACACAAGACCAGCCACCCCGTCCCTCCTGCCCACAGCCCTCCCTCCCCGCCAGCCTCTGCTGGGCAAAGGTTGCTTCTGCTCTGAGTCTCCAGAGTCTCCCGGAAGCCTGTCCCTACTGCCTCCCCTAAGGCTAGAGAATGAGCCCCTCCTCCAGCCCCTTCATCAAAGCACAAGCGCCCCCTGTGTCATTCTCCAGTGACAGGGCGCCTGCCCAGGCAGACCGGCAGCTCCCAGGGGTCAGTGACCTCTCCCAGGGTCCCAGCACCCAGGCAAGACCCGGCAGGCACCCGGGGTCCTCAGGGAATGTGTGAGGAGAAGTGAGGACGGAGGAAAGGAGGAGGAAATGAGTGATGGCCGAGGTGCTTGCGCTGGCTCACAAGACCCAAATGCTACATTTTCAGGAGACCTCGTGCGTTGGCTGTTGAACCTCGGGGAGCCTGAAACCAGTTTGTCGTCGGAGTGTTCCCTCCGGGGAAACTGGCAGCGTTACAGATCAGGGCCCCGCTCCCCAGAGGACCGGACCGTCAGCTCGCCCCTGCCGAGTGCCCAGCGCTGCCCTCGGCGGCCCCGATTCCCACGAGGAACTGTGGACTCACAGCCCCGGAAAGGCTCTGGAGGCCCGTCTTGTGAGTCTCCCAGCCCACCCGTTCGCACACCTCACTCGCTCACCCAGCAAAGGGCCTCTGCCCACTTCCCAAGGCGGGCTCCTCGCTGGGCTCGCGGGATGCCCGGGTCAGGGGTGGGGGGCTGGAGCCGTCCGTGGGCTTATAAATTAGGAACGAACTTGGAGGCGAGTTACGGCGCACCCAGCCAACACGGGCTTTGGCACACAAGGCTTCGTCTCACCTAGCAAGACGCCTGGAGGTGGGTGGTTCTGGTGTTAGTTCCAGGGCCCCCAGGCCCTCGCAGACCCACCCATGGCTCTTTCTGTGCCTCCTCCTCTCAGGTACCGCCCCTAAGACTGCAGGAGACAGGAAGGAGGAGCAGCCTGCCTTGTTGCCTGTTATGAGGGGTCTTCATGGGGGGGCTGAGCCGCTCTTGGGCCCCCAGCTCAGCCCCGGGCCAGGCTCTGTGAGCACGCAGAGCTCGAAGGGCTGGCAGGGAGCGGGGGGCCTGACTGCTCTGGGCCTGAAGAATGAGCTAATGCCACTGCCTCGTTTGTCTGCCTAACGAGCTCCATCCTCAGCTGCCCAAGCTGCTACCCGGCCGTTGGCAAGGAACCTGCCGAAGCCCGTTAACCTTTTCAGTTCTTCCAAAGGGCACTCTGACCCAAGGACGAGGGATCTCTGCCCCAGACGGGCCAGCCCGGCCCCGTCTTCACCTCCCCGTCTCTGCCTGGCTCTCCGTTGCTCGGAGAAGCTCTCATCGGCGCACTCTCTCACTGCATCACTCAGGTCCCAGGTCCCAGGCCCCAGCGCCGGCCCGGCCCACTTTCTCTGACGGGCCCCGGCCTGGCTCTCCCGAAAGATCTGTTTGTTGGCGTCCTTACTCTGCCTCCTTCTCTAGAACAGAGGGTATAGGAGGGCTAGCTCCTCGCCTCTCTTGTTCCTCCCTGTCACTCAGTGCCTGCAGCTGCTCTAGGTGCATAGTAGGGCCTCAAGAAATACTCGTTGAATGAATGGACCTGTCTCTCAGGTAGTTATGGCTTTCTCGCAATGGTATGCATTAAGGGCCTGGCATGGTGCCTGGCACATACTAGGTGCTCAACAAAATGTCAGCTCAGATAAGACTGAGAATGGTGTCATGTTCTTGTCTAGCCCCCCCATTTTCTGGGCGAGACAGCGGCAGCCCAAAGAGGGGCAGGAACTCGCAGCGGGCCACACAGCTGCCCCTGACCAAGAGAACCCAGGTCTCCTCCACTGTGACCCCTCGGTTTCTATTTTGCCAGCTGTAGCCCAGGCCCCGGGAGAATCAGTCTGGCAGTTTTGAAATAATAGAGGGAAAAGTTACAGCTCTCCTATTCCTCGAGAAAAATGAATTCCACCGCCAGGCATTTTTCCCCAAAGCCCCAGAATCTGGGGATCAAATCATGGCCCTATCTTTGCTGCTGCTACGCTGCGATGTTTCAAAGGCAGAGTCTCAGGTAAAACATTGTTACCACGAGGCCTGGCGCACAGCGCTGCCTGCATGATCTCGCTCGACAAGATACAAATGCGATACAATGTCGCCCATCTGGGTTTTAAATGAGCAAGTTAGAAAAACAAAACACAGAACAAGGAAGTGGTCCTGATTACCAGGAGCTCAAAGCAGTCGCCTTGCCTGGGACAGCAAGCCAGCTACTCAGCCGCTGTTGCGGGGGAGGGCTGGAGGGGGGCTGCCTCCCCACCCCCATATCCATCATCCCATCACACGGACTTTGAATATTAAGTAAAGTTTTATTTATGGTTCTTCTCACAGGCTTATGACTCTCCAGTGAGGCAGGGGTAATATACAAACCCTCTCACACAAAAGTTAAGCTATAAAAAAATAATTAAGGAAAATTTCCCCTGCAGTACAGGCGGCTGGGAAGCCGAGTCCTGCAAACACTCTTCGAGGGGCCTTCCTAATGAAAGCAAATTGCTCCAGGCGGGAAGGGGCAGCCTGGTGGGCCACAGTCAGTCCACTCCTCCCCTTCCTGCCGCCAGCCCCCTCACTAAGGAGGGGCACCCGGGTCCTGCCTGCCTCAGCCCCTTCCGCCCACCCTCGTTTCTCTTTGCAGAATGTAAAAGATGCACTAATGACCATGGCAAGAGACTCGCAGGCTGCTGGTTGGCAAATGCCAGCCCGCTCAGTCGGCCCCAGTTTGCCAGGAAAGGAAACTGAGTCCGGGGCAGATCGGTTCCGAGAGGCTCAAGAGTGAAGTCAGGGTGCCAGGTGCTGCCAGAACCCCTTGGGGGGCAGATCTGGGCTCAGGACCTAAGGCTGGACCGCTGAGGTGGCCAGTCAGAGGTTTGCCACCATCTCCAGGGAGGAAAACGTGTTCCAGGTTCCAGGTGGGTCCCCTCCCACCACACCAGAGCGCTGCCGCTTCTGGGCCCGGGCCCCGGCCCTGTGCCACATCCCGGGCAGAGCAAGCACTTGGCCAAAATCATCACGAGTCATCCTCACGACGACCCTACAGGGTCGTCACTGTCCTCACGCTGCAGAAGAGGACATGAGGCAGAGGGACACTGAGGCAGAGGGCTGCTCAGGAAGTGCCCAGCAGCGGAGAGCCAGGCTCAGCAGGGGGGCAGCGCTCAGGGGACCAGGGCCCATTCTCCGAATCTCTCCGGTACAGCCCCAGAAACAAGGTGCTCGCCGGAAATAGTGCGGGCCCCAGGCTTCCCCGCCCCTTGCGGCACTTCGGTCGGTCTTCGGACACCAGGACCTGGCACTTCCGCATGTTGCCACAGCCGCACTCACCAAATGGCACTGAGCATCTCCTGGACGTTGAGCACACGGATTTAGGCCATAAATGTTTACTGGTGGGCAACCCCATACTTGGCAAAGGGGACCTGACAGGAGCAAGACAGATCCAGAGCACTCTGAAACGTGGGGGTGGGAGTGGGGTGTGGAATAGTGTTTCAGAGAGAGGGAACAGCATATGCAAAGACTCTGAGTCTGGAAGGAATATTTTCCCCCAGCCATTCCTCTTTCATTATCAGCCAGCATTCAACATTCTATTTTTTGCAAGAGGGTGTAGGGAGAGAGAGAGAGGGAGGGAGAGAGGGAGAGAGTGGTGCAGCGGTGAACACATAGCATGTGATTCCAGCCAGCCCCTCTGAGTCTCAGCCCTTATCAGCCCGCAAAGCCCCCAGTAGGCCTCCCGGATACAGGATGCATTCTCAGAGTTCCAGGGCTGTGGATTCACCTCCCCCTCCGCCCTAACAGGCAGTTTCCTCTGTGTGGACTGCTGTTTTCCACCTTATCTGACCATCAAAGTCCTCTTCACCCACCAGAAACCAACGCCAACATCACCTCCTCCAGGAAGCCTCCTTTCAATCACCCAGCCCCAGTCCCTTCTCCTCCTCTGTCCACCCCATCTAAGCAGGATGTTTGCACGGCTGCCTCCCCCAGGGCTGTGGGGTGGACTGAGTTTGTAGGGTGGGAAAGGAGGAGAGGGAGGTTGAAACAGGAACACCGCCGTGTGGAGGCGGGGCGGCACCAGTGAGAAGCCCCCAGCCTTCCATGTCGGTTTGGTCGCTGCAACGCCGACCCCACACCCGGCACCTCGTAGGCAGAAAGCACTGTTGCTAGGGACAGGATCCCTGCGTGAGTGAAGACCCCAGGAAGGCGCACTCCCCCCAATCACTTTGCTTTTTATCACAGACCTTCTGTTGGGAAAATGGTCTTTCACAGGACTTTGCAACAGGCCTGAGCCTCCTTAAAGAAAAGTCATTCAAACAGACAGCCGGGGGGCCTCAGCCCCACCCCGTGCAGCCCAGGCCTCGTGGCCAGTTTATGAGACAGACTGAAATTCCAGGAACCAGGCACCGAAGGGAGGCTTGCGTGGAATGACAAACAGGCGGGGGCCCGCAGCCCCCTGTTGATAACCTGGCTGTCTCTCCCTCCTCTTGTCAGGCTCGAGCAAACTGCCAGACCCCCCAGCAAATCCCCCGCCTTGCCTGGCCGCTGCATCCCCCTGACTCATGAGGGCCTGGTCCCTGCAGTGCCCCACCCCTGCCTTGCAAGCGTGCCTGCTCGGCAGAGAGAGCTGGGGTGGGAGGGGCGGGGGGATTCGCAGTGTGCATGCAGTCAGCCTTCTGAGAAGGCTCTTGGCCTGTGCTGGGGGCACCCACTCAATCAGCAGGGAAGGGCCCCTGGGGCCCGGGGCCTCCCCTGACCCTCCTCCCAGGTTCTGCCCAGAGCAACCTGGGTTCCCACGGGGCACCGCACAGTCTGAGGGTCTCTGAGGATCGGACCCCACAGCCAGGGGTCACAGGGGAAAGAGCCAAGGCAGGACTCTGGAGCCCCTGCCAACCCAGCAGCCCCCTGCAACATGGTCCCCAGTGTTGGGGGGCAACTCCAGGGTCAAGCAAGAGTGTGTGGGTTTCTCTGGGGGCTCCTGCTTGTGGCTGAGACCATTCCCCCTGCTGGCCACCATGCCAAGGGGCAGCCGGAGATGGGCTGGGGCGCAGGGCACCTGGGGGATGGGACGTCACAGCCCTGGGGTTAGGAGACCCAGTGCCAAGCAACCAGTCGCTGGCGGGAGCCGGCGGCCCACTTCCTGCCGGCCCGCACTCCGCCTGGACAGGCAAGGCTCACCAGCAGGGGTGGGCCAGGGGCTTCCCGAGCTCCAGCCCCAGTCCGACTGCCCAGGGACAGGCTGGCTGCCCCACCGCCCCTGCCCGCCCAGCCACAGGTCCTGACCACAGGGCCCAACTCCACGTGGTTCCGGACACAGGACCGGCCCTTCCTCCCGGAGCACGGCCTGCGTGTGAGGGAGAGAGACGCAGAGCAGGGGCGGCCTGCTGTGTGGGCGCGTGCGTGTGAGTGTGAGGGTTCAGGGTGCTGCCGGCCCAGCAGGCTCTCTCGTGGGGCCGTCACCTGTGGGGTCTCCCCCACTGCAGCTCGACTCTAGAAGTTTCCTTTGTGCCCACTGTCGCCCCCTGCTCCTACTTTGTCTTGGTCCATCTCTTCTCCCGCTTTCAAGTGCACCCCTGGGCTGAGTGGTCACTGTGGAGCCTCCACCTGGGGGGCCAGGGCCCCAGCCCTGCCAACCCCGCCCCAGGCCAGCCGCTCCCTTGGCCCCTGGGGGAGACACCTGGTCCACAGATGAGGCCAGCGGTCCCCGCAGGCCAGAAGGGCCGTGGGAAGATCCGGCCACAGTGCTGCAGGCCCGTCGGGCCCAGGGGCGCCGTCCCGAGCGCCAGCTGCCTGGCACGGCCACAGGAGAGTTTTGCGGATGAGACCAGGCGTTACGGCTTGGGGGACGAGAGCGCACTAATCCCCCGTCCACCCGGCCAGGGAACATTTGATCTTTTGGCGAGGAGCTCGGGTCCTCTTCCTGCCCGCTGGCGCACCACGGCTCTCCATCTGCGCCCGTGCCTAATGGCCGCTCCTCGGGGAGGCCTGGGGGGTCCGCCCCCGGGCCAGTCGCCTCCTGGAACGTGAGTGGGTGACCGGGGACAGATATTTCACGCCGGTGCCCGGTCACCCCTTTCTTTTTTAAAAAAGATTTTATTTATTTATGTTCAGAGAGAGGGGAAGGGAGGGAGAGAAACATCAGTGTGTGGTTGCCTCTCACACGCCCCCTACTGGGGACCTGGCCCACAACCCGGGCATGTGCCTGGACTGGGAATGGAACCGGTGACCCTTTGGTTCACAGGCTGGGGCCCAATCCACTGAGCCACACCAGTCAGGGCTGGTCACCCCTTCTTAACAACCATGTGGACATCCGTGTCCAGACCTGGCTGGAGAGGGGGGGCCCCACCCTCTCCTCTGTCTAGGTGGGCCACGTTCACCCCCTCGGGCCGTGGGCTCCCACCTCTGGTAAAAGACTGAGTTTGGTGACTTCAAACCGTTTGCTTTAAAGCCCGATTCTTCAAACCTGCGCCCACACACACACCCGAAACACAAAATAATTCAAACGGCCCAGGTGGGCTGGGGCTGCTCAGGCGGCCCAGCAATGTGGAGCCCCAGGTGGGTGCTGGGGGTCAGGGCTCCTGCCGCCATCCTTGGGCGAGGCACTGCCTCTCTGAGCCTCAGTTTCTGAGAAATGAGAATGACATCTTCCTCCTGGTGGAGGGACAGCCTACGTCCTTGGCCTCCCAGAGCTTGATTTTCTCATCTGTAAAATGGAGAGGCGCACCACCCACCCCCGCAGTACTCAGACACAACAGTGGTCACAGACCACGCAGGCTGCCAGACAGGGGCCATGAGAGGGGGCGAGGCGGGGCCGGGGTGGGCGGGAAGGAGGTGGGAGAGCCACCTCAGCACCCTCCTCTGGCCCCACTCTCCCCACCGTCCCCTCGGGTCCCCCAGACCCAGGCTGGGACTATCTGTTAGCTGATGGCAGTCTCTAATTACTCCCCTAAATTCTTTCCTGTGTCTCCTAAGGAGAGGCTCAACCCGAGAAGTTCAGCTTCATACACCCAAGGCCAGGGCATGGATGGGGGCCATTCTGACCTTGAGCTCCTTCTCTCCATCAATAACACGAGGAGGACGCCAGCCTGTCTGCCCCCAGAATCCATCACTCTGCAGTGCCCTCCGGGGGCAGGCGGGGGCTGCTGCCCTTCACCCTGAAAGCCAGTGCTGTTGAGATAACAGGACCCACAGAAAGAGAGGAAGGCGCAGGCTTCTGGCGGCAGGGCGTGGTAGGCAGCGCCTCGGGCACTTTCCTCCCAGCCTCGGGCCTCCCTGGGCTCGGAAGTCCCGGAGGCCCCGGGAGAAGGTAGGGGAAGGGCTGGAGAGCGGAAGTGGGGCCCCGGCCAGGCTGAGTTCAGCGTGTTCATTCCTCCCTCCGCTGGCTTTGCCCATCGTGACACAACCGAGTGCCTGTGTCACTAAAGCACAAATATTTACAGTCATTTGTAAGATGGATGGTCCACACCCGTTGCTCCCAGTGTTTGCAGGCATGAGAACCTCCAGGGCGGCTGGTCCCAGACACAGATGCAGGGTCCTTCCTGCTTCTTCTGAACCAGAATTCCCAGGGCCGGGGTTGGGGCTGGGGCCTGAAAACTTTCTGGGGTGGGGGTGGGGGGGTCCAACACTCCACCCACAGGCTGCGTGCAACCCAGTATGGCTATGAATGTGGCCCAACACACGAAACTGTAAATTCACTGAACACGTGAGTTGTTTTTCTCTGTGTGATGACGTGTCACAATGTGTTTAATGTGTGGCCCAAGACAACTCTTCCTCTTCCAGTGCGGCCCGGAGACGCCAGAAGGTTGGACGCCCCTGGAAATCTCCCGGGTATTTGTTCAGCAGCTGGTGGGGGCACCCACGTTAGGGCCCCTGAGCCTGCATTCTACCAGCGACACGGGGGG
>CM052538.1:191995236-192005500 GCA_028533065.1 Trachops cirrhosus | reverse complement strand
AAAAAAAAAAAAGAATGTTATGTAAATGGAAAAAAAAAAAAAAGGCCAACTATCTGTTATCTAAAAGAAACCCATTTGAAATATAATGGCACAAAGAGATTAGAAGGTAACGGATGGAGAAAATATACCACGCTAACACTAATCAGAAGGAAGCAGGGGTAGCTCCATTAATTTCAGATGAAGCAGATTTCAAAGTCAAGAATGTTATCAGGGATAAAGAAAGGCATTACATAATGATAAAGAAGTCAGTTCTCCATGAAAACCAAACAGTCCTTAATGTGTGTGCACCTAACACCAGAGCATCAAAACATGTGAGGCAAAAACCAACAGAACTTTAAAGAGAAATAGATTAACCCACGATCCTAACGGGAGCCTTGCACACGCCTCTATGAGAATCAGACAAACCAGAAGGCAGAAAATCAGTAAGGACCCAGATCAATCACCTGGATAAAACTGACATCTACAGACGGCTTCACCCAACGATAGCACACTGCACATTATTCTAAAGCTCACGTGAAACATTCATGAAGCTAGACCGTATGCTGAAGATAAGACATACCTTAACAGATTTTAAAGAACAGAAATCATACAACGTCTGTTCTCAAACCACAATGGATTTAAACTGAAAATCAGTTTACAAAAAAATGTTAGAGAATTCCAAAATACTTGGAGGTTAAACAGTACACTTCTAAACAACACATGTGTCCGAAGAGAAATTTTAAAATATTTTGAACTAAGTGAGAATGAAAACATAACTTATCAGAACTTGTGGGGTGCAGCAAAAGCAGTACCCCAAGAGAAATTTGCAGCATCAAGTGCATGTGTTAGAAAAGAAGGAAGATCTAAAACCAACTATCTAAACGTCCATCTTAGAAAAGTAGCAAAAGAAGATCAAATGAAGTCTAAAGTGAGCAGAAGAAAAGAAAGAATAAGAATTATAGCAGAACTCAATGAAATTGAAAACAGGAAACCAAAAGATCAATCAAATCAATAAGCCTCTAGCCAGGCTAACTAAGGAAAAGGGACTCAATTACTAATATCAGAAGGGAAAGAGGAGAGATCACTACAGATTCTACGGACATTGAAAGGCTAATAAAGGAAGGCTATGAACAACTCTATGCCCACAAATTTGGTACAATTGCCAGAACTCACACAGGAAGAAATAGACCTTCTTAAAAGGCCTGTATCTATTAAAGAAATTGATAAGTTATAACCTTCCAAATAATTAATAACCTTCCAAACCAGTAGGCACCAGGCCCAGGTGGCTTTACTGGTGAATTCTACTAAACATTTAAAGACAAAAATATACCAATTCTCTACAATCTCTTTCAGGAGACAGAAGCAGAGCGAATACTTTCTAACTCATCTTATGAGGCCAGCATTACCCTGATACCAAAGTCAGACAAAGACATTACAAGAAAAGAAGATCACAGACCAATATCTCTCATTGAACATAGATGCAAAAACCCTCAAAAAATTTTTTAGCAACTCAAATCCAACAATGTGGAAAAAGCATTATAAACTACAGTCAAGTGGGATTTATTCCAGGTATACAAAGCTGGTTCAACATTTAAAAATCAATTAATGTAATCCATCACATCAATAGGCTTTAAATAATCACATGATCATATCAATAGATACAGAAAAAGCTGCTGATAAAATCCAAAACCCATTCTGATGAAAAATGCTCAGTAAACTAGGAATAGAGGGAAACTTTCTCAACTTGATGAAGAGTATCTACAGAAAACTGGCAGCTAACCTCATCCTTAATGGTGAGAAATTCAAAGCTTTTTCTGTAAGGTATAAAGCAAGGCAAAGATGTTCTTTCTCACCACTCTTTTTCAATATCATACTAGAAATTGTAGCAAATGCAATAAGTCAAGAAAATGAAATAAAAGGTATACTGATAGAAAGGAAGAAATAACTGCCTTTTTCACAGATGAAATGATCATTCATGTAAAAAATCCAAAAGAACTGACAAAAACCCTTTAAAACTAATAAGCATGTGTTTCAAGGTTGCAGGATTCGAGGTTGATACATGAAAATCAATTGATCTCTTATAAACCTGTAGGAGGAGGCTGGTCAGAGCCAAGCAGAGCCGGCCTCCAGGGTATAGACAATGACTGAGGCTGAGGCCCCACAGGCAGACAGGGCGTGTCCAGGACACAGGTCAGGTGCAAGGACACAGGTGAGAACAGGTGTGCCCTGCCGGCAGCCGGCCCCAGAGAGGTGGCCCTGAGGGGTGGTGGGCGGCCCCACCTGGGGAGGGCAGATTCAGGTAGCATGGCAGAGCTTGAGATCAGGCAGTGGGCCCCCAAACACGGCGGGCCACACCCCCTGCTGGGCCTGGACTTCTCCCCCACCCACAGGCCTCTCTGGGCCCAGAGGCCCTGGCAATTAATTCTCTGGAGCCAGGCAGTGGGGGTGGGGGGGTCCTGGCACAGGAAAACCACCCCCGTAGAAGAGCCTGCCGACTGCAGTAAAACCCCAAAAGGAAGAACGAGCCCGCCCTCCTGCTCTGACAGGACAGGGCAGGGGGATTTGCAGCCTTGGCTGCTGGTGCCCGAGGGGACGTTGGGCGCAGGATGCTCTGGGGATCCCTGCCCAGGCCCATCTGCTCGGCCTGAGGCAGGAAAGACACAGGCTGTGAGCCCCAAGAACCCGGGCTTGGTTTCTGGCCCTGCCTCTGGGCGCCGGCTGACCCGGACGTGTCCTCTGAGCTCTGTGATCCTCAGCGTCCTCTCCTGACAGGCCCCCTGGGGCCATGTGTCCCCACATCGTCCTGCCTCTGCTCTCACTCCCGGACAGGAGGGCTGGTTCAGAGGGACGGAGTGAATGAACGGAGGGCAGCAGTAACGCCCACTCGCAGGGCAGCCTTGAGGACCAGGTGGCGGAACTCACGGCCCGCACCGCACACAGAAGGCACGTCATTGACGGCCGCCTTCCCCTGTCCCATCCTCGGACCTTTCACATTCATCCCAGAGCTCTGAGCTCGGTTCTGGCCTCCTGGCTTCTGCCCACTGCTCCTCCCCTCTGGTCACTCACTGCCCAGCCACCCCCGCAAGTGTCCAGCCCCCAAGCACACCCTGGTGATGTCGCCAGGGAACCTGCAGTAGCCTTGGGTCCCTGGCGCTGCTCCTCGCCCTGCGGAAGCGTGAGAGACGGGGGCAGTTAGGGATGAGGAAGTTTCGGGTGCTCCCCAAGGACCCCTGGAAACCCCCAGCCCAGGCCCGGAGTCCTACTGCTGGCTGGCTATGCCCCATGCCCCCTCCTGTCATCTGCCCAGCGGGGCACGTGCCAGGCAGGGGATGCCCTCGTCCCCCACCTCCCGGCAGCCTTCCCGCTAATACGGGCCTCCGTCAGTCCGCTTTGGGGCTGGCACCGGTGGAGCCTGAGCCCGCCCACGCGGCCCCCGGGTGAGGAAGCCGAGGCCCCGGGCGGGTGACTCCCCTGTCCCACTGCTGGGTCGAAAGCTAACCCTGCCTCAGTTTTCTCACCTGTAACCTGGGAGGTGAGGACACCTTCCTCGCAGGCGGCAGTGAGGGCTGGCTGTTCCTCTCTTCAGATGGCATCTACTAAGCACCTACTGTGCGCCACGTGCTGCCCCATCAGCACTTGGGGCACATCAGCGAACACGACAGAAGAAAAGAACCCTGTCCTTGTGGAATTCACGTTCTAGTCGGGGAGGCAGAAGATAGACAGTAAGTCCATTACAATGCCAGGTGGCGGTAATGATTTGAAGGGAAACACTCGGACTTAGCGGGAGTAGGGTGGGGCGGGCGTCTCCCACCCGTAACCCTTCCGTGTCAGGGCCAGCTTCGCTGAGTGTGAGGGGTAGGAGGAGGGGCCTGAAGGAAGAGAGGTGCTGAGCCATGTGGCTATCTCTGGACAGAGCCTTGAGACGGAGGGGCCACCCGTGCAAAGGTCCTGAGGCGGCAGCACCATGGTGTGTAAAGGAAGCACAGGGCGGCGAGAGCAGGCCAAGGAGCATGCGGGCAGGCCAGAGGGACAGGGGGTGGGATCACAAGGGGCCTGCAGAGCACGGAGGGGCCTCGAGAGGGGGCCCCAGCGCAGGGCTCCGAGCAGCCACAGGGGAGCAGAGCCGGGAGGCTGCAGGGAGTAATGCCACGGTCCGAGGGGGGGTGACAGTAGCTGGGAGAGGGTGGTCACCTAGGAGGACAGAGAGGTGGCCGGATTCTAGACAGCTTCCAGAACGCTGCTGTCCGATAGGGTAGCCACTAGCCCTAGGGGGCTCTTTAAGGTTGAGTTAATTAAAATTAAAGGAAAAAGGAGTCAGTTCCTTGATCACATCGGCGACACACCGAGGGTTCCGTGGCCACATCGGAGAGTGCAGATGGAGAACGTGTCCTTCCCCGTGGTAGTTCCACGGGACAGAGCTGCACTACAGACACGCAGTGCCAACAGGAGGGACTGGTCACCTGCACGAGAGACATGAGAGGTGCCGAGAGTGGCCCAGCGCCACGGCAGCGCCCAGCACGCAGGCCGCGCTGGCTGTCGCTGTGACTACTGCTCCCATCCACGTTTGGGTGGGTGCCCTCTGCAGACCGTCCCTTCTCTCCAGCCTCGAGGTCCCACTCCTCCCGCAAACACTCAGGAGGGGAGGCCACGGCCACCCAACCCCACCTGCCGCCCCTTCGGAAGGCAGCGGGTCGTCCCGGGATCCCCTGGCTCCTGAGGACGCACGCCAGGCCGGCAGCTGGCACTGAGCTCTCCCTGGTCCAGCTGTGGTCGAGCCACCGCCCCTGTCCTGGCCTCAGCTTCCCCACTGTGGGATGACGGGCTCATCTCTCTCCTGGTTCCGGGGCTCGTGAAGGGACAAAGCCCCCCTTGGGCCCACTGCGGGGGTGTGCGGAGGGAGGGGCAGAGATGACAAGGGGGTGACTTCGCCGGAGAATGCCGCGGAGCCCCGCTGAGTCATCTGCAGCTTCAGAAGCCAAGAGGCCAATTGCGGCCTTTCAGACGCGTGACCCGCAAAGTGCTGCCTCCTTCGCTCAGGCACCACGGAGCGGGGAGCCCGCTCCTCGAGACAAACGAGTGTCCCGTGCCTCCTGACTCTTCCCCAAATAACCCGCTCGTTCCTGATGAGCTAGGACAAAAGTGTGGGCGGAGGGGGGGGCTCTCCACCGCAGACACCTCTGGGCCATCACCACGGTTTCCGTGAGCTGGGGCGGGGCCCAAGACCTCAGAGCCTGCTGCTCTGCAGACGGGCAGGCGTTGCCGCTGGAATTGGGAGAGCAGAGCTGTCTGGGAGGGGGGGCAAAGTGGCCCACCCCTGGTCGGAGTTGGGCCAGGCATTGCCTTCGCCATCACCCAGGCGTCCGGAAAGAGTGGGCACCTTTCCCCCTAAATGACCACCAAGGCCTGTCTCTCACAGACCACCCTGCCCATGCCAACTGCCCTGTTTGAGCGAAGCCACAGGGCCCCAGGCGGGGAGGGGACAGTCCTCCCTGCGAGGCCCAGGGGAACGTCTGTTTACGGAACGGCAGGCGTAGAGAGGACGAGGCCACTGACCCTACTTCACCCGTTTCTGTGCCAGGCAGAAGACACCCTTGTCCCACACCTCCCAGGGACAAGCGCGTCTTCCGCCTGGGACATACTCTTCCCAGGGACATCTGTTGACCCAAACCCGGCCTTGATGAAGCACTCTCACCAAAAATTAGGCAGGAGCCCACAGAGAGAGCGTGGGGGCGCAGCGAGGAGGGTGGCTCTCTGAAGAATCAGGATGTGAATGGAGCGTTTTACAGACAAAAAAGCGCCGGGTTTCGAAGGCACCCCAGCCTCTGGGCAACCCTCAGTCAGCAAGGAAGCAAGGCCACACCCCAAGTTTATCAACCACGCTCCTGCCGGGCGGTGGGGATCTGCCCGCTGGACGGGGGCTCCCGGCTGTGGGATGGAAGCATGGTGGCCACACCTTGCCACGCAGACACAGGCTGAGTTGGAGTTTCGAGGCACCCCACGCACCCCACCCCCGGGTGAGGTGCCGTTTGGCCTCCACCGCCTGCTGCTCGGGGCAGCAGACTTCAGAAGGCCTCCAGGGAAACCAGGCCAGCCTGTCCCCGTTGAGGAAGCCTGGGGGGGACGGCCCGCAGCAGGGCTGGCCCCTGGCCGCACCGGGCTCTGACGGTGGCCACCCCACGGTCTCTGGGAAGGAAGGAAGCGTATGGAGCGTTCCGGGCGGGCTCCGGGGACGTTTGCCAGCTCGCCTGTCCGGCTGTGCGCTGTGACCCTCACCTCCCAGTGCGGGCGGTGCTGGGATGGCCTCCCCCAGGCTCAGAGCAGCCACCCGCCCAGGCAAGAGCGAACCTGCCCAGGTGGGCTCCGCTGGCAGCGCTCCGACTTCGCTGAGTTTGGCGGCGGGGACCGGCTAACGAGGAGCCCTCGTGGACAGGTGGGCAGGATCGAGCACTGTCCCCAGGTGAAAATGCCCCAGAATACCACTCTCCCCGCTTAGCTTTCCAGTCCAAACTCCGGGCCTCCTACGTTCCGCTCTCTGAGAAATACACCGCAGCCCGCCCCACCTGTGGGGCAGGGGCCAAGGACAGGGCGCCCGCCGAGTCAGCCGGTGCTGGGTGCGAGTGCAGACCCCACTCCCTAGCTACGGATTCCTGAGGAAGCCACTTACCCGCTGGCCCCGTTTCCTCATCCGTGAGACGGGGATAGTGACGTCGCCAGGCTCAATTTCCGAATGCGAGAAAAGACCCGGGCGCTCGGAACAGACACCGAAAGGCACGGATGACGACACACTGCATTGTTAGGGTCGATTAGAGCCAGGTGCTCGCCTCTGGGTTCTGAGTCCTAAACACTGGGGAGGGGGCGAGACAGAAGGTGTGCGTGCCTTTGGATCCTACAACTCAGCAGTCTCCATTCCGGGTCTCCTTTCTCCTGGGAGCTCGCCCACGGCCAAGGCCTCGGCGTGGGAAAAGAGAGGACTCCCAGCAGCAGCCTCGGCGAGAGCCGCGTTGGGTGGGGCGGGGGCTGCCGAGAGGACCCGGGTGCGGGAACCAGGCCGGCCCCCCTCGGCCGGCCTCCCCGCCGACCAGGTCCAACCCCGAGATGCATCCACTGAGGGGCCCTTTCATTGAGCCACTCCTGTGACCAGCGGCCCTGAACTCCGACCTTCCCACAAGGGCTCAGTCCTGCATTCTCGAGAAGGCCTTTGGCCAAAAGCAATACAAACCAGCGCTGCAGTTGATTAGCTCCCCCTGCACGGAGCCTGGCGGGCTCCAGGCACTCCCCACTCCCACCCACCTGCTGTCAATACGGCTGCCGCAGCGGCTCCTAGGACCCCCGGCCACAGGCCGTCGATCGACCCCCAGCCCCTCCTCGCCAGCTCCCGCCACCGCACATCAGCCTCCCGGAGCCGGTTGTTCCCGAGCAGAGTGAAGGCAAAGTTGCAAATGCACAAGAATCCTCCAAAGAGACACCGTGGCCCCTCGACGTGGTTCGGCCCGGTGGTGGGCCGGCCAGGGCAGGGGAGCAAGGTCAGCTCGGCGGGGAGGCCTCAGAGGGAGGGGGGCCCTGGGGTGCGTGGGTCCGGCCGCCAGGGATCGGTGCCCTCTAGCCCTGTGTGCCCGCCCTGTGCCCGCAGCTTCGCCCACGTCCCCCCCCTCAGCCCCACGCCTCCTGCTGAGAGCGGGAACATCGTCCCCAGTGTTTCCCGTGGGCCTTCAGTGGGGATGAAACCCCTTCCTGTCCTCACCATCCAGGGCCCTGGGGCACGTCGTGGAGCTCGGTAAACACTCATTTGTTATCAACGGGAATCTCAGCCCTGGCTGGCGTGGCTCCGTGGATTGAGTGCCAACCTGCAAACCCAGGGGTCGCCAGTTCGATTCCCACTTAGGGCACATGCCTGGGATGCAGGCCAGGTCCCCAGGTGGGGGCATGTGGGAGGCAACTGGTTGATGTGTCTCTCACACATCAATGTTTCTCTCCCTCTCTTTCTCCTTCCCTTCCCCTTTCTCTAAAAATTTTTTTTAAAAAAATAGCAGTATCAACACCATTCTTATTGGGGAGACTGGCCTGACCCATCCTCATAGCCTCCTAGGACCCCCTTAGTCCTCAGGCCCCAAGTGACTTTGCACTGTCCCCGCTGGGCTTTGCCAGATAGAGGGTGTTCGGTAAGGGGGTGCTGGGGGAGACGGCGAAAAGCAGTGATTACCAGGCACTTGCAGGCCCGGGAGAAGAGAAGGTGCCGCCCAGCCCACCTAGCAAGTGCCCGCCCTGATGATGGCGATGACGGCGCTGGAGCTGGACGCAGGGGAGGGGGCGGGAAGACGCCTGGACTTCATTCCCTGCCGACCCCTTCCGAACCCCAGTGCTCTCAAAGTGGGGACCAGACACCCCTCTCCACCTCCGAGGCCCCACCTGGACTGGTCCTTGCACCTCCTGGTCTCCTCGAAACCCCCTGCATTTCCAGTGGGCTAGCCACCCTGGCTTTTGGGTGTTCAAATACCCTTTTCTGCCTCAGGGTGTTCGCAAGCGCTGTTCCCCGTCTGGAAAGCTGTTCCCTCTGCCCCTTGCCTGGCGAACTCTGACTCCTACTTTGGATTCCTGCTTAAATGTCTAAATGCCTAAGCCACCTTACAGAGGCCTCCCCTGACCCCCACCCAGTCCAAACGCAGTCCTCACTGCAGGGTTGTTGTTTTTTATTTCAACCCTCACCTGGGGGTATGTTCACTGATTTTTAGAGAGAGAGGAGGGAGAGAGAGAAACATCGATGTGAGAGAGAAATATCAGTCGGCTGCCTCTCATGTGTGCCCTGATCAGGGGTCGAACCTGTAACCTTTCAGTGTACAGGACAAGGCTCCAACCCACCGAGCCACCCAGCCAGGGCATCACTGTAGGGTTTCTTAGTGCATAACCAGGGCGCCCTGGACGCCTGCTGTGAGGTCCCGGAACCCCCTGCAGGTCTGTATCGGGGGCACCGGGCGGCGGTGGCTGGCTGGAGAGCACTGTTCTCCTTCTCTCAGGAGACGGGCCTGAGCCGGGGTCTGGGGCGGCGGGCCCTGAGCGGCCCGGCCTTTCTGCCCTTGCTGCCAGCCCAGCCCCAGCAACCAGATCGGACTTCTGGCAGCCGCCCCCTCCCTAGCCGCCAGGCAAAGGGCAAAGTTTTACTAACGAGGATCCTTTTTATGCTCCTGGGCTGTGGAATTGGCGTCTGAGCTAATTAATTTCCAGGTGCCACATGAACTGAGGAGCTGAAAACGAGCACTTGCCAAAAGCCATTCCCTGCCGTTCCCCTAAACTGCAAGGGGCCCGAAGCCTGGAGGTGCTGATGGCTCCCAGAGTGGGTGCACCAGCGAGGGCGGCCTCCTCTGCACCCTCTCTGGGCTCGGGCAGTGGGGAGGGCAGGGCGTGAGGGCACAGGCAGCCTCCAGCCCAGGGCCCGGACGCCTGAGATTACGGAGCCCTCGGTCGGGCCCTAGCAATGCCCTCTGAGGGCCCGGCCCCTCTGCCTGCTGCAGCCCCCTGAACGAGACTGAGGGCTCCCTGGGGACAGGGGCCAGATCAGACCCATCCCTGAGTCCCCAGGTGCATCCAAAGTAGTTTTGTTTAATGGGTGTCTCCTGCTTCCTGCTGCAAACCTGGGACGAAGCCCAGGGTCCCGCTGCGCCACTTTGGAGCCCTGTGCAGGAGCCCTGGGTCCCCCCGTACCATAAGGAGGGGCCGCCCACTCCCCAGGCCGTGAGACTCAGCCCTGATCATCAGTGGCCTTGCCCAGGCAGACAGGGGCCACCCACTAATTTTTGGTGATATCGAATGAAATGAACACAGCCCTGTGGCCTCCTGAAGGCAGGCAGATCCAGAAAAAGCTGGAGAAACCCTTCCCTTGGAGCAAGCTGAGTGCGTCCCCAGGAGCCGGGGTGGACTTGGCAAGCACCGGAATCCAGAAAAGTGCTGGGGCTTCGGGTCGGACGGCTGGGCGCACATCCCGCCGCCCTTCCTGACTCCGGCGCCCCAAACTCTCCCCTCTGCCAGGCCAGGCAAGTCCCTGAGCACTTACCCAAACCCTCTGGGCTGGATGTCTTTCATTTCATTTCGTTTCTAAATCTTTTAATTTTAATTAAGTGTCCTGAGGTGTCGTTGGTTAATAACATTATGTACGTATCAGGGGTACAACTCAGAACGCCTGGTCTGTATACCCCGCTCTGTGCTCGCCACCCGGAACCTAGTCTCCTTCCGTCACCGAGGGTTTGCCCCTCCACTCCTTATCCTGTAACGGGGGGGGGGGGGGGGGGCCGGG
>CM052538.1:191980227-191995136 GCA_028533065.1 Trachops cirrhosus | reverse complement strand
GGAAGGTGAGACCCGGGAGGACGCACGCCAGGCCATCGCTCGACCAGATTCCAGGTCTTCGTCAGAACGGACCGTTCTCACCTGCACGCAGAGAACTTTTCAGCCCCTCCCTGGACCTCTTTGTTCTGCTTTCCCTCCTTGTAAAAACCCCTGCCTGCACCGAGATGTTCGGAGGGGCTCTGAGACAGCAGGCCCCCACCTTCTGGAGAGGCCGCCACTCGAGTGAACCCCTGTCCTCTCCACCGGCGCCGGGCTCACGAGTCCGCGTCTCACTGCGGCAGGAGGCCGGACCTGTGTTCGGGCACCACCCTCCCCCCTGCCCTCTGCCTCTGGCAGCCACCATCCCCCTGCCTGTGTCTGAGTTTCTGCGGACTTGTTCATTTGTTGTGGTCCGTTTTATATCCCACATAGGGGCAAAATCGGATGGTTCTGAAATCATACGGTTCCTGTCCTTCTGTCTGACTTACTCACTTCTCATGACACTCTAAAGATCCGTCCACGTCGTCCCAAATGGCAGTGTTCTGTCATTTTTTATGGCCGAGTGGCGTTCCGTTGTGCGAGTGCACCGGGTCTTCTTTATCCGCCCGTCCTCTGACGGGCGCTCAGCGTGGTCCCATGTCTTGGCTACTGCAAAGAACGCCTGCCATGACCGCGGGGGCGCGTGGCTTGTGCGTGAGCCGGTGTCTCTCAGAGTGTAGACCCTGCCGGATCTCAGAAAGGCCACTGGGTGCATTACTAACTGTCCCGCCAGTGGGACCTGGGGTAGCACCCAGTGAGACCGTCAGTGTCCCCACAGGGAAGAGCGTGCGCATGCACCCCAAGAGGTCAGTGAGGACCGCAACAGCATCCTGCCAGTCCGGGCCAGGCGGGGCCGCCGGCTTCACCAACTAGTTTCAGCTCGAGTCTGCTGGGTTTGGGAGTGGGGGCTGCTGGGAGCAGGTGGGGGTTGGGAGTGGGGAACTGCTGGGGGTGGGGGGCTGCTGGGAGTGGGGGGCTGCTGGGAGCGGGGGCTGCTGGGAGTGGGGGGAACTGCTGGGAGCGGGGGGCTGCTGGGAGTGGGAGGTCGCTGCCACCCTTAGACCAGGTGACTTAAAGGGACCCAGGGCAACTCAAGGTGGCAGAACCTGGGCAGGCTTTACTGGCGCTCAGAGTCCAATGGCCCTTGGCAGTGGCCCTGTCCTTTCTGGACTCAGGGTCCTTTCCACAGAGGTTGTACGAGCCAATCATCATAAAGTAGTGGCCTTCCATGGAGGAAGGCGGGGACAGGTCCACCCCATATTTCTCACCCTCACCCCAGGACAGAGGAAACCCCATTATATCCAGAGGGTGGAGCGAAAAGGCCCTGGAAAGCTCAGAAGGCCCAGGCCCCAGGACTTGGGGAGGGGGTAGGGCGGTGATGTGGAGGGGCGGGATAGTTGGGGGAGGGTAGGAGGCAGCCTAGAGTTTTAAAAGAGCAGACGCGCCCGCTGAAACCTGAAAAAGGAACAGTCCATCAAAAAGGATTATAAGCGGGACCCACAGAGCTGACGGTCCCCATTCACGCCCGCCCGGAGCCTGTTTCCAGTCTGCTCCTCCTCTCGGGGAGCGAGGGGCGGGGCTCCCGCCTCTGAATAAGGCCTCATTCAGGCCGCCTCCCCCGGAGCCTGGCCTCTGAAAGGGGCGCGTGCGGCGCCGGTTGGCACAAGCAGGCACACAGATTGCACACCTCGCCGTCTGCACAGCCAAGCGCTTGTCCTGCTTCTGAGCAGTGTTATTTTAGGAAGCTGTCCCACACCAACGGGGCTCGCTGAAAGCCCACCCTCCCCAAGGGGACTTTGCTCTCAGTTCAAAAACTACTAATTCTGGTTCCACCCCCGGGAGGCAGTTGTTGACTCCTGCCCGATTTATATGGGGTGTCATTTAGGGAGTGTCCGGCTGAGGGAACTGAGTCCACACCCCGTGCTCCTCCTCGAGTCCCAGGGCCTCCCAGGAGCGTCCTCACCCCTCCCGGGCTGTCCCTGCCCGGCCAGCTTGGCAGGCTCCCACCCTCCGAGGGGCGTGGGTCTCCCCTCCCATGGCCATGCGCCCCAGACACGGGCTCTGGACCAACACTGGCATGCGGCCCCTCTGAAGTCCCTGCAGGGGACAGAAGGAGGGCCATGCTGCCTCCAGGCTGCGCCCCACACTCCACCCTCCTTCCCCTCTCTCCCTTACTCCGACTTCCCGGGATGGCACCCCAGCTCAGGGCAGCCAGTGGGCCGTTAGCTGCCCAGACCCTGTTTTCTGGGGGGTCATTGGCTCAGGCAGGAAGCATCTCCCCTCCCACCTCTGTTCTCCCCCTAATTGCACAAGAATAACTTACCACGGGGTGGGTGCGGGCAACCCGCCCCACCCCAGCTCACCATCGTCTGCTCCTTTGGAAAACCCTGCCCCCCAGAGTGGCAGCCAGCACGGTTAACAGTCTGTTCTGCATGGCACCCACCGGAAAGAAGGCTCTGGGAGACTAGGGGGCAGTTCGCAAGACCACGCTCACTTCTGACACCACGTGCAAGTGCAGGGGTTCCCAAGAGCAGCCTCGGTTTCAACAGTTTGCTAGAAGTGCTGAGACTCCCCTCGAGCTGTTACACCCACAGTTCCACCCACCGGAGCAGAAGGGTGCGGATGAACACCGGCCAAGGCACAGGGCACGCAGGGCCGAGTCCAGGAAGGTTGCAGACCCGGAATTCCAGGCGCCTCCCAGAGCCGGCACGGGCAGTGTTGCCCTCCCTGCAGCCACGCTGGACACCACCGCCGTCACCAGGGCAGCTGGCCCGAGCCTTGGCATTCAGCTTCTGTTGGGGGCTCCAGGGTCAACGCCCCCTCTCCCCTCAGCTGACCTCAGGTCCCAGCCCCGCTGGAAGGGGAGCTGGTGCCGTGTGACCCAAAGCTCCCCTCCCCCAAGTCACACTGTTAGACTCGCCAGCATGGCCCAAAGCCCCAGGTACAGCGAGCCCGACGGCCAGACCTCCTTAGGGGCGAAGTTAAATGCTTTAACCAGTCACCGGCCAATCAAAATGCACGCAAGCAGCAGCACTGCTGTGCCAGTGTGCGCCGGCTGACCGACGGCACGGCCTGCAGAAGCTTCCGGAAGTCGTCAGGAGCGGCAGCCACATCCAGAGGTACTGTCCAGAGTGTCCCTCATGCCTGGATTTTGTGAGTCCCACCTGTCTTTCTTCCTCAGTCTAGTCCTGTTGTCCTGGCCACAGGTCCCAGCCCCCGGATGGCCACACTCTCGGCGGGGGAACTTGGGGTGACACCATGAAAGGTGGGGGCCTGAGGTCGGCCGGCCCTGGGAGGCCATCTCGAGATGTGATGCCCAGCAGTCTTGGCAGACAAGCCAGCTGGACTCGGAGAAAAGCTGTCACATGGGCCCCTGGACCCAATTAGCCTCACGTGGCCAATCTATCACGCCAAATCGTTGCTGCCGACTCCCCAGAAGACCACCGAAACTTCTTGCTGAAGCAAAGCCAAGTTTACTATCTACCGCTCCCTGCTGCCTGCTGCCCACAGCCCCCCCGCTCCATCCCACTATGCAGGGAGCAGGTCCTCACCCAGAATTGTGGGTGCCTCCCCTCGGGGGTGCTCTCCTCCCCTGAGCTCAGACAGGGTGCCTTTCACTCCCCCTCCCCCGCCACCAAAGCCACTGGCGAGCACAGCCGCCTCTCCTGCCCTGGGCCGGGTGGCCCCCACCCGTGAAATGCGGTGGGCCGCGCCGGGAAGACTGGGTCGTCTCGGAGGGCACTTCGTTGGCTCTCCTCGCCCCGTGTCAGGAATGTGCAGCTGGGGCTCTGGGACGTCCTCCTGGGACCAAGGCACCTGAGGAGGGCCTTCAGAGGGCCTGGCAGGGGCAGCTCCCCTCAGCCTCTGACCATCCCCCACATTTCTCTGTGCCCCTACCCAACCCAAGCTCCATCCATGCCCACGTGGCCTGCGCCGTCCCCAGGCTGGGCTCCAATGTGGAGACCGATGGGGCAGATGTGATCTCTGGCCAAGCTCCAGGAGCCCCCGCTTCTGCCCCATGGGTCACCCTGAGGTGCTTGTCACCCAGTCCCCGTGACCCTGGCTTTCTGGCGACCCCATTCCCAGCTTCTGGGCACAGGGAGGGGGAAGGGGACAGGGCTGAGGTGGAAACAATGGCCTGACTTGTGACTGAGTGAAGAGAGTGTGACAACCGTGGCCTGCCCTAAGCCACCCCAGTGGGGTTCTGTTGGGAGCAGAGGAAACTCGGAGGTGGCCTCCCAGGCAGAGGGGCAGCAGCTGCTTTCGGAGCTACTGTGAAGTCTCCTTCCACCGCGCTGGGCCTGGCCACATCCCTCCATCAGCCCTTGGGGCGGGGCAGACACCCATGCTGGCCCGCCATCCCCTGGCTGATGGGAGGCACCTGCCCCGTGTGTGGAATCAGGAGGCGGTCCCAGGGGTGGGGTAGGAAGGCGCGTGTGCTGGTGGTCAGCACAGGGGCGCCAGAGGGGGCCTCTCCAAGGCCGGTGGCTGAGACACCGGGGTCTGGGCAGAGGGTGGCCCTGAAAGGAGGCTGCGGTGGGGGCGGGGCTGCCGGGAAGCACTGTAGAGGCCCCGCCCACATCCTGCCCCACCCTGGGGTAGGAGCAGAGGGGAGGGGCGTCGGCCTCCGGAAGCCCTCCAAACCCTGCGCTAGGTTTCTCCCCCAGCTCTCCCAGGCCCTCCCACCGCAGCTGGCCCCCAGACCACCCCTCTGGCTCAGGTTTTCTCTCACTGTCCTTCCCTGTCCCCTTGTCCTTGGCTCCAGTACCCTCTCCACATTGTGGCTCCAGAATGAGCTCCTCACCTGAGGCCTGGAGGAGGCCCACGACCCCACCTCAGCACTGTCACTGGGCCCCCGCCGCACGTGGGGCAAGCTGTGTCCCATGATGCCCTCCCGGGTCCACCCACTTTCCGCAGCCTCTCCACACATCCTGCCTGAGCCCCCCACCCCACACAGGTGCCCGCTGGCTGCAGTCCATCCCCCTCCACCTCTGCACACACAGGCCCTCCTCCCCGTACCCCTGCACACTCCTTTCAGTCTAGCAGTGCTGGGGGGCTGTCCCATGGGTCACACCTCCACTCACACTTGTGTCTACGGCCAGCCCCTCTCCAGACAGCAGACGCCTTCGGGGCTGGGCCACCCCGCCCCTCCCCACCGCCTTGTCCTCAGCTCAGGGCTGGCGCGGCGCAGCCGCTCAGTAAATGTTAACTGCGGGAATTAATGAATGAGGCCCTAATGAAAAGCTAAAAACGGACCGCTCCTCCCAGGGCCTGACCCACTTTCCGAGCCCTCGCCAGCTGCTCCGGGAAACAGCATCGATTCTTCTGTCTCGCGGTGCTGTCGTTTCAATGAGCCGCTGATTGCGCCCAGCTCCGGCCCCCCGTGGAGTGGGCTCTGTGGACAGGCCAGAGCCCCCCCGCCAGGACGGGCTGGGCCCAGGAGGACAGGTGAGGGCGCCGCTGGCTCAGAGGCTGGAGCATCACGTTACCTGCGGGAGGTCCCCCGGGCTTTGGGCCGCCACGCTGGGCACCCAGCCCCCCACCTCCCGCCACATTGAAGCCTAGTTCCTGGACCCCACTGAGCCGAAGTCTCCTCACCTGTAAAACGGGGTGACGTGGCTCGTGAGCATGAACCAGAGCAGGGCCTGGCACACTTTCTCCTGTGAAGGGCCAGATAGTAAATATTTCAGGCTTTGTGGGCCAAGCCTCAGGCCCTCCGAGCCGCTGTGTCACAGAAGCAGCCACAGACAAAATGTAAATAAATTCGCGTGGCCGTGTTCCAGCAGACTCTATTTATGGACACTGGAGTTTTCGTTTCATATAATCTCACACACCATGAAATATCCTTCTTTCTGTCCCCCCCCAACCCCAGTCATTTAAAAGCGTGGACGCTGCTCTTTGTTTGCTGGGTGCACAAGAAGAAGGGGTAGGCCAGGCGTGTTCCCCGGACGCTCGTGGGTTCTCCCTGACCCAGATGACAAGTGTGCCCCTGGGCCTTCTTCCCAGCCCTATGGTATGTTTCTGGGTATTTGCTCCAAAAGGAGGCACTTGGAGATTTGATGTCAAAATAATTGTTTTGTTTAGACATTTACGTAACACATAATATTCATCGAGGAGCGAATACATTTCGGTATTCACATCTACAGATGGAGCTAGTCCCCGGAGTGGTAGTGAGTCTCCCACCCCTAGGGACAAGCAAGCAAACTGGAATGACTGGCGCAGGGAAGCTGTACAGGGGATTGAGGCATCATGCAGGAAGTGCAAGAAAGTGTCCATTGAGTCCCCTTTCGGCCAGACTGTGCAGGCCTATGGCCTCGGGAAGACTTCGGGGACTGAGCCCCATCTTCTCCCCCACCAGCCCCCCTTCCCATTGCTGCTGTCTGAATTTGGGCCCCCAGAGCCAACACTGAGACAAGGTTTTGTGAATCACGTGGTTTATTTGGGCGGTGACCCCAGGAGGCAGGTGAGGTGGTGGGGAAGTGAGTTGGGCTGGAGGCAGATTTATAAAGGGTGTGTCAATGAGCAGCCACCACTGTGGCTGTGCTGGTACCTGGGGCCACCTGGGGCTCACCTTGGAGGGGGCCTTCCAGAGAGGGTGGGGACACACCTCAGGCTTGTCTACATAGGCACAGCAGGGATCCGCAAGGAAGCTGGGTGCTTATCCACCACTCCCATCCCAGCTCTGGGATGTTACCTGGGGCCCCTTCCCTCTGCCCAGTGCCCAGAGGTCAGAGCACCGTCCTGGGCCCAGAGAAGCCCTCCGCGGGGAGGCAGGCGCTGGAGGGAGGAACAGGACCGCAGTCCAGACCCTTGGCACACTCCTAGTACCCAATTGGGGCGGGCTGTGGGCGTGGCCTGGGGTAGGCGGAGCTCCAGGCCCGGAGCCTCAGCAGCAAACAGAAAGCCAGACACCGCTCTGCCCCGCCCCTAATCCCGTGATCAGAGTTATGCAGCCCTGGCCGTGGGGCTTTCCCGACTGGGCTGAGGTTCGCCTCGCTGCTGCAACGGCTCCTCCCAGGAATGTGGTGAGGACCAAGTGAAATGATCCGTGTGACACAGCAGACGATGCTGTACCTCTAGGTGCTCAATAAATGACCGTGCATTGTCACTATGTGCCATGGCTGCCCGCATCTTCTGGCCAACTACCTCAGCCTTGATTTCCCACTGTGGACCACACCGCTCCTCCGCTTACCCTATTCTGAAAGTGATCATGGTTGGCTTAAGCCAATCAGGACGCTCCACTCCCTGGCTCTAACGATTGGTCAGGGGCGGGCATGTAACCTAACTCTAACCAGTAAGAGAAGGAAATTCTACAAATGACTCTCTCTGCCCCAGGATAGGGTGATGGGAGCTTTAAGCATGTAAGTTTGCTCTAGGGCCCACATTTTGATACCAAGAGGGAAGTGGCTGGGGCTGCAGGGGGCTCTGTTTGGAGCCCAAGGGTGAAATCGAGTAGAGCAACAGAGTATAGCTGGGTCTGGGGTGATAGTCTTTTGGGCCCCTGGATCAAGCCTTACCTGAAACTGTTAAACATTTCAGTTACATACACCAGCGATTTTCAACTGGTGTGCTGCAAGAATTTTTAAAACATGTAATACCTGACTTTTCAGTCAGGGGCACTGACCTCTTTTCCCTGAAATTGTAAAATACAAAATGAAAACAGCCCTGGCTGGTGTGGCTCAGTGGATTGAGTGCTGGCCTGCGAACCAAAGGGTCACTGGTTTGATTCCCAGTCAGGGCACATGCCTGGGTTGCGGACCCAGTAGCGGGGTGAGAGGCATCCACACATTGATGTGTCTCTCCCTCTCTTCCTCCCTTTCCTTCTCTCTAAAAATAAGTAAATAAAATCTTTTTTTAAAAAATGACAGCAGCCAACACAACAGTAGCTGCCCAGTGTGAATGAATCCAAATTATTATTTTTTTTGTCAGATTGGCATAAAATATTTTTGGTGTACTGCAGAATTTTAATAATTAATTTATGTGTGCCATGAGGTGAAAAAGTCGAGAACCACTGACATAAGCCAATAACTTCCCTTCATGTTGAAGCCACCAGGAGTTGGCTTTTTTGTCCTTTGTAACCGACAGTGGCCTATAACGAATCCAGCAACTCTCCTGGTGGCCTGAGGCCCAAGGCAGGGCCCCAGAACGCGGGGTTCACAGAAGGGGCGCACAGAGTAAGGCCTCCCTCCGCGGAGAAGGCCGTGGGCAGGAGGGGGGCTGGGGGCTCAGCTGCCCTCTGCCTGTCGCTGCAGCAGTCACTGTGCTGGGGGCTCTGAAAGCTCCCGGACACGCAGAGACGCTGTGAATGCCTGAACTGGCGCTTGGACAGGAGCCTGGGGGTGTAACTACAGTCCCTGGAGGCGAGGTGAGGGCAAGGGGGAGGGGCAAGGTGAACGCACCACGTGGCTGGCCTGCCGCTCGGCAAACCCAACCGACCGAGGACACGCAAGGGCTCTTTCCTTCTCTCGGTCGTTTCAGAGGCCAAGGAAGCCTGCAGCAACGAGGCCCACGGTGGTCGCCTTGCAGAGTGTGAGACCTGGGAAGCAGCCCCCCGCCAGGAAGCGGGGAGAGAAGCGTGTGGGAGGGAGACGGAGGCTGGGAGGCGTGCGGCTCACTCGAACTTAGAAATCATCAACTTTGCCTAACACAGTTCACACATATGTGCCTCCAGAGACGTTGGCAAGGAGGACGGTGTGAGAACCGTGGGGGCTGCTCTTTGTGACAGTAATCGTGGAACAGCAGCCGCCGCGTTCTGCATTTAACCCGCACACCCGCCTCGGCACCAGACGGGTCGGAGCTGGCTGTCCGGGACGGGAAAGGTGCATATGGGACATCGGAGCCCAGCTCTCAGGTTGCCATCTGCTCCGAGTGCGGGTGACCTGGCAGCTGGGTGGTCCAGGACAAGGATGCAAGTGAACACCCAGAGCCAGAGAGTGCGGTGTCTTTCTGTAATGGCCTCGGAGCCGCGCGGCCAGCCCGCAGAGGTCGGAAGGGGCGGCCCGCTGCCCAGTAAGGGGGCAGTCACCAGGGCAGACATTGTACATTCCTTTCAATAGCCCCTTGGCCGTCAGTATTAGCCCACTTCACCAAGGGGTATGCCGGGGGAGGGGTGACTTGCCCAGTGTCCCTCAGACGTGCTGAACTAGAATGGGATTTGAAACCTGTTCTGAGTCTCCGGAGCTGGACAGCCCCCGGTCCTCCCTCGATATTCACCCCCTCCCTAAACCTGCACCTGGCCACAGGGTTAGCCCACCCTCCCCCTCACCCAGTGCCATCAAGCCCGTCCCTCCTCAAAGTCATCCTCTGCAGAAACCTGGCCACTGGGAATGGCGGGGACCCAGGACACCTGCCGGCGGCAGCAAGACAAGCAGAAAGGACTGGGATGGGGACTGGGTGTGGGGGGGTGGGGCTATGGGGACCAGGACACTGATCAAAGCCAGGGGACCTGCTGGGCAGAGAGCAATCAAGGGCTCCTGCCGCCACGCATGTGTCCGGACCTGAGAGTCACACTCTGGGCCCCCACTGGGACCATCTTTTGAAGCCCCAACAGTAAGGCAGGACCAACGGTTACACTGGGCTCCTTGATCACATCCCCTGCACCTCCGCCCCCCACCCATACACACAGAGACACACACACATAGAGACATACACCGTGCACGGGTCTTGCATGGAAGAAGCAGAGAGCACAAACCTCCCCCACCCCGGAGCCCATCTCCGCCTGCCCTTCCCTGGCCCCTGAAGCGGCTGCAGGCTTTCAGCCTGCAGCAGGCCTTGGCCAGGAGTTGCTGAAAGGCGACGTGACCCTGGGCATGGTGGTGGGGACAGGAGAGGTGGTGGGGACCGGAGAGGTGTTAGAGGGCATCTGGGCAGCCCGTGGAGCCGCCATCTGCTCCTCTGCTCGGAGGACGGCGGCTGCAGAGAGGGTGTGAGCTGGCAGCAAGGATGCCAGGAGGGCTGCCGGCCTGGCGAGCCCCTCCCCCCCCCCACACACACACTACCAGGGCAGAGCCAGGGACACATCCCAAGACCAGACCCAGGGCCCGCACACTCGGTGCGGGGCGCGGGGCAGGGCGGCCCCTCCCTGCCTCTCTGTTCGTCTGAAAAGTACGCGGAACAAAGAGTGCGCAGCTGTACTCCGCCGCCCGGCCGTGACAATCGCTAGCATTGTGTTCAATGGTCTCAACTCTTTCTCTCCTTTAATGTGAAATACGGAAACATTATAGAGAATATTGAAGCCCTCTGAGTGCCCCAGGGTGGGGTGGGGACCGTCCGGGACCCAGGTGTTTCTGGCCGTGGACACCCCTCCTTTCAAGGGAGGAAACCAAGCACTTCCGGACCCAGGGGCGCGCCGCCTGGAGTCCTTCGCTCCTTGCGATGACGCGGCAGGAGGCGACCTCCGTCTCTGCTTCCGTGAGGGGCACTGACCTGCCACCCCATGGGATGTGGGTGCCTCAAGCTACAGGAAGGCGCGTTGCCTGAGAAGGCGGCGCGGGGTGGGCTGTTTGGGCCCCTTGGCGGCACCCCCCGGGACTCAGACCCTTCCGCCCGTCTGCTCTCCCGGCCGGGCGTCTCTGCCCGGCTCCGCATGGCCCACGGTGGCCTTTGGCTCCCAGCATCACCCCGCACACAGCACGGGTCCACACAAGCATCCTCACTCCCCACTGGGGGTCCACAACCTCTGGGCACTCCTTGGGCATTTGGGAGGGAAATTAGGGTATGCTGGGATGAGGGGCTGTACCCATGAGCATTAAGTTTGGCTGCAAAGTGGAAAACACAAAATAACACAGGATGAAATACACTGGAATTTCTTTTCTCAAAGAAAAATTGAAAAGTTGGCTATGCAGAGCAGGTGTGTCTGCTCCATGATGTCATCAGAGATCCAGGCTCCTTTCGCCCATCTCTCTTGTCATACGTCCTTACACTTCGCCTCTATCCTGCCAGTCACCTCCTGGCCTAAGAAGGTTCCTGGAGCTCCAGCCATTACATCTTAATTCCTAATAACAGGAAAGAGGGAAGAGGGGGATGCAAAGGGAGGCTTTGCCCAGCTGGTCTGCTTTGGGAAGTCATGCTAAGCCTTTCCATTTCCAGCCAAAACAGAGTGAAAGGGATCAGATTTACCCTTCACACACACACACACACACACACACACACACACACACACACCCCTCTGGCTTTCAGACACTGGATAAAAGGCAGCCCAGGACAGGAAGTCCTGAGAGAAGGTAATCAAATGAGGTGAGCCCTATAACTGGCCCTGGAGAGAGTTTTCAGGCCACATTGCAGAGAAACCCAAATATAGCCCAGCAGGCTCTCTGAGATGTGACACAGAATCCAGAGTCCCAGACATCTATAATTCATGGTGCTGAACGCCAGGGAGGAGAGCACTGCACAGGGAGAGAGCACAGGGGCGCGGAGAGGGCTCCCTCCCAGTCTTCAGCTCAGCCCTGCCGAAGAGAAAGATGAGCGAAGTCGAAGGCGTGGCAACAGAAATGATCCAAGCGAAACACAGGAGGACCCTGGCTGGACGGGCGGTGCATGAAGAGAGGGCCATCGGGCTGTGCGGCAAGGTCAACTGGAGCCTGGGGGTAGGGAGGGAGGGGAACAGAAGATTATCTGAAAATAATGACCAACTTTTTTCAGATTTGATGAAAACTTTAAATCTGCAGAGCCAAGAATCTCAGTGAACTTCAAGCAGAAAAAAGCAACACAAAACAGGAAGAAAACTACGGCAGGCCGTCATATAATCCAATTTCTGAAAACGCACGTAACCAGGTAAAAGACAGAATGTACAGCGGCACAAAGAAGGACCGCGGACTTCTGGCTGGAAACCAACCAAGCCAGCAAGAAAGTGGAGCGACACTTGACTGAAGGAAAAAAGTCAACCTGACTTTAAAACCCAGTGAAAATAACTTTCAAACATGGAGGTAAGATAAGGAGTTGGGGGGCTTCAGAGTTGGAGGAAATCACCACCAGCAGGCCTGCTCCAAACGCTGAGGGGTCCTGCCGCCAGAAGGACGCAGCCACCAGAAGGCATCGGGGTCCGCACGGAGGGACGAAGGCGGGGTGGCTGAGGCTGCCGAGTGGGCTAGCACGGCGCGGGCCGGAGTAGGTTCGCCCGCTCTGAGGTGTGAACAAGGAGTTTGTTCTCGTGTTTCTCTGTGTTAATTATTGTACCATTTCCCATACGAACAACTGTAAACCTATTTCCCCCACCCGATAGAAAAGTCCTTTTTTTCCTTCTGTTTTCAAGGTCTCTTTAAAAAAATAGTTTACTGTTTAAAGCAATGTACTATCAAGGTATTGTGGAGCTTGGAGCACGTGTAGACGTAAAATATCAACAAAAGAATCTGAAGTCTGGGATGGAGGGAGGGGAATTCTGTGGTAGTAAGGTTCTTACAGAATTCATGAGAGTGTCATTTGGAGATAGAGTCCGATCAGTTAAAACTGCAAACTGTAAGCTCCGAACCACTGAATCACAACACACTCGCACACACCAAAGAAGTTGTGTATCTGACGATCAGGATTATGTGGTGATCAGTGTGGGACACCGATATGCCAATAAGAGGAAAAATAAAATAATAAATATTACTCAGTTTATCCAAAAAGAAGGCAGAAAAAGAGGAAGAAGGGAACTAAAAACAGATGGGTCACATAGGAAATAAGTACTAAGGATAATAGATTAAATACCACCGTAACAATCATCTCCTAAATACAAATTGTCTAAACTCACCAATCAAAAAGCAAGATTGTCAGATACGACAGAAAAGCAAGACTCACTTACACAGTCTACAACCCACCCTGAGTATTAAAGCACAGATAGATCAGCAGGATTTGCAGTGAAAATGTAGAAAAAGACATGCTTTACTAGTACTAAAAAGAAAGCTGGAGTGGCTATGCTGATGTCATACAAAAGAGATTAAGAGAAAATCTTACCAGGGAAGAAGAGGGTAGTTTTATCTTGAAGAAAAGTTCAATTCCTCAAGATTTGACAACAATCTCAACCGTTTATGCAGCTGATAACAAAGTTTCGTTCGAAGTGCATGATGCAAAAACTGGTAGCACCTCAAAGGGAAATAAACAAACCCACAGTTACAGCTGGAGACTCAAACGGCGCTCTCTCCGTTAACTGATGGGGCAGACAGAAAATCAATAAGGACACAGAAGATCAGAACAACACTGTCAATGACCTTGACATTTATAGGACACACTGCTCAACAACAGCAGAATATACGTTCTTCCTAAGTGCACACAAAACGTTTACCAAGATAAACAAACCTTGAGCAATTAACAAGTTTCAATAAATTTTTAAAGAATGAAATCCTACCAAGTATGTTCGCCTATCACAATGGAATTAAATTAGAAATCAATAACGGAAAGATGCCTAGAAAGTCACCAAACCTTTAGACACTAAACAGCACACTCCTAAATAGACCGTGGATCAAAGCAGAAATCACAGTGAAAACTGGAGAGTATTGCAAGCCGGATACAGTGAAAACACAACGTGTAAGAATGCGGGGTGCACCTGAACCAATGGTTGGGGGGAAAGTGACAGCGTACAGTGCTTATATTATAAAAGAAGAAAGCTCTGAAATTAATGACCTCAGTTTTTACCTAGGAAACTAGAGAAAAACCCAAAAGTAAGCGAAGAAAGGAAAGCATAAAGAGCAGAAATCAATGAACTGGCAAACGTAAAAACAACAGAAAAATCAATGAAACCAAAAGCTGGTTAAGTCAATAAAATTGATAAACCTCTAACCAGACTGGTCAGGAGAAAAGGGAGAGCGAACATAGGTTACTAATATCAGATATGAGAGAGGGGACATCACCATGGATACTACAGATATTACGGGGATAAGAAATGAATATATTGATCCAGCCAAGATGGAGGTGTAGGTGGACACACTGTGCCTGCTCACACAACTAAAATTAAGGACAGCAAAAATTTAGAAACAAAAAAACAACCAGAACAGACAGAAAATTGAACTGTACAGAAGTCCTGACAACCATTCATCCAGACCTGTCAGTGGGGCGGAGTCGGCGGCCTGAGGAGAGGGGTCACGGCAGGAAGAAGCGGTGGCTGGCAGACCCGGGCACAGGGCACAGGTGGTGGCTAGCAGACCCCAGTGACAGACCCTGGACATGGGCATGGGGAGGCATTGAGCAGACCCAGTGAGGCGCGCAAGGCAGCCGGCTGTCCGCAGTCACACATTCGTGCACAGATAAACCTGGTGAAAACAGGCAGCGAGTCAGACCGCACAACCCAGGGCCCCAGCGCCAGGACGTAAAGCCTAAAAGCACCCACTGAAAACACCTGTGGGGGGTGAGGTGCCAGGAGAATCTCCCAGCCTCACAGGAGAGTTTGTTGGAGAGACCCACGGGGTTCTAGAACGTACACAAGCCCACCCACCCAGGAACCAGCACCAGAAGGGCCCAGTTTGCTTGTGGGAAGCGGCAGAGGGGACTGAAACTCCACAGAGAACGGAGCAAGGGCCATTGTTCCCTCTCAGACCCCACCCCCCCATACAGTGTCACAACCCAGCCACTGTGTTGCCCCGCCCTGGTGAACACCTAAGGCTCTGCCCCTCATATGTAACAAGTGTGACCAGATCACTCCCCCGCAAAAAAAGGCTCAAACGGAAGAACAGATCAAAGCCTCAGAGCCAATACTTTTAAGCGGCCAAGAAACAGCCAACCTATCAGATGCACAGTTCAAAGCACTGCTGATCAGGATGCTCACAGAATTGGTTGATTTTGGTCACAAATTAGATGAACACATGAAGGCTACAATAACTGAAATGAAGAAAAATGCACAGGGAACCAATAGTGATGGACAGAAAACTGGGTCTCAAATCAATGGAGTGGACCAGAAGGAAGAAAAAAAACATACAATC
>CM052538.1:191809005-191979727 GCA_028533065.1 Trachops cirrhosus | reverse complement strand
AAACTCACAGTTATTAACAACCACACTTAAAACAAAAGCAAACTAAGTAAACAACTAGAACAGGAACAGAACCAAGAAATGGAGATCACATGGAGGGTTAGCAACAGGGGAGTGGGAGAAGGAGAGAGGAGGAAAAGGTACAGAGAATAAGTAGCATGGATGGTAGGTAGAAAATAGACAGGGGGAGGGCAAGAATAGTATGGGAAATGTAGAAGCTAAAGAACTTACGACACATGGACATGAACTAAAGGGAGGGAATGTGGGTGGGAGAGGGTGTGCACGGTGGAGGGGAGTGAAGAGGGGAAATGGGACAACTGTAATAGCATAACCAATAAAATATATTTAAAAAAAAGAAATGAATATATTGTACAACTTTATGCCAACAAATGTGGCAACTTAAGTGCACTGGACAAATTCTTTGAAGGGTGTATCCCCTAAGGCTCTCTCGAGAATAAATGGATATCTAGCTCTTCTGGTCAAGATGGAGGCACAGGTAAACATGCCTCACCTCCATGCACAACTACAGTAAAAATACAACTAAACCATAAATCAAATGTCACCCAGAATTGTCAGAAAATTGAGTTGGGCAGAAGTCCGACCACGAAGGATTTAAAGAAGCCACATTCATCCAGACAGGTAGGAGGGTTGGAGGTGCAGAGAGACTCGAAGACTCGAAGTAGTGCGGAGAGGCACAGAGGTGGGAACGGACAGTCCCACACCCACATGTGGTGGATGAAAACCGGGAGGGACACCTTGGGAGCGAGGGATCCCAGCCCCAGACTACCACCCAGCCCAGGGTCCCAGTGCCAGGAGGAGAAGTCGCCATAACTTCTGGTTGTAAAAACCAGTGGGAGCTGGGGTGGCAGAAGAAACTGCAGGATTCTCAAAAGAATCCCCTTGAAGAGCCTACAACAGACTTAGGACTCACGCAGACCCGCCCCCTCTGGATTCAGCGCCAGGGCAACAGTGGAAGGGCACCAGTGGCACGGGGGGAGAAGGGAGAAAGTGAGGGGACTGGCAAAGGGGTGAGTGCCAGGGAGACGCTTCCTCCTGGGCAATCTCCAGAGACCAGGCAGCGGCACTGTCCCCTCTCTGAGCCCTCCCGGACACAGAGCCACAGAGCTGGGGCACAGGTCACCCTGCCTGACCATTATCTGAGGCTCCACTCCACACAACTTACAGGTGCGCTTGTCGACAACAGGAACACTACTACGACAGGGGTCAAAGCAGGTCTACCTAATTCACAGAAACAAACACAGGGAGGCTGCCACAATGAGGAGACAAAGAAACATGGCCCAAATGAAAGAACAGAACAAAGCTCCAGGAAAAGAACTAAACAAAATAGAAATAAGAAATCTATCAGCTGCATAGTTCAAAACACTGGTTATCATGATGCTCCAGGAACTCACTGGGTACTGTGATAGCATAAAAAAGACCCAGGCAGAAATGAAGGTTGCATTAAGTGAAATAAAGAAAAACCAACAGGGAACCAACTGTGGAGGGGAGGAAGCCGAGAATCAAATCAACGATTTGGAGCACAGGGAAGGAAAAAGCATTCAATCAGAACAGCAGGAAGAAAAAAGAATTCAAAACAAAACAAAACAATGAGGATAGGCTTAGGAACCTCTGGGACATCTTTAAATATACCAATATCTGAATCATAGGGGTGCCAGAAGAAGAGGAAGAGCAAGAAGTTGAAAACTTATTTGAAAAAAATAATGAAAGAAAACTTCCCTAATTTGGTGAAGGAAGTAGACATACAAGTCCAGGAAGCACAGAGAGTCCCAAACAAGATGGACCCAAAGAGGACCACACCAAGACACATCATAATTAAAATGCCAAAGGTTAAAGATAAAGGGAGAATCTTAAAAGCAGCAGAGAAAAGCAGATAGTTACCAACAGAAGAGTTCCCATAAGACTGTTAGTTGATTTCTCAAAAGAAACTTTGCAGGCTAGAAGGGACTGGCAAGAAGTATTCAAAGTGATGAAAAGCAAGGACCTACAGCCTAGATTACTCTATTCAGCAAAGCTATCATTTAGAATGGAAGGACAGATAAAGTGCTTCCCAGACAAGGTAAAGCTAAAGGAGTTCATCATCACCAAGCCTTTATTATATGAAATGATCAAAGGAATCATATAAGAAAAAGATCAAAATGGTGAACATTAAAATGGCAATAAATTCACAACTATCAGTAATTGAATACAAATAACAAATTAATCAAACAAGTAGAATGGGAACAGAATCATAGATATGGAGATCATTTGGAGGGTTATCAGTTGGGAGGGAGAAGGAGGAAAATGGGGGGAAAGGTGCAGGAATTAAGAAGCACAAATTGGTAGGTACAAAACAGACAGGGGGAGGTTAAGAACATTACAGGAAATGGAGAAGCCGAAGAACTTATATGCATGACCCATGGACGTGAACTAAGGGAGGAAATTGCTGGAGGGAATGGGGGTACCAGGTGGAGGGGGAGCAACAGGGAAAAATTGGGACAACTTTATAATAGCATAATCAATAAAACATATTAAAATAAATTTAAAAATAGATACCTGAATAGCCCTATGTTTATTAAATAAATAATATGAGTACTTAAAAACCTCCTTTCACAAAGAAAATTCCATACCCAGGTGGCTTTTCTGACTAGTTAATACCAAACACTTAAGAAAGAAATATCACCCAGTCTAAACAAAACTCTTTAAAAAAAATAGAAGAGGGACTTCTGACCAAGATGGAGGCGTAGGTAGACACACTGTGCCTCCTTGTACAACCAAAAGAAGGACAACAACAAATTTAAAAACAAAAACAACCAGAACTGCCAGAAAATCGAACTGGATGGAAGTCCGACAACCAAGGAGTTAAAGAAGAAACACTCACCCAGACCAGTAGGAGGGGCAGAGATGGGCAGCTGAGCAGACAGGACCCAGGCAAAGTGGTGGCTGGCAGACTGGGGGTCCCACGTTCACAAGCAGAGAAACTGAAAGGAACAACTGTGGAGCGAGACAAACCACACAACCCAGCATTCCAATGCAGGGAAATAAAGCCTCAAACCTCTGACTGAAAACACCTGTGGGGGGAGTGGCTGGGGGAGAAAATCCCAGCCTCATAGGAGAGACTGTTGGACAGACCCACAGGGTCCTAAAATGGACACAAACCCCCTCACCTGGGAATCAGCACCAGAAGGGCCCACTTTGCTTGTGGGAAGTGGGGGAAGTGACTGAAAGCCGGCTGAGAGCTGAGCAAGCGTCACTGTTCCCTCTTGGAGCCCTCCCCCACATACAGTGTCACAACACAATGATGTAGTTGCCCCGCACTGGCAAATATATAAGGCTCCACCCCTTAGTATGTAACAGGCACCCCAAGATAAAAAAGTGGCCCAAATAAAAGAACAGATCAAAGTTGTAGAAAAAATACAACTAAGCAATGGAGAGGTAGTCAACCTATCAGATGCAGAGTTCAAAACACTGGTAATCAGGATGCTCACAGAATTGGTTGAGTAGGGTTGCAAAATAGAGGAAGAAGTAAAGGCTATGCAAAGTGAATTAAAGGAAAATGTACAGGGAACCAACAGTGACAGGAAGGAAACTGGGACTCAAATCAACGGGGTGGACCAGAAGGAAGACATGAACATTCAACCAGAACAGAATGAAGAAACAAGAATTAAAAAAAATGAGGAGGGGCTTAGGAACCTCCAGGACGACTTTAAACATTCCAACATCCAAATCACAGGGGTGTCAGAAGGAGAAGAACATCAGCAAGAAATGGAACACTTATTTAAAACATAATGAAAGAGAACCTCCCTAATCTGGCAAAGGAAATAGACTTCCAGGAAGTCCAGGGAGCTCAGAGAGGCCCAAAGAAGTTGGACCCAAGGAGGAACACACCAAGGCACATCATCATTATGTTACCCAAGATTAAAGATAAAGAGAGAAGTCTAAAAGCAGCAAGAGAAGAGGAGACAGTTACCTACAAAGGAGTTCCCATATGGCTATCAGCTGATTTCTCAAAAGAAACCTTACAAGCAAGAAAGAGCTGGAAAGAAGTATTCAAAGTCATGAAAGGCAAGGGCCTTCATCCAAGATTACTCTATTCAGCAAAGCTATCATTTAGAATGGAAGGGCAGATAAAGTGCTTTCCAGACAAGGTCAAGTTAAGGGAGTTCATCATCACCAAGCCATTATTGCATGAAATGTTAAAGGGACTTATCTAAGAAAAAGAAGTTGATCAAAAATATGAACAGTAAAATGACAATAAACTCACAACTATCAACAACCAAACCTAAAAAAAAACAAAAACAAAAACAAACTAAGCAAGCAACTAGAACAGGAACGGAATCACAGAAATGGAGATCACATGGAGGGTCAGCAGAGGGGAGAAAGAGAGGGCAGAACAGGGCAGAAGTTACAGGGAATAAGAAGCATAAATGGTAGGTACAAAACAGACAGGGGGAGGTTAAGAATAGTATAGGAAATGTAGAAGCCAAAGAACTTATATGTATGACCCATGGACATGAACCAAGTCGGGGGCAGGAATGCTGGTGGGAGGGGGAGTGCAGGGCAGAGGGGAATAAAGAAGGGGGAAATGAGATAACTGTAATAGCATAATCAATAAAATATATTAAAAAGATAAATAAATAAAATAGAAGAGGAAGAAACTTTTTAAGACATCTTTTGAGGCCAGCATTACCCTGATACCCAAACGAGACAACATTACTGGGTGGGAGAATAAATTTACAGAACAATACTTCTCAGGAACATAGACACAAAAATCCTTAACAGAATATTTGCAAATTGAATCCAACACAATATAAAAAGAATGACATCATGTCAAAGTGGGGTTTATCCTAGCAATGTGAGATAGGCTTCACATTTGAAAATCAATCAGTGTGATTCAGCACGTTAACAGACTGAGAAAGAATCAAACATATGATTATCTCAAGAGATGTAAAATAAATTTTGACAAAAATTCAACTTCTTGTTATAATAAAAGACTCAGTAAACTAGAAACAGAAAGGAATTTTCTCAACTTGATAAAGGGCATCTAAGAAACACTTCACAGCTTAATAGTAAATTACACTTTGGAGTGAAGGGTTCACTGCTTTCACCTAAAAGAAAACAAGGCCAGGATGTCCATTCTCCCCACTTTTATTTAACACTGTACTGGAGGTCCTAGATAGTGCAATAAGGCAAGAAAACAAAATAAAAGTCATACAGCCCTGGCCAAGCAGCTCAGTTGGTTAGAGCATCGTCCCAGCACACCAAGGTTGTAGGTTCGATCTCCAGTCTGGGCACATAGAAGCAACAACCAATGAATGATCAATAAGTGGAACAACAAAATTGATGTTTCTCTCTCTCTCTCCCTTCCTCTATCTCTAAAATAAAGTAAAAAATTTAATTTTTTAAAAGACTGAATAAGTCATACAGACTGTAAAGTAAAAACTAAAACTGTTCTTATACACAGATGTCATGCTTATCTATGTAAAAAAATGTAAGAAATGTACCAAAATGCACCCTGGCTGGTATGGCTCAGTGGACTGAGTACTGGCCTGCAAACCAAAAGGTCGCTGGTTCAATTCCCAGTCAGGGCACGTGCCTGGGTTGCAGACCAGGTCCCCAGTAGGGGGCACTTGAGAGGCAACCACACATTGATGTTTCTCTGCTTCTCTTTCTCCCTCCTTTCCCCTCTCTAAAAATAAATAAATAAATAAACTTAAAAAAAAAAAAAGAAATGTACCAAAGTGCTTTTAGAACTGACAGGTGAGATTAGCAAGATTGCCAGACATAAAGTCAATAGTATTAGCAACTTATTAGCAACAAACAATAGATTAGGAAACTTTTCTTAGCACGATAAAAACAAACTACACAAGAAAAACTGATAAAGTCGACCTGATTAAAATTAACACTTTTTCTTCAAAAAACACCTTTAAGTTAAGAAGCAAGCAAAGACGGGGAGAGAATATCTGTAAAACGGAGTCTGGCAAAGAACTCATGTCCAGCATATATGGAGGACACTTACAACTGAGTAACAAATAATGCAAACGACCCAGCTAAGACGCAGGCCAAAGATCAAGCACATACTTCATGAAGGTCGATTCTTAACATCATCAGAAGATGCAGATTAAAATGTTAACAAGATATGGCTACACACCCATTGTGAGTGGCTAAAACTACAGACTGAGCATACCAAATGTTGACAAGGACGTGGAGCGACCGGGGCTCTCACACTTTACTGAGGGGAATGGAAAATGGCGCAATCGCTTTGAAAACAGTTGAGCAGTTTCTTAACAAGCTAGAGCTACACCTGCCATAGGATCACGTCATTCTACTCGAGAGACACGAATGCAACGTGTCTACACAGAGGATGCAAATGTCCACGGCAGTTTTGCTTATGTAGGCAAAAAAGTGGAAAATTGCAAACGTCCGTTCATGGGTGCATGGCTACACGAACTAAAGCACACTCGAGCGGTGGGGTATCACTCACCAATAAGTAGTGGACTGTTACACACTCAGCGTGGGGGAACCTCAGAATCATTATGCTGAGTGGAAGAAGCCGGAAACGCCCTCCCTCCAAAAAGAGAGAGAGAGAGAGTGCCTACTACAGAATTCCGCTGATGTGAAGCTCTAGAAAATGCAAACAAGTCTCCTCAGCAGGAAGAAGATCAGCGTTTCCTGGCGTGAGCTTGAAGGGAGGCACGGCTTGCAAAGAGGCGGAAGGAAACGTTTGCAGTGGATAGAAATAGTTGCTTGATTGCAGTGGTGATTTCACGGGTGTGCGTGTACGAATGTATGTTGAAACTTATCAAATCGTGCACTTGAAACATGATAGTTTATTGTAAGTCAGTGATGCCTCAATAAAGCTTTTAAAAACAACAACAATAACAACAAATGTCCCTTTCGATTGCTTCTGTGCAGTTCCCCGGGACGTAATCCCCTGGAGGTTTCTGACCTCAAGGGCGCCCGGGAAAGGCAGTCCTGCAGCTGGGCGCGTGCCTGCGCTCCTGGCCCAAAGTTCTGCTAGGGAGGGAAGGGGAGCAATCTCAGGGGTGACACCCCTGGGGACTGAGTGCGGGGCCATGAGGGAGCTGACCAGAGTCTGGGAGTCCCTGTGCAGCCCCTGCCCTCCTGCTCAGCAAGGACGAGAATTCAGATTTGCTCTGTTCCCCAGACCCAGTGCCCAGACGGGGCCATAACCCCGCGGAGCCTCTCCGCATGCAGGGGCCGCGCCAGGGCCTCTTCAGACCTTGCTTCCGATCTTCACGAGACCTGACAGAGAAGGGCTTGTTGTGCCATCCTACAGCTACAGAAACAAAGCCTCTGCAGAGCCACGCAGGGCCTCTCTTGGGGTAAGGATGAGGCCACGCCGAGACCCGAAGACCTGGCTGCCCCCAGAGCCAGCACTCTCTGCCCGCAGGAGAGAGGCAGACAGTGAGGGGACCGAGACGAGTGGCTATCCAGGGCTGTCCCCAGCGTGGGGGAGGCCAGCCCTGAGAAGAGGCAGGGTCCCAGGGAGCAGGTTCACCCGTAAAACCCCCAAGCCCCTCAGGAGTGTACCCAGGCCCCGGCAGAACCTTGGACAGGCCGACTTGGGAATCACCGACCTGACCTGTAGGGTTTCAAAGGCTGGGGCAAGTGCGGGGCGGTGCAGACCCCCTGGAGGGAGGCGGGAGGTCCGGGCTGGGAATGGCGGGTGTCGGGGGCCGCCCAGCTCCAGGTATTCCCGGTTCCCACTCTTTCGGCCCAGCAAACTAACTGCGTGCTGCCTGCGCCTCCTCCATCGCCTGTAGCGCTCCGGGCGGATGCCAGGTGAGCACGTGAAGAGCTGGCACCCAGCCTACCGGAAGCCTGGCTAGAGGCTGACCCTGACCTCAGGCTATGCTTCTTGCCCTGTTCTCACCCCCTGGGCCACTTAGAGGGCTGGACTCCGTCTCCCTGCCCCACAGCCCAGGATCCCGCAGGATCCTCCTCCTACGGCTGGCTTGGAGTCCTGCCCAGGCGCACCTGGCTTGGGTGCCAAGGTTCTCCAGGCACCTCCTTCCACCCCGCCGCCTCCGCTTCCCATCACACTGGGGCTTAGTCCTCAGTGTTTCCATGGCCACTCACTCATTCATTAATTCACTCATTCAGCTATTCAGCGTCTGCCCCTCACTCCAGCTGCTTCAGCCCTGGGTACTAGGCCCCTGTGAGTTTTGGAGAATCACCTAGAACCAAGGCCAGCCCTGCTTACAGGGCCCACTGTGTGGCAGAGATGGAAATCCCTGGGCAATGACACCCAGTGAGGTCAGGGCAAAGTTTATGGAAACACAGAGAAACAGAGGGGCTAGGGATCAGGGAGGACTTCCTGGAGGAGGGGGCACTTCAGTGGAGACTAGAAGGCCTTTTTGAATGCACAAAATGTATTCCAAGGGAGCAAGAAAGGCCACTTCATGCTGAGAAACAGCAAGTGCACATGTCCCCCGGGAATCCTTCGATGGGGCTGTCCCCCTGGAGTGAGACAGGCAGGCTGCGTGGGGGTCAGGTCAGCAGAGACTCTTCAAGGAAGCAGCCCCTCGCTCTGCCCCAGCGAGTGCCGGGCTGATGACAGATCATAAGGTGCCGGCGGTAGTGCCCTGCGAGCACACCAAATGTGGTCCTGCCTGGGGTGGCGGCTTAGCCCTGTACTTTCAGGGAAACTAAGGCAGGTTGTAGCTCAGAATTTTCTGGGCGACCGTCCAACCATAGAGATTTCTCGGGAGAAAGGGAGGGAAATTCTCATCACCTGAGGTGTGCAAGCGGGTGCTAGACATCCCCTTTTGTGTGCTGTGTGGATCCACTATAAACCATTCCAGGCCTCAGCAGTGAGGGTGGCGATGGGGGAGACCAACCCAGGTGGGGTGGCCAGCCTGGGGCCATCTGGGAAGGCTTCTGAAAGGGGACACTTGGGGGGCTGAGCAGAGGTTTCTAAGCGGACGCTCCATGGAAGGGCGTCTCAGGGTGGGAGGTATGGAGGGAGCAAACCCCTCTGCTGCCCTGGGGTCTCCAGAGCTCACATTCCAAGAAGCTTCTCTAATCCCCACCTGAGGGAGGCAGCGGGGAAGGAAGCCTGGGACGTGGGGGCAGGACTGGCAGACTCTGGGGCCCAGGGCAAGGGCGGGGCTGGACACCTGCACCTGGCGTGGGGTCTCCAAGATCCACCTGCAGGCCCCCCTTGTCCACTCGGCCAGCAGGGCCAGAAGCCGGGCGTCAGCCCAGGCTCCTCCATCGCCCCCACCCCAAGTCATCCATTCATTTGTTCATTCCTGTCCACACCCCCAGCCAATGGAGGATTGCACACTCCAGCTGGGGAGATCAATGCGCAGACATAAACAAATAAATCAAGCCACGCTGGAGAGCACTGAGAGCCGTGAAGAAAATAAAACCGGGAGCGGGGTTGAGAGATAGGGGGTGGGGATTGCGCCGGGGTGGTCAGCAGAGGCCCACACTAGGGAGGAGGCCTGCGGAAAGGGCCACACACACCCAGGGCCTGGCCTCCAAGCCATACCACTTTTATTCCTTCTTCCCACCCTTAGCTGAAACCCCACCTCCTCCAGGAAGCCTGTCTGGATGCTGCCTGGGCTCCAGGCTCCCACTGGTTGCAGAGGCCTTTCCTGACCAGCCCACCTGGCAGGGACGTCAGGTCACACCACCTGAACTGCCCCCTCAGAGACTCCGAAGGTGAGCCTGCGGGAGGTGAACCCTGACAGGGGCTGACTGCTGGACTAGGGTGCAGAAACCCCAGCTCAGCCCCGTTTGCTCAGTGGCCATGAATGAGGGACTTTGCCTCTCCGAGCCTCAGCTTCCCCATCTGCCAAAGGGGTTAAGCCCCTCCCCCACAGCCAGGCTGGCTGTCCTCCCCGCTTTCCATTGTCAGCGAGCTGGGGGCAGGAGGAAGGACAGGCTGGCAGTGGGACTGAGCTGCTGCAGCACGGGGGAGGGGCCCTCCTGGGGCCTTCCCCGCGGGCCCCAGCTCCGGCGTGCAAGCTGCCGCACTGAGGCCCAGCCGCCCCCAGCGGCCCACCCCTCCCCCGCCTCCCCAGCCATCTGCAGTGCTGGCAGCAGCAGAGCCCGGGCGGACGGCGAACGTTCTGGCACCATCTGAGCAGGACCGGTGTCTGGGGAGGGAGAGTGGGCAGAGCCCCATGCGCACACCCCGTCCGCACCCCCCCCCGTTTCTCCCGACCACTTGGGGCTTGGGGAGGGCAGGGACGGGAGGCCTGGCAGGGGGGTGGTAGGCGGCTGGGCCCTCCCAGACCCCCGAGGCCTCTTCTGGGCTGCCTGCCACCCTTCACGCAGCCTCAACGGCTGCAGAACCCTGGAGGGTAGTGGCGGAGGTCAGAGTCTGGGGGAACCAAGGCCCCGAGCAGAGGCCAGTTCCACAGTGACCCCGAGAGGGCCCTGTCGGAGGGACATGGACAGCCAAGCCCTGTCGGTACTGGGGGCACAGGGTGTCCTCCGAGGTTCACCCTGCCCCTGGGGAGCTCCCTGCACCCCTTTCCCATTTGTTACCCAATAGTGTCCCAGAGGCCTAAGTGGGGGAGAGAGGGCTTCGCCTGCCCCCACCAGGCTCCAGTCACAGTGCCGGTTTTCTCGCCTCCTGGCCATCAACGCCTTTTCTCAGCACTGCGCTGGGCCCCAAGTAGCAACCTGCTCCCTAATTAAATGAGAGCGAGCGGACGCTGCAGAGACACAGATAAAACGTAAGACGTGGGCAGTGACGGCCACCCCACAATGAGTGTGTTCAATATCACTGAGCCGCACGCATAAAATGGTTAAAATGTAACTTCTGTGTTATGTGTATTTTACCACAATGAGAAAAGGAAATGTGTGTGGAAGTGGCGAACGCACGTGTGAACTAGGAGCCACGGGGTCCTGAGGGAGGACAGACGTCAAGTGCACGCGCTTTGTGACCTCTGACACACAACGTCCTTTTCCCTGGGTCCCCCGTGTCGGCTGCCCGCTGCCCCCAGGAAGCTCCGATGCCTTAGGAACTGAGGCTGGCTCCTGAGGAGGCCCGGGCCTGGCCTGGGCCACCAGAATCACCGGCCCACTGCCTCTGGGAGGAAAGAGCGTGGCTCACCCCGCACCCCAACGGGGGGGGGGGGCTCGGCTGGCGGCAGGGAGGGGGTGACCCAGCTGGAGGGGCCTGGAACAACACTCACCCTCTAGGGGTCCCCTCCCCTTCCTGAGCTTCTTGGGAGGGAATAAGACCCTCCTGTGACTTGGCCGCCAGAAGGCAGGTCAGGTACCCAAGGTGATGGAGGGAGCCACTGACTGGGGGTGGGACACGGCGGAAGCCTGGAGAGGGACAGTTTGGCCAGGTCAAGCCCTAGGGCCCCGAAGTTTCTATCTCTGTAATACGTGAGCTCTGGAAGGGCAGAAACGTGCCTTGTTCGCCGTGGTATCCAGAGGACCTAGAGCAGGGCTGGTATGCAGTAGGTGTCCAATAAGTGTCCAGGGGATGAATGGTGGCTGGCTGGATGGATGGATGGATGGATGGACAGACAGGTTGGAGAGGTCAGAACCGAGGACCCCCGGCTTTAAGGGCACATCCATTCTTCCATTCAACCCTCCCGGGTGCATTCATTCCTCCTTCAGTCGTTCCTCCCGCGCCCCGCATGGCACTCATTCATTCATGCTCTGCCGTTCACGCTCGCACGGTTCATTCATTCCCTGCCCAGCCGCCATTCCTTCTCGGTGCCCGCACCCACGTGGGGCCCCGCGCTCCGGGCCGGCCCCGCGCCCCCCGAGTGTGCCCCGGTTGGACGCTGCGGGGGGAGCCGCGGAATCAGCCGCGGCTGCGCGGGGCCGGGGCTGGCGGGAAGCCGGGCTGGGGGCGGGGGGCGGGCGCTCCCTGCGGGAAGCCAGGCGGGGTGGGGGAGCCCCGGCCGCGCCGGCTCCAGGCGCGCTCGGCCTTGGTGGAGAGGGCGCGGGCCGGGGGCGGCGGCGGCCAGCGGCGGCTGCCCCGAGGCCATGTGGACGAGCGGACGGCGGCCGGGCCGGCTCCGGCGGGCGGTGAGTACCTGCGAGCCGGGAGGGCGCGGCGGCGACACCCGCGCGTTGGCGGGGCGGGGCTACCCACGCCGCGGGGCGGTCTCTGCACAGCGACCGAGGCGGCCAGGCCCAGGGCGACGGTCCAGCCTCTCCGCCCCTCCCCGCGGCGCCCCCTCTGGTGTCGGTGCGCCAGGGCCCCGCCAGCACGCTTCCCTGGCCGGGAGGAGCGGGCCCGGCGCGCGGGGAAGCGGGGCACCCTAGGGGCGGGGCCGGGATCGGCCACGGCGCTGTCAAGACCCCAGAGCGGCCGGTCCCGGCGCCTGGGCCCTCCATAGCTGGGGTCCTTATCCCCCACCACGCGCATCCCTGCGGCGGGAGCGAGGGTGGGACCGGGGGCCAGGATGAGGCCTGAGCATCGGGGACCCGCCGCTGTCTGAGGACAGGTAGCCAGGGGGCAGGCAGGCCTCCTCCCACCCTGCCCTTCAAGGGGCAGGGCCAGACCCTGCTGGGTGAGAAAGGTTGAGGAGCAGAGGGAGGCCGGACCCAGGGCTGGGTCAGAGAGCGTCTGCCGCGAGTGGGAGCGCCAGCCCTGGACACTCTCCCCCTTCAGTACCCGCGAGACAGGGGCTGTCAATCTCCTCAGTTACGGAGAGGAAACTGAGGCCCAGGGCCGCGCAGCTAGTGCACTCACCCTCCCTGAACCCCAGCACGTTGAATGGGAATTTCGGCCCTAGCGTTTCCGCTTCCTGCCTGGTTCAGAGGTATTTCCTTCCTCATCTGGGCCCCACCCCATCACCACTATGTTCCTTGGGGGCAGGAACGGCGTGGGTGACATCCTGGAGTCTCCTGAGCCAGCAGGATAGGAGCAGAGTAGGCACCCTGGAGTGAGTGGCTTAATGAGGAGTACCCCCAAATGCGAAGCCCCGCATGGCCAAGGCAGGCCCACCTGCAGACCAGGGGTCACGGCCTTGGGCTTCGGGGCAGGCGGCGTCTCCCACAGGCAGGGCTCCTTCCCAGGCCCTGATGCCTAGATCACTGGGGGCCTGGACAGGTCTCCGCTCTGGGGAGACCCCAGTGTCCCCACCCACCAGCCACTACAGAGGCCCTTTCCACGCCAGGGTCAGCGAGGACCGTGGGAGAAAGCCCCTTATGAGCTGGGCTGCGTAGTTCCCGCCATTCCGTGTGTGGCGCTGCCACTGGGGCAAGTGGCCCATGGAGGCGGCTCAGCCTGGCATCTGCGATGCGCAGGGCGGGGAGGCGGCTGCGCAGGCTCTGGCAGCGTCCGCGAAAACCCTTAATTTTCCCGACTCTCACTATAATCAGGGTGGCACAGAAAAGTGAGCAGGGTGGCAGATGCGGCTTCTTTTCGGCAGCTCGGCGCCGGGCGCCGGCAAGGGTCCGCAGGGCTCCGGGGAAGACCCTCCCTGAACGATTGTGTCGGATTTAAAGATACCTACACTCTGTGCTCCTCTTATTGTCGGGACCTGGGGCCGTTGGCACCTGAGACTCTGAGTGGAAAAGGAGGGTCGCCTGGAGCCTCCGCCGCCACGTAGGAGGGGCTCCCCAGGGGCTGGTGTGGGGGGCGGGGCACTTCCAGGTCGAGGAGCAGAAGGGAGTCGGAACAGTCGGAATGTGATCCCATTCATGCTCAGGCTGTTGGGCGCAGGGCCTGGCCCACAACAGTTGCCATTTATTGAGCACCTACTATGTGCCAAGTCTAGCATATGCATTTTCACATGTCATCTCCATGGCACTACTTGGAAGTACCGTATTTTGCTGGGTATAATGTGTTCCCGTGTGCAGTGCACACCCATGTGTTTGGCCCAAACTTTCAGGAAAAAAATCTCTCATTTTAAAATTCTCTAATTCAATTTTTTAAATTTATATTTATAAACAAAACTGATTATCCTATTCCAGGGTATTATTTTACATATGGATATTGTTATTGCTTTCTAGAGTTACACTTTTAATGCATAAGCATAAATAAAAGAGTCAAAAACTTTTATATAAATACAGAATTAATACTACCTGTGTATAATGTGCATCCTTATTTTTCCTTCAAAAATTTGGGCAGCCCTGGCTGGTGTGGCTCAGTGGGTTGAGTGCCCACCTGGGAACCAATAGGTCGCCGGTTCGATTCCCAGTCAGGGCACATGCCTGGGTTGTGGGCCAGGTCCCTAGTAGGGGGCACGTGAGAGGCAACTACACATTGAGGTTTCTCTCCCTCTCTTTCTCCCTCCCTTCTCCTCTCTCTAAAATTAAATAAATAAAATCTTTTTTAAAAAATTTGGGCAAAAATGTGCACATTATACACAGCAAAATACGGCCATTGCTCTGCTCCTCTGGGCCCTGATGACGTGAAGAGTGAATGAAGGAATGAAAGAATGGGTGGGCGAAGGGATGGCGGTGGGTGGCAGGGAATGCGAGTAGCCCGTGAATCCATGGCTCGTTTGGAGACAGTCCACGCTAGTTTCCCAAATCCCAGGAGACTCGTGAGGCCCCAGAGCTGTGCAGGAGGCAAACAGGCGGGGGAAGCGGAGTGTCTGAGGTGCAGCCCCGACCAAGGCCTGGCGATGAGGGGAGAAGTGCAGGGATCAGAAGAGGCTCAGCCCTGCTGGAGTGTGGAGGTCAAGGGCATGGCCGTGGGCAGGGGGAGGTGGCTTCACCCCTCACATCAGGTGAAGAGCCCCAGGGGCAGGACCAGGAGTAACCCCGAGGCTCACTGTGTCGGCCTGGAATTGCCCCCGGATGCCCCCCTCCCCAGACCTGGTCCCTTGCCTGGTGGGGAGGCCCGGGTGGGAGTCGGCGGAACCCTGGATTCCAGTTCCTCCTCTGCCACCGACTCCCTGCGTGACCGGAGCAAGACCCAGCCCTCTCCGGGCTCAGTGTCTGGGGCTCAGTCCCTCCCCAAGTCGGAGCAGGGACTTCCTCGGCCCGGGAGCAGGCACAGATGGTGAGCTGTGGCAGCAGAAGCCAGGGCGAGTGAGCGAGTGAGGGAGTGAGTGAGCGAGTTCTACACTCACTGCCGGACCCTCCCCTGCGCCCCACTCGGCACCATTCACTGGGCGCCTCGCGGGAGCCCGACGCAAACCTCACCCATCAAGGGCTCACCGTCTGTTGGGAGACACAGACCTTGACCAGCGTGGCAGGGGTTCCTGGCTTTTCCTGCCCTCCGCCCGGGGCAGAGAGCCTGCGGTGGCCCCCGCCCCAGCAGGCGGTGAGGCCGGAGGCCAGTGCAGCAGCCCCGGCAGGCCTCTCGGGTGGGGTCAGCTAGAGCCCAGCTCTGCGCCAGACCAGGGGACTGCAGCCATCCGGCATTAGTGGACTCTGAACCAAGTCGGGGATGGAGACGGGCTCCGCCTGGGCCCTACCTGGGGAAGAAGGGTGTGGAAAGTTCCCGTCACACGGCAGGGGGCGCATGCAGGAACTGCGGGCCACACCGGTGGGGCAGTACCGTGGGCAGACTGAGGGGGTGTGGTGGACGGCAGGTGGACAGACGATGGTGGGAGGCGTGGAGCAGGACAGACCAGTGGGTAGACAGGTAGGAAGCTGGAGGAGCCGGTGGACAGGAGGAGAGATGGTGGACATGAGTGGCAAGATAGGTAGAGACGGACGGAGGAGGGATGGAGGAACGGATGCAGAAATGGGGCTGGACGAACAGAACAAGACAACAGTGATGGGCGGGCTGACGGAGGGGAGGATGCTTTTCCGAGGCACGTGGCAAGATGGGTAGGTGAACGGACGGGAGGATCTCCAACGGGGGGACGCATGTCAGCTGACGGATGGACCGAGTGGCGGGTGGACACAGGTGCCAGAACGTGGGTGGGAGCTAAATGGATGTGGTCAGTGCGTGGGGCCAGCACAGATGGATGGGGGCTCGAATGATGCCGATACGATGGCGGAAATGGGAGTGGACGGGTGGACAGCTGGACACAGAGAGAATGGATGGATGAACGAACAGCATTTCCTAGAAAAGCCTGGGTTTTTAGAAAAAGATTTTAAAAGAAGTTGGCCCTGGCTGGCTGTGGCTCAGTGGACTGAGTGCCAGCCTGTGACCCAAAAGGTCGCCGGTTCAATTCCTGGTCAGGGCACAGGCCTGGGTTGCGGGCCAGGTCCCCAGTGTGGGGCATGTGAGAGGCAACTGATAGACGTATCTCTCACACATTGATGTTTCTCTCCCTCCTTTCCCCTCCCTTCCCCTCTAAATAAATAAATAAATAAATAAATCCCTTTAAAAAGTAAACACATAAAATACCTGATAACATTGGGCTCGCATTCCCTCATGGCGACACACCGCTGAGGTCGGGCGGCCACCGAGCCCTCGGAGGGGCGAGCCCCTGCAGACTCGTGCAGACCAACCCAGTCCGCGTCAGACACTGGGGGACATCCACTCCTTCCCTAGTCCAAGCGAGGCCGTGAGGTGGGTCAGTTTCGATCACATTGTCTTGTCTGGGTACCGGGCCGTCGTCTGCCCAGGGCGTGACACCGGTGGCCCCGCCTCCCCATCTCATCAAGCACAACTGGCTGTGGCGGAGTAGCAAGCACCCCCCTGTACCGCCACAACCAAACGGGTGCCCCACACCAGCCCCGGGCGTGCTGGGGGTGCAGGAGACCCTCGCCGTCTCAGCCCGAGCAGACGCCGGGCGGGGAGGAGGCGCGGGTCATCCCCGGAATCCGCAGGGCGTCGCAGCGCCGTCAAACTGGCTGCCTCCTTCCCAGAATCAGAGGCTGCTGCGTCCCCTGCACCACTGTGCCGTCCCGGAAAGGTCTCGTTTGCTCCGGAGCCCGTGGATGCAGGCATGGGCCAGAGGGCCCGCACACGGATGGACACACGTGTGGGGGTGGCGCGTCCGTGGGTGGACAGAAGGACGCGTGGATGCTGGGGACAAGGGACAGGAATGGAGACATACACGGGTGACGGTGGGTGGGCCGGTGCGCGAGCGACGGGACGAGCAGACGGGTGGGCCCATGTCTGCGGGTGGCAGGGGCTGGCATGGAAGGGTGCGTTGGGGCATGAGACGGTACGTGCCAATGGATGGATGGTGGCCGATGAGTGGGCCATCTTTCCCCCTACCGGGGGTGTCCGACCTTTCGGCGTCTCTGGGCCACACTGGAAGAAGAGTTGTCCTGGGCCACACATTAAATACATTGCGACATGTAATCACAAAAAAACCCCGTCGTGCTTTAAGTAAACTTGGGATGTGCTGGGCCGCACCACGCACACAGCCATCCTGGGCTGCCTGCGGTGGCCAGTGGCTGCTGGTTGGACGCCCCTGCCCTAGCTGCTGGTGTCCGCAGGAGCAGAGCAGGGGGCTGCGGGGCTGTGCGCTGGTGGGGGGGCCGTGACGGGAGGCAGCGGGCCTCGCCACTTACGTGCTGCTGGAGGAAACGCTCCGGACCGTGCAACAGCGGTGTGGCTCCTGCAAAGATGGACGATCAGCAGGGAAACCCACGGGGACTTCCCGGAAGGTCTGGACCGCACGCAGCGCAGGCGCGGACGCTGGGGACCCGGGGCAGCTAAGATCTGCGGCTGCCCTTGAGGGCGCTCAGGCCGGCGTGGAAATATCTGGAAGAAGGGGGCAGGTGGTTAAAAGGACGGCTGTGAGGATTTTCAGACCCTCCACGTCCTTGTCTGTGGAAGGGGACGGTGACAGAAGTTTCTGTGTGGGAACGGGGAGGCGTGGGGAAGGTGGCCGAGGGAGCTCCGGTGTCCGCAGCACATGGCGTGAGGCGCCGGGAGCCCTCGGGGCCCATGCCCTCCCCTGTGAGCTGGGGAGCAACTCCTGGCTTAAGCATTAAGCTCAGGAGAATTATGGGAGGCAGGGCTCCGAGTTCTTAGCAGATGCCCGAGCGCCATCCCACAGGGCTCCCAGAATCCTTGTCCAGGTCATCGGGTCCAGCTCCCGGAGGCCCTGGCAGCAGTGTGCCTCGCAGGGCACGGAGGGGCGGGGGAAGGGACGGGGCTGGGGTGGGGGGCGTCAGGGGAGGGTCTGAGGGGTCCTGGAGAGGAAATGGGTGTGAGTGCGTGACCTCTGAGGGCCCCATCCCAGGTCTGCTGCATCTGAGCCCCGTGACCTTGGAAAGTCACGTCACCTCCCTGAGACTCTGATCTGTTTTAGCACAAAACGGAGTTCACAGCTGCACTACCTACAGGGTGGGGTGAAACGCGGGTCACGGTGCGGATGCATGCCCAGCGCAGGCCAGGGCACACAGTGGGGCTGAGGAAGGGGCTCAAACGGAGGGGTCCAGAGGCGGGCAGCCAGGTCAACAGAGGCAGCCGGGCTGTGCAAGGTGAGCAGGCCCAGGCTGCAAGCTCGGCCGCCGACAGCGTCCTCCAGGGCCTCTGGCCCAGGCGGCGGAGAGCCAGTGGGTTGTTATGACAACGGGAACTTGTCTGATGCAGCCGGCAACTCTGGGAGAGGCTCAGGGAATGCTAGGGAATGGACAAATCAGAGCCCTGGGCTGAGGATCCCTCAGGCCCTACTAGGTGCCAGGCTCCGTGCTGGCGGGGCCCGGCCCGCGCCCTCTGCACCGTTCCCCAGCACTACCTGCAGGCTGGGGCCGCTCTGTCCCTGTGTGACCGCAGAGGGGGAGCGACGTGCCCGAGGTCCTGCCGGGGCGCTGGGGGTGGGGGGTATTTGACCTTGGGTGTGCCTGTGTCCAAGTCTTGCTCTCACAGGTGATGGAGCAGGGGCTAGCTGCCTGCTGCTGTGGAGGGCGTTGTCCCGGTGTAAAGGGGTGGCCCTCGGGGGACTGCACGGGTGGGAGGGACACAGCGGCCTCCGCAAGAGCCTGGGTAACCCCCATGATGCCTCCCCCGTGCCAGCCCCAAGGAGGCCCACGGCCGGTTGGGGAAGCTCGTGCACCGCCAACCAGGCCCTGTGACACCTTCACTTACACACTCATTCAGGAAGTGCTTACTGAGCACCTACTATGTGCCCAGCCCCGTGTGGAGGGTTGGGATAGCGTGGACACAGATAACAAACAAATGATCACAAGCTTGTTAGTTACAGGCGGGGGCTGTGGTCTGAGACCAGGGGCTATAAGAGGGTGCTGCGGGGGTCCCTGACCTAATCTGGGGGTGGGGAGTGTCCGGCTATTGAGCTGGGGCCCTGGCAGTTAGGTGATGAGAAGGAGGGCAAGGGGAGAGGGTGACAGCGTGCCACTGGCAGAGGGACAGCAAGTGCAAAGGCCCTGCGATCGGGCAGAGCTCGACCCTGGCTGGGGGGACGTGATGGAAGCCTTGGGGAGGGGCGCACAGCAGCAGGGCCCGCAGACACTGGGCTGGCGGGGCACATGGACGTGGGACATGGCCTGCTCGCCTGCCTGAGATTTTAAAAGCTCACTCTGGTGGGTTTGGGAGAGGAACTGAGCTGAACCGGCTTAGGGTCAGGGGTCCCAGGGAGGGGTGATTTCAGTTGTCCAGGTGAGACGTGGTGGCACCCAGGACCAGCAAGGTGACAGTGGGGATGGAGGGAGGTGGTGAGGTCTGAGAGTAGCTGAATCGCCTGGGTCTGTAGGGGCAGGGGCAGGGAGGAGGCACAGGGGGGGTCCCGGCAGCTCCCAGCCCTGTTTCAGGCACCTGAGCTCGTGGGGATTCTCAGACATCCAGAGGGGTGTGCGGCCCAGCCCAGCAAAGGGGGGGTCCCTAGCACTTGATGGGAGGTGTCCGGACACTGCCAGGTGGACAAAGGCAGGGGCTCAGCCGTGAGCACGCGGTGACAAGCAAAGCCCAGGCTGTGCTCCAAGCAGCACCACAGGCCAGTGCTGGGGACGGTGCTGCCCCCCAGCTGGCCGGCCCAGGGCCTCCTTCGGGTCAGGCAGCCGGATCCCAGGACGGAGTCCTGCCTGGACCCCTGCCTCCCGCGACGCCCGGCACAGGCCTGTCTCCCTCCGCACCGACGAAGCAGGGCCCCGGCCGGCTGGGCTGTGGCCCTTCCCTGCGTCAGCCTCCCCGGCCGACTCCCCACAGAACGGCGCTCGGGGCCCCGCGTCCCAAAGGCCTCGGAGCATCACCAGCCGCTGTCCCTCCCCCGGTCCCCGGTGCAGCCCTGAGGAAGTGCACCCAGCTGCCAGTCACGGAGACTGGAAGTGGCCCTGGCTCAAACAAGAGACCGGGGGTTACTGCTCTCAGGTTAAAGAAAGGCCTGGGGCAGGGGCTGTGGCATGGGACTGGTGTGACCACTCGGTGGCCGTCAGGAACCCAGGCTCCTTCGGTCCTGCCGCCCCTTTCTTTCTTTCATTTGGCTTTCGCCGCAGCTGCCCTCGTGATGTCCACGGCTGTGACAGCCCCAGCCATCACGTCCCTGTTCCGGACAGGAAGCAGGAGGGTGGGGAGCGGGAGCAGGGGTCCAGGGAGCCATCCAGTCCCTTTTACAGAGTTCTCCCAGAAGTCATGCCCCACAAATTCCGTTTCTATCTCATTGGCTACCCCCGGCTGCAAAGGAGCCTGGGAAGTGCAGTTTTTCGGCTGGTGACTTGCCTCCCAGAATAAAATGAGGTTCTTTGCTGAGGGGGAACGGGACGACAGGGGCAACCAGCGCCTCCACCACACCCTCCTGTCTGGCCGGATGGATGCGGCTCTAACGACCCCCTTTGGGCCCTGCCATCACCCCGTCGCAGCCAGCCGAGTGCTGCCTGCCGGTCCCTGAGCCCCGAACCCCATAAGGCAGGGGAGACAGGAGCTACTGCGAGTGGGGTGTACGAGGCCCAACCCAGGGCCCCTCCCTGTATACAGCCAGTGCTCATTCGGTGCAGACTGCCTCCCCAGGCCGAGGCAGAGCCCAGGACACGACCTTGACCTCTCTAGCACTTTCTAAGCCCCGAAGCCCGCTCTCATTTAGTGAGAATCAATTCAGGGGGCGGGAGGCCCCCCGGCCACAGGCTCTCTGGATCGATGGGCAGGCGGGCGTTCAGTGGCCACTGTACCCAGTGAGGGATGGGTGGCCCTGACACCCCGAGAGGGTGCAAGGGTCCCTGCCCTGCAGGAGGAGAGAAGCGGGGTCAGCGAGGCGCTGGGAGAGGCTCCACTGAAAAGGATGCTCATGGGGGCCTGCTCCGAGGCCCGGGGCTCTGACCCTGACGGCCCCCCGAAGGACAGCCACGGCTCCCTCGAGGAGCTCAGGGCTGAAGCCCCCAGGGAGCGAGCATGCAGAGAGGACCCTCGAACCCACACACGCAGCCCCAGTCCAGGTGGGAGCCCCAGTGGCCAGACAGCCCACCCCAGCTGGGCAGCGGGGCCTGGACAAGCGGAGACGCGGACGTCACCTACCCCAGAGCCCCCACCCACGCACTGCCGGCCGGCCGCCAGCCCCCTTGCCCGCCTGAGCCGGCGACGGGAGGCCAGGCTGCCTTTCTCCCGGTTCCTGGACGAGGTTGCTGCGCGGGTGCTGGGCCCCGGGACCCTCAAGGCCTTCCAGGGGCCCAGAGGCTGCAGCCCAGAGCCCTCCCCTGGTGAGCGAGGCCCGGGCGGAGCCCAGGAGCCCCTCCCAGGAGCTTCAGCCCCGGAGAAGACCACGGCCCTGAGCCCCCAGCTGGCCTCAGAGGTGGCCGCCGAGCCTGCTGGCAGATCGGGGCCCAGGCAGGCGGCGGACACCGGCAGGCCCCACCTGGACACCGGCGAGCACGCAGGCCGAGCTGCCTCCCCCTGGCAGCCTCCTCGAGGGGTGAGTCCCAGCCCCAGAGCCGCCCAGCAGGCAGCCGGACAGACATCTCCTGGGACCCCTTCTCTGCCCCCTGCCCGTGCCACTGCCCCCCAAGTCCTGGCCGACCCCCTCGGGGTTCCTGCATCTCACCCCTGTTATAATAGCTGCAATGGGCAAGACCCAGGTGCCCAAGAACGACTCTCTGAGGTGAGATGCTGGCGTTGGGGCAGGCAGGACTCTGCGTGAGTAATGACAACAATATCGCTGCCGTTGGCAGAGCCCTCGGAGGCCGCCGCGGGGCTGCACGTTAGCCCTCTGAAATGTGGCGCCTCGGACACCTCCACGTGAGGCAGGACGCCACAGTCCTGTCAGGCAGGCGGGGGGCCACGTCCTGCCCAGCTGCCCGCCTTCCTGGGAGGGGAAGCGGGCTGTGGGGGGCTGCCGCGTGCGTGCCGCAGGTCGTGGGGGCGTCCGGGCTGGGAGGGAGGTCTTCAGGTCGGAATGCAGGCCCCTCTGCACCTCGGGACCCCTGCCACACACACGCTGCGGCCCCGGGCAGACGTGCAGAAAGACCCAACGGGCCCTCAGCTGTCCTGGGGACGGGGCTCTGCAGAGCGTTGGGATGACGGCCCCCTGTGGGCTGGGACCCCAGCCTTGGCTCTGACCTTCTGCCCCTCAAACATCGGTGTCCCCTGGGGCCGGGGGTCCTCATGGGCTGTCTGTAATGTGGCCTGTGCCCTCGCACCCCGTCCCAGCTTCTCGCAGCACAGGACTGAGGTGGGGGCTGCGTGGCCGGGCTGGTGGAGAGCGCAGCCAGACCCTCCCGGGAAGCCTTCGCTGCAGGCTGGGTTGTTATAAAACCAAACCCTGGGTGATAGCGGATACTTGCTGAGCATTGGCTGGTGTTCTGACTCCCAAGCCTCCATGCACCCCCGGGAGTCCTCAGCTCTGGGATCTGCTGCCTGCTGTGTGACCTTGGACAAGCCACCCACTCCCTCTGGGCCTCCGTTTCCAGGCATCGAGAAGGAAGGATGAGGGTCTTGCTTTTCCCTTTGCCTGGTCACAGGGAAGCATCATGTCCCCGGCTCCTCCACAGGGCCCGGCGAGCTGGCCCCCTTGCCCCCGCTTCTCTGGGCTCCGCACACCTCGCACGCCCCATTCTGGGGGCCGCTGGGCCCCAGGGGAGCTCCATGACACCCAACCCTCCAGAGGATTCTGTCTCCAGGCTCCTTCAACAGGCCTCCCGGGGCTGCCAGGCGGCGCAGGGCCGTGGGGACCACGGGGCCGGCGGTGGGGGCTGGTGGAGGCGCAGGGGGCGCTCTGTGCAGGCATCCAGTGGGGAGCTTCTCCCCAGGAGCATCGGCCCTTCCCCCACCCCAGGCCACCTCTCATCACGGCACCTGCTCTGGGTTCCCTCCCCTCCAGCCTCCTGCCAAATACTCAAAACCAGACAGAGAGCGCCCAGGACCAGGCCCACTTCCCAGGTCGGGAACTGCGGTTTGGCGGGCCGGCCGAGTTCTGTCCCCTCGAGTCTCTACGGGCGGGGTGGAGAGCGGGGGTGATGGGTGAAGGGCAGAGCAGCCTGGCCCCCGTGAGAACTCCCTCACCGGGGTGGCGATGGCCGCCGTCTACTGGGAAGATGGATGGCGGGCCCTCTCCTGGGTGCCCCCCGCCCTCCTGGCCTGGGAACCCAGGACGGTCGCCAAAGCGGAGGTGAAGCTTTGAGGAAGCAGGACAGACCCCTGGCTTCCAGTCATCAACCCCAAAAGCCCTTTCTGGAGGCCAATGCCTGGAGTTTGACCACTAACTCCTTCAGGGACTGGCATGGACCGGGGCAGGGTCCCAGGTCTCCGTCCAGCTCTGCCCCATCCGCCTGAGTGGGTACAGGTGACCCCATCCTCCCCATCATTGTCCAGCCAACAGGAAGCCACTGGAGAAGGACTCCAGGACCTCCAGCTCTCCCTCCCCACAGGCCTGGAACCAAGGCTCATTCATACTATAGTGTGAAGGACTCAAGCCAGACATTTCCTATGACCAAAAGGGTCAGAAGGAGAGAGTGGGAAGGACAGGGCGAGGGTCATGGAAGAAGAGGCAGGCTGGGGGCCCGGAAGCAGCCAGAATGGGGTTCATGCCAAGACCCCCAGTGCCAGGCCTGGCGGTCCCCGGAGCTACAGTTGGGTTCTGTCCGAGGGGCTGTCCCACAGACTGACCTCGACCTGGACAGGCCACTTGGCCCCCTGGACCCTAGTCTCCCCATCTGTAGGACAAGCCTGGAGGTTAGACGGTGCGCCCCCCCCGCCTCTGGAGGGGCAGCTGCTTCCCGCTCCCCGACTGTTTCCACGTGGGAATGTGGGCAGGAGTTGCCAGATCTTCCAAAATTTCAGGAGAAGCCAAAAATACGGATTTTAAAATGTAAACTCTCCCAATTTTTAAATGTTGCCTCGAATGTTTTTTTTTTTTAATGTTAAAACCCTCTCGCAGGCCAAATACAACATGCCAGCGGGCCAGATTTAGCTCGGGAGGCCAGTTCGCTGCCGCCGTCGGCCCGGCGGTCGGCACAGCCGCCAGCGGCCACTCACAGCTGGAGCCGGCGGGGGCCGCGCAGAGCCCACGGGCAGGGGTGGCCCAGGGAACCCCGAGACCAGGGCCTGGGCTCAGGTCCCCAGCCGGCTGTGTGACGTTGGTCATGCACAGGAAACCTGGTTTTGCAGCTAAGGTACTGGTGGATGACCTACTGTGTGTCCAGCATAGGCCAGCCCTGTGGGTGATGCTCAGGGACAGGAGGCCAGCTTCTCGCTCGTGACGGTCTATGACACCGCGGGCCCCTCCCTCCGCCTGGGAACACGCTTTCCTGCCTCCCCAGCTGGCTCCGCAGCGGGCTAACCCTGAACCTTGACCTGGGCAGGGCCCCTGTCCCCCCCCCCCCCACCGTCTGCACTCACGCCCTTGGCGGTCTCATCCAGTGTGGTGGCTTTAGGTGCTGTCTCTACGCCGACCACTCCCAGGCTCACATCTCCGGGACCCTCCCCTGCACTTCGGACTCACGAACCCACCCCCTTGTCACTGTCCCTGCCGGACTCTGATAGCCACCTCCGGCCCGAATCCCCATCGTCTTCCCACCCTCTTCCAGTCGCTCAGGTCGAAGACGCAGTGCTGTCGTCAGTGGCTCTGCCTTCTGCACCCACCCCTAGTCTGTCAGGGCGTCCCCCGCCTCCACCCCGGTCCCCACGAGGCAGGACTGGGGCCTGCACCCAGCCCTCGGCGCATCCTCACTCAGCAGCGTGACAAACACGCCTCTGTCCAGCCCTGCGGGGGCTTCAAATCCCCTCAGGGTAGAAGCCAACGTCCTGTCGGTGACCACGTCCCAGGAGGCCCTCAGTTCAGCCCCTGCTCCCCGCTGGTGACCGGGCACTCCCCAAAATCGCCAGGCACCCTACCCCTAGTGCCCCCCAGCTCCCTGAGCTTTGCTCAGGTTTTGCCTTGACTTCCCTGTGGACAGTGGCCACCCCAGGCGGCCCCGCGCACCCCTCCTCCTCAGCGGACTCTCCGGGCAGACACGCTGGGGGCCTAGGGGCCCTCCGCCGCCATCCCATGTCCTCTGTCTCCCCCCAGAGCAGGTCGGCGCTGGGCGAGCAGAGAACTTCCTCCCGTTTGCTCACCGCTGCACCCCTGGGACGGGGTGCGCAGCGTGTGCTCGCTGCCTGACCGCGGGAAGGCGAGCCCTGGTGTGAACCTCTCAGAAGGGGCCCCACCCAGCCCATTACCGGGAAGGCCTGGCTCTCCGGGGCGACCGCAGTCCTTCAGCAGCCCTGTTCCGAGACAGTCCCTTACAAGCACGTCCACCTTGTCACTCACAGTGTCCTTTACAAACTGTCCACCTCCCTAGAGGAGGGATTGAGCTCAGAGAGGCTGAGAGCCTTGCCCAAGGTCACACAGCCGCATACAAGATGGTTCAGGAGACCCCACGTCTCCAGAGGGGCTTCCTGGGCAGGGCTCCCGGCACCAGTCATACCCAGGGGCCCTCTCATGGGGGGCAGGCTTGGGCGGGGGCATGGGCTGGCACTCCCCGTGGGGAGAAGATGCCTCTGGCTGGGCGTTAGGAGCCGAGGCACTCACCCAGCCGCCCACCTTGCAGCCCTCTGTGCCAGCCCCGGGGGATGCAGACTCTGGGTGCGGGTCTGTGTGGCCAGCGTGGCCGGCGTCGGCCAAGGGGGGCGGGGCTGAGTCAGGGTTAACCAGCCCCTCCCTGGGGCCTGACAGGTGGCATCGCCTCTGGGGAGGGCCTACTGTGCGCCTCTGTCGCCGTGCTAGGTGCCCGGGGAGGCTCCCAGTCACATGCTTCATGGGAACTGGAGGGCTTCCCTCCTGGGGCCTCTGGTTTTGCATCTGTGAAATGGATGTTATAAGACTCACCTCTGAAAGTCTCAGGGAGGGTGAAATGGGACTGAGCTCCATCACTGGGTCAAAGGCTGTGCTGGGGACAGCACGGGTGGACTAAAGAGGGATGGGCCTGTTTCTGACCCAGGTGGCCCTCTTGAAGCTCAGAGTCACTCAGGGAACAAGGGAGGAAGCAAGCGGGCTGCAGGAGGGAGGTGAAGAGGCCGTGGTGGTCGCAGGGTGCTGATAGCGTAGCTCGGGGCGCCGGAGGGACAGGCATTGGTGGCAGCGCAGCAAGGGAGGAGATGGCAGGGGACTGAGGCAGGGACGCACAGCACAGTCCGGCCTGACCAGCAAGTGGGGCTTGTGGGATGTGGCTGGGAGGGCAGGCGATCACTGGACCAGATCACCCAGAGGGGCTGGGCCACCCGGAGGGGACAAGGGGTGAGTTTAGGGCAGACAGTGTTGCAGGAATCGGCATCAGGCTGTGACTGTGGAGTGCACTGGAGGGACAGTGCCCCAGGTAGGGATGGACGGTCCCTCTGACAGCCCCCAGAGTGCCCACCTGCGTCCCGCCTGTGTCCGGAGAGCTGGGGGGTCCCACCTGTCTGGAGAGGCCAGAGGGGCCCTGAGGTACTTCCTGCCTCATCATCTCACCCTGGAGACCCTGGCCAGCCCACAGGCCTCTCATGCACGGTCCCCACCTGCCCCTGCACTTCTCCTGGAGTGGAGTCCCCACCTCTGGCTGGAAACCCAGGAGGACCCCAGGCTCCTGTGCCCAGTCCACAGGGCTGCCCTCCGCCAGCCTCAGGGGTCTCCTCGTCCACAGGAAGGGTGTCTCGGGAACACCCCCAAATCCGGAGTTATGAATTGCAGAGCTAAGGCTTGAGCATGGGGCTTTAGCCAAAGGCATGGCACCTCCCCAGCGGGCTGCTCTCCCCTCTGCACATACCCGCTGGGCGAGGTGTTGGGCTAGCCCCAGGACACACGGGGGAAAGACAGGCCCTGCCCAGGGAGGTATGGGGGCCTTAACCCAACAACTCGGCTGGGTATCCATGGAGGGCTGCCTGGAGGAGGTGGCCTTTAAGAGTACCGGTAGTGGTTACCTCACAGGCATTGGGTCCGGGGGGGTTGAGAAGTCCTAGGATCCCAGTCAGGCTGCGGAAACAGCAGGAGTGAAGGCAGAGGCCCCCCAGGGCACCACAGCAGGGGTTCCTCCCCTCCCTGCTCCCACCCTGCCCGCCCCGCCCGCTGCCACAGGGCAGCTCGGCAGCTTTCCCCAGAGGCCCCTCTTGGGGGAGAAATTCCCAGACAGGCCCTTTCGAAGAGCCGAAACACTCAATATAAATAATTAATTCTAGATTTTTAAAATTAAATTTTAATACATTCTTATTAATTTTAGACAAACTCCCTGGCAGGTCATTCCCTATGAGTGACGGAGGCGACCGGAGACATGACGGATGTCCCCAGCCGCCGAGGGCTGGGGCCCAGGCCCAGGTGGGCTCAGGTCCCTGAGCTTTGCCTTGCTCTGCGGGGGACCGGCACTGCAGGGGGTGGTGGGTGGAAGCATCCTTACTGCTGCCTTTCTGCCAGCCGTGGGCTCTCGGGACTGGAGCGGGGGGTTCACTTCTCAACCATTAGCCCCTGGAGGCAGGCTCCCTTGCTGCCCCCTCCCCATCCCCAGAGGTCAGCCCAGAACTAATGAGTGAGGGAGGACCGGTCCTCCGGGCAGGATGGGAGGAAGGAACGCTTGGGGTAGGGCTTGGGCTGGGTCTGACCTGCCCAGGGTTGACTCTGCACACAGGGCTCCTCCCACCTTGCGTGCCGGCCAGGGGGAGGCCAGGCCTGCTGGGCACCGTGGGGGGGGGGGGGCCTGGAGAAGGGACAGGGCTCCTGCCGGGAACTCAGACCCGAAGGGAAGCTGCGAGAAAAGAGACGCCACGGTGCTGTGGGATCCAGGCATGAACTGTCCGTGTTTATTGAGCGCCTGCTGTATGCTGGGATCTAGTGCGCCGAGCACGGTGATGGGGACGTGGGAAAGGTGGGCCTGGGGCACCTAGGGGGGTCGGGGGAGGCGTGGGCCGAGCAGCCAACTCTTTGTCTTGGGGAAGAGGGTACGCAGAGGGGGTCCAGGCTCGCGGTCTCAGACAACTTTCAGAGTCGGGGATCGTGTGTGGCTGCCAATCGGGGCCCCTCGTGGATCCTTTCTGCCGAAATTCCTTCCCCCCACCCCAGCCCCTTCGCAGCCCGCGGTGCTGACGGGCAGCAGAGCGCTTCGTCCGCTCTCCCCCACCCCCACCCACAGCTTGCAGGTGAGGAAACTGAGGCCGGGGACTCCCGGGAAGGCCTGCCTGGGCACCCGGGGAGTTGGTGGCCGAGCCTGGCCGAGGCCCCGGGCCAGGCCTCCCAGCTCCGCGCTGACAGCCGGGCTGCGCCCTCGCCCGGCGGGGCGGTGGGGGAGGCGGCGTGGGGCCCGGACCGGAGCGGAGCGCGCTCCCGGCGGACGCGGCGCGAGGGGCCGGGATGGGCAGTCATCAGTCTTCCCAGGTGTGTCGGGTGGTCCCTGGGCTCGGCCCCCCGTCCCCCTTTCCTGTCTGTCCTGGCACGGAAAGATGGGGTAAAGCCCCGGGGAGCGGCCTCTCCCGAGTGATGGAGAGCCAGCCCGGTGCCCCCCGCTCCGCGCAGGAAGTGCGATCCCGCCCGGGCCGCTCGCGGTCCCGGTCGTTCGCCAGCGCCCGCAGGGTTAACAGCAACGGGTGGGTCCCCCCGCCCGGCGCGCAGGGGCTACCCGGCTGCGCGGGGCTGGGTGGGGAGGGTCTCCAAGCCGCTCGCCAGCGGGTCTGCGCAAGCCCGGCAGGGAGCCCCATGGAAGAGTCTGTCGCGCAAGGGTTAATCCCTCGGGCCCGGGAGGGGCGGGCCAGGCCCGGAACCTCGGAATCGGAGGGCAGTGGGGTCCCTGACTGAGGGGTCTGAAGTCCGGAGCGCCACCACCCTCGGACTCTCTGAGCGTCAGGTTCTGCAATCCCGGATGGCCCCCAGTTCCCAGATCCGAACACTCTCCTACTCGGAGATTTTGAGATTCGGGGCTTGGCTTCCTCCCGGAGGGAGCGCGGGGCTGGAAGGGTTAACGGGCGGGGCCGGGGTGGGGGGGTGGGGGGTGGGAGTGGCGGGGGCCGCAGCCGCGGAAGTGTTAACGGGACCCAGGCAGGTCCCCCTCTTTCTGGCGAGCTCCGGAGCGCTCCGGGCTGTGCTCTCCGGAGTCCCGGGCCGTGCCTTCCCGAGTCCCCCGGCCAGCCCCCTCGTCCCCCCGGAGTGGGGGGGGGCGTAACTACGTGCCGGGGAGCGCGGCGGCCCGGGAGGGCTCACCTGTTACTCGGCAGGTGCCCGACGCACCCACTGAGTCCCAGGGACCGCGGTTGGGTGGTGGGGACTGGGGTCGCACGGGCCGGGCTTCCCACCGGGCGGGCCACGCGGGGCCGCCCCGCCGCCGCGCCCGCCAGTGCCCGCGGTGCCCGCGGCGCCCGGCTCCGCCCGGCGCGGCCGCGGAGCGCACGCCTCCTGCCTGCTGACCCTCTGTTTGGTTTCTCGCAGGCCTCTGCCGCAGACATGGAGAAACTCAGGTGAGTGGAGCGTCTTCCGCGCCGCGGCTTGCGGGCCGGGTCGGGGTGGGGGCGCTGGCGGGCAGGGGGCGAGGGCCGTGCGGGAGCGCATCTCTGGGCCCGCCCGCGGCGCGGCCGGCCCGGCCGGGGTGCCGCGCGTGGTGCGTGTGTGCGCGGCGAGACAATGGGGAGCCCCCGCGGGGGCCCCGCGGCCGGCCGGACCGGGGCCGCGGCGGCTGGGGGCCGGGGTGCGCCGCCAGGGCCGGCGGCCTCCGCGGTCCCGCGCGCCCGACCCGGGACTCCGGATCGTCCCACGGGACCCTCTGGGTTTCCGTTCGCGCCGCTCCGCACGGGTCTCCGGCGCCGGCTGGTCCCCTCACCCCCAGCAGACAGTTGCCTGGTTCTGGGCTTTTAAGTTTATGCCTCGTGGGGGCGGGAGCGGGGGTGGGAGATGGAGACCTCGCCGCTGGCCAGAGCAGTCCCGTCTCGGAGCCATTTTGGGGGAATCCCGCGACGGTGTCTGCGGAGTGTCCCCCGCCGCCTCCCTCCGGGTGCTAAACTTTAGCCCTCGTGTGCTCCCCGGGCTCCCTTCGGCCCTTCCCGGAGGCCGGGGATCAGACGATTTGAATATTCATGACTTCCTCTGAGACTTCCCTTGGCCACCCTGACCCCCACTTTGGGAACACCGCCCCCCCCCCCGCGACGTGTTTTCCTTCCGGAGCCTGAGCCGAGGCGTTGTGTGGGCAGCTGGCCCAGCTCTGCTGCTGGGTTCCAGCACCGTCAGCCCAAACCCGCAGGGTCTGCCCCCCCCACCCCCGGAATCGGCATCCGTGGGGAGGACTCCAGGTAGCAGGTGCCCCCGGTTCCCAAGGGTCAGGGACCCAGCGGGGCCGCGGCTGATACCAGGGCCGGCTCCTGGGTCCACCGGAGAGGGGCCAGGGCTTCCCAGGTAACTCTCGGTGCTCCCGGGGCCTGGGGACAGGTAGGCTCACAAGGAGGCCCCGGCTGGACACCAGAGCAGGGCCCTCTCCTGGCCGCTGAGCTGGAGTGCAGCCCTTTCTTGGGGTCTCACAGGGCCCAGACCCATCTTTCCTGGGCTGGGAGGAGGGGTCCAGCCTGTTAGGTCGAAGCCGCTGAGACCGAAGACTCGATGACTGTCAGGCATGCCTATCTTGTCATGGTCAAAGTCAGGGCAGGGAGGGGTGGGGGAGTGAGGGCAGCTGGTGAGGCCCAGGGAGCAGCAGCCCTGGCTCCCGCCACACAGGTGACCCCAGGCCAGGCCCCCCCAGGTACCTCCCCAATACCCCTTGGCTGTCACCTCCCCAATACCCCCACCAAGGCTGGGCTCCCCGTGGGGGAGGGGACAAGCTGGGACTTGGGCAAAAGGTAGCCTTCATGGGGCACCCAGAGACCAGCCTGGAGGGGTGGGGTGGCCCTGTGGCTCTTTCTCTTTCCTTCTCTCTCCCTGCCCAGCCAAGGCTCTGGGGGTCCCACCCTGTGCTTTGAGTCACAGGGACAAAGATGTAGCCGAGCCTGGCTGAGGACAGAGGTGGACGGGGAGCCCAGTGAGCACTCCCACTGCCCGAGCCGCTGAGGGTGCCAGGCGTCTCTGCCGGTGGACTTCCCCGGCTGCGTCCTGAAGGCGGGTCCCGGTGGCCGGGGCCTGGGCGTCTGGCTCATGGGGCACGTGGCCTTTCAGCCGAGGCAGAGGTCCGGAGCTGGCAGGGACCAGGTAGCCCCCCAGAACTGGGCAGGGTCCCGCCTTCCTCTCCCTCTCACCCCGTGGGCGTTCTCAGAGCTGCCAGCGTGCCCAGCCAGCGTGGGAACCGTCCCTGCAGCACGCTGCCCTGCGCTGAGTGTCGGGGGTCTGGAGCCGAGCGGCCCAGAGGGAGGCAGGGAGGGAGGGAAGTTGGTCAGGAAGGCCTCCCACGGCGAAAGCCACGGGGCTCAGGGTCCCACAGACCCCATGTCCGGCCAGTTCCCGACCCTCTCTGGGCCTCGGTTTCCCCTTCTGTAAAGTGCATGTCCCCATCACCCCCACCACGCAGGACTGTTGGGGGGACAACATTTCCCCCCGGGGACCTGGCCCAAAGCAGGGGGACCCCGTGGGACATCCAAAGCACAGCGCTGCCTGGCAGGAGAGGACACGTCTCTGGTCCGAGTGGAGGGACTCTGGAGGTACCTGGGCCTGGGTCCTGCCTCCTGCCCCGAGAAGGCTCTCTGCACACTGCCAGCCTGGCCTGGGGTCGGAGGGATGGGATGGGCACTTTGCCTCTCCCACCCCTGCAGCCTGGCACATGGGAGGTCCAGCAAGTACTTCAGAATGAACGAAAGGGCCACGCCCCGGTGGCCCTCAGCAGCACCCTGGGCGGGCAGGTGCGCAGCTACCCCTCCGCCCGGGTCCCTGGCCCCACACTGTAGTCCCCCTTCTGAGTCCCAGGCAAGCTGTCACCACCACACCTCCCTGCCTCTGCCTGTGCAGTTCCCTCTGCCCAGGATGCCCTTCCGCATGCCTTCATGTCCACAGGACAAACTGTTTGTCCTCCCTATCAGCTTTTCTCTGTGGCTTTTGTGACCGTCACCCCCAGGTGGACTCATTCCCTCTCTGTGCACCAGGTTCCACACTGGCCGCCAGGACACAGCCAGACCCAGTCTCAGGACAGGGACATGGTCCCATCCACACATGCTCCCAGGGAGCCCAGGTTGGAGTCACTGACCTGGTGAATCAAGGTGGGCTTCCTGGAAGCAAGGCCATTTGAGCCCAGGATTGAAGGAAGAATAGGAGTTTGCAAGGACGGACAGGAAGGGCCTTCCAAGAGATGCAGAGGCCTGGGGACCTGAGGAAGCAGGATGCCTTTAGGGGGTAGGTGAGGGTGGGGAGTGAGGTCCCCCCACTCAGCCCACCCACCCCATCCCAAGCACAGCCCGGCTCTGATCCTGGCAAGGACCGGTACACAGCAGGGCTCCCTTAGGTCCGGCCGCCTCTGCCCCAGCCAGGCGCGCACCCTCGGCCCCGCGCTCCCTCAGCCGTCCCGCCTCCGTCGTCCGCTCGCACGCTCTCCCAGCGACTCGCCAGCATTTGCGGACATTAGCAAGTCCCAGCCGCTGGGGCCCCGGTGCAGAGCCCGCGGAGCGTCTAATCCCCAAGTTAATCCCCTCCTCTGCCTTCCCCGCACAGGGCCCTCTTCCCGCACCCCCCGCCGAGGCTGCTTTATCCGCTTCGTGCCTGTGGGCAGCCTCCTTCCTCTGTGTCAGCGTCGGTCCCCTCCTGTCGTGCAGGAAAGCGGGTCAGTCGCCTCGCATGGTGCCTGGGACTCAGGAGGTGCCCAGGAGACCCAGAGCTATTCCCGGCTGGAGCCCACCCCTGCCCCCAAAATCTTCAGAGTGGTGAACTGTGATGAGCACCCGGAAAAAGTCACCCACATCTGTGAGGTTTAGCACAACCACCCGGTGGCGGCGCCCCGGGGCAGGCGGAACTGGCCAGCCCCCCACGGGCCTCCCCCAGCCAGACCCTGCCCCAAGCACAGCCCCTCCCGCTCCCCTGAGGTCTCCAGGCCCCGACTTCTGTGATGGGCGCCCTGTTTTCTTCACGGTTTGGCTCCGCAGGGGCGCGCAGCTGCCCGACGCGGTTTCACCGGCGGGACTGGGACCTCACCTGCGCGGAGCGTCGCCGCGGCTTTCCGCCTGGCTCGTCACCCAAACGTCACGCGGGCCCGAGTGGCCCTCGCGGGCGCGGGGAACCGCCGGTGTCGGCTGTCTTGGGGATGAATGGCAGGCGTGAATGAAGCCACTTCAACCCAGCCGTTCCTCGAGGGGGGCCCGAGCGGCTTCTGGCCGGGACCGCCGGGAGGCAGCTGCGGCCGGGGCGCTCCGGGGAACGCGGGTGCATCCCGGGGGGCGTCCCCCAGAGCAGGCCCGCGGGGGCACGGGCCAGACTGACGGCGGCTTTAGAGGATCGGGTCACGCTCTTCCGGGGGCCCCTGCCCGCCGGGTCGCCCGCCGGCCCAGCGGCACTCGGAGCGCCCGCGTCTCCGCGGCCTCCGAGGCGGGCGGGCCGCTGAGTGCGGGGAGGCGGGAAGCGCCCTTCCCGGACTGCGCCCGTTTGGGCCTCCTCTTCCGTGGGGAGGCTGAGCGCCGTTCCCCGTCGAGTCGCCCCGTCGGTCTCGAGCTCTGCGGACGGCCCCTGCCAGTCACGCGCGTGGCGAACGCACCTCCCGCTGCTCGCTGGCTTCCCGCTCCGCAAACGGCCCTCCGAGGAGCCGAAGTTATTTTTAATCCTGTCGAACGTTGTATGCCGTTCCTTTTTGATTGCAGCTTTTTGTGTCTCGTTTCAGAAACTTCTGATGTCACGAAGTTATTGACATTGGTTTTTGTGTACGGTTTGAGTCTGGGCTCTTTCTTCTTTTCCCCCACGGACACCGAGCGCCCGCCCGCCCTGGTTTTTGCTCCATTCAGGTGACGGGTGTTTGCGCCCGGGTCCTGCCCGGCAGATGCCGCTCTCCGTGCTGGAGGGGCGCGCGGGAACACCAGGCTGGCGACCTGGACTCGGCCCCTCTAGCCACCAGGCCCGCCCGCTGTCCCTGAAGCACCGCAGACAGGCTCCTGCCCCCGGCCTTTGCTCCTGGCCTTCCCATCTGCCCGGAGGTTCTTCCCCACACAGGCACTGGACTCCTGCTTCCCTGCTTCCACATCCTTCTCATTGTCCCCGGGTGGGGGGGCCTTCCTGACCACTCATTCCGTTTATAATCACACCCCACCCCCTCCTTCCTGCTTTGATTTCCCCTGACACCCTGATCCCCTGTGGACTTGTGATTTTTTATTCATCTTTTTTATCATCTGTCTCCCCTCAGAACAGCATCCCACTGGTGATTCCCAGTGCTTAAGACTGACACATAGTAGGTGCCCCCACTCCCCTCCCTTGGCCCTCAGGGAGGGGGGTTGTTTTTTTGTTTTTTGTTTTGAGCTCTGAGAGCCTCCCGTGGAGGGATTTGGCCTCAGCTCTCCATCTCTCACCTCCTCTGTCCCAAGCAGGCCCAGTCCCTCCTTAAGGGGGATCCTTCAGGGCTCTCTGCCCCACTTCTAACCCTGATCCTAGTGGAAGAAGGTTGCCGGACTAATTCTCGCTTAAGTGTGAATGACGGCCTCACCCTGATTTCTTCCTTTGGGAGCCAGGGCATTACAAAGGGAACCCCCACACGGACTGTTCTCTCTTACCTTCTTCTGTCCTTCTCTTCAAAGTCTCCTGTCCCCACAGCCCATCTGAGTCCCCACTGTTTTGCAAAGGCTCTCTGATGACATAAGAGATTAAGAAGGCAGTCACCTGGGTTTGAGTCCCAGTTTTGACGCTTGCTGGCAGCGTGGCTTTGGGCAAGTTTCTGAATCTCTCTGGTCCTTCAGTTCGTCTCTGCATCTGTACGACGGGGACAATCATACAATCTCAGCCACCTGAGAACAGGTTTGGAGGATTGAATCGCTGAGGCGGAGCCTGGCTGACGGTCCAGGGTGTCGGGGCTGGTTCTGGCCTGTAACTGCCTGCCCCTCTCTCAGGTGGTTTCAATCTGCCCACTGGGCAGGTGACATTATTCCCAGGTGAAGGAGAGGACGCTGTGAGCTGGGGCGGGGCATGGGACTGGCAGCCCCGGGGCGAGGTAGGGCCCTGAGAGAATTTCGGGGTCGAGGGCAGGGCACCACACTGCACACCGCCCTGGTCCCCGGGGGCTGGGTGCTTCAGAGCAAGGGCGTGCGGTGCACCTGCCCCTCGGCGCTCGGGCTGCCCCTCTCACAACAAGCAGGCCGCCCCGGGCTCTCCTGGACGTCCTCACCCTATACCCACAACAGGCTGAGTTGCTCCTGTGCCCCATCCCTCGAGGGGCCATCCAGGCACGGTGCCAGGGGCAACACCGAGGTGTCTGTCTCTGTGGAATTGTGCCCCCTGGGATGGGGGATGTGGAGCTGGAATGGGGCTGGGGGCATGCAAGGTAGCTGCTGGGCGGACTCGGCGGAACCTGGAACCAGCTCTCCTGGGCCCCTCAACCCCGGGCCGGCAACGTGAGGGGCTCTGCCAGGGCAGGGGGTGTCGGCTCTGTGTCCTGGGCCTGGGCAGGAGGGGTAAAGGCCAGGGCTGGGACCTGGCTGGTGTGGCTCAGTAGATTGAATGCTGGCCTGTGAACCAAAGGGTTGCTGGTTCGATTCCCAGTCAGGGCACATGCCTGGGTTGTGAGCCAGGTCCCCAGTAAGGGGCATGTGAGAGACAACCACACACTGATGTTTCTCTCCCTTTCTCTCTCCCTCCTCCTCTGCCTAAAAAGGAATAAAGAAAAAATATTTTAAAAAAAGAAGTCCAGGGCCGGGAGGCCACTGGTGACATTGGGAGTGGCAGCCTTGGAAAGGGAGGCCCCCCGGGGTGGGGGGTCCTCATCCTGGCGCCTGTGCTCACAAGTCAGGCGCCCTGACACACACCTGCTCCCTGAGCTATGGCGGCTTCACCCCGCCAGTGGGCAGCACCCGCTGGGCCTGGGGGAGGCAGCAGCAGGGAGGAAAACACGATGGTCTCAAGGGCAACCGAACGGGGCAGTCACGGGGGGGGGCTGGCGGAGGGAGCTGTCATGGGCCCAAGTGCCCCTTCGAGCTTTGATCACAGAGGGGAAACTGAGGCCCAGAAAGGCAGCCTCCTTCCAGCGTACTGGCTGAGGTTCAGACCCATCATAGCTCCTTTTCTTCCAGACTCGGTTTCCCCCTCAGGACTGTCTCCTGTGGGTGTGGAAGGGGTGGGGTGGGCGGCAGCTGAGGACAGGGTGGGACCGGCCAGGCACCGAGGGCATCCGGGAGATGCCACAGGGCCAGAAGGGAGCGCAGGGCCGGCCGGCTGCACACCGCCCCGCAATCCAGTGTCACCGACGAGCCCCCCACAGTCCTGATTACCTTTATGATCCCCCGAATTCTGGAAAACAGGCCCTCCCGCTGATCCAATTACCGTGTGCCGCGTCTGTTTGCAACGGTGAGCCGGCTGGCAGGGAGGTCTGATTAGTGCAGCCAGCGCGGGCTCCTCGGTGGGCAGTAACGGATCTGATCACCAGAGGGCTCATCGCCAGCCCCTTCTCACCTGAGCTCCAGGGCAGGAGGGCAGGGACGGGGGTGGGGGGGTGGTAACTTGGGAGCCCTGCCGCCAGGTCCTTAGGTGTGGGGCTGACCCGGCGGTCATTCCCTGCGCCGGTCCTCCCCTCGGACACCCCCTGAGCACAGGGTGGAGGTCAGGGCTGGCCATGGGGCAGGCTCGGGGCCCAGGGCCCCTCAGTCTAGAGGGGGAGGTGGGCAGGAGAGTGACAACCAGCCAGCAGTGCTCATCTGGGTGCTAGGAAAGAGGGAGCTGGACCAGGGCGCCCAAGGAGCCCCACACAGCAGGGCGACCAGAGGGCTTCCTGGGCCCACCGGGCGGCTCGCTACGCCTCTCCTGGAGCCGGCTCCTTAGGGCTTCCCGTCCTGGCTCACCCACCAGAGGAACAGCCCCTTGCCCAAGCCTGCTGCCAGTCCTGCTGTGGACGCTGCCCGAGGGGCCTGAAGACGAAGGCGAAGGCAAGGACCAGGCCCTAGGCCCTTACTCAGGGCCAGGCTCTCAGGGCCTTAGCCCCTCCCCTAGGCCCCGGCCCTGGCCACGCCCAGGCTTTGGCCAAGTCCGCACCAGGGTGGGGCCTGATCAAGGCTTTCCCCAACCCCCTCGGCTGCACCCCCCCCCCCCCCCCCCGCACAGACCAGGCGCGTCCTGCCCCTCAGGGCCACCGGATGTCCTCTCCTCCAGGTGCTGGAGGCTGTCCTCCACCACAGAATCCCCTCTGCCTCCCTGCTCAGCCCACCCAAGGGGAATTTAACTTCAGATAAACAGCTGGATAGTGGTTTCATATAAGTGTGGCCCATGCAGCGTTTGGGACTGGCTGACACTGAAACTTCCACCCCCTCGTGATCATTTCGGGGAGTTCAGTCGTTATAGAAAGCAATTTCTTTGGGCCTGGCCAGAAAAACAAAGCCAAACCACAGAGCCCCGGGACCCAGAGGCAGGAAAAGCCCAGAGCACGGGCCGCTGTGGAGGATGGAGGCCTGTTTGACCTGGAGCAGGTGCTTCCCCCTCTGAGCCTCAGTTTACTCATCTGTAAAATGGGTTCGCGTGCACGTGGGGTTTTTTTCCCCCATTCACTCAGCAAATGCTCGCTGGGCTCGCTGCGAGCCGGGCTCAGGGAAGGCCCCCGCCGGCCACACCGGAGCACTGTGTGTGGCCGCAGAGGAGTAGCCGCGGGGCCCGCGGCGGGCAGGAGTCCAGGCAGCAGCGGCCACAGGTGCGGAGGCTCTGAGGCAGGAGGTGCTCAGTGTGGCTGGAGGCTGCAGGGACAGGGCAGGCTGAAGGTGCGGGACAGGGCAGGCTGAAGGTGCGGGGCAGCGGGCGCTGAGGCCCTGCCCACGGGGTGGACCTGGAGGGGCAGGTTTTGAGCAGGGCAGGCAAGGATCCGGCCCAGCTTTCAACAGGGTCCCTCTGGCCCAGAGCAGGCCGGGGCAGGAGGCACGAGCCCATTAGAAGGCCGGGCTGTGGTCCCATGAGAGCCGGCGGGGCGGGCGTGACTCGGGGGAGAAGGCGAGGCTGTGACTGTGGGAGGGGGGTGGGGTCCCACGGTCTCTGCCCACGGCCAGAATCCGAGGGGACCTCCGGTACCGGTAGCTGCGGTCACCATGGGGTAATGTGCCCAGGGGAGGGGGCAGCTGGAGGCCGGGTCCTGGGGACCCGCCAGAGCCAGGCAGTGGGGGGGCGGAGGCCGACAAGGGCAGCCCGCGACGGAGGGGGGGGGTCTGCAGAGGCGAGAGGGGGCGGCTGGGTCACTGGCTGCTGGAGGAGGCTCGAATCCTGTGAGGGCTGAGAAGGGACCACCGAGGGCAGGCTGGTGATGTGGAGGGGGCAAGAGCCAGGTGAGCACTGGTCCTCGGAGGGTGGCGGCGAGGACGGACACTTCCGTGGAGCAGAGCGGCACCTGGAGGGTCCGTGGAGGGTTTTTCTCAGTATGGGAAAAGTAGCTGGTTGTTCATATGCTGGAGAGAATGTTCCAGAACACAGGGTGACATGGGCGGAGGGGTAAATGGGCAGGAGCCAGCCTGGCCCGGGTGCGGGGGGTGAGAAGGGGTGACAACAACCACATCTTGTCTGGCTGCCTGTGGGGACAGCTGAGAAGCACCACGGTGGCACTGTGAGACCTGTCACCCCAGCACTTGGGGAAGGACAGTTGGCCGGGCATGGAGCCCCGGCCAGGATATGTGACCCCCGTGATCACCTTGAACCTCAGTTTCCTCATCTGTGAAATGGGTGGTCTGAGACTAGACGGAGAGGCTGGTGCGTGTGCCTGGGTCAGGGTGGGTCCTTGGAAGGCGCTGGGGGTGTTCACACTCACCTGCCCCCCGGGGAAGGTCCAGAGGGGGCTCCACGGGACACAGAGGATGGAATCCAATAGGCAATGACCAAGGTCAAGGGGAGTAGAGAAGGGTTCTCTGGAGACACTGAGTTCCCACAGGGACCACCTTCCTCCCTCGGAGGCAGCCTTCTGCAGAGGCCCAGGTCTGCCCGTGGCGGGCAGGGGCGGAGACGGTGGGTTCTGCGGGGACACGCCCCGGACCCTCCGAGGGCCGTCCGGAGGAGGGCCGGTCCCCCCGGGAAGGACAGACAGGCGGCCAGGTTTCTGCCCCTGGAGAACGAGGCGGAGTGGGGGGAGGGCAAGCCTGTAAAGGGCCAGGAGGCAATAACCAGGGCTGAGGGACAGGGACCCGTGAGGACAGAGGTCCCGAGGTGGGGAAGGAGGGGCCCGGGTGAGTGAGGCGTGCCAGCCCAGGTTGAGGTGGGGCCGTCTTGGGTCCCAGGGGGCAGGGATTTGGGGTGAGGAGTTATGGGGGAGTCCGAGCAGAAGCAGGGCGTGGTCTGGCTGGGTCTCGGGACCTGCCATCTGGCTGCTGGGGGACATCGGGAGCTGGAGGACTGCACCGTCGCTCGGCAGCAGACGGGGCAGTGACTCAGCCCCTGTGACGCGCGCTGACGGGCGCTGACGGGCCCCGTCCGGGTCCCCTGCAGGCGCCGGGTGGGAAGGAGCCAACCTGGAGCCGAGGGAAGGGACTGCCACCCTGGCAGAGGGGATGCGGGGACAGGCACCAGGATGTGAAGCTGCCTGGAGCCTGTGAGGAATGACGAGCAATCTGGCGCTGCCGGAGCGTGACTGGAGCCGGCGCCGGCCCGAGAGCCTCGCCTGGCCGTGGGACGGCTGCAGGCCCTCCAGACTCCTGCAGCCCACCAAGGCCCCCCCGGCTGCCTCACACCCAGCCCTGCACCTCGAGGGGAATGGAGGGGGCAGACCCCCCAGGCCAGGGCTCCAGGTGGTCACAGGTAGTGGAGGGGCAGCAGGAGACAGTCTGGGACTGGGTTGAGATGAGGAAAGAGGGAGCAACCAAGAAAGGCTTCCTGGAAGAGGTGGCATTGGAGCTGAGCCTCACAAAAAAGGAGGGGGTCTGGGGACTCGGAGTAAGAAGGCAAGGCCACTCCAGGAGGAGGGGCAGCGTGGATGGTGGCCTGGAGGACAGATGTGTGTGGCCACATTTGAAGGGACTCAGAAAGGGATGAAGAGGCCATTTGTGCCTTTCAGGTGTATCAGGGTCAGGGTACGGCCCCGTGCTCCTGGCCCAGGCTGGAGGGCAGCCCCTGGTGGCTGTGGCCCTCTGCATCTGTACGGGGGGGCTGATGGGGTCGCTCCTCCCAGGCTAAGATGAGGGACACGCCTGGCACGGGCTGAGTGTCCCTTTCCCACCCTGTCCCTAAAGACCCACAGTCGGTCCCACAGCACCCCAAAGCTGACCCGGCTGGTCGTTCCCGTCCCGCCCCCCGTCCCCGAGCCAGCCACTCCCTGGGGGAGGGGTCAGAGGTCTGATGACATCCCAAGCCCCGGCTGCTCCCCCGGGTCCAAGCACGCCAGAGACACTGGGTGAGGACACCCACGCCCATGCGGGGACCCGGGGTCACTGTGGTGCCCCTGACTCAGGGCAGGCCAGCCCTCTGTGTGTCTCCTAGCAGCAAGCTCGGGACGGGGGCCTCATGAGCTGCGCTGGGGTGACCCTGGGCCTGGTCACCATCCCTGGGGTCCGAGGCTCCGCCATACCGACCCCCTCGAGGGTGGTCACTGGCCCTGCTGAGACACCCAATGGCAGGCAGTTCACCCTCTCGCTTCCGTCTGGGGCACAGCGGCCTCCCGCGCGGCCCCGGGGTCAGGGCGGCCCATTTTATAGACAGGAAAGTGGGGCCCGCAGCCAAGGCGGGGAGCACCCCTGCTGTGCCCCTCCCTCCGCTTGTCACATCCGCGCTTAAGATCTCTCTCCTTTTCTGGACCAAAATTTATCCTTAGTAAAAATTTTTTCTTTGATGTTTTTCGTCCTCACTGCAGGAATTAGGACAAAACCAGAAAAGTATAAAAGAAGAACTTTAGATTACCCAGAACCCCACCGCCCGGCGTCACAGCGCAACAAACAGTTCTTTGCGGCCGCGGTTTTCCCGGCCGTCTGCAGGCCGCCGTTTTTGCCGGCACGGCCCTGCTCTCCCTCCTCGTGCTGGTGTGCCGGCGCCGTGTCGCCGGGCGGTCTCGAGAGCCTAAGCTCTGTCAGGGGGCCGGTGGGCTGCCGAGGCTGCCCTCAGCAGGGTGACACTGTCCCTTCTCACTTCTGTCCACACTGCATCCACGCCACCCGCCACCCAGCCCCCACAGGCCACAGGCAGGGTGGGGTGAGAAGGGGTGCCCCGGGCCCCTAACATTGGCCAGGTCCTAGAGCCCCGCCCCGCCGACTGTCCACGAGTGTCAGCCTGTCCCTGCCTCCCGGCAGACCGGGGGCTAGGTTCACGCTCCCCCCGCATTCTCCTGCCTCCTTGAGTCTCCGACCAGTGGGTCCTGCAGACAAGGATCGGTAGCCAAAGGTGAACCCAGAGCTAGGGCCCCGCCCCACCAGGGCTCCCTCTGAGGCTGTGACATGGGTGCAGGCCCGAGAGGGGACAAGCACCGGAGCGCGCCCCTGCCACCAGTGGGGCTCAGTGCCATCGATGAGCTCGGGGCTGAGGACCGACCAGCCAGAGTGGCAAATGCACGGACCGGGAGCCCCCTGCTTCCTGCTCCCCCGCCCGGCCACCTTGCCCAGGTGTCCCCGTGCCGGGTGGCGGCGGGCTGCCCTCTCTCTGCGATGTGTGCCCTTGGGGGCCTGGCGCGGCCGCACCCCCAACCTGAGCAGCTCTGTCCTCTTCGCCCACAGGCTGCGCAGCCCCTGGGTGCCCTCGTGCCTCGGGCAGCCCCGCGTCCTGCAGGGCCGACTGGCCAGGTCCTCGCCCTCGCTCTGGGACAGGTAACATGCCTGTTGTCTCCGCGGCCCCTGGTGTCCCTGCATCCCTTGTCCTCATCAACTCCCCGAGGCAGACGAGGAGGCCCCGAGAGGGAAGGGCACCTGACAGCAGCACACCCTCCCTGCCCCTTTCTGTGCCGCCATCTCAGAGGTGACGCCCTGGTGCCCACAGCTCACGCCCCCTCCTCCCCCGCGGGCTCTGTCCTTGGGCTCAGGCGTCCTCCGCAGGGCCAGATGGGGCCCTGGTGGAAGCAGGAAGGGACCCCTCCAGGCCCCACCCTGTGCCAGTGACCTGATCCCTGTTTCCCAGGAGGCAGAAAAGTGCTTCCGGGCTTCCCGTGGGCAAGAAGGGGACCAGGGGCACCCGCCCACCTCACCCTGTCAGTCAGGTTTAGATCCCTCGTCACCTCGCCCGGACTCAGGGGACCCAGCCAGGCTGTGATCTCAGCAGGGCTCCCCCAGTCTCCCTCCTGGAAGGGCGGCCCTGGCCTGGGGGGTGCGGCATTGGCCGGACCTCCACACCCTCCCTGTACGTCCAGGGGTCCGTTTCTAGGGGGAGGCCAAGCCTCGGGGCCCGGGTGGGGCAGTCCCCCACCTGCCCAGCTTCCACACGGGGCCTGCCTCCGGCGTCATCGCTCAGCGGTTCCGATGTCCCAGGGTGGTGCGGGGGCCACCGTGACAGCCCTGCTCCCCAAGTGGGGTGTCCCCTGGGTGGAGACAGGCTGAGGCCAGGCAGGGCTCAGGTCAGCGCCCTGGGAGGGGAGGCCCGTGTCTGAGCCAGACCAAGGAGTGGACATGTCCAAGGCTTCTGAGAAGCTGAACCCCCGCACTTGGTGATGGGACATGAGGGGCCAAGAGGGGTCACGTGGCCCTTCACGGTCTGACTGGGGACTGAGGGTGGCCGTGCCCGGGAGTGGTCAGCGTTGGACACACTGACTGCGCAGTGCTTGTGGGCTGTCGGGGGGAGGCCGGTGGGTGGCTAGGCCTGGGGGAGCGGGGCCCAGGGGGAGGCCCAGACTGGGGATGGAGGCCTGTGGGAGTCCAGGTGGGGCTGGGCATGGGGAGATTTTCCCGAGATGCAGAGGGAGGGGCAGGGGTGCCAGCCAGGGCCCTGAGGGCTGCCCTGGGCCAGGCCAAGGGGTCTGAGACGAGACAGAGTCAGGGTGGCACGGACGGGGGCCACGTGGCCGGGGCTCTGGGGGTTTGCTGCGACTGAGGGTCCCGGTTGGCAAGCAGGTGGTGGGGTGAGGAGGGGCAGAGCCAGGGCCTGGGGGTGCTGCCAGCCCAGGACTGGCCAGGGTACAGCTTGGGGTGGCTGGGTGTCCAGGGCTCAGGGAGGGTGGGAACAACATCTGAGGGCTGGTGGGACAGAGCCGCCCAGGATGTCTATAAGCCACCCAGAGGCCAAGGGTAAACGGGGGCTCTGGAGGGTGGGCGTCTTGTGAGTGGGCGGCCTCTGCCCCGGGCCCCTGGGGAGGCTCCGGCTCAGCCTGGGCCCCACCTCACAGCTCCGCCATGCTCCCTCCCACACTTGCCTCATTGACAAAGCTGTTCCCTTGTCATCGTGTCTCCCCTGAGACTGCAGGCTCGTGGGGCGGGACTCGTGTTTGTCTTACTCGCTGCTGTGAGATGCTGGGAACGAGGCGGGGCCGGAGGGCAGGGGAGGAAAGAGGGCGGTGGTGGGTGGGCTGTAGGCGCTGTGACGGGGTCACGGGAGCAGTGGGCAGTGTGCGTGACAGCAGGGTCCCAGCTGTGCCTATAGGTGGTGGCCACAGGGCGGGGAGGAAGGGTGACTGGCTCTGAGGGGTGGGGCAGGGGTGCTGTGGGGTACCTCGGGAGTACTTAGTCTCCAGGATGGGGTGGGCTGGCCTCGGGCACAGTGAGCTGGGATTGCAGGTCTCGGAAGCCGCAGGGTCTGATGTCCCAGGTGTGTGACCAGAGGGGTGGACTTGGGATTCGAGGGGCCACGTGGGTGACTGGACGATGCCCTCACCTCTTCTGGACAGCATGGATGCCACCTGTGTCTGTGACAGGGGCTGCAGCCCCCAGACCTGGGCATCTCTCTGGGCAGAATTTTTCTTGGACCAGGGCTTGGTGTCCACAGGTTAAGAGGGGGACAGTCCCTACTTCCCGGGGGAAGCATGCAGTTGAAAGGGTGGATTATCCTTTCTCTGTTTCCTGGGCATCAGGGCTTAGCACCCTGGGATCCTAGAGGAGCCTCCAGTCTGTGGGAAAAACAGCCCCGAGAACGGTCCCTGGAAGTCTTCCTGGAAGAGGGGGGACGAGCAGGCCTGGGCTTTCCTGAGTGTCCAACACTGTGCAGCTAGCTGGCCACCGCTCTGGACCCTGCACATCCCCACCCATCATCCCCCTGGCCCAGACTATGCACTGCCCACTGGGGCCACACAGCCAATTTAAGGACAGGAGGGTATGGCATTGCCACCTGTGCGACCTAGTGTCCCTACCCAGTGCTGTGGATGAGCAAAACTGGGGGCCTGTGTAAGCTGTGTTATCCCGAAGTCGACCTCATGAGCCTGGGTGTTCTCCTGTCCAGGGTCTCGTAGCCCCCCAAACACTGGCCAGGTTCTGTGGTCGAGGGTGACCCTGCAGGGGCGGACTTCTGCTGGGGAGCTGCTGGAGGCCCAAGGACTGACCCCAAGGGTCCCTAAGCCTCGAGAGCCGCCCGCTGGGAAGGGGTTGTGGGGAGTACGCGCGCGCGCGCGCTTATGTGTGAGTACAGCCGGGCGCACGCGGCGCGCACCCACGGCGCGCCCGGCGGGCCCGCACGGGCCTCAGTTTCCCGCGCTCAGCGTCGTGGCCCGGCCCGCCGCCGCGTGTCGTTGCAGCGCGCTGCAGGAGCAGAAGGGCGAGCTGCGCAAGCGGCTGTCCTACACCACGCACAAGCTCGAGAAGCTCGAGACCGAGTTCGACTCCACGCGCCACTACCTGGAGATCGAGCTGCGGCGCGCCCAGGAGGAACTGGAGAAGGTCACGGAGAAGTTGCGCAGGTCAGGGGGCGGGGCTGGGGCGGGGCCTGGGCGGGGCTCGGAGACCTGCGCTGCCCGCGGCGCTCTGCCTCCCACCCGAGCCCGCCGCTCCGTTCACGGGTGGGGAGTCCTAGGCCCACTGAAGGTAAGCTCTGTTTCCAAAGTCGCACTTTGTGCCAAGAGTTACTGACGCAGGGTGCGGACCCGGGTTTGACCACTGCCGGGCCGGGCTCCTTCCAGCCACCTCCCCATCCACAGCTCACGGTCTCACAGTACAGCACGACGTGGGAGCCGCCCTCTCCAGACCCCAGCTGGCTCCCCAGGGCCCCAGCCACTGTCCCCGGGGCCCCTCATGGGAAAATCGAAGTCGAGCTGTGGAGGTGAACCAGAGCTTAGGGACAGTTCCCTTGGGCAGCACGGCGGTGGCTGACGTGTAGGGAGGGCTGTGGGACCCCCGAGTTACTACTCGCTTAAAACCAAAACGCTCCCACGCACAGGGTCCGCCCGCCCACTGAAGATGGGTGTGGTTCTGAAACGTGCAGCCCTTTAGGAAGGACGCAGAGAAAATGCAAACTTTGTTGCTGGCCTGGCTTCTTTTAAATGTTTACAGGGCGGCGTGGCTGGTGCAGCCCGAGACAGGATTTGCCAGAGGCGGCGGCCCGCCCCTCCCCGAAGGGCCCTATCCTGCTGGACTTTCTGAGCGTCTCCACAAGTCCAGGGGCAGCCAGCCTTGACAGTCTCGGTTAAAGTCTCAGCCCTGCACTTGCCGCTTCAAGCACCTCTGGCCTCAGTTTCCCTACTGTTTGTGGGGGGGAGAATAACATTAGACATGGGTTGTCCAGAGGACCGTCACTGCCCCAAGCTCCTTCACCGTCATGCTCACTCCACACTGCACAGCAGCAACGGAGGCACAGGCCATCGGGCCTGCCCTCCCCTCCACTGTCACCCTCCCCCAGGGGACCGTGTCTTACCACCACCGTCACCCAGGGCCCGGCACACACTCTTAAGTCTCTCCCCAGTGCACGTGCTACTGAACGTACACCCGTGGCCGGGCTGGTCAGCGCCACGTGTGACATGGGAGCAAACTGGCCCCGAGTGAGGGCTGGGCAGAGGCACTTGTGGAACACAGGCCTTCCCTCCTGTCCGCCGGGGTCCTTGCCCCTGGCCGGGAAAGGCCTCCAGCCAGGTAGCTTTGACCAGATGTGTGCTGCCGTGTGGAGGAGCAGTCAGACCAGGGCGGGTGTGGCGGGTGGGCCCGGCCTGGCCTTGCTCAGCGGGCTGTGCAGCCGCGTGGGGGTCCCGGCAAGGCCGGGCCTGGCCCAGCGGTGGCCCCATTGCCTCCCGTTCCAGGATTCAGAGCAACTACATGGCGCTGCAGAGGATCAACCAGGAGCTGGAGGACAAGCTGTACCGCATGGTGAGGGCCACCCCAAAGCCCACGGCCCCACCCCAAGCTCTGTGCCCCTGGGCCCCAGCTCTGGTGGGGCCTTGCTGTCCCCCCTCGCCCGTGCAGGAGCTGGGTCACAGGCTTTGTTCCTGGGGCACACTCCCCCCACCCCACCCCACCCCTGACAGGGCTGGGCCTGCCCCAGGCTCTCAGTAAGTGCGAGCGAGGTAGAGGGTTGAGACCCCGTGAGCCTCAGCAGCAGGCTGTGAGTGCCCGACCTGGAGGTGAATAAGCAGGGCTGAGGGGGAAAGGACATGCACTGGGGCTGTGACCCCAGCTCAGCATCAGCCAGGAGACATGGGTCCGGGAGGACAGAGGCCTGAGCTCAGGCCCTGCACGAACCAGAGCCGGGTTTGGCCCCCAGCTGTGCCGAATGAGTGAGCCGGAGCCGGTGCACAGCCCGGGGGTGGGGTGGGGGGTGCGGTGCCCCTCCTGGAGGTGCTCCCACGACAGCCCGTCCTCTCCGCAGTACCGCCTTTCCTCCGCTGATCGCTGGCATTGGAGGGGTCAGTGGGGTGATGGCGGGCCTCCCGTGTTCTGGGACTTTGGACAGAAGACTTCTAAAGCTGGCCGTCCAGAAAGGGCTGGGCGGGTGCTGGTGTCTCCACCCCCCTTGAAGGCAGGAGTTGCCTCTCCTCCTCTGGTTACAAGCTGCTTTTGCTTTTGTAAATCAGACTGGGTGCTCAGCACACACCTGCCTTCCAGGTGCTGTCAGCCAGCCACGGCAGGCGGGCCTAGGGTCTGGGCCGGCTCTGCTGGGACCCTGCACAAGGGCCCTTTCCTTTCCGGGCCTCAGTTTCCCAATCTGTGGAGATGGGCCAGGCTTTATGTTGAGCACGAGGCGTCCTCACTCAGCCACACTCCAGACCCCGGAAGGCCGGTCTCCGCTCTCTCGTGGCACAGAGGGGAAACAGAGGCTCAGGGAGGCAGTGACGTGCCTGTGGCCATCTGGCTTGTTGGGGGCGGCGCCGATTTGAACCTGGGGTGGTCTGTGCTCTTGCCCCTGCGTCCCGTGGGCCTCTAAACACCTCGTCATGATGGGCTGCAAGAGGGCACATGGGGGCCCGAAGGGGACAACGGGACTTGAGCCCCAGGCCTGGGCTGACCACTGACCGCCTCCTTCCACTGCCCCTCCCCCCACCCCAGGGCCAGCACTACGAGGAGGAGAAGCGTGCGCTGAGCCACGAGATTGTCGCCCTCAACAGCCACCTGCTGGAGGCCAAGGTGACCATCGACAAGCTGTCAGAGGACAATGTGAGTGTCGGGTCCTTCCAACTCTTCCAACCCCAGGTGGGGAGGGGCTGGCCCAGGGCTGGGTGGCGGGGGTGGGGGGGGCATTGAGGGAGGGCAGGGCTGCCCAGCCAGACACACTGCCAAGGGCATCCTGGAAGAAAACGGGACTGAAGTTGGGAATGCTGGGCTGTATTTTCTCCCTCAAACCAGGGCTTCTGGCCCCAGGGTTGGGGCGTGACCACTCCCCGTGGGCAACAGAGCCACATGGCCGCCCACGGGGCCTGACGTCAAGGGCCGCGGGAGCTGGGCCCAGCCACCCTCCAAGGATCGCTGGCCGCATGTTCACTAATTAGCGTCTGCTCCTTGCCAGACCCCACTGGGCTCTGAGAATATGGTGTGAACAACACGGGCAAAAATCCCTGCCCGTGTGGAGCTCCCGTCCGAGCGGGAAGGCAGACGGAGCGAGAGAGACACTCACACGGCGGCGTGTTAGAAGCGCTAAACATTGCAGAGAAAAACCAAGCAGGGGACGGGGCTGGGGCATTGCCAGCTGCCGGGCGAGCACGTTTCCACAGGATGCTCCCGGCGGAGGCGGCTGAATCTGAGGCCTGAAGGGGGTGAGGGAGCTGGCCTCACCCCACAGGGTGTCCGGGGATGAGCGGCCTAGGCGGGCCTGGGTGACTTGGAGAGCGGCAGAGAGGCCAGCGTGGGCTCTGCGTGGGGGCGCGGCCGGAGCGGAGGCCAGGAAGTGGGGAGGCCGTGCGGCACAGGCTCTCGCAGGAGCCGGGTTTATCCTGAGTGACACGGGGGCTAGAAGGGTCTTGAGCATAGGAGCAGCCTGATGGGACGCCCACCTTTACGGGGCCTTACGTGGCATCCCTGCTGGGAACACTCCATAGGACGAGGGCCGGAGTGGGGAGACTGGGGGGGCCACGGCAACAGTCTTGGCGAAACCGGCGGAGGCCCAGCCAGGACGGCAGCCGTGGGGGCGGGCAGAAGGGCCTGGGCTCTGGTTCCAGGCTGAAGCTGGGGGGAAGCACCAGGGACGATAGACCGTGGACGTGGGCGTGAGGGGGGCCGTGGGTCCTGCCACAACCTGGGCGGGGGCACCAGGGAGGGGCAGGAGGCGGCCCCAGTGGTACAGTAGCACCTGAGAGGAGTGCACGCAGGTGAAGGGGGCGGGCCCAGAACAGGGCAGCTCTCAAGTCCCCTACTGACCCCGTGGGAGGCCTGGGCTGGCCAGGCAGTGCCCACAGACCTCTGATGCCAGGCAGCCTGTCTGGGTCCTCACGGGGGGTCAGTTCTCCACTCTCAGCCACTGGTGTCCTCTCCGGGAGGCCCAAGGACGTCTTGAGGGGCTGAGGACCCAGGTTCCCTCCACTGTGCAGGCCAAGTTGAGGCATCAGCCTCACATAGCAGGTGGAGATGAGGGGAGTGGGGTGGGGAGTTGGCGGGAGCAGCCCCATCGGCTAGAGCTTGCAAGAGCTGCAGGCACCAGTTCCGGTGGTGCTGGGCCCATTGGTGGACCCCCGACTCCTCAACGTCCCGCCCTCGCTGAGGAGGGTCCCTGGGTGGGGGCGGGAATGACAGGCCTGGCCACAGGCACATGCAACAGAGATTTTCCAAAGAGGAGACCGAGTCCCCCGAGTCCTACTGTTTGCATCTGTTTTCAGCTCAGGAGGCTGAGCGGGTCCCCACCTGGACCTGGGCTCCAGGGCCTCCAGGCCCCACTCACCCAGCCCTGCAGCCGCCAGCCCACTGCCAGGCTGCACTGAGAGGACGGGGTGTGGGCGGGGAGCTGGGGATGGGGCTGCCCGTCCCCGAGGCGCCAGCCTTCACACCCGGGGCCCTTCTGCCACCACGGCCCTCGCCTGGCAAGAGGCTCCCCTCTGGGACCACACGGGGCCCCTCCACACCCCAGCAGCTGCCAGTCGGGGCTGAGGCCCCCATTCTGCAGGCGCAGCGTGAGGCCCGGGAGAGTCTTTGTCCTGCCAACAGCAGAGCCACCCCGCCTGCCCGGGCTCCGGCCAGGGCACAGGGACCCTGGGGGGCCCCCGCCGACGCCTTCTCTCGTCTTTCAGGAGCTCTACAGGAAGGACTGCAACCTCGCGGCCCAGCTGCTGCAGTGCAGCCAGACCTACGGCAGGGTCCATAAGGTGTCCGAGGTAACACGGGCCCCGCCCAGCCAGGCGCCCCAGGCACCACTCAGGGCTCCTCCGTGCAGGTCCCACCCTGAGGCTGCTCCCCACCCTGAGGGACAGACACGGGGTGAGCCTGAGCCCCTCCTGCTCCTGCAGGCTCCTGACCTCCCTGAGAGGAGGTGGCAGGCCACGCCCACTCAGCTCCTCACCCGGCCTGGACAGCCCGCAGCCCCCTCGGTGTCCTCTGGGGGCTGCTCCTTGTCCCAGCTCCAAGCCCTCCGCCCATGAGCGACCCTCTGTGAGCCTCACAGAGACCCCGCCACCTGGTGCGGGCACAATGACCGGCAGCGCCCACTTCTGAGACGAGAGAGCTGGCCGCACACGGAAGTGACTCGGCCCAGGCCGCGGACCCGCCTGGTGCCAAAGCCCGGCTGACCCAGGGCCCCCACCCCTCCTCACGCTCCCCCCACCCGGGCCTCTGTCCCTGTCCCCTTGCCTGGGCCACACTGAGACACTCACAAAATAGATCCAACAGTAGCGGGACGTCCCCGTGAGGCGCCAGGCCCTGGGTCTTCTTTGCGTGTGTTTCCGAGCCTGTCTCGTGCAGGAGCACCCGGGACACGATGGGGGAGCAAGTCAGCCCCTCGGGAGGGGGAGGGGAGGCGGGAACTGCAGCCCCGAGCGGGGCCGAGTCAGACCGGGGGCCCTCGGGTGAATCGAGGACCGTCTCGGGCCCCTGCTGCCGGCGGCGGCCCCGGTCTGCCTGTCGGTGAGTCCGAGGCTGACCTGCCCCTGCCCCCGCCCTCCCCCCTCTCGCTGTCCGCTGTCTGCTGCAGCTGCCCTCGGACTTCCAGGAGCGCGTGAGCTTGCACCTGGAGCAGCACGGCTGCAGCCTGCCCTCCCCGCTCTGCCGCCCGGCCTACGCCGACAGCGTGCCCGCCTGCGTCATCGCCAAGGTGCTGGAGAAGCCGGACCCTGCCAGCCTGAGCTCCCGCCTGTCGGACGCCTCCGCCCGCGACCTGGCCTTCCGCGACAGGGCAGAGCAGCAGGGCCTCAGGCCCCCCTACAAGGGGGACGTCTACTGCAGCGACACAGCCCTCTACTGCCCCGAGGAGCCGCCGCGCGACCGGCGGCCCAGCGTGGACGCGTCGGTGACCGACGTGGGCTTCCTGCGGGCCCAGAACTCCACCGACAGCGCCGCCGACGAGGAGGAGGAGGCCGAGGCGGCAGCCTTCCCGGCGGCCTTCGGGCGCGAGGCCTTCCCAGGCTACGCGGGCTCGCTGCCCACGTCCAGCTCCTACTCGAGCTTCAGCGCCACGTCGGAGGAGAAGGAGCAGGGCCAGGCCGGCTCGCTGGCCGCCTCGCAGCAGGCCCTCTACCTGAACGGCCGCGGGCAGCGGCTGCAGCGCCCGCCGCCCGCCGCCGCCTACCCGGGCAGCCTGCGCTTCTCTAAGGCCGCGGCCGTGGCGGCGGCCCCGCTGGAGGCCGAGGTGGCCCCCGGGTTCGCACGGACCTTGTCCCCCTACTCGGCCGAGCCCTATCGCTACCCAACCTCCCCGGGCCCCCAGCAGGCCCTGGTGCCCCCAAACCTGTGGAGCCTGCGGGCCAAGCCGGGCTCAGCCCGGCTGCCCAGGGAGGACGCGCGTGGCCAGTGGCGGCCCCTGAGTGTGGAGGACATTGGCGCCTACTCCTTCCCGGTGGCCGCCAGGCGGGCCTCGCCCTGCAGCTTCCCCGAACGCTACTACGGCGGGAGCGGCCCAGGCCAGAAGGCCGAGGGCCGCGCCAGCCCTCTCTATGCCAGCTACAAGGCCGACAGCTTCTCGGAGGGCGACGACCTCTCCCAGGGCCGCCTGGCAGAGCACTGCTTCCTCCGGGCTGGTGGCCCCACCAGCCCGGGGCCCAGCTACTCGGCCAGCGAGGGCGACGGGGAGAGGCTCGGGGGGCACCTGTGTGGGGTGGCCGACAGCTCTGAGCCCGAGCACAGCCTGCATAGCTCCAGGGACTCCTTGGAGCCCAGCTCCATGGAGGCCTCTCCCGAAATGCACCCCACCGCCCGCCTGAGCCCCCAGCCGGCCTTCCCGCGGACCGGGGGCTCGGGGCTGAGCCGCAAGGACAGCCTCACGAAAGCCCAGCTCTACGGAACCTTGCTCAACTGAGCGCCTCCCTGTAGGCCAAGGCCACGGGCACCGGGCCACCCCCCCCGCACCCCAGGGGGCCTCCCCACCTGTCCCCAGACACCCATCCCCTGGGCCCTGCCCACAAGAGCCCCTCTCTTCCACCTAACCCAGTGCAGCCCGAGAAAAGGACCCCTGCCACACGTGTCCCCCGCCCCACCACGACGGAGCTCGCCGAGAACGTTCCTCACACACCAACATCTCTCCCCACCCGAGATGAGCATTCCCCCCTTTTATAAAGCGAAACTATTTTTCTAGAGAAAAAGGGTCTTTCTTAACGCACTTGGCCTCCAGCTCCCTGGACGGCAGCCTTGGCGTTTCCAACACGAAGCTCCTTTCGTTCCCGGGTGAGGGCAAGTGGGGCCTGGCCCTCGGAGGAGAGGGGGGCATCTCGCAGACACGCCCAGAGCGCCAGTGACAAGGGACCCCCGAGCTCTCTGCACAAAGAGGGGAACTGGACGGGTGCAGGGACGTGAGACGTTCTCAGCTGTTTCCGTGTGGCGGGCACAGCGCCCCCAGCTCTCCCGCGGTCCGTCGTCCCGAGTGGGGCCGGTGCTCGCCCCCCAGCCCCCGCTCCCCAGCCCCCTCGCTCTACCTCAGACGCAATGAGGCCCTCCGACTCTCGTCCCTGTGGCTTGCTGTCCCGTCGTCTGCCATGCATGCCGTCTGTCAGTACTGTATTTTACATTCACTAATAAAAGACATCGGTGGGGAGCTCGGGTCTGAGTTGTTTCTTCTCCCCGCTGCCTTTGGACCGCTGGGACCTGTGGCCCTGGTATCCCCCCACCCCCTGCCCTGGCTCTTGACAGCTGTCGCCCAGAGTCAGAGCTTCCCGCTAAGCTGCTAGGTGTCATCACCGCCCTTCGTCCTGTGTCCCCTGCCGGAACCCCCGTTCTGTCCTGCACCTCAGACGTCACGGTGCCTGGGTTCCTTAGCATTCCCTCACTGTGCCTCCGCCGGTGACCCCGTTTTTACTCTCTGAAGGTGTCTGTCCTGCCGGTGTCTGGGGAGAATGCACCGGGATGCTGTCTGCGCTGTCCTTCCTGGTGGCGGGGTCCCGCTGCCCGTCCCCCGGGAGCTATTCCTCGCTGGTCATCTGACTCGCTCCCTCCTGCCACCTAAGATCCTCCCTTCGGCTCCGGTTTCCTGCCATTTCCCTGAGGTGTGTCTGGTTGTGGATTCGTCCTTCTTAGGAATTCACAGGGCGTCTGGTGTCTGTGGGTTGGTGTATTTCATCAGTTCTGGAGAATTCTCAGTTATTGTTTTAACAGAATCTCTGCCCACTCTCCCCCTTCTCTCCTTGCGGTACCCTCTACCTGGCGCCCTCCTCGGACGGCCCACATGCTCAGTCGGCACCTGCTGCCTTCGCTGCGTCTCCCCTGCGGGCCACTGCCCACCACAGCCACTGAGTGTTCGGTTTTTGTTACAAGCGTTTCCCCTTTCTGCAAGTTCTGTCTGATTGTTCTGCAAATCTGCTAAGAGTTTCCCATTCCCTGGAGCTACTTCCACGCCTGTCTTATCTCCTTGGACACAGTGGGCACAGCGGTGGGCCCCTGGGGCTGGGTACTTCTGTCATGCGGTGTCTGTGTGGGTGGGCTCCTCAGGGCTCCTCCACGCTGCCTCGTCTCTCCATGAGCCCCGTTACCTCGACGCCCTGAGGGTGCACCAGTGACACTTTCCACTGGGGACCACCTCAGCCCAGTGCATGCCCCGAAGTTCCCTCACCCACCCAGCTTCACGTCTGCTGGGTCCGCCTCTCTCCGGGCGACCCCAAGTTGGGGTGGGGGGGTCCTTGGCTGTGGTTCCCGGCCCTGAGCTGCCTCTGCAGAGGCGGCCGGAGCTGTCCCAGCTGCCCTCCCCTAGGGGCAGATCTGCCAGGAAAGCAGCCCACCCCGCCTCGCCCCAGGGCCGGAAGGGCCGTGCAGAGGCTCAGGTGCCCACTCCGCTCCCTGGGCCACTTCCCCACGGGCAGATGGAAGAAGTGACCCTCGCTGATCTAGGGGGCAACTGGGAGGGTGGAGGCGACGCCCTGCCCTGGCCCCCGGTGGCTGCTCTCTCAGAGGCCTCCCAGGCCCCCACCCTCATGCTCATGCTAGCCATGAGACTGGGCAGCAGGGCTGAGAACCCCAAGGGCTACGCAGCCTCAGCCCAGAGGCCCCTGCAGATTTAGATCCTGGCCCCACATCGTCACCTCAGAGCCCGAGACACCCCCAGATGAAGGGCAGACCCCACAGAGCTGTGCTGCCAGGGCCTCCAGAGCCGGCCGCAGCTGGCGTGGGGTGCCCTCCCCCACCAGGCCCCACTCCCTCCGCTTGGGGCCCTGGCACAGCCGGGGGGGCCCCAGGGCACCACCCACCCGCCCGCCCGCCCGTGCACACGCTCCTTCCCACCCCGGTAGGCAGAGCAGAGTGGGCTCTGCCACCAGCTGCGTGACTCTGGGCCGGGTCCCCCTCTGGCGCCTGAGGACAGGGATCCCCAGGAAGTTGACAGCTCCATGCAGAGCTCCGGGCTGGGCTGCAGGGGCCCCGAGGGAGGGCAAGGGCACAGGCTCCGGAGTTGACGGCCCTGGGCTCATCCCTCTGCCTTCCCAGCGCCGGTTTCCTGAGCCGGACAGCGGGGGCCGTGCCCACCTCACTGAGGACCGCCTGAGCTCCACACGCTATGGTCAGGGCCAGGCCGGGCAGCACCCACAGCCACGCTGGCATCTCCAGGTGAGGGGTCCTCCCCCCATGACAGACTCCGACCGGCAGCTCAGGTGGACAGGAGCAGGGGGGCACGCAGCCCAAGAAGGGTGGGTGCAGGCGCAGCTCACACTTCTTCTCCATCCCTGCTCCACACTTTCTAAATTTAGCTTTCTTACTTTAAAATTGCAAGTGGTGAACTCCCCACCTCCCTGTAGAGGATCAGAGGGAACTTCTAAGAATGCTCTTGGGAAGAGAGCATTTGGAAAAGAGAGAGATCGAGGTGGAGAGCACACCGCCCGTTCTTCCCAATAAAGTCACTTCCCAAAGTGGGCTGGCAGGCAGCTGGCACCTCCAGGGCATGGAGCTGTTGAAACCCACAGAGAAGTGGTGCTGACAGCCCCCGTGGCTTCTGGGGACCCCCAGGTATCTCTCCACCCCTGAGGGCTAAGGGGACCAGCATGGAAGAGCAGGTGCCCGCTACTCCTGCAGCTCCACCTGCCCCACCCCCGCCCACCCACGGGCCTCTCCTCAGGTCCTCTGCTGGGGATGCTCCCTCACCAGCTCGCAGTCTGCCTCTTCCAGGAAGCCTTCCCAGACTGCTGGGACCCTTCCATCCTGAGCCACGGCCCCTGTGGTCCCCTGGCCCGTGGGTGAGTCCCTGGTCTCTTGGGCAGCCTCTCGGTCACAGTCCTGGATGAGTGCTCAGCCTGCCACAGCCCAGCCACTGGGTCTTCCCGGCAGACCCCTTGAGGTTCCACCACGTCACCCTGACGCCCAGGCAGACACACTCGTGTGGACAGCGTGCACACAGGGCTGGGCAGAGCTGGACCTGGCTGGCCGCGCCTGTGCGGAGGGGTCAAGGGGCCCGCGCCGGAGGGGGCTGAGCCAGGCCCATGACCCTAGAGGGCCTGCCACACTCTGGCACAGAGTTCCTGAGGGCAGCCCTGAGCCCCGGAGCCCCCCACTTTCCCAGGGACCCCTCGTCAGGGCCTGAAGGCAGGCTGCCCCCTCTCCGGCTCCCGGCATTCCCACCGCGGGGCTGCAGCGGCCGCGAGCAGGCGGCGCGAGGAACCGCAACACAGTCAGCACCGACACCACCTGAGCGACAGCGCGGCTCTCACTTTACTGTGGTCGCGAGCAGCGCGCCCGCGCTCTCGCTGACGCAGCCCTCACAGCCCGACACCAGGGCTCTTGTCCCCATTCCGCAGACAGGGAAACCGAGGACCGCGGCGGGGCGGCTTCCGGCCGGGTATGACCCGAAGCCGACCTCCGTAGTCAGCCCCGCCCACCCCCGAAGACGGGCAGCGGGGCGGCAAACGTCCAGAAGGCTCCGCCCTGGAGGCTCAATGCCAGATCTTAATGTCGCCCTCCCAGGAGCAGGTGGCGAGGACGGAGGGCAGCACGGGGTGGAAGGCGGCGCCCACGCAGGCCTGCGTGTGCCCGTGCAGCGTGCGCGCGCGGCTGGCCGTGCGGAAGCAGTAGAGCAGGACCCGGCCGTCGGCGCTGCCCGTCACCAGCAGGTCGCCATCCGGGGAGCACTCGCAGCCCACCGAGTAGCCTTCCACCTGCAGAGGGCGACACGGGTGAGCAGGCCCCGCTGCGGCCCTGCACGCAGCCTCCTCGGGGAGCTGGGGGTCGCCACGTCCAGTCTGCAGAGGGGCGGGCTGAGGCAGACAGTGTCCCCAGGCTGCCCCAGTGGAGTCCAGCTCCAGCACAGCTGACGGTGTCCAGCCTGCTGACAGCCGCCGAGCCCCAGGCCCCCACCCCCGTTCTACCCTGCCCCCCAGCCCCCAGGATACATCTACGTGAGCCAACGGATCAGGGGAACCCTTTCCTGCCCAGCAGCTGGGGCCTGGGGCAGGGCCACATGGGGCCCGGGGCCTCGAGTGGCCACCAGGCCACACGCACGCCGTCACCCGGGAAGCAGAAAACAGAGGGTGCTGCACAGGGGGTCCGTGCGCCCGGGGGCCCCACGTCCGCCGCTGGCACTGTCTGGTGGGCCCTGGGGCCAGTGCCCAGCGCTCCCCGGAAGGGACAGGGAAGCGGTACCTTGTGTCCTTCGTAGCGCCGCCTTCTGCTCATCCGGTAGGGCCACACCGCGGAGAAGAGGGCCAGGTAGTTGCCATTGGTCTGCGCCAGGAACACGGGCTCCCGCGGGTGCAAGGCCAGGCTGGGGCAGGTGTACCTCTCCTGAGAAACGCGGGGGCCACGGGTGGGGTGAAGGACGCTCCAGGCCGGGCCTGCGCCCCTGCAAGCACGCCCCCCACCCCGCACTCTGCCCAGGGCCTCGGGCCCTGCTCCCAGACCTTAGCTCACGGGTCCCTGAGCTTCCTGTTGCTGCTGACAAACTGCCACTGATTCATGGCTCGACACAACACAGACTTACGCTCTCACAGGGCTGCAGGTCAGAAGTCTGACCTGGCTCTCACTGGGCTGCCGCGGTGTCCTCAGAGCCGTGCTCCATCCGGGGCTCTGCGGGGAAATGCGCTTCTGGCGCTTGCAGCTGCTAGGGGCCACCCGCACTCCCTGGCTCAGGGCCCCCGTGGTGGGCCGAAAAGGGACCCCCCAGATAGATCACGTTTTAACTCCTGGGGCCTGTGAATGCCTCCTTGTATGTCTTTGAAGATGCAATTAAGGATCCTGGCGGGGTGAGATTATCCTGTTACTGCCTCAGTGCGGCCGCAGGTGCCCTTACAAAGGGAGGCACCAGGAGAGGAGACGCGCAGGGCGGTGTGAACAGGAGCAGAGCCATGGAAGACCCTGGCGTGCAGGGGGCAGGGCAGGCAGCCACAGCCGGGTCCCGCCAGTGCCACCGGACCCTGGGAGCAGTCAGGGGCGGGTTCTGCCCAGCATCTCTGGAGGGGCAGGCCCTCCCCACACTGGACTACAGCCCAGTGACACCGACCTGCGTGCCACCCTCCAGAACTGTGTGGGAGTGCGTTTCGGTGGCTTACGCCCCTGGGTTTGTGGTGATGTGCCTTTACCCAGGACTGGGACAGGGACCTGTGTGCCCATCTCCCCACTCCCACGGGGGCTCTGGGGGCAGCACAGCCCGGGGCCCCACACAGCCAAAACGCACAGCGGGGGAAGCGGTGCGTGACCAGGCGAGAAGATGGGAGGGAGAGCAGTGTTCAGAACCCAGGCGGGCACTCCTCTTGGTCTGATGGGCTCGGCGCACAGAGCTGCCCTGTAGTCGTCTCTATGTGAGCCCGAACTCCGAGGGGCAGTCGGACTCGCACCCTGCAGGTGCAGACTGACGTGCCCATCAGAGGCAGGGGCGCCACGGCGGCCCCCCATGAGCTCCCCAGCGTGATGCTGCTGGGCGGGGCACCTGCTCGCCCGCACGGATGACAAGTAGGTACGGTTCTCGGAGGCCGACGGCTCAGGCAAGCAGCTCTCTGCCCACCTCCCTCGCTCTCTGCCCTCCGCTGGGGCTGGCGGAGGGAGGAAGCCTGGGTGGTCAGGCACGCCCGCCCAACCACTCCAGGGCCTGCCCTTCCCGGGGGCTGCACTAGGCCCTGCAGTGAAGGTCTGCAGGCAGGTTTGCTCAGGGTCACTCTGAGCCCTGGAAACAAGGGGAGTGGGGAGAGGGAGGAGGTGCGCACGTACACCTGACATAGACTTAAAATTCAGGGTGGAGACACCTACGAAATTAGCCATGGCTCGTTTGGAATTGTAAAAGATGGTGGTGATGGGAGTGATGGTGGTGGTGATGATGGTGGTGATGGTGGTGGTGGTGACAGTGGTGGTGGTGATGGTGGTGGTGATAGTGATGATAATGGTGGTGATGGTGGTGGTGGTGGTGATGGTGGTGATGGTGGTGGTGGTGACAGTGGTGGTGATAGTGATGACAGTGATGGTGATGGTGGTGATGGTGGTGGTGGTGATGACAGTGATGGTGATGGTGGTGATGGTGGTGGTGGTGACGGTGGTGGTGACAGTGGTGGTGATAGTGATGATAATGGTGGTGATGACAGTGATGGTGATGGTGGTGATGGTGGTGGTGGTGACAGTGGTGGTGATAGTGATGATAATGGTGGTGGTGGTGGTGGTGATGATAGTGGTGGTGGTGGTGATGACAGCGGTGATGATGAAGACAATAGATAATGCATTTGTGGAACACTCTCTGTGCCTGGCACTGTTCTAGACCCTTTTAATTCTCAAAACCACTCTTTGAGACAAATAATATTCTCATCCTCAACTTTCTAAGAGGGAAATGAGAATCAAAATGCCTAAATAATGGGCCCAGGGCCCCCAGCTTGTCAGTGACGAACCCAGGGCCATAATTCAGGTGGTCTAACTCCAGGGTCTCTGCTTGAACCCCCGAGTCGCAGCCCTTGCCAAAGCCACTCCACCACGGTACTGTGGATTCCCGTGGGCTGGCTGGGGTGGCAGAGGGGACATCCGCCAGTCCACCTGGACTGGCTGCATCTCCAAACCCTGAGCCCGTGGAGTGGCCGTGCTGGGAGGGGACAAGTGGGAGGACAGGGAGGGAGTGACTGTGACAGGGAGCCTGGCAAGGCTTCCCCAGCACCTCACACATGCCTTCCCCTTCCTGAGATTCCAGGCAGCCGACGTCCCCAAAGATCCTGCCCGCTGAACCGCCTCCCACAAGAAGTGACCCGGGACCCCAGACCACCTAGGGCTACATGGGCGCATCCTGGGCCAAAACTGAAAGTGATTTCGAGTATGGTTCCTCACATGGAAAATCTGGTTGGAGATTTTGGCAGAGCTCCGGAAATCCCAGGCGATGATGGTGCGGTCAGCAGAGTCCCGGCTCGAAGCGTCTGTGCTGCTCAGAAACTCGGAGCCTTCCTGGAGGAAGAGGATGTCCAAGGTCTGCTGGATGGTCGCCTTGTAGCTTCTCACCACCTGCGAGAGTGGGCAGCGGTCAGGCTGGGGCCCCAGGAGCCCGGGTCGGACCCCGGCAGGGATGCAGGGGCAGGCGGGGTTAGTGAGCGGGGCGGGCGAGGTGTCCCTGGCTGAGCAGCCCAAGCTGTGGCGTTGGGGCTGCTGCACGAGACCTCGGGCCCTCTGGCCCCACCAGGCAAATGTCTGTCTCCCCAGGGTCCTGCACTGTAATACCTCCCACAGCCTTGCCTGGTGGCACCTCCTCACGGACAGCCCCGTGGCCACCCCACCCCCACTGGTGCTGGGAGCAAATGCGCCTGGAGACCACGAAGCCAGCGCCACGGCGCGCAGGCAGACTTTGAAGGCCTCTTTTCGTTTCTTAGCACCATCGCCAATATTCCGAGGCCCCTGCCTCGTGAACTACTACGGCCGAGAGTCCGGCAGTTGCTCCGCTTTCTTCAGAGCATTTCATCGCGTTCGCCTGCCATTCTAAGGCAGCTGGTTTGGCTGCAGCAGGTGCGGGCAGGGCAGGCAGGGGCTCCAGTACCAGGACTAACAAGAACCGCCACTGAACAAATTCACGGACGGCTGGACTTCCCATTGCCAGGCTGAGTCGGGGCACGGCGCCCGGGGCCGCCTGCTGCCCGCACCGCCTGTTTCCCAGCTCCCAGGGTGCCACCACGCGGCCACAGCCCGAACCGTCTGAGTCACCTCGGCCCAGGGCTGAGCCCTCTTGACAAGTTTTTTTAAAAACTGGAGTTCACACAGCCTTTTGAATGTTGCAGACTTTTATTTTCCATCACCCTCTTTCAAATGTACACACGTCAAATTCCCATTCAGTGCGGCACTCCATAAAGCCAAAGCAGGGGCACAGCTGGAGACCCATTCTGCAGATGAGCAACACTGGGGCTCAGTGACGCGCAGGAGTCACCAAGGTCACAGGGCCAGGGGTGCTGGAGCTTCTCCCGGCCCCGGCCAGAGCCTGGGGCCCACAGCGCAGTCGCCTGCCAGCCCGTTCCTGCCTCATTAACTGCAGGGACAAATTCGTGGGGCAGGTGGGCCCCAAGGGACCGCTCTTCTCTGAGCCTCTGCAGAGGTGGCCCCCGAGGAGGGCGACTTCTGGGCGGGCCCCTGAGGCCCGAGGGTGGTCTGGGGCAGAAGAGAGAGGGCAGCCCTGCAGGCCTCTGCACACAGGGCAGGGACACAAGCTGCTGGCCGGCCCGCCCCCCACGCACCGGGACCCTCACTCTCACCAAGTGGGGATGCAAGGACAGCCCTGGACCCGGCCAGGCGGGCAGAGTGGCTGCACTGCGCCAAGAGGCTCCGACCCGCCCGGTCTGAAGCCGGGGCAGCAGCCTAGGGCCCGGGAGGGGCCCTAGCATCCCCAGCATCTACTCTGATGAGCTCACACCGCCTTCCAACTCACAGGGACAGTGCCTAGGCGACGTTTAGAATCTACTTTGGGGGGGGGGAGGGCTGTCATCTTGGCTCTGAAGTACCCTCTTTCCCAGGTCCAGATCCATCCGCTCCTCCTACCCCCCCACCACTCCCGTCTCCCCTCCCCTGTACCACCTTCCCACCAGCCACTCCATGCCTCCACTTGCCTAGGCCACGCGGGAAACTGGACACCTGCCTCCCTCCCCCTTTGGCTGAAGCCCTCCCCATCACCGAGGTTCAGGCTAGGAGCAGGGAAGGAAAGACTGCAGCACAGCACAGCCAAGAAAGGGTTAAGTCTGGCCCAACTTGCGTCCCTGGACGTGACCCAGTGGCAGGGACACACGGAGCCCCACCAGCCCACAGAGAAAGGCCGTGGGCACCCGCATGTGCCCGCACAGCTGTCAGCCCTGGGGGCAGGTTCAGGCCTCAGCCCCTCGGCACCTTGATTCCCACGGGCGCCCAGGACACACACTGACCCGGCCACTCACCAAGTGGCCACCGAATGCCAGCCACTAGCCGGGGGGCTCACGTAAACCGTCTCCCGACGAGACAACGGCGGGAGGCAGCCGCACCCGGGGGCTCGTGGCCTGCCCGCCGCAGAACTGCCCGTGCGTCCCACCAACACGCCACTCGCCTCCCACGACCGACTTTTCTAGGAGAACGAGAACCGCGGTCGTGTACCTTCCCCGCAAATACATGGAAACGGCCCGATTCCTCAGGGTGTCATAAAACCGAATGGCCTGGAAACAAGCCGTGTCACAGACGACCCTTGCCAAGAACGCTGCCGCGGGTGGAAGGCTGGCCTTCGGAGCGATCGCCCGGAACGTGGTTTACCGGCCGCCACAACCGCTCGTGCCCGGGAAGGGGCAGCGGCCCATTCGCGAGTCTGGCGGTGGGTTCTGTAGCGACCTTAATTACACCGACAGCTGCGCGCCCCCTCCCGGGGGTCCAGAAGGGAGCCTCCCCAGACTCTCCTGGCAACCAGGGGCCTCTGCTGGGCGGGCAGCTGCGTGGCCAAATGTCCACAGCTTCGGGGAAAGTGGACGGTGTGACCCAGCCCCACCCAGTTGGGATGAAAACCAGGTGATGTCCTGAAAATCGGCCAACTGTGTGGGTGGCCAGACATGCCTGGAATACTGGGCACCCTGCACTTACCCAAGGGCGCGCCTCTCCCTTCCCCGGGTCCCCGCCACTTCAGAGGGCGTGGGGTCGGCTCCTGTGCCGGCCCGGCTGCTGGCCGACCGTGTGCCCGGGGGCCCCCCGTCTCTGGGTCTGGCCTTGGCTGGACCACAAGTGAGCTCTGTGCCTCTCAGCCCCCGCCAGTCCCCGGCACCCAACCCTGAAGGCAAGGGGAGGGGAACACTGCTCTGGACACCCACAGGACCCTGTGCTCCCTCAGCCGACTGCCCAGGCCTACCCCTGGGACTTGAGGTCCCTTCCCAGGTGACCTCGGCCAGCACTGAGGCAGCACACGGTACTGAACTCAAGGCTGGACAAGTGGATGCGTGGACAAAACACATGAAAACAGTGACTTCGAGGCCCCTGGCTGCTGGCAACGTGCTGGCACTTGGGGCTGCGGCGACACCCACGGCGCTGCTGCCACCAGCTCCAGCAGGCGCTGGGGAGGTGACATCCCTCCCAGGGCGCTCCTGTGGCCCGGGACCTGGAGGCAGAGGAGACCTGGCCCCCCACGGAGCTCTGGGGCCGAGGTGGGTGGGGGAGGGCAGAGCAACCGAGCTCGATGCCGTCAGCACTGGCAAGGCCGGCGGGCCGCCCTCTGCCCCGGGGCGGGCAGACGCCCGGGAGTCTAAGCCCGGTGGCCCGTTCCCGACCGCCGGCCCTCTGCGAGCGGCAGTCACCAAACCTGAAGGTGGGGACAATAACAGGACCTCTGGCTGGGGAGGAAACAGGTGACGTGCCTGGCCCGGTGGCCACTGCTCAGCAGACACTGGTGAACCTTCTCTTCCCTGCCAGGGGGAGCTGCGGTCCCCAGGATGGAGCGTGAGCCCCTGGCAAGCCCCTCCCCACTGGCCTGCAGCCCCGCTGCCCTGACAACGACGGAGGAGCGCAGGGGTCCCGGGAAGGGGTCGAGGAGCGAGGGCAACGGGGGGACGGGCGAGGGCCCCGCCCTGCGGTTCACATCCCGCAGGAAAGGCGGCCGGTCAAGTCGGTAAATTCAGAAAGGGTCAGATATGAACATTTGAAAAAGAAGCTATAAAAATATGAGAAGAAAACATGATTGAACTTTTCTACAGTCTGGGAGTGGGAGACACTTTCTCGGCTGTGACCCCAGTGCCAGAGCCAGGAGACAAATGATGGGTGGGTGACTACGTGAAAGCGATGACGGTAACAATAATAATAAACACTGCTGTCTGGCATGAAAACAAGTAAATAAACAAGCAAAGCAAAAAGGACAAACGGGAAAAACGTTTGCAACTGATGTGGGAGGCGAAGACCACTCTCCCTGATGCAGAGAGTTTCTGAGAGCAGATGAAAGCGACCGATGGCTACAAAGAAGCGAGTGAGACCCGTGTGATCGGAAAGGTCGCAGAAAAGGAAATGCACCCGGTCCTTCGATCCTGCTCAGGAGACATGAGCATTTAAATGACACGAAGACACTCCCTACCTGTCGAATTAGCAAAACCCACGAGCTGGGCGACACCGTGGCAGAAACGCGAAAGGCACACACCTGTGCAGACGACGGGGCGACCTGGACCCAGCGCCACCCGGCCTGCTGCCCAGCTGTGTGCAAGCCACAGCCCCACCAGAGGGACCGGCCCCAAAGCAACGCTGGCAGAACCCTCAGAGAGGTGTGTGCTGGGCCACCGAGAGCAGCACTGCGGGCCAGAACCAGAGGAACCGAAAGCAGTGCCAAGGGAGGGCCAGTGCGGTGAGCTTCCGCACACCCCACTCCAGACGGTGCTGTGGCTGAGAAACTCAGGGCCTGCCTCCCTGCCCGGGGGGCGGGGGAGGGGGACCTCCGCCCGCTGCTCAGGGGCAGAGCAAGGAGGGAGGGGAACAGGTGGAAAGTAGATAAAGAGATGCTGTGAATGTCTGTCGGGTCCGAATGCCTGTCTATGTTTGCTCACATTAAAAACCAGGAGGAAGAGACACCAGAACCCCAGTCAGGAAAGAAACAAGTCCGACCCTAGAGGGGGCAGGAGCAGAGTGGAGAGGACGGGGTTGGGGGCAGAGCGTGGCAGGGCCGAACGGGCCACATACGGTCACTGCTGCGTGTGTGACGGCCACTGAAAACCGCGAACCAGATTGGACCCAGGAGCTGCAGTTTCCCGAGCCCTTCTCGAGGACAATGTACATGTTTTATAACATTATACAACAAAATTAACCTAAAATGCAGTCTCTACAGCGTGAAAGGAAAATTAAGCAAATGAACCGAAGCACGTAGTGAGCTAGTAACTTAGCCACATAAGTAGGATTTATTCTGAGAGGCGTTAAAGCACAGTAATTTAATGGCGTGTCTGAGTTGAACATACATTATGAACAGTAATTTGATGGTGAATGCTAATTAGACATACACTGTGGACGAAAACAACTGTGGGAAATCTTAAACTGTTTTCAGCCATTAAATTGCTAGCAAAAAATTGTGTTAAGGCAGATAGAAATAAAAATTTTCAGTATAAAAGAAATAAAAAATAAATAAAGGAAAGAAGCTGAAGAAAAGTTCTGTAATCCTAAATTTGAATTGGAAAAACCAGTATCACTTAATGGTGCACATTTTTTATTAACTAAACCGCTTCCCAGCTGTGTCCTCAGAAGCAGCCGGGAAACAGTGGCAACCCGCAGCACACGGATTCTGGCCTCTAACCCGCTCAGCCCAGCAGTGAGCCGGGATGGACCAGGGCGGTGCCGCAGGCGCTGTAACCAGAGAGGGTGGTTTAGGAGGGCAGAGGACATGGGCCAAGGTCAGGGGCGATGTACGGGAAGCCCAGCGAACTTCTCGACATGAAGTGTGCAGTGTTGGGAAGAGAGAGGCATTAGGCGGGACCCACAGCAGATGAGGCACCGTGAAAGGGAGCGCTGGTGAACCGGAAGGACGTGGCATGAAATGACATACTGGGGAGGGAAAAAGGCTGAACTTTCTCAAATGAACAAAATCTAGTTTTAACCCCAAATGAGGCAAACCCACTGTGGCCACTCAATCCCCACCACAAATTTCAACTGGAAACTCTGGACAAGATTCAAGAAGCGAGGCCCTGAAGAGTGAGAAGTAAGAGCGGGGAGGGGGGGGGGTGGGGGGTGCGGGGGGGCAAGGAAAGGAAGAACAAACTGGAAGAAGAAGCAGCGTGGCCCGGGAGGCTTTGGGCTGCGGGGCTTTCCGTTCGGGGTTTCCTCTGTGTGTGTGTGTGTGTGTGTGTGTGTGTGTGTGTGCGTGTGCGCGCGCGCGCGCCTGCCCGTGTGTTTGGTCTCGCACCTGCTGGCACTGACTCGCAGACGGACTGGGTTTAGGAATGACACGGTGGGCACGAACAGCAAAAACCCTGAAGCAAACACTTCGTCCTGGCCAAAGGAACGGGCCCTGGGGGCCAGAGAGCCCCCCGCCCCCAGCCCCGCCCAGATGCCCGCGGGGGCGGAGCCGCGCCCCCAGGGGAGCAGATCTGAGCAGAGGAGCAGGGGGACGGTTCCTTGGTGTGAAAACAGGAAGAAGGGGCCCTGCGTGGACCCAGGCGACAGCGCAGAGGCGGACGCTCTGGGCGGCCTCCATCTCTCTGAACCAGGAAGAACCAGGAAGGGGGGCCCTGGGGAGACAGGAGCGCGGGGAGGCTCCGAGGAGCGGAGAGCCGAGCGGGGAGCCCTCTGACTCTGCGTGGGACCCGGCTGCGTCCCGAGCAGACCCGTAAGCTGTGCGCGTGTAACTCAAAGCAGCCCAGCAGGAGCTTAACCCCAGAACCGCCGCCCGGACCAGCCCTTCCGTCCCTGGGCATCGCCGCAGTGCTGACCCTGAAGCCGAAACGCCGCCCACGGGGGGAGAGAGGAGCCGAACCTAACAGCGCTGCCGCCTGTCGGCACAGCAAACCCCTGTGCCCGCACGACCTCAGCAGGCCCCAGGATCTGATGATCCAGCACTGAAGCTGTGTAGGGTACATTCCGAATCTGCCTGGCATGCGAAGAACCTGGAAAATGTAAGTGGGAATAACCATGTGAAACGTGAAACAACGCCACCCCTGAAGTGGCCCAGATCTTGGAATTATCAGACATATTTAAACAGCTATTATATTAATCCTCAATGAGATGAAGACAAACACCCCTGCAATAAATGGATAGATGGTCTCAAGAGAGAAACCGAAATGATGCTATTATGATTTATTTATTAAAGATTTTATTTATTTATTTGTAGAGAGAGGGGAAAGGAGGGAAAAAGAGAGGGAGAGAAACATCAGTGTGTGGTTGCCTCTCACACGCCCCCAAATGGGGACCCGGCCCACGACCCAGGCATCTGCCCCGACTGGGAATCGAACCAGCGACCTTTCGGTCCACAGGCCGGCGCTCAGTCCACTGGGCCACACCAGCCAGGGCAGCAACTTTATGTTTTTAAATGAAAACTTTAGAACTGAAAATATTTTTTGAATCGCGGGATAAGCCCAATAACAAGTGGAAATGACAACAGAAAGGCTCAGTGAATTGCAGATCGAAGGCAATGACTCGACCGGAGCACGCACGGAGAGTCTGCGGTTCCGTGGGGCAGAACCAGCGGCTGGAACACCCTGTGCGCAGAGCAGAACGTGTATGTGCGCGTGTGTTTGTACACACGCGTTAGAAGACGGCGAAAACAGAAGAACACGAACTTCTGAAAACTCGAAAGGAAAACCCTTCACACCACCGGCAGGAGAGAGCCGCAGCCCCGAGTGAAGAGCAGCTCAGCCGCTGCGCTTTCCCATCGCGAACTATGGCGGCCAAACACAGCAGAGCGCGCCGACACGGCGACAGGGGGCAGTGCCCGGCCAGAGGTTCGCGGACGGCAACCACGCCCGTCGGCAGGGAGGGAAAACAAAGGCCCTGGCGGAGGGAAGCGCTCCGAGGCCCTTCCCCGCAGACCTGCGCTGTCTAAAGCCAAGGCTGAGGCGGGTCCTAAAGGCTGAACGGGGTGACGCCAGAGACCTTGGGGCTTCCGGAATAAAGGAGAAGATCAATGGTGTGTAACTGGGTAAGTGTGGGAGACCATTCTTCTCCAGTTATGCTCTTTGAGATGTACATGGCTGTTGAAAGCAAAAATGTAAGTCCTTAAGTCAGAAAGAAAATTATACCAGACCTGAATCTACACAAAATAATGACTAACAATGAAAATAGTAAATATGTAGGGAAATTTAAAATACTTGTCATTAAAATATTTTAAAAATAGTATTGTTTCCAGTAAAAAATAAAGAACCCAAGTGCATTGTGGGGAGTGTAATATGTGTAGAAGTAAAATATACGGCAATAGCAGTACAAAGACCCTGAGGGGGAAAATTTAAAATTTGCATACAGTTGTAAGGTTCTCATATGACATAATAAGAGATACAACGTGATTTGAAAGCAGACTGATAAGGTAGAGAAGTGCACTATGAACTCTAAAGCAGCCACTAAAAATAAGCCATGACGCGAAGCTACAGGTAATAAAGCAACAAAGGAGATAAGATGAAGTAATAAAAAATACTAAATTAATCCGAGAGAGGACAGAAAAAAAAGGACAATTTAAAGCCAATCATATCAATAATTACACTAGCCCTGGCCCGTGTGGCTCAGTCGGTTGGAGCGTCATCTCTTACACCAAAAGGTTGGGGGTTCGATTCCGGGGTTGCAGGTTCAACCCCCAGTCGGGCCACAAATGGGAGGCAACCAGTTGCTGTTTCTCTCTCACATCGATGATTCTCTCTCTCTTAAATCGATAAACGTATTTTAAAAAAAAATCACACTAAATGAAAACAGAATCAATATGCCAGTTAACAGGGTAAGATTATTATATAGAATTAAAATAAATGATCAATACTCAATTAAATGCTGCCTACCAAAAATGTGCTTTAAATATAAAGACACAAATAGGTTAAAGTAAAAAGATGGAAAAAGATGTGTCATACTAAAAGCAATCGAAATAAACCAGGAATGCCTTTGTTAACAACAGGCAGAGTGGATTTCAGAGAAAAGAGTATCACAGATGAAACGGGTCTTCTCAATGATAAAAGAGTCAATTCGTCAGGAGAGCATAACAATCCTAAACGTTTATGTACCTAATAACAGAGCTTCAAAATAAATGAAGGAAAACTAAAGGACTTTAAAAGTACATAAGACAAATCCACTCTCATAGCCACAAATTCCGACCAGCCATTCTTAACTGGGGGAACCGACGGAGGCATCGGAATCGGAAAGGGCGCAGGAGTCTCGAACAGCGCCATCGGCCAGCTCGGTCTGACGTTCGCAGAGCATCGCGCCCAACGACAGCAGAAGGCGCGTCTGTCTCAGGTGCGCACAGAGCGCTGACTAAGACAGATCATATTCTGGGGCACCAGCCAAGTCTCAAGGGGTTTAAAAGGGTTTAAACAGACAATGTATGTTTTGTGACCACAATGGAGTTACATCACAAATCACTAGCATATACCTAGAAGATTCCTAAGTATTTGTAGCCTAAATAGCACACTGCTAAATAATCCACAAATCACAAAGAAATCAAAAAAGTAGTTAGAAAGTATTTTTAACTGAAGGGAAATGAAAGCGCAGCATCAGAAGTGGTGCAGTGTGGCTGCCAAACCTCGAGGGAAACGAACAGCACCACACATCTCTAACGGACAAGAATGTGAGTTTCAAAACAACGACTTCAACTTCTACTTTAAGAAATAGAGAAAGAAGATAAAATTAACCCCAAGGCTTAAACAGAGGAAATAACTAACATAAGAAATCAATAATTTTAAAAAGAACTAGAGAAAACCAACGAAACCAAAAATCTGGCACCTTGAAAAGATCAACGAAATTAATAAACCTCTTGAAAGAATGTGTGGCTTGCTGTCGTTAGGTATGATGTGCTACAACAGCATAAAACAGAAATACGTAGGGATAAATCTAACGGAACATGTGAAGGAGCTGTTCAATGAGAATGAGACACTGGTGAGAGAATCGAAGAAGGTTCAGTACGTGGAGAAGCACACTACACTCATGGACTGGATGACCCGAAATTGTTAGGAATTCAGTTTTCTCCCAAAATGATCCGTAGATTAAATGCAACATCATTCAAAGTTCAAGCAGGCTCTTTTGGTGCAAACAGACAAAGTGAGTGCAAAATTAAAATTTAAATGCAAAGAACCTAGAATAGTCAAAGTAATTTTGGAAAAAACCCGGAAGACTCGCACTACTTGATTTGAAGACTTATCGTAAGATTGAGACAATAATGAGACAAGGAGGCATCGGTGTCGGAGAGCTGGAGAGAGCAACGGAGCAGCGGGGAGCACGGGACAGGCCCACGCGCACTTGGCCCACGGAGGGACCGGGGACACAGACACTGTTTCCGACAGGTGTGGCGGGAACATTAAATGTCCACATGCAAAGCCATGACCTCCCACCATATCTTGTACCATATACAAAAATCAGTATGAAATGGACCACAGACTAATATAAAGTCATTAACCATACAACTTCTGGAAATAAACAGGAGCAAATCTCTGTGGCCTTAGCTTAGGTAAGAATTACCTTAGATAAGACACCAACAGCAAGATTCAGAAGAGAGAAAGTTGATAAACTGCACTTTATTAAAATGTTTAAAATCTGCTCTTCAGAAAAAACTGTTATGAGAATAAAAATACAACCTATAGACTGGGAGGAAGTATTTGCAAGTCACATATGTAACGAGTCTTATATCCAAAATATGTAAAGAAAATTAAAACTCAGTAATACAAAAACAATCTAATTTTAAAGGGGCAAAAGAATTGAACAGACACTTCATCAAAAAATATAAAGATGAGAAATTAAAGTCATGAAAAGATGCGCAACATCATCAGTCATTGAGGACACATAAAATAAAACCACGGTGGGACGCCACTTGACACGCATGTCACAGCAACTGAGATGGAGAGGATGGACCGCACCAAGCGCTGGCCAAGACGTGCAGCGACAGAGCCCTCCCGCGGTGTCAGCGAGACTGTGGGGAAAACGGGCGGTTTCTTCAGAAGCGCAACACACAGCACCCGGGGCGTGGCCCAGACCGTCTGGTCCTGGGCCCGTCCAAGCCCTGAGTCTGCCGGGGCTGCTCCAACACAGGGCCGCAGGCGGGCGTTCGTTGTCTCACGGAGCTGGACGCTGGAAGCCTGAGGCCCAGGGGCCTGGCCGGGGCTGGAGGCGGGGCTTGGTTTCTGGGGAGGCCTGGTTCCTTGGTCTGAAGAGGATGCCCTCCTGCTGTGTCCCCACGTGGCCCCTTCTCGGTGCAGCACCCAGAGAGACCCCTGGTGTCTCCTCCTCCTCTTATAAGGACACCAGTCCCACTGGTTCGGAGGCTCACTCTTGCGGCCTTCATTTAACCGCAATCACCTCTGTCAAGCCCCATCTCCAAACCCAGCCACACGGGGGGCTGGGGCTTCAGCACATGAATTGGGGAGACACAGTTCAGCCCATGACACCCAAAGAAAGGAAAGCACGTGCTCACACAAAGGCTTGTGCGTGACTGTGCACAGTAACTTCATTTAGTGACAACCGAAAACTGGGAACGACCGGGTGTCTAGCAGTGGGCGACTACTGGGCGGGCCAAAAAGTTTTTTCCGCACAATGGCTCCAGTAGCGCTTAGCTGGCTTTAATTCCGTTCGAAACAATTTTGTCAGATTGTACTGTGACAGCTGTCACAGCAGCGTGCATTGAAAAGAAACACATCCAAATTGGTGAATTTCTGTGTGAGCCATTTCAGTGTTGAAGATGGAAGAAAATACACAACATTTTCTGCATTTTATGCTTTATTATTTCAAGAAAGGTAGAAATGCAACTGAAATGCAAAAAAAGATTTGTGTGGTGTAAGGAGAAGGCGCTGTGACTGATCGAACGTGTCCACAGTGGTTTGCGGGGTTTCCTGCTGGAGATTCCGTGCTGGGTGATGCTCCCTGGTCGGGTAGAGCAGCTGAGGTTGACGGTGAGCAAATCAAGACGCGGACTGAGGACAATCAAGGCTATGCCACGCGGAAGACGGCCAACGTGCTCAGAATATCCCGATCGGTAAAGTTACTGGTGAAAATGGGAAGCGTGTCCTTTATTTCACGGGAAACACGGCACAGACTCCGCGCCTGTGCCACAGGTGCACTGCGGCGCGCGGTGCAGAGAACGCCCCTGAGCGATGCAGAGGGACACGTGGTCACTGCCACGCATGCCGGTGCGGTGAGACCCCACAGTAACGGTGCCGGAAAGAAGTCACACACAGGACAGCGTTCCGTGTGACCGTGTTTCCACAGAAGAAAATGCAAACTCCCAGTGAAAGGGGGCAGGTCCGCGGCTGGCTGAAGACGAGCGTGTCGTGGGGGCGGCAACCGGGGTTACGGAAGGGACACAAAACATTCGAAGGGGACAGGCACATCGCTGACCGTGACTGTGGCAGCGGTCTCATGGATGCACGTGTGTCAGAGCTCGCCAAACTGCACACTGAGAACGCGTGCGGTCCCTGCATGTCAGCTTTACTGTCACCGACATGCTCTTGTTCAAAGGGGCTGCCCTGGAGACAATGAAGGCAAAACGGTAACCCCTTCTTTCAGGCTGGGCCAGTCACACATTTTTCAGTCGAACGCACCGGGGTGCCGCTGGTTAACAAAGTTAACAAAGTTACGTAGGTTTCGAGCGCAGGAGCCTGCGATGCGTGCCCTGGGTGTTGCAGCGTGCTCAGCCCCAAAGTCGCATCTTCCTCCGTCACCGCCCGCCGCGCCTCCTTCGCCCCTGAGCGCCCCTCCGCCCCCAGCAACCATTGTACTGCTGTCCGGGTCTATGCGTCTTTGTTCACTTTTCTCCTCTGTTCGTTCATTGCTCTCAGTTTCTTAAATTTTTTAAAAAGATTTATTTATTTTTAGACAGGAGGGAAGGGAGGAAGAGAGACTTCAATGTGTGGTTGCCTCTCACACACCCCCACACTGGGGACCTGGCCCATAACCCAGGCGTGTGCCCTGACTGGGAATCGAACCGGCGACCCCTCGGTTCCCAGGCCAGTGCTCCATCCACTGAGCCACACCAGCCAGGGCTGTTGCTTTCAGTTTTATATCCCATATATGAGTGAAATCATATGGTTCTTAACTTTCTCTGGGTGACTGACTTAGCTTAGCGTGATGTTCTCAAGGTCCATCCGTGGCTCCTCTCCCTGCACAGCCTCCCCAGCCGACGGGGGCGAGGGGGCCTCTCGGTGTCGTGCGGGCTCGCGTTCTCCTAACAGCGAGCGCGGCTGAGCGTCTTCTGCATCTGTCGGCTGTGGGGTGTCTTCTTGGGAGAAGCGTCTGTTCAGATCCTCTGCCCTTTTTTAATTAGACTGTGTGTTTGTCTGGCGTTGAGTCGTATGAGTTCTTTGTATATTTTGGATATTAACTTCCTGTCAGAGCTATTGTTTGCAAATATCTTTTCTCATTTGGCTGACTGCCTCTTTGTTTTGTTGCTGGTTTCCTCTGCTGTACGGACTCTTTCCAGCTTGATGTAGTCCCATTCATTTATTTTTGCCTTTACTTCCCTTGCCTTTGGGGCCAAGTTCATAAAATCCTCTCTAAGACCAAGGTCCACAAGTTTAGTGCCTATGCTTTCTTCAATGTAATTTATTGCTTCAGTTCTCATAGTTAGGTCTTTAATCCATTTTGAATTAATTTCTGTACATGGGGACAAATAACAGTCTAGTTTCATTCTTCTGCACGTGGCTCTCCAGCTTTCCCAGCACCACTTACCGAAGAGGCTTTCTTTTCTCCACGGTGTGTTTTTGGCTCCTTTGTCGAAAATTATTTGCCTGTGTACATGTGGTTTTATTTCTGGGCCCTCAGTTTTGTTCCACTGGTCTGTGTGTCTGTTTTTCTACCTGCAGACTTTTTTTGATGAACAGAAACAGACAGAAATGGGAATAAAGAACTAGAATAGCCAGAACAATTTGGACAGAGAAACCGGGGTTGAAGCGTGCCCTCCTACTTCAGGAGTTCCTGTGCAGCCCCGGAGCCACGGAGAGCACAGTGTTGGCGAAAGGAGACACATGTCAGCCGGTGGGACAGCGCTGAGAACCCACGGGAACCCGCACACGCAACGCCAGTTGGTTTTCAACCGACGTTTCAAAACAATCTAAGAGGACAGGAATGTCTTTGCAACAAATGGTGCTAAAGCAGCTGGGCAGCCCCCATAACAAAAGCTAATAAACAGACTTCATACCATGCACAAAAACTAATTCAAAAGGATCATAAACCTAAAAGTAAAAGTGAACACTATGAAACTTCTAGAAGAAAACATAGGAGAAAATCTTTGCCAACTTACAGCAGGCAAAGGCTTCTTAGATAGAATACAAAAAGCCAGGGATTGGGAGAAAATAATCCCAGAACATACAAAGAACTCCTACAACTTCATCATCATCATCATCTTAAATACACAAAATACATGAACAGACTCTTCATAACAGAAGATATTCAAGTGGTTGATCAACCCACATCATCGGTCATCGGGGAAATGAAATTGAAGCCACACTCAAACCCTGCCGTACACCACAATGGCTAAAATAGAAAAGGTTGACAATACCAAGTGCAGGTAAGAGCGCAGAGCACTGAAGGACTGCAAAGTGGGACCGTCACCTGGAAACAGTTTGGCAATTTTTCTCAAATTTAAACATACATGTACCACCCCATTTAGCAATTATCCTCCCCGGTTAACCGAAAGACATAAAAATATATATCCACATAAGACTTGTTTATGAATATTCGCCGCAGCTTAATTTATATCAGCTGAACCCCGGAGACAGCCAAAGTGCCCGCCAGCAGGCGGAGGGATAAGCAAACTGCGGAGCAGCCCAAGGACGGAGCAGCCCAAGGACGGAGCAGCCCAAGGACGGAGCAGCCCAAGGACGGAGCAGCCCAAGGGCGGAGCACCGCGCAGCAACACAAAGGAGCGCCGGCGCGTGCTCGAGTCTGCAGACGAGCCCGAAAGACACTGGGCTGCCTGAAAGACGCAAGCTGCTCCTAGGCAGAGTGGGTGCGTGGCCGCCCAGGACCGGGGGGGGGGGGACACCCATGGCAATGGGGCGGGGGGCCTTCCGAGTGCCGTGGACGGTCTGGATCTTGAGTGTGGCGGTGGCTCCAGGGATGGACACGTCCGTCAGCACTGGCCTTACTGTGCACCTCCACTGTCTGTAAGCTGTCCCTCGGGTGGGCTGGTTAGACAGAGACTCAGGAGCCTACTTGAGGAAGCTCACTTACCAGTGCAGGGCAGTTTGAATCCTGGAATTGCGATAACAGCCACGGTGATCAGAACACGTCAGAGACCTTATGAACCGTGAGTTCGTAATGCTGCTACCAAAAGGGAAAACCAGAACCTAGCTGGCCACCTCCGGGGAATGCTAGGGAAGCAAGTGCTCCGAGAGCTTGTAGACGGAGGAGAAGACCGAAGCTTTCTCCTGCCTGGTCTGCCCCCCAGGTAACCGAGTGGCAAGCCAAGCTCTCTTTAAAGAATTGTGTGGCATTCTGTGGCCTCCAGGGAATTCACGGACCAAGGCGATGATTGCCAGGAGCTACCGAGACCGTTGGGTGACAAGCTGATGGGGACTCTGTAATGGAGCCACCAAGGTGGCAGGACCTGAGCCCCCTGGTCGACCACATCATCAAAAGTGGCTCAACCAGACGGGAGGTGCTGCCTGAGGGAAGTGTGCACTACGGCCTGTCCGTTCTTGCCAAAAAATTGAGCCCGAGTCTGATCAAATATTGTCGAGGGGGGAAAGTCCTTGAATCCTGTCAAGCCTCTATGTAGATCCTTGCTGTGAAAGGAAGAGGAAGGAGAAAAGGAGGCGGGTGGGGAGGGGAGGGGAGGGGGGGCAACACCGGCAGTGCTGAACGGCCCCTGAATCAGACTTTGTAACGAGGTGGGGGGGTGGTTTCTGCGTGCACGGAGCTCCCAGTGTCTAAGACACAGAGGGATCAGAAGTTGGGTTAAATGACACCGCAGGGGATGCAATCAGGAAAACAAAAGACCTGCGATCGATGCATTCCTCGGTAAGTAAGTTACAAGGAAAACAAAGGAGAGAAAAGTACAGAATAAACAAGTCTTAAGAGACACGACTGGAGCGAGGCAGTTGTTTAAACGGTGTTTGAAATTACGAGGTAATCAGGGAAATGTGAACATGGATTGGGTATGTGAGGATATTAGGAGTTACTACTACACTGTTAGAAGTGACAATTTTATTGTAATAGCATTTAAGTCCTTATCTTTTACAGAAACAAAAGTACGCACAGATGAAGTAAGAGCACATTTCTGGGATTCGCCTCAAAATCACTGAGCAGGGCGCTGGGAAGGGAGGTGCATGCTGGGAAAGCAGGTCGGATTCCAGAGAAAAGCAACCTGGACATCAGTTCCCACTTGTCCAGAGGGGCTGCTGGCCACAAGGAGGGCCGTGGAGCGGTCTCTCTGCGCTGTGTCTGAGTTTCTCAGTGATGGAAAGTTTCTTTAGAGAGCTCCGTGGGAGGACGGAGCCCACCCATGTCCCCTCTCGGCGGCAGCTGGGCTGCAGTAACAGCAGAGCGGGCCCCGCTGAGACCGTGCCACCGGTGCGGAGCAGGGGTCACTGAAGCAGGGTCGTGGCTACGGAAACAGACGTCTGTCCCATTCCGTCCCAGAAACCAGGCCCACCCGGCCCAGGGGACGCCAGCGGCCTTCGGAGGCTGGGGCGGCGTGGCCGGGTGCTGCGTAAATGAGACTGGAGCTCAGCAGCCCTCCTCCCTAGGTGCCAGTGGTTTCTATAGAAACCACCAGAGAATGATATTTCTGAGAGCACAAAGCATCTCCGTGGCCTCCACCAGCTTTGTTCACACTCACCCATCAGCATCCGAGACCCGGCCTATCAAAGTGGGCCTCGTGGCCCCCTTTTAAAATAGGCACAGCTCATTATGAAGCACCTGCTCTCAAACGTTTCCAAGGAGACAGGCCCCAAGACACCCCTCTCTAAATTCATTAGCATTTAACACTCTTTAATGAGGCTTAAAGATGGCGCACTTTAATAACCGTATGCTGGGGGAGGGCGCCCTTCCCTTTCACGTCGAGGTGTGACTGATGAGCAGGCTCGGGCTCCCAGGGGACCAGCCTGGGCTCCAAGCCTTGCTGAAGGCCGACGTCACTGCCGCGCTGGGTGTCTGCCTGCCTGGGGAGGGCTCCTGGGTGCCAAAGCCCCCTTGGCATGTTCAACTCTGGGCCGCAACCTGCAAATGGCAGGGTGGAGGCCCTACTCGGACAGCCAGGCTCGCCTCAGTTCCTGCCCCTCCTCTGCACGTGCACGACCCCCGCCCCCTGCACACTCCGGCACACAGACCCCTCCCCATTCCCTCACCTGTCGAACCCTTCACACCCGTGCCTCTCTGCATTCCTTCTGCCTAAAACGCCCCTCCCTGGCTTGCTGCCTAGAAAGCTCCTATGCATCCTGTGAAACCCTCTACCAGCCACGCCCCAGAGGTACCGAGCAGACGTGCCAGCTCCCTCCTCTGTGGACCCCTCCCACACCTCCACGGCAGCTGCTGTCACACTGAGCTCCCACCGGCCAATACTGTCTCCTCTGCTCAAACGTGACCTCAGGCCTCAGGGCAGGGACAAGCCTCCTCCTCCACCCCATGGCCGCTCACTGCCCAGTCGCCCGGAAAGGGAATGACCGCACGGCATGAGGCCTCAGCCCAGCCCTTCCCAGCCATACCTGGGATCTGCTCCAGAGAGACACATCACAGAGCTCAGCCCCTTCCTGACAGATGGGGCACCTGAGGCCCAGAGAGTGGGGACACCAGATGTGGGAGACTCACCAGGGCCACCCCAGCCCTTTCCCCAGGAGGAGTGGAGAAGCAGCCCTCGGACAACTTGGAGAGGAGGGTGGCGCTGTCTCTCTGGAGCTGTGTGGAAGGGCAGGGCCCGTGCAGAGAGGGGGGCTCTCCCTGCACCTCCCGGAACTCCTGAGGGGTATGCCTGGGGCTCCTGGTGCCAGGGTTCTCACTGTGGCATCTCCTGAAGTCCCCCTTTTGGCTCTTCCCCATATTCTGAGCATCCATACTTACTAGGCAAAAAATTAATTCATTTCTCTTTTAAAAATTAATCAAAGGCACAGGGATGTCTATCCAAGCCTCTGATCAACCTGAGAGGACCCTGCTACCGCCCTGGGTTAGAGAACATCTTCAGCCGAAAGCAGCCAAAACACTCTGGTCAGGGGGCTGCCTGGCTCGGGGAAAGGTCCAGCCTCAGCTCAGCTTTGAGCAAAACCGAAGACAAGCTCATGACTGCCAACCATCACGACCCCGTGGCAATCATCTGAGAACAAGATGGCAGGTGGCATTAACTGAACACCTACTGTGTGCCATGCACCTTGCTAGGGGTGTCCCACAGGCCTTGGTCAGTCCTCACGACCGTGGGGCGTCAGGATTACCGGCACCCTGGCACAGACGGGACATCGAGGCTCGGCCAGTTGGAGACACAGCAGCCTGGCCCCTCCCTCCTGCACAGCCAGAGGCAGAGAGTAGCTGCTCAGTTAGTGCCTGCTGAATTCGGAACGAGTCTGAACACACCCACGGAGAAGCCGTCACGCGGAAGACTGTGAAAGTTTAAATCACAGGCACGGAACGCGAGGGAGGGGCAGAGGAGCAGAAATAGTCGGTTTGTGTGTCCAGACTATTGCTGGTCCTCTCAGCTGAAAACTGGTGTTTCTCACTTTACGACAGAGTCACGAATAGAATCGGGCTCTAACAATGCAGCCACCCCTCAGGGTGGCCCGGCTCCGCCGGGCCCCAGCTCTGTGCTGTGCAGGGCATTTGAACACCTCTTCCTGGGGTCCCAACCCTCAAGAAGCAATGGGGAATGGGGGCAACACACAGAAGCTCAGGCCTGCTCTGGACAAGGTGCAGGGCTCCTCTGCCTGGGCCTGTGGGCGTCCCCCCAACACCCGGCCTGGCCCAGCAACTGTAACCAGGACACGGAGGGGAGGGGTCCATCTCTCTGATGAAGCACAGGGACCAACAGATGCCACATCACAGGGCACTGGCCTAGGGCAGGACACAGGGAGTGCCCTGTGCCCAGCCTCTGACCGCTGCCCCCCCCCTGCTTCCCACCCCCAGAACTGGGGCAGATCTCGCCATCCTGGCCGCTGGAGGGCACAGAAGGGACAGGTGCAAGCTGGCCCGTCTCCCCAGCAGCCAGGCCCTGGGCAGAAGCAGAGAGGCGGGCCTCCTCCTGGGACTACCCAGAGCCGCAGCAGGCGGAGGGGAAAAGTAACGGACCACTGTGGCCCCGGGAGCCCCCTAAGACCCTGGTCCCGGTCCCGGGAGCGCCACCCAGGCCAGCGGGAGCCAATGGGGATCTCCAGGCCACAGGAGCCCTGGGTCGTGTCAGCGACACACTCCTGCAGTGCAGACCACCCCACGCAGGGAGCAGACCAGCCCCAGCCACCCCGTCCAGGCGCCCAGGCGCCCAGGATGACCTGCACAGCCTCATGTGCGGCCTGACCGGAGAGCACAGGCGTAGGGGTGTGAGGGGAGGGCCATCCAAACGCTGCCACCACGGTTTCGGGCTTGGCCGGAAATGAGGTGTTTCCTGCAGTTTGACTCCTGCAAACTGAAAGGTGCCCTACGAGGTGGGCGCCCAGCGCATGCTCAGTAGCTAAGTGAACGGGCGAACCAGAGCAGCAGCGCTTTTCCAGGAGCACGGAGAGCTGAGCCACATAAGCAGGGCCCGCAGAGGGCGAGGGCAGGTGCCACCCGCGGAGCCTCGGCGGGAGACTCCGCAGGGCTCCTCCTCGGCCAGCCCGCCACCTTCCTCAGCGTCGCGCCAGACCTGCTAGCGAGCACCAGGCCGTCCCTCTTCGAGGAAAGCAAAGGCCGTGGTTGCTGGCCGCCGGCCCGCGGACGTGGCTCTCGCCGCGGCCACGTGCTTCCGTCAGCGCAGCTGCCTGGACTGCACACACGCTGCTACAGCCATAAACCCTAGGGTGACGCAGCAGGCTCGCCGAGGTTGGTGTGGCGCCTAGTCTGGAAACACTAATGGAGCCATGGCCACATCGGCCCCACAAGTCCTCAGTGCCAGGCAGGGCGAGAGCATTGTGTTCGCAGCCCGTACTGGCTCACATTCCAGTGGGGGGTGGGGTACCCAACCCAGCAAGGGGGGATGGGGACATCCAATCCAGCAAAGGGGGAGAGGACACCCACTTCAGGGGGTGAGGGGACACCCAACCCAGTGTGGGGGAGGGCACCCAACCCAGTGAGGCTCGGGGAGAAGTCCCTGGAGAGGAAGCATCAGTGGAAACTGCAGGGCAGGCAGCATTTGCCAGAAAGAGGGAAAACTCAAGGCCAAGAATAAATGTGTTCAAAACCCACCCGGCCTCCTCCAGCCTCTCTCCCCACTGATTACAGCTAAAACCCCGGACAAAACAAAAAGCAATTCCCAGGGAACTCGCAGAGAAGACAGAAGCAGATTGACTGGGAAGAGAGGTCAAAACTCGGAGAAGTGACCGGCACAGAGGTGAGCTGCTATTTTATTTTGATTTTGTTTTCTTTTTCTCTTTTTCCTCATTTTCTCTAACAGCTTTGACCTGAGAGCAGGCCCCCCGTGGAGCTGTGGTGGCAACTTCAAAATGCATAAAGCAAAAAATGTCAGAACCGAACGGAGGAATAAGTGCGCACCCCCACAACCACAGTCGGAGACTTCAGCGCTCCGCTGCCAGTATCTGCAAGAACAAGCAGGCAAAAAAACGGGCAGGACGCGCAGGAGCAGCCTGGACGGCACCAGCAGCCAGCCGGACCAGGCCGGACCAGACTGGACCAGACCGGACCCGGCCGCCACCCAGGGAGCGCCCCGCCCGACGCAGCAAGGCACAGGCTCCTCCCAGAGCGCAGGGGGTTCTGGGTCAGACGGGCCGTGCGCTGGGCCCCGGAACTCGACGGAAAAAGTTTCAGGAGACTGACGTCCTGGGGAGTGTGCTTTCGACCGTGACAGAATTCAACTAGACGTTAACTAACAGGAAGACATCTGGAAAGGCCTTGCATGTTTAGAAACTAAACGATACACTTCTAAATAACCCAGAGATCAAAAAGAAGTGAAAATAAAATTAGAAAATATTTTTGGGTTGAATGAAAATTTAAATACATCATATCAAAATTTGTGGGATGTGGGCTTAGATGAAACTGTAACGAATTAAAATGTTGACATTAAAAAAAGATTTCAAATCTTTTTTTCAAAACGATATAACTTGCCACCTTGAGAAATTAGAAAAAGAACAAATTAAAGTCAAAGCAAGCAACAAGAAATAAAAGTAAAAAATAGAAATTAAAGAAATTGAAAGCAGAAAAACGATGGAGAACAGCCGATACTTCATCGACGTGACCAACCAGAGGGATAAATCTCTCGCCACGCTGAGAAAAAGCAAAGACGACGCAAATATCAGCATTACCGGGAGGAGAGAGAACCTACAAGCGCCAGAGGGTAACACGGAATAGTACGAACAAGTCTGTGCATCTCGATTCGGTAACTCGGACGGAAGGACCCAGCTCTCAGGCGGGCCGGCCCGGGGCTCGCCCGTGAGGGAGCAGGCCGCTCGCGGCGGCTGACTCAGGCGCTCCGCACCCGCTGGGCCGGGGTTAGCTCGGAGGCCGACAGCCAGTGTTGCTGAAAACGCAGAGGCTGGACCCTCAGACCCACGGGTGGCATGTGGAGGGCGCAGCCACAGCCGCAGCCGGGTGGGCCCTCAAAGCGCGGCCCACCGAGTGCAGGCCACCGAGCGCAGCCCACCAAGCACGGCCTACCAAGCCACCGTGTGGTGCAGCGGCTGCGCTCCTAGGCCCAGCCTGCAGAAGTGAAAACACGCCCACACAAAACCCTGCACACGGCGGGTCACAGCAGCAGCATCTACAGCAGCCAGAAAGCTAGGCTATTTTTTTAAGATTTTATTTAGTTTTAGAGGGAGGGGAAGGGAAGAAGAGAAACATCGATGTGAGAGGGAGACATCGATGGGCTGCAACTCGTATGCACCCCAAGCAGGCACTGGACCCGCAACCCAGGCACCCGCCCCGACCAGGGACTGAGCAGATGACCTGCAGTTTTGTGGCACACCGCCCAGCCCAGCGAGCTAAACCAGTCGGGGCACAGCGGCCCAAACCGAAACACCCAGTCCGCCAACAGGCGAGCACATCAGCACGGCGCAGTCCGCGCACGCACGGGAGCGCTGTCCAGGAACACGCGGGCTGACGTGCTGACACAGGCTGCGCCACGGGCGGGCCCTGCAGACACGGCGCTCCGAGCAGGGAGCCAGCTGCCCAAGACCGCACCGCGTGCAATGGCCATCAGACGTCCAGAACCAGAGACCACACCGCGTGCGATGGCCGTGAGACGTCTGGAACCAGAGGCCCCACCGCGTGCAATGGCCGTGAGACGTCCAGAACAGGCCAGTGGGTGGAGACGGAGAGGGGCTGAGGGCTGCCTGGGACCCGGCACTGTGGGAAGGGCTGGGCGGCCTCCACGGGCACGAGGCTCCTTCGAGAGGCGATGAAAGTGTCCTGAGTGGGCTGTGGCAGCCGCACAACCAACCCTCGAGGACCAGTGGACTGCGCACATCACCTCTGCACAGAGCTGTCCCCAGAGACAACCGAGTGAGCGTCTGAAGGGTGTTAGGACGAAAACTAACTAGGGTGTCAAGCCCAGGATCCTTCAAACACTCTTGGTTATGGCAAAGTGAGGTAAGTTTTCAGGCATAAATCTAAGTCAATTTCAGTAAGAATATTAAATTTTTTAACATCTCAAGGAGAGGTTTTAGCGTAACAGCCTATTTTCAAGGCAAATATATGATAAAGGAGTCAACTTAGCATTGCATGACTTCTGCATTTGTGTAATCGTTGCAGGCCCGGCGTCTGCTCTGCAGTCTTGGACATGCCCTGCTACACTTCAAGGAGTGGCAGCCACCCGAGGGAGTGCCAAGAAAAGACCTGGGGCCTGGCCCAAGTGCCACGGGTCCCCTGCTGCCGTCCACCCTGAGTGGGGCTCCCCAGCCGGCTTTAGACAGGGGCTGCCTGCCGTCTCCCGGGAAGGGCTGTGTGGGGGCGCTGAAGAGGGTGGCTGGGCTGGGCAGAAGGTCTCAGGTTCCAGATCTGAAGAACCACCTCCCCAGCTCTGCCCAAGACTTTGGACGGCTCAGGAGACACACACAGACTCCCAGTGGCCTGTGAGGGCGGCCGCAGGCTGCGGACGCACCAGAGGTCAAAGACATGCGCGCTCCCAGAGGGGCTCCCGCCACCCCTTACAGACCGCGAGCTGCCAGAGGCCAGGGCTGCCTGACTGCGTTCTGTTGCCCCGAGTCCTGGGACACCGCCTGGCACCCGGGGATGGCTCAGAAAACTTCTGTGACATCAGTAGATGCAAAGTACCCTCTTTCTGCGATCGGGAGAGGGAGAATTTAGAAAAAGACCTGGGTTCACGTCCAAGCCCCACACCGCCATGCTGAGAGCTGGACCTCTCGAACCTGGTTCCTCACCGTGGGTGCAGAAAGGCCCTCACCCAGGTGCCGGGTCTTAGGCTCGGGCCTGGGCTGCAGGGCCCCGTGTCTGCCCCGGGGCTGGGTCCCGGACAGAAGGCGCTGGGCTGCGCGCCGCAGGGCTGAGTGGATTCCTGCGTGCCACGGCCACCCCGTGTGGGCCTCCCCAGGAACAAAACGCCTCACCACCAAAGCCTCTTCGCACCCAAGACTGGGGCTGCACCACCGCGTGAGGGCTGCAAGGGTCTGGGAGTCAGGCCGCCTGGTTCAAGGTCTTGCCCCACTACCAACCGGCCATGTGCCAGCTGCTGGAGCCCCTCTGAAGCCCAGCACCCCGTCAGTGGGTGGGGTGACGGAGGGCCCGGCACGCCGGCCAGCACTGCCCTGCAGCACGTGGGCCGCGGGCGGCGTGCCCAGCACAGAGCTCAGCGGTGGGCAGCGGTGCCGGCCCCTGCCCCCTCGCTCAGCACTTACAGTCCGCAGGGACTCAAGGGCACCCAGCCCCAGCGCCGTTTGAGAAGCGAGCATCGGGAGCCCAGGAGCGACGAGGAACTGCCCAACGTGGAGGGCTCTGCACCAGGCTCACGGGCGCCCTCCCCCATCTCCCTGCCTCCTTGGTCTCCTACTCTCATCTGCATAAGAAGTTTGGTTTAAAGCAAAACTTAGAACTGCAGAAAGTACAAAGAGTCCAAATAAAAAGGGTTTTTAATATAAAGCCGATGAAAGAGACAAATGGAAAGTAATCAAAACCTCATTAGGGGGAATAAGCAACCTGCCTGCAATGCCACGGAAACTGATGGCACCGAGAGCCGGGAGTGAAGGCTCCGAGTCTCCCAGACAGCCGGCATCTCGGGGTGCAAACCTCGGGACCGCTCCCCCATTCGGGCAGGAGCCTGCAGAGGGGTCTCACCGAAGCACCCTCACCAGGACCTAAGGGTGGTGACACCCTTGGGTGCTTCTGACCACTGTGCTATGGCCAGCACCCCGGTCACAGCCCCCGCGGCTTTGCAAGCCATCATGGCCGCTCAGGGAAGGCTGCCCACAGCAGGGGCGCAAGATGGCACAGGAATATGGGGGCGGGGGGCAAAAAAAGGAATTCATAAAAAACTGTGTGTTCATCCTCCCACGTCTGAACTTCAGTCACCTTCAAAGTCCTCTCCAGCGGCTGCAGTGCCCCTATCGAGACATTTTTCTCCACTGCACACAACAGTTTTTGAGCTCATCAATTTTGATGCCTTTTGGTGCTTCTACTGTCTTTCGTTTCACCTCTTCCCCAGTGGCAAAATGTTCCCTGTGAGACTTTTCTCATCCAGGGGAACAAAAACAAGTTGCTCAGGGTGAGATCGGGTGACTAGGGGGGGCACAGGGGGAAGGATCATGCCATTTTCGGTCAAAAACTGCTGACCACTCAGCGCGGTGTGGGCAGGTGCACTGGTAAATCACTCACCAGGAAATGGGCAAACGCACTGAGAGTCTTCCAAAAAAAAAAAATTCACTGAAGCTGAACACAGCCTCTCACAGCAACGCCAGCTGGCACACGGATACCAATGGGCTCCTTAACCACTCACCTAGCAGGGAAAGCCTGTACTATATAAGGGGCCTGCCCTCCAGAAGATAATTCCGGCTGTTGGGGGCCCCCTCGTAAGTGGTGACTTGTTCTGCTTCACCTGGGTGCATCCATGGCTTGGAATCTTAAAAATCGCTCTTGACTGGGGCTGTCAGTCATTCACGCAACAGCCCCGCCCCCACCGTAGGCCCAGGGGATACAGCAGCACAGGATGCAAATCCCTGGCCTCCGGGCCTTTAAGCCCTGCTGGGAAACCCCCTCAAGGGGTGTGACGACAGGGCACTGGGTGAGGGCACCTAGCCAGTGGCCTCCCCACCACCACCTGCACTTCAGGACACACACCTGGGGGCGCCCAGCACGTGATCCAAGAGGAGGTCAAGAAAGACACCAACTCAAGACCTGGGAGTGAAGATGGAAAGGAGGCAGGGAGGGAAAGATATGAAGAAGCAGGAAGTATTGAGGATTCCTGTCAAACCAACACGGGGTCCAAAGGGAGCTGGCCTGTCAGAGCGGATTCGACCCTGAAACTTTATCCCAAGCCAAGGGGCCACGTTCTGGGGGTCCCCGAGGCTGTGTGTGCCTGTGACTCTCTTCCCGGGAGCGAGGGGAGCCGAGCACAGGAAGGCCCCTGGCCAGCTGCCCCCAGAAGGGAGCAGGGACTGGGCAGGGGCTGAGCTCCCAGCCCAGGGCCACGTGCCCTAGATTTTCCACCGCTGCTCCGATTTCCAGGGCTTGGTCCTGCTCACCTGCAGGGTGTGTGCTGAGGTTGGGGTTCCCTAACTCAGTCTTGCAAAAAGGGTGGTTTTTAAGTCTGTGTAGTTTCTCTACAAATTTGACCCATTTCCTGCCCAACTACACGGTCGGTCGTCTTACAGTGAATGTTAAAGCCACTGCCTCTGGCATTTCCCGCAGTGCGAGGGGGGGCCCTGGGGGCTGGCTCGCCCGCCAGGCTTCACGCCCCCGCATCGAGTGGCAGCAGGGGACGGTGAGCCCAGGCTGCCTCCTGGAGCCCAGGCCAGCAGCGCCACAGGCCGGGGGCTGCTGCAGAGAACCCCCACAGCGACAGGGAGGTCAGGCGCGGACATCAGGGTGCCAGTGCGCACACGTGTTCAAGGCAGAAGGTCAGGAGCCCCGGTAGGGGCTGCGCTGAGCCAGCGCCGGTGAGCGCGGTCTGCCCGCCCGCTGGAGGTGAAGTCGGGCGCTCGCAGGAACGAGGGGCGTGCGGGGGAGAGACTGGCCCGGGAGAGAAGAAAGGGGAGCCAAGCCGCCCACGGCTGGAATGAATTGGGCTGCCCCAGAGAAGTCCCGCATCCCAACCTGCGTCATTTGGCGAGGCGTAAGGAGTCATGGGATGGCAGGACTGGAACATAGCTTAGAAGTCGGACATTCTGTTAACTCCTCGGCCTCGGCTGTCGGAGACCCCGGCCGTGTGCCCCTGTTCCAGGCGTATGCCCAGAGAACGTCTCTTCCGGAGACCTGCTGTCCTGTCAGCGGCCTGAGGCGTCCCCCTCTCGCCGCAGGAAACACCCATCCCCGCCCACGCTCTCGCACACCCTCGGGGAGACCCATGTTTGCCTGTGGGGTGCTCCCACGTCACAGCCCCTTTCCTTAAGCTTGCATCCCAAGCTCGATCGCTGGGTCAAAGCGAGGCAGCGTTGGAAGGCGTCCCGGGCGGGTGCGCAATTCACCCCGACAACCAACAGGATGACGATGTCACAGCCAGACCTACCCAGGTCGGAAGTATTTTTGGCTTCGCAGGCCATGTGGTGCCCGTTGTTGGACTCAGCTCTGTCGCTGTAGTGTGAACGCCGCCACGGCGATATGTAAATGAATGAGCGTGTGTTCTAATAAAACTTTATTTATAAAAGCAGGCAGTTGGCCGGATTTAGCCCCAGGCTGCTGTTTGCCGAACCCCTGCCCTCTGTCCTCACTCACATCTGTCACTTTTAAATGGTGAAAAGGGAGAGAAGGGCATCCTAAATGTCCAACCCAGGGACACTGTTTACCAGCTAGACCACGTGGGACCGACACATTCGATCCACAGTGTTCGAGTGCCCGCTCACGCCAGACGCCGCGCTGAGTGCCGCGGACGGGGCAGAGGGCCGGCCGGCCCAGCACGCTGCACCGAGGGGACGTCCCGACACTCCTGGAGGAGTCTGTGATAGCGGGGAAAACCTTTCCAGTGCTCCGAGGAAGCAAAATACAACATTGTGAATAAAAACAAGAGCAAAGAATGTTTTTTAAAAAAAACCCACACGCAAGGGGCAAGAAGGAGGATGGAGGCTGTCGAGAGTGACTGAGTCTGCCTTTGGCCGGTCCACCAGCCCTTCTCTCCCGCCCCTCTCGTTTCTCTCTTTTTTTAAAAATACGATCGCGCATTACTTTTACAACAAAACGGCCTTTTGTTGTATTTAAGAGGGGAAGCGTGTCTTGATTTTGAGCTGAGGTCTGTGACTCGCCTGCTTCCACCTGAGATTAGTTTCCGGCCGACCCTGAGGACAATCCAAAAAAGCTAAGTGTGCGCTTGGCGGGCTCTTCCTGCACGGGCCTGGGAGGTGCGGCGTTCAGCACCCGGGACAGCGCCCCGCGGGCTCTCCCCCCCCCCCAGCCGGCAGGTGGCAGCCCCGCCCAGGGTGGGGGCCGGGGAGCCCCAGGGCAGGGAGCCAGAGCTGGCCCTCTCCCTCCACCCGGGGCGTTCACTGCACCTGCCAGAGGAAACTGAGGCTGGAAGGAGCTGTCCCCTCAGTCTGGCTGATGCAAATGGCCCGAGGCCTTGTGACCCCAGGGGGTGGGGTGGGGCGGGGGCGGAGTCAGGCTGTTGGTTAGAAGGAAGTGAGCACAATCTCGCACAGATCCCTCCACCCACATCATTAGCTGGGGAGCCACTCCAACGTGCCTGCCTCAGGTTGCGACCCGCTGCGTCCTCCCAGGACAACATCCAGGGGCGTTCTTGGTAATTTCTCTCATGTTTGGTCTTCAAGGCTAAGAAGCCGGAAGTGCCCCTTTAAAGCAGGGGCTGAGGGGTCCGGAGGTCGCTTGGCTAAGAGATTCCAACTCACACAGCACTTTCCAGGGTTCTCTTCCATCCATCACGTATTTCTACCCCAATATAAGTGTTCCGGTGCTTTCCTAAAATTCTGCTGTGTCCACTTCGTGATGGGTAACTTTTCCCTTTTCCAAATACTTTTATATAAAAAGTTTGGTTGTAAAAAAAAAAGTGTTTGTTTTTTTTTTTAAAGAAACTGTTCCTTTTCTGTGAACCTTATTTCCATTCCATTTAGGAGCCCGCTTGGTGGGGGCCGCCACCCGCTGTGCGGCCTGTGCGCAGTGGGGCTGCAGGGGCAGGCGGAGCGCCCCCCCACCCCCTGATACACAGCAGGGACTGTGGACCAGGCCCAGAGGGCACCTGCGTGACTTTTCTAGAGTACGTTTGAGCTCCAGCTCTCCCACTGGGGAAGTACTGTCAGCAAGGTGCCCACGGATGAAACATCCTTTTCCCTCGAAAGAAACCGTCTCTGCTCCCGGGCTTTCCTCCGGGCACCTGAGGCCCCTTGCCTGTTGGGAGGAGACCTCCCGCAGAGCCCGGTCGGCAGCGCCAACCTGGCCCCGGGGGTGCTGTCTCGTCTCCCTCCCCCCGCTCCGCCACTGCACCGGCCTCTGCTCGGGGCAGGCCTGCTGGGCGGCTGCCCCTGTGGGGACAGCCCTCGGGCAGAACCTCCTGTGCAGCTGCAGTGGGCCGGAGCCCTTCAGGCTGGGACACTGAGTCCTGGCTGGAGAACACCCCCGGACACTCTGTGCCTTCCTCCTTCAAAGTCAGGTTCAGCCGGAGTTTTGTCATGCACCACCCCGCGGAACTCGAACGGCTGGGTGCCTCCTTCAGACCAGGGCGGTGCTTCTCCGAGCTCGGAAACAAGCCTCCCACACCCCGTCAAGCCCCCAGGTGGGTCAGGCTCTTCCTCATCACCCCTTGGTGAACCCCTCCTCAGCCCTATCCCAGCACCCCACCCTCCCTCCGAGGGCTCCCCTTGCCAATCCAAACCACGGCACACGGCACGGAGCGCCTCCCGCCGGGGCCTGCCCTCACGTCACAGGCACTCTCGGCGACTCTGCCTTCCCCCTCGTCCACCCCACCAGCCGGCCTGCCCTAGAAGCCGGAGTCGGCAACACACAGACAGACAGGAATCCCTGCCCTGGAGGGTCTCGCGTTGGAGTGGAGGGAGACAGACACGGACACGTACAATCCACAGTACGCCGGGCGATGACAGATGCCACTGAAGAAGAGAGGTGGCAAAATAGACAACTGAATGCCAGGTCGTCTTCGGTGGCACGGTGGCCAGGGGTGTCCTCCCTGCCGACAGCGGGGGCCTCTGAGCAGAACCCTGTGCAGTGGGCGGGGCGTGAGCCGCTGGTAAAACACTGGGAAGACAACACTCCAGGCAGGAGTGGCAAGTGCGACAGTCCTGGGGCGGGATGTGCTGGGCTGCTCCAGGAAAGGCAGGAGGCCCGTGGGGCCGGCGGGGAGGGCCTGGGGCCCTGCAGGGACATTGCTTCCACCGCAAGTGCACGGGCCTCGGGGGCCTGACTCACACTGTGTCCAACCGCCGCCTCCGCCTGCTGTTGAGAACGGACCGCAGGGGTTCACAAAGCGGGGAGGAGACCCCAGACGGGAAACCGCTGCAGCCGGGAGGCAAGAGCGGCTTCAGTCAGACTTAGGGCAGGGTCTCCTGGTGGGCTGGAGCGGGGGCGACAGGAAGAGCAGAGTCGGGTGACGCCGACGGCTCTGGCCTGACGGACGAGAAGGGCGGAAGCTGCCACCTGTTCTGCCGGTGACGGCGGCAGGTGACGGCGGCAGGAGCAGCATGCAGGGCAGGGTGGAGCTCCCTTTTCTGTGGGACTGATGGGAACCAGCCTCCCGAAGGAGCACAGTCTCCTCCAAGAGGACTTGCCCCCGCCCCCCCCAGCTCACACTCACGTTCGCACACACGCACAGAGCACTTCTCTGCACCTGGTACCTGTATCCACACTGACTTCCCTGGGGTGACCCAAGGCAGGTCCACTCTACGGCATCTGGAGGCATCTGCACACAGCAGGTGCTCAGGAAACATCATCGGTGACACGCTGTACAGACCGCGCCTGTGACGCTGTACTAGTCCCGACAACTCAAAACTGTTCTCCAAAGCAGCTAAAAACCATGCTGAGCACGGACTACTGAGGGGTAACTCTTCCACCCGAAGCGCCGTGGGCAGAGAGGCCCACCTGCCCGGTCGCCCCGCCCGTCGTGGCGAGCTCCCTGCGGAAGGCCCCGCGGCGGGCGGGCTTACCTTGCCGGCCCTGACGTCCCAGGCTTTGACCTCGGGGCTGAAGCCCCCGCACACAAAAAGGCTGTGGTCCTTCGGATGAAACTTCAAGGTGGTGACTCGGAAGTCACTCTGCCCACTGAATGTCTGGGCTCCTGCACACGGGGAGAGCAGAGAGAAAATACTCAGATGACAACATAAATACCTTAAAGACGCACCTGGCACGGAGTGACGGGCCAGCGCAGCCCGCCGGGGCCCCGGGAGGCCAATGGAGACCTGGAAACACCACAGCGGCAGCAGGAACTCGGGCCTCACTCTGCCGCCCCACCCTGACGCGCTGACCCCCTCCCCAGGGCTAAAAGGGCGGCCGGTCGGTGAATGCCCCCCGCAATGTGCTCCGAGACACTGGCGTTTACCGACTCATTTAAACCACCCCAGGCCCACTGTCGACAGAGAAGAACCAGCCCCTGGGGAGATGGAGGGGCATCTCCAAAGCTGCCCACGCGGGCAAGTCTACCTGCGGGTCTACCTGCGGGCACCTACAGGTCCGGGGAAAAGCAGGTGTTCGAAGGGATTCCTTTCAGGACCGGCCCCTTAGCATCACACCCTTCCCTCGCCCACGACGGTCTGGCACCGAGCCGGGCAGTGGGAGTGGCGGGACCCTGGGGTGCCAGGCACTTGGGACCTGCCCTGGCCCACACCCACGATGCGCAGGCGGTGCAGGGCACGGGGGCCTCGCGCACGGGTGGTCCAGGACTCGGGCCGGCCCTCACCCTCGCGTGTCCGTCCTGGAGCTGCTGTGGAGCCCGCACGTGCACTGTGCAGGCGTCCCCTGCCCCATGGACACGTGGGCGGGGCGTGCCGGGCCGTCTGACGGGCCCCGCGCCGGTCCACTGGGCTCCTGCTGGGCGCCGGGCCGGCGCCACTCTGTCCGCCTTGCACCAGAGCGCTGGCCGTCGCTGTCACGGTTGCTCTCACGTGGCAGATTCCAGCTCCCAAAAGTGCGGCGAGGAGCCGGGCTGGCAACAGGCGCCGTTCTCGCCGCCGAGTCTGAGGGCCGCCTCTGCGTGAGATCCCAGGGCCCAGGCCACCAGACCACGTCCCTACTCCCACGCCGGGCGTGGTGTCACTGCACACCACACCAACCAGAAGTGTGGAGGCGGCTTCCTGCAGCGTGCCCGCCCCCGGACGACGAGGGACACCCTTCATGGCCGCTGGCCCCAGATACAGCCCCACTGGACTGAGGCAATGGGGCAAGTAGGGACACAAGAAACCGGAGGCCGAGAACACCAGGGTCTCCCACCACGTCACCTCCTCTCACGGACCTGGGCAGCGCCTTCGCTCACCCCCCGCAGAAGGTACCCCCTGAAGGCTGCCCTGCGGTGAGCCCCCCACAATGACCCGTTCCACCTGACCACCAGGCGCGGGCAGGAGAGCCACCGGCCGCACCGCCAAGGGCCCCAGCAGCAGCCCTCGCAGACCCGCTGGCCTGGACCCGCGGCCTCCGGGCTGCCCGGCGGCACGGCCCGTCAGCGAGAGCCCGCTCCCTCGTCGGCACAGGCGGGGCTGCGCGGTGTGCCTTGTGCCGGTGCGCGTGGGCGTCCAACAAACACCAAACGCCGGGCATTTCAAGGGGGCAGACGAGGAGAAGATGGCCGTTCTTTAAAAACACGCCCACACGCCGCGTACTGAGAGTGTCAAAAACTTCTCTGAAATGCTTAGTAAGCTCTAATACTGCATTTTTGGCGAGAGCGACTGAGCTGACTAGGCTTCCGTTTTTTCCAAGTGCAGGGAACTTTTCTGACTCAGGGACTTGAAAGTAGCCTGGTCACAGCGTCGGTCTGTCCACGGACGTCTGGCCACGCCACACAGAGGGCGATGCCCACCCTCAGCAGCGGGGGAGGCGCCCCCACCGCTCCCCAGGGGCGACGTGTGACCGTGCGCCGTGGAGAGCCCCCCACCCCCGCGCACGCTGCCCAGGAACGGCTCCTGCCCCTCTCCCGGAGGAGGGCGGCGTGCTCAGGCTCCTAACAGCCCCGCGCAAACCCACCGACACGTGCACAGCGAGCGATTTAAAGCGGATCACATGAACGCGGCCCCCAGCTCGGGGTGCAGGTGTCAGAGCTGTCACGGGGACACAGGAACGCCGAGTCTGGCTTCGAAAGTCACAGAAGGACGGAAACAACCGGAAACATCTGCTTCCCCAGCGCTCTCTCCCCAGAGCAGGGCTTGCCCTCCTTGCCCTTCGGTCCGGCCGCACGTCGCCTGATGAACGGCTGAGCACGCTGACTTCTTCCGAGTGTCTTCGAGGGGCCCACAATTGGCAGCCACTTGTCATCAGAGAAAATTCTGGGAACACTTGACCTTTTACAAGTGAAGACTCTGCACCTCTTTAAGCTCAACAAGCCCTGTAACTGTTACGTCCTGCGCTCACACACGGTGCGGGGGGGGGGGGGGGGCTCACGGCCGCCATGGGGCATCGCGACGTCGTCGAGAGCTGACCGAGCACATGCCGTCACCCACAGTGGTGACGGGGCCGCAAACCACAGCCTGGCTGTCCAACCCGAGGACAGCGGTCAGGGCAACCGGGGTGCTCCGCCTGGTGGGGGCTGGAAACGCCACTCAGAGCTGGAGCGAGGCACCGGGGCTGCAGCGAGGCGGACAGCGCCTGAAACCCGTGTCTGAGTCACGAGAGCGCTAGGTGGGGATGACAGGGACCAAGGCTTGGAAGAGACTCACCAACGTGCAATGACTTTAAGGGACACTGATGCTGTTGCTGTAATAATGTTTCCTGAAACAGAGAACTGTTCTAGAAGAAAGGCACCGGGGCGGCGAGCAGACCCGCGGCGGGCTGGGCTTGGTGTCCCCCGTCCCCGGGCCGCCGAGAAGCAGCGTTCTCAAGGAAGCAGCACGGAGCCCTGGGGACCGACCTACTCGGAAGCCTGGGATTCCTCGAGCTTCCTGTTTTTCTTTCTTTCCTGAAACTCATCCGGACCCCAAGGGGGTGCTCAGGGACCGGCTGTGACGTGCCCTGTAAGTGACCGTCCCCAGGAGAATGCCGTAGATGGCTGCCCCCTGCGGTCTCCACGCGGCCGTCACGGACATGGGGCAGCACCGTGGGGCATCCGAGATGGGTCTCATCCCTGCAGCACAGGCCTCAGGAGGCTGGCTCCCGCCCGGGGGTTGGGGGTCCCCGCTGGGGGCTGAGGGCAGAACCCACCGTCACATCCCCTGGACGGAACAGGAGCTCGTGGGCGCCACCGCTGCCCGCCGCCACCGAGAAGGCCCCGTGGGCCGCGTCTTTTCTCTGACAGAGACAGCTGTGCCTACTGCCGACTCCTTGCTCGTCGGGAACTCACTGCCAGCCCTGAAGTCCAAAGGGAAAAACAACTCTATCTGCCTGGAGAGAAACTTCTCCGTTTCTTGGACCGGAGCACATAACATATGCTCGTTGCAGAAAAGGCAGTGAATTCGCCGCGGATCTTCAAAAAGTGCAGCGGCGCCGTCTTGCCAAGGGGGGGGAGAAACGATGGGCGGAGAAGCGAGAGCTGAGTCGCTAAAAGATGATTGAACTTTTTGTTGTTAAAAAAACACTTCTGAATATATTCTTCATCTTCACCCCCTGAAGAGACTGAGAGAGAATCTACATCTTTTGAGCACTCACGTATTCCAGTTAGAAGACAAGCTGGAGCTGTATCTCCTTCCTGCTCCCACTTACAACCAGGCCTTTACCGTCCCACACACCCCTCACGGGGGACACAAGGACCCAACACTGAGAGATTGGAGGGTTTTTTACTAAGCCTCCAGAGGCCTCGTGGGAAAGACGAGGGGGACTTGCGCGCGGTCGGGGGCCCCGGACGGGACACGCCGCCCTCACCGTGTGTTCTGGGTGGCGGCAGGCGGTCAGCGGAGAGCCGAGAGCCCCGAGGACAGGCCGCCCGCCTGGCGCCGTCCCTTCCAGCGCAGGGGCTCGGGCACGAGGCGCCCACAGGGACACGAGGCCGTGGGGAGAGCTCCACGCCACAGGGACATGCAGCGTCCTCTCGGCAGGGCACCCGGCAAACAACAGAAGGGAACCGTCGCCGTTAGAAGAAAATGAAACCCAACGACTGGATTCGAACCCGGTCACGTTAACAGCCGCAGCCAAGGGCTGGAGCCCGGGCCGGCGGAAGCCGTGGGAGACCGGCGACGCGGAGCTTTTCCCCGTGAGTGAGGCTACCAGAGCTCCTCGCAGAGGATTCTGTTACCCCCTGCATGCTGCGCACAGGAAGTCCAGCTGCAGAGAGCCTGACCCCCTAACACTGACCGCACTGACCCTGCTGTGGGGAGCCGCCCGTGAGGGGCTGCTCGGCCCCTCGCGCAGTCGGGGGAAACCGCTCCTTTCACTGCCTGACGGGACGATGGCACCAGTAACCTCACGGCGGCGCTACGGCAGAGCCGCGTCCGGAGCAACGCCGAGCGCAGCCTGTTCCCGACATCGCCGTGGCTGCCGAGCTCCCGGCACCAGCACTGCGGTGCGAAGGCAGCTGGCGACACTGGCCGGGCGACCCTCGGGCCGGTCCCTCTTCCCCTCTCCGGTGGAGGCAGCGAGGTGCCCAGTGGGGACCACCGCACGTGGCCGGGCTGACACGGCCCGTCCGCCCGCAGCCTGCCTGGGGGACCCTGCCAGCAGGCAGGGATCCGGGTCCACGAGGGTCCTCCCCTTCCGCCCGCTGTCTGGCCGCCAGCCGGCTCAGGTACGAGCCCCACCTGGTGCCCGTGCGCCGGCCGCCTCTAGGCCCGCCTGGGGCCTGCACGTGTACCGCCACAGCCGGCGGTGGCCGCTGTGAATGGCCCGTCTCCCAGCTCGGGGAGGGGAAGCTCCGCGAAGCCCACTGAGGCAACCCAGCGAGGTTTCCCTCTCACATCAATGTGAGTTTCTCTCTCTCTCCCTCCCTCCCTCCCTCCTTCTCTCTGAAATCAATGAGTATATCCTCAGGTAAGGATTTAAAAAAATAAAAACCTTTTCAACTTGCAAACAAGGGACGGCCCAAAGGCTTCTCTGCAGTCACTGTCCTGGGACCCAGCATGCGCCCCCACCCAGACGGCAAGCATGGAAGGGCCACGGTCAGGCTCCCTGCCAGGACAGGGCAGCACCACCCTGCAGAGGCCCGTGCTCTGCACCCCGCTGCGCCCGCCCTGTGCGCAGGGGCCGTCTTACCTACCAGGGGCGCCGAACGGCAACCCCACCGCAGGTCCCCACCCACAGAGACACACCCCCCACCCTGCCCTCCCGGTGACACATGGGACAGCGCTGTGCACGGAGAGCCGGCTGTCCTGCACCCAGAGGGCTGGCACCGCCTGGCTCCAGGGGGGCACAAGGAAGGCCCCTGCGAGCGGCAGAAAGGCCCCGGCACTTCCCGAGGCGTGTGGTCCGGGCTGGCAGGTGTCTCCCCGGAGCTCAGTGACATCTGACCTGGCGTCCGTGCCCAGGGTCGGCCTCTCACCGCGGAGCTGCGTGGGGAGAGGGAGCACAAGGCTGAGACTCTCCGGAGACAGAGTGCGTGGGAACGCGGACGGCCGTCCGGGCCTGAGGCGGGTGCGGCCGTGGAGAGTGGACACACACAAGATGCGGGACGGGGCTTCAGTGAGGGCATCTCAGAGTGGGGTCACGGATGACGACGGGGGGCTCGGGAGCCTGTGGTCCCGCCTGAGTCAGTGGGAGGGAGGGAGGCTGCGGGGGCGGCGGGCGGCAGCTCAGACCTCACCAGCCCCCGGGCCCTCGGAGCCTCCGCATCTGGATGGAGCAGCAAAGCCCCCAGGACCCGGGAGTGAACACACGCCGGGCGTGCGCCGTGGAGCGCTCCGCACACTCGCCCGCCACGGGAGGCACCCACGGCCTCTCCACCGAGACCGTCTGAGACGCGCCGGGAGACACTGGGTCTCGGAGCTCAAGGCCCCTCTAAAGGCTTAGCCCAACAAGAAGCCTCTCCCGCGGCCCACTTCCTGGAGCCCGGGAGCCCGGAGCACTGCACCAGGGTTTTCATTTGGATGCTGCTCACCCTCCTCGTGCCAAGTGTTCTAAAACCGTCAGGGCTGACATTTCTCGCACCGAAGCGGCAGCTGTCGATAAGCCGGAGAAGCATCCTTCATTCGGTCACTTAATCAGAGGGATCAGTCAAGATCCGCCTGGGCGCGCCTGCCTCCCAGAGCCCCAAGCTCCCCGCTGCAGGTGGCGAGCCAGCTGCTGGCTGACAGCCAAGTGGGCCCCCCAGGAGTCGGCCTGAGCACACCGTCCACAGCGGGAAAGCAGGCGTGGGGTGGGCGCGCCATGCCCGAGTGTCAGCGGGCAATGCCACCGCCAGTCACGAGGGCTGGGGCTGGCGGTACAGCCTCAGGCAGCTCACCGAACACTCCCAGCCTCAGTGTCTGGGTCAGCGAAATGGGGACAAAAACAGCCCCCTCACAAGTTACTGTGGAGACTGACTGTTTAATAAGCAAGGGGTCTAACAGCCCTTTACTCATTTCAACTTGAACTTGAACCAGACCTGGCCCTCCACCAGCACTCGGCCAGTTTGCCACCCTGTCTCCTTACAGCATGTCTGTGATGGGGCCCCCAGGGGCCCGAGCTGGGGGGAGGGCACCAGAAGACCCTCCAAGACAAGCAAGAGGAATGGTCACTGATGGGCGCAGATCCAGTCGGCCACCCATTTCCACACACCGTGACCCCTCCCACCAAAAGGCACGTGGACACCCAGAGCAGCAGGAGCCAGCCTCGGGCTGGGGACGGCAAGGCTGCAGGCAGCGGGGTCTGTGGGAAGAGGACCCCCACCGCAGACGAGGGGCACACGCTATCCCATCAGTGGGAGGAAGCTGCTGCCCCGCCACCAGGCCACGCTGTCACAGAGAGCGGAACGTGGCAGGGAAGCTGGGACACCCCCCGTCTGCCCCCGATCCACACACAGGACCAAGAGCCACGATGGCGAGCCGGCTCAGGGGAACACCGGGCTTTGGAACTGAGCCCCCACAGCTGCCCCATTTGGGGAAAAGGCCCAGCAACTGGCGCTCTCTGGGCACTCCACGGGAACAAGGCCACCGTCTCCTGCTGTCTGAGGGGTCCGTGGGTGGCGGCAGAGGAGGGGGCGGGGTACCGTGGCTGACGGCCCGCCACGCACCAGGCATTGTGCGGAGTGCCCCTGCACACCTCCTCTCGGCTGCTCCCACCTCGGCCCGACAGCCGGCCCCGGCAGCCCCTCTCCCAGCTGCAGAAACAGGCCAAGGAGCTTCCCCGAGCACGCCCGGCTCCGGCAGCTGGCAGGGCCGAATCTGCACCCGTCCACGCCCCTGGCGCACGGATGGCTGGGGCTCACACGGGGAGAGCTGACCACGGCTCGGGAAGGACAGGGTGCTCTGCCCAGCCAGGGCCTGGGGCTCCAGGGAGAGAACCGCCTCCTTTGCTTTGGAGGCCTGAACAGCCCAGCTGGGGCGACCGCCGGGTGGGCGGGATGTGCCAGAAACCTGCACCGCTTGGAACGGAAGGAGCTTGCCCGGCTTTTGACCTGGTGCGCAGGACAGCTGACTCACGAAGCAGGCCCTGGTGGGGTGGGCCGGCGCTCCCTGCGGGGCCCCAGCCGCATGCACCGAAGCGTTTTGTTAGGAAGATTACGGGCTGAAACAAGAGCATAAAAAATAATTAGTCTGTGAGCGCGGTTTATTTAGGTGTTGATTCATGGCTGCTCTGTAAGCCCACGGCCGTCAGAACCATAAATTAATGAGATGAAGTGCTGACGGCCCTCCGTATCTCAGGCCGGGCGCTGACGTTTTAGAGCCCACGGATCTCCGACGGCACTGACGGAGGACACCAGGGTTAAATGGTCTCGGCGCCAGACCCCCACTAACGACAGCGGGCTCCGAGCTGCTGCTTCCCCAGAGCTGCGGCGAGGACGCCCGCACTGCCTTCTCTTGGCGGGGAGTTCTGATTAGATTGGAAGGAAACAGCCCAGTCACCGGGGGGAGCAGGCAGCTGGAGCGAAGAGGGAGATCAGACCCAGCGATGGGAAACAGTGAGATGCCGAACAAGGCCGAAAGCCCTGGAGGCGGGGCGCCGGGCACAGCCCGGGTCAGGGTGCGGCAGGGGTCACCCGGGGTGGGGCTGCCCCACCCACACCAGCCCCGCTGACCCCTGACAGGTCTGACGGCCCGGCAAGGGCCAGCCTCCGCTCGGCCTAGTCCGCCAGCCTGGCCAGTGAAGGACACACGGCGACCGCAGAACAGGCCCCAGCCTCCAGGCACTCCACACTAGCCAAGGAGAGGGACAAGGAGACAGACGACTCCCTCAGCGAGAGGTCCCACCTAGGGGCTGGAGGGCTTCCCCAAGAATGAGGACCAAACCCCTCATCCCCACCTCCAGGCAAGGACAGAGGGCATCCAGCACGCTCACCACTTAGCCCAGCGCCAGGCCCTGCACACGGGAGGTACTGAATAAGGGCCTTCAACAGGTGAACCCGGTGGGGGGTGTGCACCATTCCTAGCAGAGGAGGGGGTGTGGAAAAGCCCCCCTCACCTCCCCGACTGGACGGCAAAGCTCTGAGGGCAAGCCCCGGGGCACACCACAGCTGAGGGGGCACCTGGGCAGGGCTGGGCACTCCACCCCCCAGCCCCATCACCAAGGGCCTGCCAGCGGCCTCTGCCTCCAGCTCTCCACCAGCCGCAGGCACAGCCGCCAGCTGCAGCGACCAGGGAATCTGCCCAGAGCGCACCAGCCTAGCAGAGGCCCCTGCTGCCACCTGCTGTGGCGGTCCCCAGCTTGTCAGGCAGGAGGAGTCTGACAGTCTGAAGATTTCAGAACCGCACCCCCACTCACACACCCCCATCCACAACGGCCGTGTCCGTGTAACATCTGTTTATCGAGACGACAGGGCGCGACGAGGGGCCACTAGGAACCCATCGATGTTGCCCAGCAAACCTGTGCTCAATTCACCGACAGCGCCACCGGCATATGAAAAGTAGTCCTTCCCACCGCAGGCAGCCGGGCAGCGGCACCCGTGGGTGCCCAGCGACCTTGCAGTGGGGAGCATGTGCCTGGGGAATGTGCGCCCCATGGGCCTGGAGCTTCATGAAGCTCGGGCTCCTGCACCCCACACTCAGCTCCCCCAGCTCCCTGCACCCCACGGTTCCACACACACCACACGGTTCATGCACCTGGGGCAACTCTGTCCTCATTGTTCCATCTGCTGAGAACCCACTTCCCTCACACTCAACCATGCCCCTGCACCCCAGTTCTCTGTCCCCCTAATTCCTGCCTCAGCTCGGGTTCCTCTTCCTCCAGGAAGTCTTCCTTGATCTCCCAGGCGAGATGATCTCTTGGCTCCTGTGTCTCTGCACCACTGCGGCCTGGCATTCTCTCTGTGCTTCCGGGTCTCCCAGCAGCCACGCACTTCCCCAGGCTGGGTCCCTGGCTCATTCACCCCGTGTCTCCGACACTGAGCACGTCATGTTGAACGCACAGGCAACGGGGCATAAGGTCAGGAAGAAGGCTTTGGAGCCAAGCAGACCTGCTTGCATCCTGGCTGTACCTCCTGGCTCATGCCTCTGGGCCAGCGTGTGAAAAGAGGATTCTGGGGACACCAGCCTCCAAGGGTGGGGAGGGCCCAGAGGAGACCCACACGTTGGTGCGTGGAAGAAGGCCCGGCACACCGCGGGTACTCAGTGACATGCCTGCCGCTGTCATCACTGCCCCAATCAGCCCCGTCACCAAGTGGCACCGAACTCCCGGAGCCCGGGCCCCCTCGCCAGCCTCCTGGGGCTCACAGTAAGACCACAGACGGCCGGGAAAATGCTTTGCCGAGGAGAAGAGTGCTGTCCGCCCGGCACTTTGGGAAGGGCGCAGGCTGTGCAGTTGCACAGACACGGCTCAGGTACCCGGGTGAGCTCCTCACCCTTTAGCCTCGGTCCCCCACCCGGAAAGTGTGGAAGGAATCGCAGGCAGCAGACCAAGGTGAGGACCACATGTCGTGTGCAAAGCCCGTGGCAGAGGACCAGCCACGGACACAGCCACCCCCACCGAGCGCACGCGCGGCTGCCCTCCGTGGCCCGGAGACGAGGACCCTTGAGGTGGGAGACAAAGCCGCAGCTACCCCAAACCACCCGCCCACTGCCTGCCCTTCCTGCACCTCCTCTGAGTTGCTGGGGAGAAGCCAGGGCATCCCCCACCCAGAGTCGCTGGGCCCCAGGAGGGGCACAGACCCCAGCGCCACCCCTGCTGGGCCTCCCTTCGAGGCGCTGGCTTGGGGCCCAGTGGAAGAGTGGCCCAGGAGGGGCCCAAGGAGCAGAAGGCAGGCAGTCACCTGGGAGCTGGGGCAGAGGTGTGCCCCTGATCTGTCCTCGCCTGGCGCTGCCCAGGGCCCGCCGCTTGGGGCTGCGGCTGGATCTGGTGCTGGCCCCGCCTGCTGCACGGGAGGGGCTGCCCGGGGGCGAGAAGTCCCTCCCACCGACCTCTGGCTCCTCTCGCCCAGCTGTCCGGGGGGGCCCCTTCGGACCTGCCCAGCACAGGCCCGCCTCACCAAGCACCTGTGCAGCGTGGGCATCAAAGCTGCGCGCGCCCGCAGACTCGGCTTACGAGCTGAAATCGCTCCTTGCCGCCTTTCAACGGGAACGAGTTGACAGGAATTCTAAAGTGATCCTGACCAAAGGACACTGTGATGAAGCTAAATCTATTTCGGTACAAATTAAATGCCAGAAGTTGATTAAGAGCCACCTCGTTATCCAGCCCCACAGCCGGGGGCTGAGGCAGCCGTGGGGCTCCGTCCTCGGGGTGGCTGGCGCGGGCCTGCCCCAAGCCCTCCTGGAGAAGCTCGGTTCCAGGCCGACAGCCGCTCTGCGCTGGTCCCGAGGCCTGCGTCCCACGCCCTGACACTGGCTGCCGGCCACAGAGAAGCGCTCCCAGGAGAAGGCTGACTCGGTCACGACACAGAGAAACACACCTGTTTCGAGGTCCGTGAGGTGCAGGGCGCAGTCGAAGCCGCCGCTGAGGATGCACCGGCCGCAGGGGGACCACCGGGCGGCCCGCACGGCCTCACTGTGCAGGGTGTAGGTCTGCAGGCAGCCCCCCGAGTCCACGGCGTTCCACACCTACGAGGCAAGCACAGCGCCAGATGTCAGAAACGGGGTGCCTGGCCTCTGGGGCTCAGCGGGGCCCTGTGTGAGGAAAGGGGTGCCCTGTGTGAGGAGAGGGGTTCTGGAGTAGAACTAGATTCCCTTCGTTTTACCATCCAAACAAGATCTAGAGGTGAAACTTTTCCTCGTACACAGGTAAAGGCTCGGGGCTGGTGAGTTGAAGGGGAGCTTTTCCCAGAAACTTTCTGGGGTTCAGGGAGCCCGCAGGAAAACAGCATGTGCCATGTTCTGCCACTCAGCTACGCACACTCAGCTGCGCCCAGTCTCGCTGCCCGTCCCGTCCCCCCGGGACTCTCTCAGCCCGCAGTGGGCCCCGCCCCCAGCCAGGCATCTTCGCGGTCCGCTCTAAGAGCAGAGCTCCGCCCTCGGACGGAGGCGGGGCTGTCCCTCATTCCCACCCCGGCTCTCCGAGGGCAGCGAGGCCTGTGGCAGGAAGCCCCAGGCACGCTTCCTGACTTCTGAAATGTGCCGTATTAAGCCCTCAAGTATAGAACTGGACATTCCGAGGACCAGGGCCTTTGGGTCTCTGAGAGCCTGGGTTCAGCTGTCACCTGCTCTCCCAGGAAATCCCGCCCACCACCACCTAGTCCTGGACAGAGGCCGGAAGGTGTGCAGCTGGCCCAGGGCCTGGCCTCCCCTGCCCTGTGGGGTGGTTCAGAGGTGGAACACGAGAAACAGGAAAAGCTCCTGCAGCCGGCGCGTGGGCCTCCAGGCCTCGGTCTCCTCCTCACCCCAAGGGCAGTGGGAGGAATGAGGACCCAGCAGGCAGCACCGTGGGGGGCGGAGAGCGGAGCCGAGGTGCTGCTCCTTGGGGCTGGCAGGCACCCAGTCATGCCAGCAGGATTCCCGGACTCTCAACCACATGCAGGAAGCCAAACTTCATCTCCTCAACAAGAAAACCCAAAGCGCAGCCACGCACGTCCGCACACCTGATCCTCTTGCGGGCCTTCCCTTCCATGGCGAGCAAACGCATCCTGAGGGCTCTCAAAATGCAAAGGATGAGAGTTCTAGAAGCATGTTTTCTGGGCATGCAAGTGTCTGAGCTCGAGAGAACACACGGCCCAGAGCGGCCCCCCGAGAGTGCTGAGAGCGCTCGGCCCCTTTCTCCCGCACCAGGGGCCGCCGCTGGGGCCTCGGGCTGACGAGCCAAGAAGGGCAGCACCCACACTCAGAAACATGACGGCAACAACAGAGGGAGCAGCCGGAGCGCTCCGAGCGGAGTGGGGTGCACGGCAGAAGGGTGGGGTGCAGGGCGCTGCTGTTGGGTCTTTTTCGGAACTGTGTACAAGCCTAACTTTAACAGAAGAAAAGTAAAATTAATCAACTAGAGCCACTGGGTTAACACGGCTAAAGAGTAAATATATATGTGCACGCGCACGCATGCACACACACACACACACACACACACACATTGAGTACACAGGCCATGCTGCTTACACATAGCGTAGCGCCATCTAAGTTTTAAAATGCCACCTCACACCCACTGGGATGGCCTCTCTGGAAAACAGAAGAGCAGGCCCAGAGCTGGCGAGGATGTGGGGAGCCCCGGCACGCTGCTGGGGGGATGCAGACTGGTCCGGCCACCGTGGGAAACAGCGGGGCGCTTCCCCCAGAAATAAACCCAGAATCGCCATATGACCCGAAGGACGGAAACCAGGGCGTCAAAGAGAGATGTGCACACCAGTGCTCACGCGCAAGCTACTCACGGCGGCCCACAGCGGACGCAGCCAAGGGCCCGTCGACAAATGAGCGGACAAATGAGATGCGCTCGGTCCACTCAGGGGAATGCTACTCGGCCATAAAAAGGGGAGATTCTTCCACAGGCAATTCACAGGCAAGCGTGCGGATGAACCTTGAGGGCAGTATGTCACCCGAAACACAAACAGTGTATGACTCCACTTCTACGAGGGTCCTCGAGTCGTCGAAATCACAGAGCTGCACCAGGCGGGGGGGGCGCGGCGTTTAGTGGGGACGGCCCCCGTTCTGCAGGATGGAAAGGGACTGGGGCTGGAGGGCGGCGATGGCTGCGCAACGACGTGAGTGACCTTAGTGCCACTGAGGCGCGCACCTAAAGGTGAGTGAGGTGCTACATTTCACGTGATGTGTACTTCAACACAATTTTTAAAACACCCATGAAGCGAAAGTCTAGCATGCTCATTTGTGTATTTTCAGCAAGACTAAAAACAGGCGTGGAGATGCTGGCCGTTCTTGGGGACGGAGGGAGGAGGGTCGGGGAAGGGAGCTGTGAACACCGTGCTGTATTTCCTCTGGAGAGAGGCAGAGAGAGAGAATGAATCTGCTCCGAAGCAAACATGCCCAAACGTTGCTCTCCACTAAACTCCGTCATTCAGGCGTTCACTCTGCAAGCCTTTCCCGAGTCCCTGCTATGAGCCAGGCGCTGTGCAGCAGGACACGACTCAGACAAACCCCGCCTTCAGACTTCCATTCTCGTGGGGGGACAGACAGACTCTGGACAGGATGGGCAAGCAGAAGCCATACAGTATTTCAGGCAGCGAAGACGCCTGGCGGTCTAAAAAGGAAGGAGGAGAAGGGCTATCAGGTGAGCAGGAGGGGCTGGAAAGGGCCTCTTGGAGGAGGTGAGCTGGAGGAGGGAGCTCTATAGAAATGGAAGGAGCCTGCAGGTGGGAGCAGGGCCACTGGCTGGCCACTCTGTGCAGGGAAGAGAGGGAGGGGCCGGGGGGGAGGGCCTTCGTGAGAATCCAGTGGAGGGAAGACAGTGTGGACCAGCGGGGGCCAGTGGAGAAGCGGCCCTGCTTGGAAGGCAGAGCCAACACGATGTCCTTGGCTAGGGGGTGGGGCAGGAGGGCAGGAGAAAAGTGCAGGCCACGTCCCTCAGCTCTGGACCGAGCGCCCAGGGGAATGGCGGGGCACGAGGTGACCCACGACAGCAGCTGCTTGTTTGGGGAAGACCAGGAGCTCAATTTGGGGGAACAGAGAGCAGGTAGCTGGATACATGAGTGTGAGGTCGCGGGTGGAGGCTGAGCTGGGGGTCACTGGCACTGACAGTCTTTCAGTCACAAGCTGCAATCAACGCAGAACAGAGAAGAGGCTGGGCATCCACAGGCCGGGGTGCGAGCCGGCTACGGAGAAACCAGAAAGGAGTCTGAGAAGGACAGGCCAAAGAGGTGGGGGGGACAACAGGAGAGGGGTCTCCTGGAAGCCAGGGAGAGACAGATCAATTTGGGTCCCATGCTGCCCACACGCCGATCAGGTGAGAGCTGGGACCGGCCCCTGAATTTCACAATCAGAGTGGTGGGTACACAGGTGTCTGTTACGTCACTTTCTATACTTCGATGTTTACAGTATTTCATAATTTATAATGATGAAGAGGAAGAGGAGGAGGGATGAAGGAAGGAGAGGGAAGAGGAAGCAGGAAAAGGAGAGAAGGAGAGAGAGCAAGGGGGATAGGGAGGAAGGGGGAGAGGAGGGTGAGGAAAGGCGGATGGTGGCCAAAATCGAAGGAAGAAGGAAGAAGGGAGCAGGGAGTTCTGTGGCGCGGGACCAGAAGCAGCAAACCGGAAGCTGGAATCCTTGGCCAGGGGGCCTCCTGAATCCGCGATGGAAACACGTTTACGGAAACCCATCCATCTGTAAACTGTCCCGTAACTCCTCTCTGAAGTGAAAAATGCATACTTGGCTCTCCTGGTTGATATACACACAACTGCAGCATCGGAATCAATGCAGACCAGCCAGCCACTTCTCAAAGCTACCCAGGGTGAAGGCGAGAAGAATCTTTGCTAATCGTTCTCCCTAATTGAATTTAATGTTTACTGTCAGGTTTCAAAGATTAATTCCCGAACACCATGGCAGCCTGAAGTGTGTACCTTTTTTCAATTAGGTAATTAGAGATCCCAATTTGCCTTCATGGAATTAAGGAGTCAAGTCATCTGTCGAATGTTCTAAGATGACTTAACGTATTAACTAGAAACTAAAGCTGTGTGTCCAACGAAAGTCAGATTTGGAAAGAACGTGACAAGTAAAATGTGGTGCTTGCGAGTCTCAGGTGTGCTGCAGTCTCCATGTCCCGGTCACTGAGACACGGCCCTACCAGGAGTTCTCAGTCTTGTAGACCTACTTTTACTCTCAGTCACATTCTTCCTGCCTGCCTTGTTTTTGATTATAAAGACAAATGCAATATCCTTATAAAATATTCAAATTATACAGAAGTACAAAAACCAAAATGAGGTAAGAATCAACTGCAGGATTGCTGTGTCTCTGACTGCATTGGAAATAGGTCTGTTCTGCTTTTTTTTTAAAAAAAAAAAGTCAAAAAATAAAAACACAAAGAGGTAAGTAAGATTCATCCATAACTCCACCACCTGGAGATGATGGCTGTCAGACTTCTGGGTGAATCTCTACCTCCCATTTGGCCCAAGGAGGGGGCCCTCCTAGTTTAGCCCTGGCTCCTGGCCTCCTCTCCATCCTCCAATAGCCCCACTACCCGGGATTTCGATTCTAGAGATCACTGTCAAACTCACACAGCTCAGCACAAGCCTTTGCCGCCAAGTGCCCAAGGCTTCGCCAGGTCATTTGTCTGCAAAAGCTTTGGAACCTACAGGGTGGGTGTGTTCAAGTGCTGACACTGCACTGAATCTACACACTAATTTGGAGAGATGTCTCAACAATATTGAGTCTTCCTTTGATGCCAGAACATAATATATTTCTCCTTTTGTTCAGGTATTCTTTAATTTCTCTAAGCAACGGTTTGTAGTTTTTTAATGAAAAAATCTTAGACATCTGTTGTCAAATTTATGCCTAATTATTTCATATTTGGATATTATAAATGGTATTTTTAATTTTAGGTTCTTCATTTCTAGTATGTAGAAATACAATTAAGTTTTATATATTGACCTTGAATTCTGAAACCATGCTAAACTTAGTTCAAGAAGTTTTGTAGATTCAGTAGCATATTCTACATAGACAATCACGTTGTCTGTGAAAAAGACAGTTTTGCTTCCTCCTTTCCAGTCCAGATAGCTTTTCTTTTTCTTGCCTTATTGCACTGGCTAGCATCTCCAGTACAATGCCGAATAGACACAGTGAGAGCAGACACCCTTGTCTTCTTCCTGATCTTGTGAGAAAAGCAGTTTTTACACAGGTAAGTATAATGCTAGAGCTCATCTTTTCATAAATGCCCCTTATCTATTTGAGAAAATTCTCATCTATTTGTAGGTTTGCTGAAAGTTTCAATCAGGAATAAATGCTGGAAATTGTCAAAAGCTTTTTATACATCTCTTCATCAGACTATATGTTCTTTTTTCTAGCTCATTAATATGCTGAATTACATTGGTTGATTTTCAAATATTAAGCAAACCTTACATTCCATTAAGCAAACAGCTCCTACTTGGTTATACTATAGTGTAAGAATGAATAACTACCTCAATCAAACAATCACACAACAGAGAAGAATTTGTTCCAGACCCTTGTAGATGGCTATCTTCACGTTCACATGATGTTCTCCCTTTATGCCTGTCTCCAAATCTCTCCTTTTCCTAAAGACACCAGTCACACTGCATTAGGGCCCATCCTAACAATTTCATTTTAACATGATGACCTCTATAAAGACACTCCAAATAAAGACACATTCTAAAGCACTGGGGGTTAGGACTTCAAAACATTAAGTTCTAAAAAGGACACAATTCAATCCACAATGTATAGGTACTATTTCTTCCTTAAATGTTTGGTAAGTCGTTAGAAGTCATTTGGGCCTGGAGTTTTCTCTGTGAGATTTTTAACTATGAATTCAATTTCTTTATTAAATGTGGGGCTTTGGGGATTATCTACTTCTCCGTGAGTTTTCATCATCTGGGTCTTTCAGGGATTTATCCAGGTCATGTAAGTTGTAGAATTCATAGGTATAAAGTTGATCATAACATTACCTTAAGAACCCTTTCATATCTTTAGACTGTATTTCTCTTATTCCTAATGTTGGTAATTTGTCTCTTTTATTCCTGGTAAGTGGCTAAAGGTTTATCACTTTTATAGATCTCGAAGAACCAGCTTCTGATTTTTCTCTACTGTTTATTTGCTTTTCTATTTCAACGATTTCTGCTCTTATTTTTATCTCCTTTCTTTTGCTTATTTTGGGTTGAGTTTGCTGTTCTTTTTCTGGTGTCTTAAAGTATGAGCTAGTTGATTTGAAATTTTCTTCTTAATACAGGCATTTAGTGCTATAAATTATTGTCTGAGAACTGCTCTAGCTACATTCCACAACTTCTTATATGTAGTATTTTCACTTGCATTTAGCTAAAAATGTTTTCTAATATCCCTATCAATTTCTTCCTTGACTCAAGGGTTATTTAGGAGTACGTTGTTTAGTGTCCAAATATTTGGAAAATTTCCACATATCTTTTATTAGTTTTTAATTTAATCCTATCATCATTAAAATATATTTTGAATGATCTCAGTTCTTTTAAGTTTACTGAGACTCATTTATGACCTAGAATACAGTACACCTGAAAAGAATGGCTGACTGTTCTGCTGTGGTTACATGAAGTGTTCTACAAACATCAGTCAGTCCAGGTTGGATGAGTGTTGTTCAAGTCTTCTACGCCTTTACTGATTTTCTGTCTACTTGACCAATTGTTTATTGAGAAAGGGGTGTTAAAACCTCCAACTATAACTGAATTTGACTATTTCTCCATTCAGTTCTATCAGTTTTGACTCATGTATTTAACAGCTCTTTTACTGGGTGTATAAATAATCATGCACCTAACGGTTATGTACCTAATGTTCTGCCCTTTGGTGACTGACCCTCTTATCATCACAAGATGACTCTCTTTATCCCTGCTAATATTCTTTGCTCTGAAATCTACTGTGTCTGACATTAATGTGGCCACTCTAGTTTTAAAAAATTACTATTTGGCACATTTTTCCTTCCTTTTACATTTAATCTTTTGTGTCTTCATATTTAAGGTAGGTTTCTTGCAGGCATTATATAATTGGGTCTTGCCCTGTTACCACTGAATGCTCTTTGTCTTTTAAATGGGTGTTTAGTAGACCACTTCTCCTGTTTTCCATATGGTTGGGGTTTAAATTTGCTATTTGTTTTCCACTGATCTCATCTGTCCTTTGTTCCCTCTTTCCTATTTTTTTACCTTCTTGTTATTTCATTTTATCTCCCATTGTTAAATTACTCATCACAAACCTTTTCTATTACTAGTTGCTTTAAGCTTCATAGCACACATCTGTAGCTTATCAGTCTACCTTCAGTCTACCTTCAAGAACTAATATTAGCTGTTGCTTTGAAGAACCATAACAACAAGACACCCCACTTCCGTTCCTCCGCTTTTACACCTTGGTACCACCTACCTTATACCTGCAAATGTTCTGAACTCCACAAAACACTGACTACTTGCATTTTAAGCAACCCATCACTCGCTGTGTAAAGTGGGTTTTAATAACAAGCATTCACATTTGCCCACAGAGCTATGCCCACAGAGCTGTCGTTTCTGGTGTCCGCCGTTCCTCTGTGGGGACGTAGGTTTCTGTCTGGTACCCGTGTCCTCCCTCGGGAACTTTAACATTTCCCGTCGTCTGGGGCTGCTGGCGATGAATCACTTCAGCTACTAAAGGTCTGAAACAGTATTTTGCTTTTCTTTTTAAAAAGCTACTTTGCTGGGTATTGAATTTTAGGTTGACAGTCGTTTGTTTCTCTTTTAGCACTTTAAGAATGCTGTCCCATTGTTTTCTGGCATGATTTCCGATAAAAAGTCTGCTGTAATTCTTATCTTTGTTCCTCTTATTTAACTGGTCTTTCTTTACTCCTCTGGCTGCTTTTAAGATTTTCCTCTTTATCACTGGCTCTAAGAAGTCCCATTATGATGTACCTTGGTGCTTTGGGTTCCCTGAGGTTCTAGGATCTGTGGGTTTCTAATTTCCTCAAATTTGGAAAACTTCCAGACTTCCGGTCAAGATGAAGGCGTAGGTAGACACACTGTGCCTCCTTGCACAACCAAAAGAAGAACAACAAATTTAAAGACAAAAAACAACTAGAACTGACAGAAAATCGAACTGTATGGAATTCTGACAACCAAGGAGTTAAAGAAGAAACATTCATCCAGACCAGTAGGAGGGGTGGAGACGGGCAGCTGGGCGGAGAGGGCTCACAGCAAGGCAGCGGCTGGAGGACCGTGCGGTCCCACATTCGCATGCAGATAAACTGGGAGGAACAACTGGGGAGCAAGACAAACCCACAACCCAGGGTTCCAGCGCAGGGAAATAAAGCCTCAACCTCTGACTGAAAACACCCGTGGGGGTTGAGGCGGCAGTGGGAGAAACTCCCAGCCTCACAGGAGAGTCCATGGAAGAGACCCACAGGGTCCTAGGATGTACACAAACCCACCCACCCGGGAATCAGCACCAGAAGGTCCCAATTTGCTTGTGGAAAGTGGGGGAAGTGACTGTAATCCGGCAGAGAGAGGAGCAAGCGGCACTGTTCCCTCTCGGACCCCTCCCCCACACACAGCGTCACAAAGGAGCGATGTGGGTTGTCCTGCCCTGGTGAACACCTAAGGCTCCAACCCTTACTATGTAACGGGTGTGCCAAGACCAAAAAAAGGCCCAAATGAAAGAACAGTTCAAAACTCCAGGAAAAATACAACTAAGCGACGAAGAGATAGCCAACCTATCAGATGCACAGTTCAAAACACTGGTAATCAGGAACTCACTGGGTACTTCAAAAGCATAAAAAAGACCCAGACAGCAATGAAGGTCACATTATGTGAAATAAACAAAAATCTGCAGGGAACCAACAGTGACGGGAAGGAAACTGGGACTCAAATCAATGGTTTGGAGCAGAAGGAAGGAAGAAACATTAGAACAGAACAGAATGAAGAAACAAGAATTCAAAAAAATGAGGAGAGACTTAGGAACCTCCAGGACATCTTTAAATGTTCCAACATCCGAATCACAGGGGTGCCAGAAGGAGAAGGAAAAGAGTAAGAAATTGAAAACTTATTTGAAAACATAATGAAGAAGAACTTTCCCAGTGTGGCAAAGGAACTAGACTTTCAGGAAGTCCAGGAAGCTCAGAGAGTCCCAAAGAAGTTGGACCCAAGGAGGAACACACCAAAGCACATCATCATTACATTAGCCAAGATAAAAGATAAAAAGAGAATCCTAAAAGCAGCAAGAGAAAAGGAGACAGTTACTTACAAAGGAGTTCCCATAAGGCTATCGGCTAATTTCTCAAAAGAAACCTTGCAGGCAAGAAATGGCTGGAAAGAAGTATTCAAAGTCATGAAAGGCAAGGACCTACATCCAAAATTACTCTATCCAGGAAAGCTATCATTTAGAATGGGAGGGCAGATAAAGTGCTTCCCAGATAAAGTCTAGTGAAAGTTCATCATCACCAAGCCCTTATTATATGAAATGTTGAAGGGACTTATCTAAGGAAAAGAAGATAAATGTGAACAGTAAAATGACAACAAACTCACAACTATCAACAAATGAACCTAAAAGAAAAGAAAAAGCAATTAAAAAACTAAGCAAACCACTAGAACAGGGGAACAGAATCACAGAAATGGAGATCACATGGAGGGTAATCAGTGGGGGAGGGGGAGAGAGGGGGAAAAGGTACAGGGAATAAGAAGCATAAATGGTAGGTAGAAAACAGACAGGGGGAGGGTAAGAATAGTATAGGAAATGTAGAAGCCAAAGAACTTATATGTACGACCCACAGCCATGAACTAAAGGGGGGAATCACAGGTGGGAGGGGGAGTGCAGGGCAGAGGGGAATAAAGGGGGGAAATGGGACAACTGTAATAGCATCATCAATAAAATATATTCAAAAAGGAAAAAAAAGACAACCTCCAGCCATTATTTAACTATCACCCTAGCGTCCCCTCACGTGGTCCGATTTCATGGCCACGGGGTGGAGGTGACGTTGGCCGTGGCTCACTTGTGCTCTGTTCGTGTCTTCCCTCAGCTTTCACTCTCCATTGCATTTTAGATATCTCCTGTAACTACTTCTTCAAATCGGCTAGTGTTTGTTTTATAGTTTTGATCTGTTATTAATCTCATCTAGTATATTTTTATCTAAGACATTTTTTCATCATTGGAGCTTGCTTTATATCTTTCTTCTGTCTTACACGTCTCTCCATAACATACTTGTGCTTTTATCCACAGTTTTGCATACATGGCACACGTCTGCAACAGCTGGTTCCATGTTCTCATTTACTAATCGTGTCGTCTTGCTATTTCTGTGTCTGTTCCTATTGACTGATTTTTGTTCTCATGAGGTTCAGAGTTTTCTACTTTCTCGCATGCCCTGTAATCTGTTGGAATGTCAGGTACAGTGGATTTTACTTTGGTGGATGTTTTATATTTCCGTGTGCCTACAAACGCTCTTGAGGGTTATTCTGGGACACAGTGTGATTATCAGAACCAGGGTGCTCCTCGCTTGGAGAGTTCTGAGCTTCGATAGGAGGGACTGGAGAAGCATTTAGTTTAGGGCTACTGTACCCACTGCTGAGGCAATAGCCTTGTGAATTATGAGGGTTTCCCACTCTGGCTGTAGGAATGTTCACCTTGCTCCTTTGAGTGGTTTCCCCCACCTGAAGGAGCTCCCTCTCCCCGTGTGTGCTGGTCAGCAGCCCACTGACGACACGGAGGGGACCTCCTGCGCGGACCTCGGGAGCTTCTCCCCGTGCAGCTCTCCCGCTCCCTGCCCTCGGCAGGAATACTCGGAAGAGGACGGGATTGGAGTTATCTGTCCTGTGGGAGTCACAGAGATGACAAGGCCAAGAGTGACCTACGAACTGATACCACTGGCCGCAGGAATAAACGAGGAGCGAGAAACGACCTGAGAAGGTGAACGTGCCCACACCGCTCCCCAGCCCGCAGCGGCCAGCCACAGGGAGGGCTGAGGAGGGCCTGGGAAGACCGGCGTACTCCTGGGACACACGGTGCAGGGGTTTCGACCAATCTCACTTGAATCCCTAAGAGTGGGGTACCTGGGCTGGCGTCTTTGTCACAAGAGGCTCCCATCTGCAGAAATAATGACATCTAAAGCAGTCTTTTCATTTTGCACCATCGTCCTAAGTGGTTCCTGAGATGTTTTCTATACCCAACAGTGCAACGTCCTGCAAAATAAAGGTTGAGGAGAGACTCATGCAGAGTCGGTAAGCACTTGAGCATTCAGTGCACGCGGAGTTCCAAGAGATTATCCTCTCTATTCAGTAAGGCCAGAAGAAAAGGGAGGGGTTTTAAATGTCAAGGAAGAGGCAAAAGGACAAAGAAGAGTTTCTCAGAGTAGAAAGGATTGAGAGCAGGACGCATGGCAGAGGCTGCCGCAGAACGCAAGGCGAGTGGCTGGTCACCGGGCCCGCCCCCCTTGTCAAATGGGACGACCCTCCGCTGCTTGCCGGGCCGCCCAGCCGGTGGGGAGTAAGGGCTCCCAGGAAAGCCCGAGCCCCTTCGGAGAGCACTGCAGCCCCGGACACTATTGTGAGAGAAAACGCCACCTCATCTCACCCCCGGGGTGACAGTCGTCACGTGTCCAGCAGGTACTCCAGGCCTGCACGCTTCGAAGCACCTTATGATGATTAACTCGATCCTTACCACAACCTGTAAGGTGGATATTTGTCATCACCGTCCTGTGACAGATGAGGAATCTCGAGCGCAGAGAGGTTACCTGCCGCAGGTCACGCTGTGGGCAGGGGAGCAGGACTCAGACCCAGGTCGAAGGCTGCAGGCTTCACCCCCAGGCTCTCCCACCTCCCACAGTGTGCCCACGGTCCCGCCCGCCCATCCTGCTCTCAGCAGGGACGCAACACAACAGCGGACTCGGACCCCTCCTCCCACTGGCAGCCCCGCAGCTGCTCCGTGGTGACGCCCCGACTGCGTCACTGACCCCTACGCTGTCCAGAGCGCCACCGTCCTCTTCTCCACTCTCCCCTCACCTACCAGCTGTCTTCAAAACACGTCCCCCACCCAGCCACTTCTCACCCCCTCCACTGCCACCAGCCTCATCCGAGCCACCATCACCTCCCCCTGCACCGCTGCGAGAGCCTCGAAACCGGTGTCCCAGCCTCTGCTCGGGCCCACAGCCGCCGCCACAGCCATCAGAGTGGCCCTGGGAGTCCGAGGCCAGGTCACGCGGCCCCCCGCCGAGCCCTCCGGTGCCCCCATCACCCCCGGAACAAACCCTCTGCCGCCTCCACTCTGGCTGCTCCTCACGCACCTCAGACCCCTGCTCAGGGCCTGCGCGCCCGCTTTTCCTGCGCCCGGGCTGCTCCCGCAGCAGACGCGGGCCCCCTGGGCCTCGGCTCAGAGATGCGTGCGGGCCATCCGGCGGGCGCCCTGCCCCACCCCTCGCCGTCCCCTGAGCCAGCCCCGCTCCTCGTCACAGTGTGCGCTACAGCCTGGCGCATCTATTCACCTGTCCGTGCACTCGTGTGCTTCCCCACTGAAACGTCAGCTCCGGGACGGTGAGGACGCTAGCCATCGTCTGTCTGCTTGCTTCTCTGTGCCCAGTGTCTTGACCTGGGTCTCGTGAACGCTGAAAACTACCGTATTTTGCCGTGTATAACGTGCACCTTTTTCCCCAATTTCTGAGGGGAAAATAAGGATGCACATTCTACATGGGCAGTGCTAAACATGGGTGCACATTATACATGGCAAAACACGGTATTTGTTGAGCAAACGGAAAGATAGATGGAATGCATAGATGGGTGGACAAATGGATAGATGAATGGACCAACAGACACACATTACTGGACAGATGGACGAAAGGACGGCTATGCTCACTTTGGGCCGTCCACAGCTTGGACAAACAGATCTCCCCTCGGCACCGTTACCCAGTGTGTCTATAATTAGGCTGTGGGACAGAAAAGCGCAAAGTATGACGCCCTTCGGCCACGAGAGACCCCCCATTCTGAGAGTGAGTCACTACATCTTCGCGTGGAGTGCCCTTTGTCAGCAACTGGACCGCGTCGCCTGGCAGACCCCTCCCCTCCGTGTTCACAAGAATAGCCTGAAACTCTGGCATCACAAGGACCATGGGCTCGTTCCTGCTCTTTGGCAAAAAAGGATGAGATGAAATTGCCAAGGTTCTAAAGGCCTTTCCAAATCGAGACTCGCTCATTCTCTGGCCTCCGCATCCCCAGAGCGTCCAAGAACCCATAAAAGAATGAACGGTTTTGGCGAGCGAATGCTGGCTCCCGGCAAGCGCACCTGTGTTTCAGCCCCGCCCTGCCATGCATTCCACTGCCTGCCCAGTGTCCGCCGGCCCTTTTCCTGGTACGAGCACCCACCCTGCCTCGGGGGCCACCTGAGCCTGACCCCGCCACTGTGGCACACAAGGCCAGGACCCTGACTTCTGCAGAGGACACGCAACCCCGGGCCCGGCCATCGGAGGCTGTGTGGTGTGAGCCAGAGGCCACGGCGGCAGCCGGAGGGGAGGCGCATCCCCTCTTCACTGGGGCTGCAGCAGAGCGGCCGAGGCCGAGGCGGCCGCCACAGGGGTGGCCCGTCCCTGGGGCCAGAGCTCGCCATGACGCAGAGAAGAGGAGACCGGGGTGTGAGGACACCTGAGCCCGAGCCCCCGACCGCAGCCCGGCCTGAAGCTCCGCCCTTGGCCCTGTCACCTCTTGAGCCGACAGGCTCGCTGTTCCGCCTAAAATGCTGGGCGTGACAGTTCTGCCACTTGCAACCAAGAGTTCCAACACAAATCCCTTCTAGAATTTTGCCCAAAGTGACCATTTATTTTATTGATAGCTTCTCACATGACCTTCTTCCTTTTTGGCAAATGGGTCTAACACTTTCCGCCTCCAGTCTTCCCCACGCTCTCCCCTTCTCCGTCGTTCCCGAGCAGGACCGCGCCTGGCTGGCCAGCCCAGCGCTCGGCCTGGCACTCACGGGACCCCGCCAGGAGGGTCTCACGCCGGCCCACCCGACAGCGACTGGGAAGCACGTGCAGGGGCCTTTCCAGGTCGGCTGCCCCTCTGTCCTCGAGCCTCAGGCCTCTCTGCTCCTGGGTGCGCTGACCAGGAGCACAGATAACAAAGGGGTTCTGCACTGCCGCCCGCTCTCCCAGTCTCAGATGCGCTCGCTCTCTCCTTCAGCAGCTGGAGGGGAAGAGGAGGGTCCAGCGGCCAGCAGGAGGGACGACGTTACACTTTAACGTCGGCGCATCACTTTCCACAGCACGTCTCCGAAGGACAGGAAGCTCACAGTCGTGGAGGTCAGCGGGGACGTTATCTCCATTCCACAGATGTGCAAGCGGAGGCTTAGGAAGCCTGGGCAGCTCCCACTCAGCCCCAGGCTCCAGCCAGAAGGTGTTTGTTCGGGACCCGCCACGTGCCCGGCACGCGGCCACTGCTGGGACCCCTGGGGACAACGCAGCTCACGTGACTCCGGTGGAGCAGAGAGATACCACAGAATGCCCAGGCGGGTGTCACGGCGGGGGACGCGAGCTGGGAGGGAAAAGGACTGGGCTCTGGAGATAACAGCGCGAAACTTCGCTTCAGCTGGCGAGGGAGGTGGGCTTCTGAGGAAGGAGGCACCGGCAGCCTTGCCAGAGCCCGGGGGCGGGGGGACAGCAACAGCCGGACACAGATCACGCCCGGCTCGGCTGGCATGTGGAGAAGCCCGACACCGTCACCGTCGTGTGCCACAGGAGGCTGCTGAAGGGTGAGACGCAGCAGAGCACGGCGGAAAACGGTGTCCTTCTTAAAGAGCACGCGGGCTGCGGCCCAGGGGCCAGGACGATGGGGCAGACCGGTGAGGACTGCGTCCAGAGGGAGAGGGCGGGCCGGGGCAGGGCTGCAGCAGGCAAGCTGCGGGGCTGAGGGCACACCGTTCGGAGAAGGGCCCCCAGGACCTGGGGTGGGTCAGAGGGACAGTGAGGCAGGAGGAGAGCGGCGGGGAAGGGGGGTGCCGCGGGCAGCGCAGGCACCGTGGTGACAGAGGCAGGGAGAACAGCACATGGGACTCCGTGGGCCTACAGCCACATCGTGGCGTCACATCTACAAGCGATGGCAGAGGTAGGGCGAGGGGACACATGTCACCTGAGCCAGGTCAGCACGTCTGTTTCATCTGCGGGCGGTGGCCGTCACTGAGCACAGCCCCCGAGAGCAGTCTGACTTTGTTCTCACGGCCTTCAACTTGCCCCCTGCCGCAGGCCAGGGCCGGGCCAGGGTCCTGGCTGCCGAGCTCAGCCCTGTCCCGAGGGACAGCCTCCTGACGGCTTTCCCAGCTGAGACAGCCTCTGCCACCGGACAGGCAGCCGGGGGGGGACCCACGCAGAGGTGACCACTCTCAGAAGTGAGGCCACGCAGGTCCTGCTGCCATAGCAACCACCGTAGCAGTGCCAGGCGGTCTCTGCTCGCCAAGGAGGCCACTCGGGGCTGCCCAGTGGGCATGCTCCGTCAGGCCCATGCCATCGGCCGAGGGGCTTCTTGCCAGCCCTCCCCAATCATTTTCATCAAGATTTCCCAATGCGCACATAAATGAATGCCAGCCCCTCCCCGCCAAACTCCGTCCAGAGACCCAGCGAGGAGGTGCAGGCTCCGGCTCCTGGCACGAGGCCTTGTCTAGCTGTGGGCTCAGTGGGGCTTACATGTGGAACTGGGACAGCAGGGGGGTGGGGGGACCTTCAGTCAGAGGCGGCCGCCCACCCTGCACCCCTGCTCTCAGCAGCCCCACCCACCGTCACCTGCCAGCCCCGCCCTTTGCAACCTCTGGCCTGACCCCTGCCCCTCTCTCTCCTGGGAGCAGCTCCTCCCTCTCGCCGTGGCCAGCCCCTACTCTTCCCTCCAGTCTCAGTCAACATGCTCCTTCCTCCAGGAAGCCCCCCGACCCCCACCAAGCTGGTAAAGGCCCCAGTAGATGCTCTGCAAGCACACTGTGCCTCCCTCCAGGAGGGCCGTTGTGCAGCGTGGCGAGAATCTGGTGACCATGGGACCCCCCTTTCCTCAGGATGAGTGAAGAGTGGTCAGCGTGGTTGGGACGGAGCGGTCGGCGGAGCTGTTTTCCATTTTCAGTCATTGCTCCTTCCCCACTTCATTCTCTTTACAATGTCTGTGATCGTGAAAGAGGTACATGCAGTTTTATCACCTGTCAGCATCTTTTCTCTAGACGCCCCCACCCCCACGTGCCGGGGGCGTTAACCCCAGCCACAGAATCCCCACGGCACCTTGCTGAGGTGGGTGCCCCCAGCCGCTTCACAGGTGAAGGGACTGAGGCTCTGGGTGTGAAGGGGCCGCCCAGGGCCACGCGGTGAGCAGCAACGGGTCCAGGACCAGGACTAGGGTCCTGTGCTCCCCTCCGGCTGCTTCTCGCCTGGGCGCCCCGGGCAGTGGGTGGGCAGGGCAGGGACTGAAGGGAACAGAGGGTGGCACCGGGCCACGCTGGCTGGCGCTCAGACGTTCCGCACCGCAGCGCCACGGCCCCGCGGCCAGGGTCCGCACAGCGTTTTCCTACAGACTTTGTTTTTCCTGAGACCCCCTGAATATGCAATCTGGCATCCTGCTTTCTGCACTTAACATTTTCCAACGTGCTTAAAAACTTCATTTCCAAAAGTGCAGTTGCTCGTCCATTCCAGAATTGCAGAGCACAGATAACAGCAAGGGCCTTGAACTTGGCCACTCTCCCCTACGTGCACGCAGCCAGAGGACCGAACAACCCGATTCTGCACGGTGGGAAGGGGCAAACGGCTTGAGTGTGGGAAGCACCTTGCCTCAATCTCGCCAATGGTTTCTGAAAATCATGAAGCCACGGAAGCGCCCGGCTTCTGCCGCCCCCCCTGCCCTGTCCGGCGGCGCCCGCGTCACCGCCCCAGGCGGCTCACCGCAGCACTCCAGCCCAGGGTGGCCGAGGGCGAGCCCTGGGCCCAGAGCACCCAGAGCCCCGCTGAGGACAGGGGGGCCCGCCCACTCGCCTGTTCGGGGACAGTGGGAGAGCAGCGGCCCCGGACACAGAGCAGCGCCCGTGTCCACCTGCGGGCATCCCCTTTGTGACCTGCAGGTGGGCGTCCAAAGGTAAAAGCCCGTGAGATCCATGGCTCTCACCTGCTTCTCAGAGACAATCCCTGCGTCCCACTCCTTTCCAAAGGGGCAGGTAAGGGTACCTGACCTGCTTCCAGAGGCCTTCGGCTCACTCAGAGGTCAGAGGCCCTCGGCGCCCGCGCTCGTGTGGGGCCTGGGCTTCTGTTGGGTTGGATATTTCTCTCTCTCCCTAACAAATTGTATCTTGAATGCGTGAGGTGGTATTATAAATGGAGCTCAAAAATTTTCCAATAGTCTTGAATTAGTCTGTATAATTACATTACTCCAATGAGCACAAAATTACTTTACCTATGAAAGTTTAACAAGTGATTCTAAAGGATCACGAAGAGTTATATAATAGGATAATAATGATAAGTCTGCAGCACTTAAGGCAGTGATTTCTGTGGTCCCACAGCCTGTAATTTACAGAAAGCGCTTGGCTGTGAGTGTAACAGTCTAATTCCCTTTATCTGCACCTGGGCTCAGAGCAGTGGGAGCTCGACATCAGGGAGCAGCAGTCCCCGGGGAGCCAGGTGTGATCAGCCACAACTGCGTGGATCACAGACAGCCCGCTGTCCCTAAGGCCATCTGTCCGTCTCTCCTGCACTCTTGCTCACAGGCTTTTGGATAGGGCTCGTGGCTTCCTTTTTTTTTTCCCTTGAGTTAAGCACCATTGCTGCTTAACTTCTGGCGGTTGTTTCCTGCAGTAATTATTACGGGACGTAATTGTCGTGCCGTGCACCGCCTGCTGAAACGCGTGCATTTTCACTGCTGCAGCTCCCCAGCAGCAACTGCGGAGCAGCTGTGGCTCTGGGCTCTGCGGGCTGCCCTCCAGACCCCAGGAGCCGGCACGCCTGGAGCTGGGCGGGTTCCTTCTCCTCTGGATGCCGATAGGGCCTGAGGGCCACCCCGACCCACCCTGCCAGGAGGACAGTGGGCCAAGGGGCAGAGCCGAGGGGTCACATGGAGGAAGGGGGTGAAACCTAACGAAGCCGAAGGCTTGGAATCACTGTGAACGGAGCCTTCCTTCCGTGCACCGGGACGGCTGGACCCTCAGTCAGAGCCACCCAGCCAGGGGACCTGAGTCTGCACGCAGGGGCCCTAACCCCGAGGCAGTGGAGACGGGCTCCCAGGGTCCCCGACACTCCAGTTAGGGTGTCTTTCTATCCTGGCCCTTCTCCTAGATGGTCCCAAATGGGCTCCATGCCCACCTGTTCCCACAGGGAAGTGAGCAGCTCAATGAGGCCACCAAGGGGCTTCAGAACAAAGGTGTGTGGAAGCTTCCTGTTAATCCACAAACGAGAAACCGGGACCCAGCAGGCCCGAGGTTCACCTCTGGCAGCTCGCAAGCTCCTGGCTGCCTTCCCGGGCCCAGGTCAGAGGCGGCCCCACGTCGTCCCTCCTCCACTCCCAACCTGTGTGATGCGGCTGCTAAGCTTTCGTTTCGTCTTTACAAAAGCAAGCTTTCAATCCTCTCGTTGCATGTAAGTTTTTGTGATGAACTAGTTTAAAACCTCTTTTGAAAGTTGTCGGGGCATGAGCTCCAAATGAAGACCCAGCAGGGCCCAGGCTCAGAGGCCGGCCACGCCTCCGCCTGGCGAGCTCCACCGTCCCCTCTGTCTCTGTCAACCTGTCTGTCCGTCCGGGGCCCAGAACAATGCGAGCTGCTTCCCTCCACGGCTCATTTGCATGGTTCTTAACAAACAATAACGAAATGTAACCGAATCCCCTGATCCTGAATTCATCTAGACTCACTGCCGAGAGTCACGTGGATAATAAATTCTGAAGTTCCACGGGAGGACTGCGGGCAGAAATCTGAGAGCGCTGGGAGACGGGAGCTGCGGGAGCTGCGGGAGGCCTCGGGGACACGGGGCGGCAGCAGCAAGGCCATCGTGCCGGGATCCCACGGGCTCGGCAGATGCCCCTCATCCCGACCCCGCTGTGCCCCTGCTGCCACCGCAGCCGGGGCAGGTGACCACACGTGTGGGCCGCCCTCTCGCCAGCTGCAGAACAGGAAGAACACAGCACTCCGGGGGGGGGGCCCACAGGGGTTAAAGTGACACAGTAGAAGGCGCACCGCACGGCCACCACGTGCCCTCGGCGCTCTCTCCCAGCCTGCACCGCCTGCCGCCGGCACGACCCTGCGGTGCACACGGGAGTGAGGACGCTGCCGGCCGCAACGTCGGCAGCGCACGGGAGCGTGCCCGCTGTCCACCCTCGGTTCAGGGGCAGAGGCCCACCAGGGCAACGCAGGCGCGACGGGGTGTCCCCGGCCGGGCGGTGGGGTCCAGAGGGGGATGCCTGGCCACACGTGTCCGCGGAGAGGCGGCTGTCCTGACGACTGTCGTCTTGCCCTCCGGCAGCTGCCCTGGCCTCGGCCTCAGCTGGCGATGCGACCCGTCCTAACCCAGGCGGAGTAGAGCCCAGGGGCCCGGCTCCGACGGGGCGCCAGGCACCTGGGTTCCGCCCGCACCACAGGCTTTGGAGAGACTCGTGTCCTGCTGCCCCCGTGGCAGCTGTCCTAACCCACCACTAAATGGACCTGGGTGTGCTTGCAGGCACGCCTCCGCGCTGCGCCACGTCTCTGAGGAGGGTGAACCGCTGCTTTTCAAATAGAAAAATTACCAGCCGCTTCACTGGAGCGCCGGCCCCCCACCCCACTCCACTTTCGCTTTCTCAGGCAACCGTGTTCCCCCAGCTTCCGAGTTCAGCCGGCACGACCGTGTGCGGCTGTTCAGGTGCACCCGGCTCCCTGCAGGCAGCCCCTGGCGGCACCGAGGCCACAGCCGGGGCCTGAGGACCCAGTGGGGCCTGGCTCTGCCTCTGGCTGCGAGGGTGGCCGGGCTCTGTCTCGTGTGTCCTCCGAGGGCCTCAAGCTCCTCATCCGCAGGGCAGAAGAGGCACTGTCCCCTCCTCCAGGCTGCTGGGCGGACGGACCGGAAACCTGCAGGAGCGCCGCGCCCAGCGCCGGGCAGGGAAGGACCAGGACTGTCACTCCTCACACCCCAGTCGTCCACACGTATTCCTCCTGCTTCCCAAATGTGCTCCTTTCACATCAGCCCCGAGCGCTCCCAATTAATGAAAGAACAAATTAAACTGTCATTACTTTGCTTTAATTCTGTAATTAAAGCGCTTCAAGAAGCGACAGGCTCTGAATAATGCACGCTTTTGTCACAGAAACGTTGAGTCCGGGGTAAAGGGAGGAAAGCACAGGGGAACGCCCGGGAGAAAGGAGGGAGCGCGAGGCAGGAGCGACGGTGTTCACCCCCAAAGGTCGGGGGGCGGGCGATCGAGTGACAGCTGCAGGACTCAATCTGGTTTTGGATTAAGGCTTCAGCCGTCACCAACCGACCGAACACGGGGAAATATACAGCCCCCGCCGCACGCCCGGCTCCGCAGCTGCCATGAACAGCACCGGTGTGGAGAGCGATTGCACCGACAGCTTTTCTGGCTGGACAGACAAAGCTCGGCAGTCACTCCGACGTCTGTGTGTGACTCCCCCTCTCAGGTCAGGTCGGGGGAGAGACGAGCGGAGGGCAGGCCAGCACGCGGCACAGCCGTGTTTTAAACGCGTGTCTCTGATCCGGCCCCTCGAGCAGCTGCCACGTGTTGCAAACCTAACGAGGTTGTCCCCACACAGGAGTCAGACCGCCGGGCTGCACCCCCAGCAGACCCCAGCCCCCACCGCTGGGAGAGACGGGGCCGCAGGGCCGGTGCGCACGGGCCGGCGGGCTGCCCAGCGAGCACGAGGTCTGAATTAGGAACCAGCTACCAGGCCTGCGGCAGCAAATTAAATAACTCATTGAGATGTTTTCTTCTCGTTAGGCATAATGTTTTCGTAAATCTCATACACGGTGTAATTGCACTGTCCTGATTCTCTGAATCACATAAAGAAACGGCTTTTAGACATGGCTTTCATTTATGCTTCGATTGGCTGCAGAGCCCACAGGATGAAATGTTATTAAATATAACTTTTTTTCCTGCAATTTCGCCAAGTTCCAAGAACAGCTTGGAGGTTTCCCTGAAAAGGTTGGCAAATGTGCTTAGTACACAAAGCAGCAGCTGCTTTACCAACTGCACAGGCTATTAAATTACGGCCCCAGCAACACCCCACCGGCCACGGCGGAGGGGAGGAGGGCGGGCCTAACGGAGGCCCCGGGGCGGCCGTGGAGTCACCAGTGAGAGGAGCCCTTCGAGTCTGTACTGCTGGGGGCCGGAGAGGGGGCCTGGCTGCGGCTGCTTTGTGAGGGTAGGGGCCTAGAATGTAGCATTTTGGTAGCACGTGCGCCCGATTTCAATGCTGAAATGTCACTTGTCCACATTGCTGCTGCACGATGACTTTCTTTCCTCCTTCCCCACCGGGAAAGGCACCAGGGTACCCGGGCCTGGCAGAATGCCTGGCACCCGGTTGGCGCCTACGAAATACTGGCTTAGTAACCGAGGGAAGACATATATATACTACCCCCAGCAAAGGGCTGGCCACAGAACGAGTCCTCAGGACGCGACCAACTCGTCGCCCCGCTCACGGACAGTGTGAGGAGCCCACCGCCGCGGCAGGCTGTGCTCGGAGCCGCCTCTGCACTCGCACTCCCGCACGGGGCCCCACACCGTGCCCGCCCCGCCCTGCCCCTCCTGTGTGGAGGCCGCGAGAGGGGCAGCCCGGCCTCAGACCCCGACTCTGGCCGTGGGAGGCCTTGGGCAGCCGCCGCAGACGGGAACGAACACCCCTGCGAGGCCCGGCGCTCGGCACGCGGTGAGCAGGCAGCACGTGCCGCGGCTACTCTGGCGGCAGCTCCACGCCGTGCCCGCCCCCCAGCGGCACCCGGACGGTGCGGGTGCGGTGGGTGCGGCGAGTGCTCCGTCCCCCACGCACTGCAGCCTCACGACGGCCCTGACGGCCGCGGGACTGTGGCCGACGAGGACGCTGAGCAGCGAGCTCCAGCACCTTCGCTGCCCGCTGTGCTCCATGGAGCCCCGGCCCGTCCGCAAGGCCAAGCCACGCTCCCCAGAGAAGCTCTTGCCAGAGGCCCTGAGTGCCCCCCAGCCACCCCTGACTCCATCCCTGCGCCCCCATGTGCCCTCAGGCCCTAGGCCCCTGCGTCCAGCCCCTCCTGGAGAACCCCTGATGTGAGATCTTCCCACAAGGAGGTCTCCTGCCTTGGGGACCCGAATCGCCCCGTGGCACCCCCCCACTCCCCTGGCAGTCCCGCCCGAACCCTCTGGTCACGCAATCATTCCTGTGGACATCCATCCACCCCACCCCCAGGGAGGCCCCCTCAAAGAGAGGGCCCCAGCACGCAGTAGGAGCTCAGCCAACACTTGATGCCTAAGTGGGCAAATGACAGAGGAGCCTCCTGAGTGTCCATCACGATGCTGGTACCAGGACGTTCTGGAAACCCGGCCCGGGAAGCAGAGCCTCGGCGCCCCCGGCCTGCCGTGCAGACCCAGCGAGGCGGGCGCATCTGCTGGAGGCCGCGAGCGGGGCGAGCACAGAGCCCGGCCCGGACAGCCAAGGGCTGGGCACACCGACAGGGACTCGGCCACCGCGTCCTCGATCGTTTCAGGGCTAATGAAAAACGTCCACTACACTTGTCATCAGGGCTGTCCTGGGGGCAGTCCCAGTGCACACCGTCTCTGGCCAAATGACAGCCTGGTCCCTCCGTCACCCGTCCCTGCAGCTGCCTCGCTGACGAGTTCATCAAGTTGCCCCCCCAGCCTGCCCCTTCATAAATAACCAGAAGTAGCACGGACCTCCCAGGACCTGCCCGAGGACAGCGCCGTGCCTCTCCCGCACGAGGAAAGGGGGCCCACACGAGACCCCAGTGCCCAGAGGGGAAGTCTGCTGGACGGGTCGCAGGGTGCAGCCCAGCACTCGCAGCCTTCCTCCCCCGTGATGGGCCAGGGGCCTGTCTCTCTGTGGAATGGCCCTCAGTGGCCAGTGCCCCACCCCACAACCTCATGGGGGGGTCCCATCCCACAAGGCGCCAACAGCCGCTGAGCACAGACCAGCAGCGTGCCACGGGGCCCACGCGGACTCCAACCCAGGCGGCCGGCGCCCGCCCGCCCCCACACCGCCCGTGGTCAGGGCCTCCTGCGCGGGCTGCCTGTCTGCACCCCGAAAGTCACCGCTTTGCAATCGAGGGGTCCCCGCACATGCAGAGCGCCGGGCGCCCCTGGCGTGGCTGCCGCCTCACACAGACGGGGCGGGAGGAGGAGCACGGCCTGCCCCCCAGGCCTGGTCCGAGCAACCACTCCGCACCCTCCAAATCTGCCTGAGGAAGCTCTCTGCCTTCTCAGAGGGGGGCCGAGGAGGACTGTTCAGGGACTCACGTGCATCCCACACGCGAGGTCCCCACACGCGTTTTTAAACAAGGAGCCCTTTCCTCGGCACGTACAGCCGAACAAGGACCGAAAGCCGGGTCCCTGTGCCCCTCAGCACAGCACCCGGGAATACAGCGCGCACCGAACACGTCACAGGTGGCGGGACTTCGGTGCAAGTACCTCAGACATCCAAAGCCGCCTGGAGGGAATGAAGGACAACTGTCCCCGGGACTCACTTTAAACCGGCCGCTGTTCAGAGGGGTCCTCGCAGGGGCGAGTGCCCGCCCCCACACAGCGACCAGGGACTGCACGCTGCCCCCCGCAGGCCCCGTCCCCGGTGACAAACCCAGGGGACACCTCCCGACAGCCCCGCAGTCGTCGGGGCTGCGAGCCAGCTCCCACGGGACAGGAACAGGCCCTCACTGTGACGGCTTCCCCCCGTCGGGCAATTCCGTCACCTCCAAGCCCCGACGGCTCCGGAGCGCCTGCCGAGGGAGTGGCGTGCTGTGCCAGGCTGGACTGCGCAGCGCCACCCGAAGTGCCCGAAGAGTCGCCCGTGCCCCCGGCAGTCAGCTCCGTGACGCGCGGCGGCCTGGGGCTGAGGTCGCAGCGGCTCTGAGCCACGGCCGGCGCCGGCGACGAGCAACAACCCCAAGGGCAGCGTCCCTCCTGCAGGGCCCCTCACGGGCCGACACCACGCCGGACACCACGCCAGGTGCCGTGTGTGTATTATCTGTACCCCCAAACACCCCAGGCTGGCGTCATGACGCCACCCATCACAGGTGAGAAAACGGAGGGCGGGAGAGGAGGGGGCCCCTTGCCCAGGCACAGAGTTAGAAGGTGCCCAGGACCCCGAAGCCTGGCCCCAGCTCTGCGCCCGCCTCGCCTCAGCGGACGGGACAGCGCCTAGCCACACGCCAGACCGTTTCCACAGGCCAGTGGGTCAGTCGTGTGCTGCGGGGAAGGCAGGCCCCCAGCGCAGCTCTAGAAAGAACTCTGGCCTTGGAGCCAGAACACTCTGAGTGCAAATCCCAGCTCTCTTACCAGCTGTGTGGCCCCAGGCCCATCTCTGCACCATTCTGAGCCTTACTTTCCCCAGATGTAAAATAGATATAAAAAAAAAGCCACAAACTTGAACTTCACGGGGTGGTTGAGGAGACTAAACAAGTTAAACGAGATAACACATGCAAAGCCACTCAACCTGTGTCTTCTCCCTCCTCAGCTCTGCCTGTGATCAGCTGGGGAGCAGAGAGCCCGGAATCGGGCCTCCTTCCGATCCCCCCGCCCAGGTTTGCCAGCTGGGCGCTCCCGGGCAGGTGGGCCGACCTCGCCGGGGCTCCGCGGCCCCTCCCCACAGCCGCAGCGCAGGCGGGCAGGCTACGGAGGCCGTGTCTGGCGGGGAGTGGGCGCTCCACAGCGGCTCACTCGGTTCCATCTGACTGAATTAGAAAACCCCACTCGCGGCCCCGGGGCTGCAGGAGCACGGAGGCCAAACCCACAGGCGCCGACCCACCGGAGCCCGTACACTTTACGTCCTGCCGACGAACGCGCTTTCTTATTAAGCGACATTATAAACCTCTTCTGAATTCCTAGCCGTGTTTAAGACTCCTGTCTCCCTCGGGCTGGAAGCTGTCGCCAGGTCACAAGGCAACGGATGCGGTTCTAAGACAACAGATGAGAAGGAGCAACTGCACCCGAGTCTGCGGAACAGATCGCATTACGCGGCCCCGCGCCTGTCTCTGCAGCGCTTCTCCAAATTACACTTCATTATCAGACGAGGAAATTAGACACCAGTAACACAATGAGAGAGCCGCAACACATCAATATTTACATAATCATCAGAAAAATGCCCTTCTCCTGTGCACATCCACCTACCACCTTGTTTACTCGCATTAACTCCAGCTCGGAAATGGGACGAGCGTGTGAGACAGGGCCCTGGGGACGCCTCTCCCCGACTCAGACCATTTCTTTCTTTCTTCTGAGAAAACAGGTGTTGAGGGGAGATGAGGATGAGAATCAAGAGGAAGGGGGGCCGCCCCTGCGACCCCCGGCCATAGGCCCAGGCCTCCGGGCAGCGTCGTGGGCGTGCTGCCCGCTGCCGCCTCCCTCCCCCGCCCCTCGTGAGGAAGGGCGCTAGCTCGCCGCGGCTGCGGGGACAGTGTGAGGGGACAGGAGACGAGAGGCCTGCGCAGGGGCCGCAGCGACCACAGCCACGGCAGGAACAGGCGTCCGAGTGTCTGGTGCTGGGCAGCACACAGCGCCCTGCTCCCCGCGACCACCCTGCGGACTAAGGGGTTGTCACCCCACGTGCGGGTGAGGCATCCGAGGCCACACGGCCAGTGAGCCCGGGCCGGGAGGCTCTTTCCACCACGCTGGCCCCAGACACTGGTGCTGAAGCCACGTGGGCAGCAAGGCTGGGCCACAACAGGCACTGGGGGTCCCGAGGGAGGGGGTCTGGCAGAGCCGAGGGGAAGGCAGGGCTGAGGCCGGCAGCAGAGCGGGGCTGGGGCGGGAAGGGGTGGGGGCTGCTCCCTGGGCCAGCTGCTCTCGCAGGCGCAGGGCCAGCGAGTCCTGAGCCGACGTCCCTGGTTCTGGGTCTCAGCTCCGCCTGCCTGGCCCTCGCTTTCAGCCCTCTGCCACACGGGTCAGGCACTCACGTGTCCATCCGTCCGTCCGTCCGTCCGCTCGTTCATTCATTCATTCGTTCATTCATTGGACAAGTGAGCAGGAGCCCAGCTGCTCCTGCCCCACGCCCGGCTCTGGCAGACGCAAATGGCGAAGGCGCAGCCCCAGCGCCGGAGGCCTTCTGTGAGCCACCAGGCGCCACTCTGACTGTTGTGCCACGCTTCCCCAAACAAAAAGGCGGCACAGATGGCTCAGCATATGGAGTGGCACGGGGACAACCAACAGCAGGGCACCCAGCAGGCGAAGCCCCCCCGAGCCCGCGCAGGGGCTCCTGGGGTGGGCGCGGCCCTCCGCTCTGCTGGGGGGTGTGGAGGCAGAGACCCGGACCTGCCTCCTGCACAGGTGAGGCCTGGCCAGCCGTGGCCAGGTGGAAAACCACCTCAGGAAGGGCCCGACGACACGGCAGAGTGACACCCGCCACGCGGGGCACTGGTCCTCCCTCCCCCTCTCCTCAGGGGCCTCCCACCCTGACAGTCACGCCACACCTGGCCCAGAGGATGCTGGTCCTGCCCAAGGAGCAGCTCAGGCCACGTCCAGGGCCACGTCCAGGGCCACGCCACCACGCGGAGCCCATCCGCGGGCAGTCAGGATGACCGAAGTATCCGACTGCAAATCCGCGCGGACACCACTGAGATGCCATTAAAACGCCATTCAAACAGGTGAGCTCGCTGTAAAACTATTTCATTGCAAATTAGACTGCTGTAGAATAAGCAAAGGAAGTGCGTTCCAGAAAGCACTGAAGTAACATGGAAACAAACTGAACCCCGTTCCCAAGTACGAGAGGACTCTCAGTAAGGAGCGCGTGCAGGCCGTGGTGCGAAGCCGAGCCCAGCCCCACCATGGCCTCCGACGAGCTGTGTGGCCCACCAAAGTACTTAGCCTCTCTGAGCCTCAGGGTCTCATATGGAAAAGACCACCCTGATGGGAGGGTTACGTCAGATGAGGTGACGGAAAGTCACAAGCAAGACTCAGACAGGACACCTCCCGAGGACGTGCAGCTGCTCAGTGGAGGGCCCAGCAAGTGCAGGGCCCGGGCTGGGCCTGGGCTCGGAGGAGACTGCACGGCTCCCCCCGCCTTAGCAAAGAAGAGGGCCCAGGCCAAAGAGAGCCTCGCCTGGTGGCCCGCAGCCCCGCTCTGCCCTCCTCCAGGCAGACCGCCGCCCTCTCCCTCGGAGGACTCCCACCCACGCTCAGGCGCCTCCTCAGTGGTCACCTGCTTCTTCTCGACGTCATGACCGACCCCCAGGTCCCACTTAGGTACGCACAGCACTGAGCTCGTCCCTGGGGGCCTAACTGCCTTCCGCTGGGCGGCTCTCCATCTATCTGGACTAGAAGCCAGAGGCTGAGGCCCACTCCCCGCGTCAACCCCACAGCTCGGCCGAGCTGAGTGAACTGCTGGGTGCTGGCCCCATGGGTCCTCACAGAGGGGCCGATGGGGTCCCAGGACCCACCTCTGGATCGGAGGCCCAGCCAGGCCCTTTCGACTCCCAGACAGCTTGATGAGCAGCTTTCAGTAGCCTCCAAACTGTCTTGACCACATATCATTATCACTTTTTAAAGAAAATTGTTTGCCCCTGGCTGGCGTGGCTCAGTGGATTGAGTGCCGGCCTGCAAACCAAAGGGTCGCTGGTTCGATTCCCAGTCAGGGCACATGCCTGGGTTGCAGGCCAGGTCCCCAGTAGGCGGAGTGCAAGAGGCAACCACACACTGATGTTTCTCTCCCTCTCTTTCTCCCTCCCTTCCCCTCTAAAAATAAATAAAATCTTTAAAAGAATTTTTTGAGCACACAGCTATGAGTACATAAATATTATTCTATAGATATAAGCATTATAAAACATGCATACATACCAACGCCAATTCTAGAAAGATGGTACAGAAAACAGCTGTAAGTGGAACATCTGACGGTTTCTCCTGGGGCCCGGCCCTGCCCTGGGCTTTGTCACAGGGCCCCAGGCACGTGAGCCTGGCCTTTAGGAGCACCCTCTGCACACGCCCGACCCCCTGACGACGGCGGACGTGGAGCACCTGTGGGGAAGCCCTCACGAACTGGCCTCAGACCCCGGGACCCAGCCTGCGCGTGCTCAGCGTGCTCGCACTACTGCTCCGAGGCTCCGCCTCCTCCTCCGAGCACGGCGGTGGGAATGGGGTGGCGTCCCGAGGACTGTGCCTCGCCAGCATCTGGACACACACGGCACACACTCATTTCCACGCGCCCAGGGGACAGCCAGAGGGGAGGACACCGTGGACCACGATGCGGCTGTGGCAAAGCCCCAGGGGGCACAAGGGACGGCAGTGGCCTGATTGGACACAGTGTTAAGTGGAAAAAAAAAGCAAAATGCAAAAGAGGAGCTAAAACACACTACTTTTTATGAAGACAGAAGGGAAAATGAGAAACTACCCGTCTGGGCAAAAAGAAACCAAAGACTAATGAGACTGGTGACCGGCAGGGCAGGCTGGGGGCCGGGCGGGTGAGGGGAAGGGAATGGGGTGCGGGCGCCTCTCTAAACGGAGCTTTCTGTACAGACTGGATTTCTGGAAATATGTCAGCGGTTCACAAGGGAGGGAGGGAGAGGGAAAAGGAAAATGGAGGGGAGGGAAGAAGTCCACAAGATTGGGGGAAACCCTAACACAGAAAAGGAAAAACAACACATGAGCCAAACTGTGATTGAAACAAACAACAAAACCACTCCAAAGGGGGAAGGAGGGAAGGACTGACCCAAGGACCTCTGAGTGCGTCTGGACTACGAGTCCTCGGGCTGAAGGCAAAAACAAACGCACACACACCCCTCCTATCGTGAATTCCAGCGAGCAGACTTCCCTGCGGAGTCAGCAGTGACCTTTGGCGCTCTAGATGGAGCGGGTTGTAACCGTGTCGTGAAGGTGGGCGCCCAGGCTCACACCCCGGCTGAGAGAACCACAGACACGGGGATGGGGCCGGGCAGAGGGAGCCCGGCGGTGCTGGCCGGGGACCAGAGAAAGCTGCGTGTTCTCTCAGGCTGAACGGAAGGCACTGGCGAGAGATGTGTCTGGGCACGCCCGTGCACGTGTGTGTGTGTGTGTGTGCATGAGCAAGCACACGTCCACCGCCCAGCCCTGTCTGCTGAGAAACACTGACGCCCCAGTGGCAACGAGCACCCCAACTCCCAAACCTCGGCTTCTACGTGCCTTTCTCCAAGAACCAGAGCTCTTAGAAGATGGGTCCTGGGAGATGGGGCAGAGGCAAAACAAGGTGAACCTGGAACATCCTTCTGTGCCCCCCAAAAATGTGCCCAAAGAGTGATGGAGTCATCTCCAAGGAGTTTCTACTGCTCAAATGATGTAAACAGATTAATTAAACGAAGAGTCCATGAATCTACAATGATGTAAAGTAAACGAACAGACCGATGGGGGGGAGGGAAACTTCTCTTCAGAGCAGGAAAAAAATGGTAGTTAAAAACCGCCATTTGCTAACCATTATTACAGGAGCTGACACAGGTAGGAATCATTAATGGACACTGAAACTGGTGGATAAAAGTTTGAGGAATAACATGATCTCAAAGTATTTCCCCACATGACACCTTTTAATTATAAACAGGCTCTACTGGCAAAGCCTGGCGGGCGCCACCCGAACCACAGGATCCAAGTGAACATCTCCAGCCGCAGGACTAAGTGACAGCGTGTGCCTCCCGCAGGACGCACGGGAGGACACACCGGCACGCCTGCCACATTCCTGCCACCAAGTCCCTCACCTGAATTTGGTCATGACGAAGACGAAGCACCAGGTGAGCCCAAAACGCAGGACAGTCCACACAATAACCGGCTGGTCTTCTTCAGACGTGTGCACGTCCCGAAAGGACCTGCTCCGAAGACCGGTGAGGGAGACGTGGCCGAGAAGGTGACGGATGCCTGACTCTGGACCTTCCCACTACAGAGGACTGTTGGGAGCCGCCTGCCTGGTTTCAGGGGCTGTAACCCCCACGGCTGAGGCTGAGTGGGCGACCTGCGGACCAGAAGCCACTAAGGAGACAAAGCTCATCTCCCTGGCAGGGCGCCGCTTCTGCTCCTTTTTCTTCACCCTGCCTGGCCCCCCAGTGCATGACGGGTTAGCCAATGATGGGTAAGATTCCCCAAGGGGGGGACAACCTAAGACAGGCACGATCACATGGAGGCCCCAGGGAAGGACTTGGGGGGCTACAGCAAAAGGGGGTGATGGACCCTCGCCCCTCAGCTTTGACATAGCCTAAGTCCTCATTCTGTCTGCAAGAAGTCTCCTAATCTCTTGGCTGCCTCACTTCCCCTGCCGGACTTAAGCATGAAACAAGGACAGAAGGCGGTGCAGCCCTGTGCTGGAAAGGGCGGGTTCCCCAGGCGATCAGGCCTGAGAAAGAATGCCTAAAGTCCTGTGAAAACTGCTTTGCTAAGAAGGCTCTCAATTTTCTGATAAGGGTCTGAGCAGGAAAGGAGTTTGTTTCCCAAAGTTTTGTAGCCCTTTAGCTAACAGATCCCAGACTCAGAATAAGCCCTCAGAGTTCTTTGTATGCTATCTATCATTTGATCCTTACTGCCTGACAATGATTAATAAGCTGTACCTGTATTCCTGCACAATGAAGCCCAATAAAACCCTGTGAAGGGAAGGATCAGGGTGCTCTCCTCTTGAGAGAGTGGCCAGGCCGGTCCGAGGCACCCTCCCCTTGAGAGGGCAGCCGTGCCGTCCCTTCTCCTCCACAGGACTCGGCAGTCCCTGTGAACTTATCTCGTGTCTCATCCACAACGCCGCGGACACTGCAGGCCGGTGTCCGTGACAGAGGACATTACCAGAACACTGCTAAAAAAGAAAACAACTCGATCCGGTGCACACATAGATAAAGTACTGCTTCCATGTTGTTTTCCTGATTTTAAAACTGCACTGTGGTCAGGTAAGAGAATTTCTTGTTTTAGGAAATATGCATCACAGTATTTAGGGGTAAAGGGCCATCGGTCTGCAAGTTCCCCTTAAGTGGTTCAGGAAAAAATGGACAGACTGGCCGATCGATAGTTAGGGAGGGAGAAGATAAAACACTGACACGTGGGGCGTCTGGGTAGAGGCCTGTCTGGGAATTCTTCGCAGCATTCTCCCAACTTTTCTGGAAGTCGGAAATTCTGTTATGATGATAATGATGAAGAAGGAGGAGGAGGGAGGAAGAGGAGGGAGGAGGAGGAGGAGGAAGGAGGAGGAAGGAGGGAGAGGAGGGAGGAGGGAGGGGGAGGGAGAGGAGGGAGAGGAGGGAGAGGAAGAAGGAGAAGGAGAAGGAGAATGGAGTGCCCTGGCTAGCTTAGTCAGTTAGAGCATCATCTCGATGCACTGAGGTCTCCGGTTCGATCCCCGGTCAGGGCACATACGAGCAGCAACCAATGAGAGCAGAGATAAGTGGAGCAAGAAATCGGTGTTTCTCTCTCTCCCCGCCCCCTCCCTCCCTCCCTCCCTAAAAGCAATAAATAAAAAGTGTTCTTAAAAAGAAGGAATGAGAGGAGATTTACTTTCGATCGGCTGGTAAATGTGGTGGAGCCCCTTGCGAGGCCTCCTCTGGCAGGCCGCGCTCTGGGGGGACGCGGGCGCTGCGCGGTGGGTGCTCCGAAAACACCCGACGAGACGAGCGGTCGGCCGCCGCAGACCGTCCACGCCAGCCCTCCCGCCAGTGTCCCCACGAGACACGTCCCTGTCTCCTCGCTTCTTTCCTCGCTTTCAAATCGCTCCCTTTGGCCGACTCCCTAACCCGGGCGAGGTGAGGATCAAAAGCCTGACTCCGCCGCACTGTCACAGCTCAAAACTGGCCAGCGCGCTGAGAGTTGCACGCTCACGGGTGCCGCGCACCGCAGAGCAGGGATGCGAGGCAGGACGGCGCCCGCCTGTGTCCCCGGCCGCCGGCTCTCCCACTGCCGGGGCTGCTCGCGTCACCGCAAACCTGAGTCAGCTCCGACGGACTCTGTCCCACTCCACGGAGAGGCAGGCTTTAATAAATAATCCTTTAACCACTTTTATCAAATGTATATTACTTTAAATTTGTATTAAGCAAAACCAAACGAAAAACCAATTTCTTTCAGTTAACTAGGGAATTGAAGTACCTTGCCAAGCAGTTATATAATTTTAGAAAAATCCTTTAGAAAATATAATTAAGTCTAAATGTCCTAAAACCACTGGTCTTATGAAAAGTTGTTTTATTAACTGAAGCTCCAAGGACACAGACACCCAAATCAATCCATGTCAATATCCCCGTGTCTTGCATTCATTAACCACAGTGATAAAACAGGGGGCACCCCAGAGTGAAGGCCGGGGCCACTCGGAGGGGTCGGCTACCCCAGGGGCAGACAAGGCACCGACCTACGCCCGTAGGTGGGGTAACGTGCCCTTCCCTGACTCCCTCACTCACTTCGGCGCGCCCCCCACGGCGGGCCAGGGAGGCCCAGGACAGGCCAGAAGGAAGGCCTTCTCCAGGGGTGTGTCCCTGCAGGCTGAGGACAGGGGCGCCTCTGCCCCAGGCACCTCCAGGGCCCCTCCCCGCCAGCCAGAAAGGCACAGGCTACCTGTCAGGGGTGCGAGGAGCAAGCCCACCTGCGCAGGACCCCCCAGCCTGGTCCTCCCCCTGGGCCCAGCAGGGGACGGGCTCTCTCACTGGGTCGCCCAGAACGAGCCACAGGGTCCCCTCTGCACTCGGTGCCCTCCCCTGCCAACAGGGACAGCAGCCCTTCTGGCCCAAGCCGGGAGCCTTCCGACGCAGAAAGGCGTGTGGCACGCCCGCCGTCGGGACCGCCGCTCTCAGCGAAGCCGACACCCGGGAGGGCTCCCTACTCGTGCCAGGCACTGTTTAACGTGCTGGCGGTGATGGGGTCAGACCCCCGCTCCCCTGGAGCCAACCACTCAGAAACAGGGTCTCACTGTGACTACACAGGCTAAGGGTTCGAGCTTCCCAGTATGTGGCCCGTTGACAGCACCCCTCACTTGGCCGAATGCCGCGGTTCTCCCATTTCCCCAAGAGGGAAGGGGATGAGAAACCAGGCGGACCTTGTCCCCGGCCTGCCGCCATTCACAGGCCAGAGCCGGGCTGGCCGCGGGACGTGCCTTCCGAAGGACACACGTGCGCCCCAAGCAGGGCCTCTCGGTCTGTAGGGCTGAGCGGCTGCTGACAAAGGGAGGGTCAGAGTTCTAGAAGGCAGGAGGGCCACCTCTGAGGGAGCAGGAGGTTGAGAGCAGAGGGGCAGGACGGGCCCTGTTCTGCAGACCGGGACCAAACCCCGAGGAAGAGAGCACAAGTGCCGAGTAGAGAAACAAAACGTCCCCAAGTTTCCCGGATGAGCCCCGGAGGCCCGGTGAGAAAGTTTCTGGTGACAGCCTCTCCGCTGACTCAGAAGGCAGTGCGGCTGCGTGCTCAGGAACACTGCATTAGATGACTCAGGGCCCCGGGGGGCGCGGTGACTGCTGCTAGACACGCAGGAGGGGCTCAGGGGGCTCTGCTTCGTGAAAGGTGAGAAGAAAAACAAACCAATTTCATAAAAGTAACACAGAGGAGGCTTTAAATATGAATGTGCAACTCAATCAAAGTTCCTTTCAAAGTAGAATAAAACTGAGGCAGGGCACTTTGGAGAGAGGGATCAGACAAAAATAGGCTGACAAATGGGTTTGACGGAAGAAGTGAGGCGGCTCCAGGCAGGGTACCTCGCAGAAAGAGGCGACAGGGGAGGGTCTGTCGCCCGTGAGCCTCGCCAGGGCTGACCACCGCTCAGCAGCCCCGAGAGACAGGCGCAGGGCCCGGCACGGGGCCTCAGGCGCACCCCCTCCAGAGAGGAGGGGGCAGGCTCAGCGAGGCTACGATGGTGGCCCGCGCACGCACGGCTCACGGCCACACACGGGCCCACCTGGCCACACACGGGAGTGCCTGGGCTCAGTCACTGTCTTCCCGCCCGCTGACTGCCTGCCGCCTGGAGGGCACCTGCCTCGGGCTGCGGCTGGGGACCTGAGATGGCGAGCACTGCGCCCTGAGCTGCAGACGACGCCCCCTCTCACACGGGAACAGGACAGTCGCGTCCTGGGCAGGGAGAAGCCCCCCCGTGGCCAGCGCTCCCAGGGGGGCCGGGCTTCCCTGGGAAAGCAGAGGGCGGAGCTGCGAGCTCCAGGCGAAGCGGCACCAGCACGAGGGGACAGCAAAGGCCCTGCAGGTGCAGCCGGCGGTCCCGGGCAAGGACGTGGGCCTCGCTCCGTCCCTCCTCGGCGCTGGCGCCCCCGCCCCCCTCCCGCCCAGAGCTGCACCGCACCGCGCTCCCGAAGACCCTCCCCTCAGTCTGTGCAATGGGGTGAGGTGGGTGGGGGAGCCCGCCAACCAGGCCCGCCCCGCCCCGCCCAGCAGCGCGCCCGAAGCCATTGTACTCAGCGCTGCCTGACGGACCTCGTGCAGAGGCCAGCCAGGCGTCCAGAGACGTCTGCTGCGGAGCACACGCGGGAGGCTCGGCCTGGGGGTCTCCCACCTAACGTTCACTGACCGACGGGAGGGGCCGAAAGAGCTGGGTCTGTCCACAGGAGGCGTCCCCTGCGCAGTGGCAGCAGAGGCAGCCGCTCAAAGGGGCCCGAGACCCGCCCAGCCCCTGAATCTCACCACCAAAGACCCCAGCCAGGAAGGGCTGGTCCCAGAACGCGGGTTCCGAACCCCTGGCCCGGGATGCTCCAGCCCAAACACCAAGCAGGCAGCGGGGACCTCAGGAGCCCACAGGAGGCTGGGGCCCTTGGCTAAGCTCAGGACCGTCACACCTGGGTCACTGGACAAGGAGCCCTGGGGAGGTTCCCGACGGCGAACACAACTCGCAGTGTGCAAACAGATCCGAGGTCTAATCCTCATGGCAGGCACAGCGTCTGTTTCTGCAGGACACAAACCCTCGGGCTGCAAACAAACTTGTCACGGCAGGGAGGCTACTGCCCAGCCCTCGTCACACTTCCGCTGGCACTCCACGGGCTCCGAAGCTCAGCTCCCTGGCAGTGGTGCCGCCTGGCCCTCGCAGCTCAGGGACCCGCAAAGGCACTCACCCTAGGGCCTCCCCCACCAAAAGAACAGATCGCGAGGACTCCTTCCCACCCACTCCGGCTGGGACAGGGAGAGCGCCCCGAGGCGGCCACTGGAGCCCCAGCCGGGCCTGCCGTCCTACGCGGTGCGGCCAGTCTCCGGCCAGGGATGCGCAGGACCAGCACGAAGCCTGGCGGGGACAGATGCTGCTGCCCCTGAGCTTCCTGGAGTGACCCGTGCCCCGCCGCAGGATCTGGAGAAGCGGCCAGCGACACGGCGAGCCCACGTCGCTCTCAACCATCTAGAGGGCCTGCGGGTACGCTGGCTCAGCCAGCAGGGCCCGGCTGGGAGGCGGAGGCGGCTCCCCTCACCCTCGGGCGCCCTCGCACACAGCAGAGGCTCGGGCTCTGAACACAGGCGAGAAGCCGGACGCCACTCGGGAGGCGGGTGGAGAGAGGGTGTTCTCTAGTCACCGGGACGGGCTGCTCAGGTGGGTTAGATGAAAAACTAGCTCCAAGTTCACTGTTCGAGGAAAGCTTGGGGTTCACTTTCAAACCCTGGGCCCGACGTGGCTATTTTCTACATGGTTCTGAGAGAGGCCAGCAGCCCACACTGATCAGCTCTGAATGAGTTCCCTGCAGACGACCCACAGACTCTGGGGCCCGGGCTCGGTCCCTCTGCCGCTTCACAGTCCCACCGAACAAGGGGCGTGTGAGCGGCGGGGCGCCAGGCGGCCCAGGGAGGACCCGGCCCGTGGGTCCGGGTGAGCCCCCCAACCGGAGGCCCACTGCCCCCCAATGGCACGCCGGGATGGGTGGCATTGCCCCCAGAGGCATCACACTCACCGTTCTAACAGGAGACGAGAGTGGGGCACCGGGACCAGAAGTAATTAAATGACCGAGGAGACAGTGAGAGCTCGAAGACAGGCATGTGCTTGGCACCATTTCTTATTACAATTATTGTGATAACACAGAGCAGGGACAGAACTCCCAGACCGGGAGAAAGCAAGCTTCGGGGCATTTCTAAATTGGGCAAATTATAGAGAGGTGAGAGATTAAATGAAAATCCGTCACATTACAAATACAGCCTGCAGTTACTGAAATCACATTTTTTTTCCTAAATGACTCATACCAATAGAAACTCCGAGGTCTTCTTAATAGTTTGCAATAAACTCTGTGGGATATTCGCCACTTCTCTCTTGAAAACTGACATCATAAGCCAAAAAACACCACTTTGACGTTTCTGCCTCCTTCAGGGCGGCCAGCTGGGAAAAGGAGTCCAACACCCAGGAGGTGGCGGGCCTCTGCCTCGCGGAGGGCAGGAAGATTGACAGACAAGGCCCTGTCCCACACCTCCCAGGGGCAGAAACCAAACCCTCCCGCAGCAAACGTGGGAGGCTGTGGAGAGACGAGTCCCGTGCGCCTCGGCGGTGGGGGCGGGGCCAGCGCCCAGGAGAGCAATCCGGCGTCAGGGCGGGTCCGAGGGGCACGTGTCGGGGCCCGCCGACCCCTGGAGGTCCGGAACCGCCCCCAGATGTGTGAGAGGGGGCACGGCTCAGCGCGCCGGCTTTAAAGCGCTCAGCAAACTTGGCGGCACTCGCCCCGTCGAAGGTGGGGCCTAACTCTCTGCACCCTAAAGGGGGCCAGCCTCAGGGACTGGCTTCTGACGCACGGGATGCCGCCTGGCTCCTGAGGCCGGGCCCTAAAGGCCGCCCGGCTCGGGCCTGCTCCGCCCCCTGGTCTGCTAGTCTACCCTCTAGTCCACGTGGAGGGGCCACGCGCAGCACTCCGCCCCAAGCCGCGGCACAGCAACTCAGACACACTGACCGCCAGGCAGGCAGAGCCACCCGCAGCCTCCCCACACGGCACTGAGGGGCACAGGGATGAGCTCCCCCCACCAAGCCCAGCCCACACTGCAGCTTCCTAAGCAGAATGAACATTTCTGTGTTAAGCTACGAAGTTGGGAGGTGCTTTCCCGTATAGTAACGGATAACTGAAGCGCACGTTCACTGAAATGCTGTTCGCATGTCAGAAGAGGGGAAAACTACGCAAGCTTCCACAAGCAGGGAAATGCAGGAATAAACTCTAGTGTATCCACACCGTGGAATACTATGCAGCAGTTAAAAATGAACGATCCAGACAGATGGATGGGCACACGCATGAGAGAACTGTGAAAACACGTTCAATGTCTTAACAAATCACAAAGTAATACAGAGTGCGATCATGTTCCTGCACGCCTTTACGACGCCAAGCCAATACTGCTTATGGGACAGAACACACACAGTAACGTTCAACAGCATGCCGCCAGCCTCAGGACAGAGGCCCCTGCAGGGCGCGGGGAGGCCGGGCTTGGCTTCCCCCGCAGTACTTCACGAAACGAGAGGAACCCAACACAAACGTGGCAAAATATGAACAGGTGTTCAATCTGGGGGGGTCCACGGGAGTCCTTTATAATCCCTGAGATTCTGCAGGATCAGGGGGTCACGGCCACCCCCTTCTATACCGGCCTGGCTTGGCTTTGCACGATGGTGACCATGTGACGAGTTCCTGCCTGTGTCCTCCGCTCCCCTGGGAGCCCCACTGCACGTGATGGGTGCTCAACAGACCTCCCCTCACGAGACCAACCGGGGGATACGACAGGCCCCAGAGAAATTCCATCCGCTCCCCAGAGGCACGGGGGCGGGCAGAGAGCAAAGGCTATGTTCTAGCCAAGGGGCTTCACAGGACCACAAACCCAGCGGGAGTGGTGACTCGTCTGAAGAGACGAGCTCCTTCTGAGCCCTGAGACACAACGCTGTTCCGTCCTCGGTCTGGCAGACGCAGGCAGCTGCCAGGGCGAGGTGTGCTGGAGCAGGAAGCGAGCATCTCAGAATAATGGCCCAAGGGCAGGGGCCTCTGAGGACCAAAAGCAGGCAGAAAAGCTCATCAAGTGGAAGAGATGTAAGAGGCTGCAGATGGGAGGTCTGGGAGAAGGAGGAGGAGGACTCGGTGTAAACGGGAGCTCCTACCACCAAGACAGTGGGACAGAGAGGGGCGGGGAGAGAGGGAGGATGTGGGGGGCAAGTGGGGGCGGGCACACAACAGTGTAAGGTGACGTGCTGTACAATGGTACACCTGAAACCCATGTAATTTTGTTAACCAGTGTCACCTCAATAAATTCAATTAAAAGTAACAGAAAAGACAGTGGGACAGAAAGAGGGAAACAGCCAGTGGCCTGGCTTCTCCCAGAGGCCAGTCAAAGACCCTCCCAGAACATCCTGTTCCCTGAGCCACAGCCGCTGGGCCCAGGGAGGCCACTCCGGGTAGGGGTCTGTTACTTGCAGCCTAGAACACTCCTAATTGACACGGTGGTGAATGCTGCCGGAGAGGACAACCAGACATCTTTATTTTTCTACTTTTTCCTATTCTTCAAATACTGTAAAAGCATCATAAGAAATTTTTTATTTAAAAAGAATGTTGTTCATAGTCTTAGCCAGTAATGCTAGCCCTAGGAATCAAGCCTCAGCAAACAAGCATGCAGAAGCTAAACATTATGCACAGAAAGATGATCACGGCAGCCTTGCGTATAAAACAACAATAAAAAACCTGCTGGAGCGAACCTTGGTGTTCAACAACAGGGTTACAATTTAGTCAATTATGGTAAACCACGTGGAAGAAGACGGCTGTTTTGAAGGCTGGAATGGGAACAGAGATGAAGCTTTACAAACAGAATCCAAAGCGATGCAGGAATAATGCCTACAGAGCTGGAAACACAAGTTCACAAGGGAAAGGCAAAAACACGGGCCCCAAGTGACTGGCTGTGGCCGGGGTGCCCGCGCTGGCCGAGGGAGGTGGGGATGCAGGGGCAGCCGGGACCCGCGGCTGTGTGCCTGGGGCTGCAGGCAGGGGCTGCGGAGGCAGCGGGGGCCTCCCTGCCCAGGCGGTGGCAGCCCCAGGCCGCCAGGTGCCCTCGGAAGTCCTGACCACTCCCAGCCGCATTCTCACACAGCCGCAGGGCCCGGGCAACCTGACACAGGAACCCAGGAGACGTTTCTGAGCACGGGCTCCGCGTGCAGACCCCTCCCGAGGACGGCGGCTCCCTGGGCTTCGCACGGACGAGCCCCCAGGACTGACCTCCGCGGCCCACAGCACGAGGCCCGGCCCGGACCCGGCAGGCCGGCCTGTGCGATGCTGAGCCGCCTGCGGGAGAGCAGCTGGAGGCGCCATCTCCTCACCTGAGATCCTCCTCCAGCTACAGAAACAGCTCTCGGTATCTGTGTCTGAAATTACTTGCTCAAAATTATAATTATTATATTAATGCGGATGACTGTAAAACTATACTTGGCTTTCTAAATGAAAACACCAGGCTGCCAAACCTTCCAGAAGAAATTAAACTGTTAATGTGCTAAAGACTATTACATCCCCAAAGACATTACCATGGACTATCCCCCCATTTCAACCAGGCACGATGCCGGACTATATTGGAAACCTCTGTGAATTGCCTAATTATAGTTAATAAGGTCATCATCTTCCCATGAAATAGCCTTTTCTGTTTTCCAACAGAGCTTTCGACAACTCTAAAAGCTGCTCATGGGAAGACTCCAGGGGAAGGCCACCTCAGGACAGGGCCCACAGCAGGAGAGGCTGCAAGGGGGAGGGGGCGGGGAGCCCACGGAGGGGCAGAAGGGGACCTTCCTGGACGGGGCCTTTCAAGGCCGGGTTCTGGAGTCAGGGGCAGAAGAGAGGCCGTGGGATTCTCGAGAGGTGTGGGTGTGGGGCCACCCCAACCCCTGCCCCAACACCACAGGCTCCGCACGGCCCGACAGTGACCCCCAGGGCTGTCCTGTAAAGCCACTCAGTGTGGACCTGTCCCCCCCTGCCCCCGTGGCAGAGACTGCCACACCACTGCTCAAATGTTCCGCTTTTCGGAAAGGCATGGAAGTCGGAGAGTCAGCCCAGGGGCGTCACTGTGTGTGCAACCAACATATCACGGGCGATGAGGGAGCAGGACGGGAGGTCGTCAGCACTGACCTTCGTGCCGACCTACGTGCGCACACGTGGAGCACGGTGTCCGGGCCAGGGCACGGGGACAGCTCGCTAGGACAAACCCCTCCACGACAGGCAGCCGAAATGGATGGCAGTGGCCAGGGACAGCTCGGGGTGGCTGCAGCCGGGCGGGGTCGGGCAGAACAAGCAGTGCAGGCTCTGAGTCTGCCAGAGTCAAGGTGAAGGCCGCAGGCTCCCGGCTCGCTCTCCAGGCCTCATGGGCAGACCAGGCGAAGGCTCGGTCTCTGGCACCCCTGTCGGCAGGAGGAAGTACAGCTCTGCCGTGCAGCAGGGAGGGGCGGCTGGAGCAGCTCACCCCCGGCTTGGGAAGGAGCCTGCCCTGATCTCAGCTCCTCGTCTACTTCTGGGGTCACAGTCCTGTGTCTCCCCAGCTTGCTGGGTAACTGAGGACTGCGAAGTATGCAAAGCACCCAGCAGGTGCTGAGTGTCCTGCTAGTGAACTCCTCGGGGGTACGGCCACTTCCCCCCTTAGCTGGTGCTGGCAAAGGGGATGCCCACAGGTAACAGGTAGGTAAGAATACGGGCGGGGAAGCAGCCACGGAACCCACCAGCAGAGCAGCCCTGCTGCCAAGCAGCCAGCTTCCCTGCCCGCGAAGAAGGGGGGTCAGGGGAGGGGCCGGGCGTGGCTCACCCCCCACACCCGCCTGGGGTAGCTAGACTCTGGAGAGTGCGAGCAGCTCAGAGGCCTCGTCAGGCCCCGAGAGAAACCCCCGCCAGCAAGCTGTCTGGTTCATCTGTCACCGTGTCACACAGACACGAGACTCCGGTCAGAGACAAACACGGTGGGTGGCGCACGGCACCAGCAGGAGCCAGACGAAGGCTCCTCCCCAAGCCCCACCCCCAGAGGGCACGAGGGCCAGGCGCTGCGGGTCGGAGGGGAGGCGAACACGAGAACAGGGCTGCGATAAACCTGCCCGACCTCTGCTCCGCAGTCGGCATCGTCTCACCACCGGGGACGGCAAAAACCTGCCCCAGAGACGCCATCTCCCTTCCAGGGCTGCTGGCTGTGCGAACGCCCTGAGAAGATGGGCCGGGGCGCTAGCCGTCGGGGCTGTGCCCCGGAGACCGCGCAGGCAGAGCTGTGGGCGGCCCCACAGCCCGCGGCTGCTGCAGGCTGCCTGCTGACAGCCCACCAAGGCACCCCCCCTTTGTTCGGAAAACAAAACGCACTCGCCAGCCCCACCGGCCGCACAGAGTGAGCCTCAGAGACGTGAAGCAAGAGGCCCGAAGCCTCCCGAGTCTGCATGCCCACCAGGAGTCGCCTGGGACCCCCGCCTCACCCCGTGCATCGCCAAGCCTCACCCAGTCTGCCCCCAAACCGCCCCTCAGAGCCAGGCCCCTCCCACTGCCCCCAGCCCCGGCACCCCACCCGGCCACCGGCCACCGAGCACCAACCATGGCCCATTCGCCACGATCCCTGCTTGCAGCCCAGCCCCCGCACGGTCTGCTCTCCAGCCAGACACCCAGGGACCATTCCCAGACGTGAATAAAGAGGCGTCACGCCCCGCTCCCAACAGGCGGTCTTCTGCAAAGGGAAGCCCGCAGTGACTGCGCCACCCAGCAGCTCCGCCCTGGACCACGTGTTTGCCCAGGAGAAGCGGAAGCACGTGTCCCAACAACATGCACAAAGTGCAACTCTAACGGCCCCGAACCGGAAATGAACCAAATGCCCCTCGATGCGAGAACGGACAGACAGTGATCTTTTCCTCCCGTGGAATACTATTCAGCCAAGAAAAGGAAGGAGCTGATACACACGACACGGGTGAGTCTCAGGAACATTACGTCGAGTGAGACAAGCCAGACGCAGAGGACCACTTGCGGTCTAACTCCACGTATGGGAAACTCTAGAGCAGACGGAACAAATCTAGAGGGACAGACAGCAAGCCACTGGGTGCCTGGGGCCGGGGGCGGGGGGAGGTGAGGCTGACTGAGAAGGACACGAGGAACCTTCCAGGTCGAGCAGCTATTCTGTGTCTCGATTGGAGGGTGGGGTTGACCGCACAAGTGTGAAGATTTGTCCAAACTCACCCAGCAGCACACTTAAAACAGGTGCATTCTCTTACCTGTAAATTACGCCTCTGTACAAAGTCCACTCACTTTTGAAAGAATCACGGAGCCTTCGCTGGCTTTCCACTTCACTCTGATGAAACCCTAAGGCCTATCATGTCCCCTCGCAACCTGGACTTGCCCGGGCCACCAATCCCAAGCCGGACCACCCTCCCCCTCGCTCGCACGAAGAACCTGAGGCAGACGGAAGGGCCTCCCTCGCCTCCCCAACAGACGAGGAGACTGGGAACGCAGCACAGACGCTGGAGGCCACTTCGAACACGCACACTTGCAGAGACACTGAAGTGCCCACATCCACACTCAGTTTACCCCCTCGGATGCACGTGCGCGTTCACCATCACCCATCACCACGGACGCACAAGCCCTGTTGTTGCGGAAAAATCACTCACATGCAGCTGGAATGGCGGAGCACACACTTTATTACGCGCGGGCTCAGAGGGGCTAAGGAAAACTCCCAAATTCTGAGCGCCCAACTGTGGATCATTTAGACTTTTATAGGCGAAGAGCAAGTTACAGAGCAGAAGGTAGTGAATCTTATTTCAGGGTCAGGGACTGATAAACTGGGTTACAGCGACTAATTTTCAAGGACAATAACAAACCACAGACAGCTGGTTATTTTCTTATCTAAGACTCTGCTCCTACTGAAGCGTTACAAAATCTATGTCAACTTGACACTTTTGTTTGATCTTTAGCCTGCTTCACTGTCTTTTTCTGCTGCCATGTGCTCGCCCCGGGCACCTCACGACCAGTGTCATCGCCGCTCCCAGGACACGCTGCCACACCAGCTAGAGGGAACCCCCGGGACTGAGGGGGACAATGACTGGCTACCAGCACCCAGCATCCAGCACCGCCCTGAGAGTTTCCGTGGGTCGTTTCATTTCATCTTCACAAAGCCACACACGACATACCACCGCAGGTCTCACCGTGGGCGCCAAGGAACCCCAGGGCACCCCAGCAAACGCACCACGGTACCAAGGGACATTTTAACTCTTTTGAGATGTACTGATTGATTTGGGGGGGCATCGATTTGTTGCTCCCCTCATTGATGCATTCCTTGGCTGCTGCTTATGCGTGCCCTGACCGGGGTTCCAACCCACAACCTTGGCACATCAGTGGACGCGCCACCCAGCTGAGCCACGTGGCCAGGGCAGGAGACTCCAACTTCTGAAAGCGAGCAAAAGCATCTGTCGCCTCGGAGGTGGTTCACCGCTCCGACATTACACCACTCCGCGTTTCCTTCCGTGATGCCCCATCTTTGTAAGGCTGGGTTTTCGGCAGCTGCTGGGGCAAAAAGCAAGCATCCCGTGAAAACCAATGTGGGCCAGGAAATGAGGAGGCAGTGCCACCGGCCTCCGACTTTTGGGGACTTGTGCGTGACCCACAGGCGTGGCGCTGTCAGGACACAGGCACACATGCAGCTGTCTGGCCCTGAGTCCTTAGTGTCCACTTGCCGAGAGGACCGTGAAAACAGCCACCGTGACCCTGCGGGTGCTGTGGACTGAGCGAACCAGAGACCCCTGGCTGTCTATCTGTCTGTGTCACAGAGGGGAAGCTGAGGCACCAAGGGGCTGCTCGCCCAGTGTCAGAGCTGAAAAGCTGGGCTTCGAGCTCAGCGTGCCCAAGTGGCCTTCACTCGCTGGCCACTGACTGGCTCACCAAAGACTGCTTGTGTGATGGACAGTGTGTCAAAGACAGGAAAACACCTTCCAGACCCCACCGCACGGGAGTATCTCCTCCCTGCAAGCCACGGCCGGCCGCACTCCTGCCGGTCCCGCCCATGCCCTGCTCCCTCCACCCCACACCCCCGCAGCCTCTGCCCACTTCCACTCCGGGCCTGCCTGCTGCTGACTCTCCCCGACCCACCGGCTACGGCTACTTCCCAGTACACAGCACTCTGTGATTTATAATTACCTTGTTAATGAATTAATTTATCGTGTTGTGAGCTCGGGATAGCCCGGCATGGTGTCAGGCACCTGCAGGCCCTCAATGAGCAGTGGCTGCTCTTTTCTTCCCCTCTTTAAAGAATTTAAGATTTTATCTTCTTTGAGAAGGAGAGAAACATTAATGCATGGTTGCCTCTCACACACCACCAGCTGGGACCTGGCCCACAACCCAGGTACGTGCCCCAACTGGGAATCAAACCAGCAACCTTTTGGTTCGCAGGCTGGCACTCAGTCCACTGAGCCACATCAGCCGGGGTTGTGTGGCTGCTACTTGAAACACCCATCCTCCTCTGAGCCCTCAGGGTCAAGAGCCACACCACAGCACCGCTGCGAACCTGTGTTCTATGCCCTCCGGCGCCCACCTCCCCGCCGGCCTGGAGCCTGTCCGAACCCCAGGAAGTCATCCCCAAAGAGCGCCTGGAGGCCAGGCACCAGCGCTGACCTCAGTCTGTGGGGGGCGGCTCTTGCTTTTTCCTCATTCCCATGGCTGCAAAGTCCCTTTAAAAACAGAGCTTTAGCTATCACCTTCTGGAAACTCAGAAGGGCCCTGGCCCAGAGTATTCCTATTTTAAAACAGTCGCTAAAATGGTAAACTTTTGTGGCTACTGCAAACAATTAAAATCCAGAGCGATCCACGGAGAGATGGAAGGGGGTGGGTAATGATGATCAACAAAACCAGTGAGAGGGAACAAACGCATCAGGCCAGGAACGTAATAAAACAAGTCTGAGATTCTGGCGCAGCTCTGCAGGGAGCAAATTACTTCTGCGTCTTTGCAGACAATACACGAGAGAGGCAATTTATTAACTTGCGCCCTGTTGGCCTCGACATTAACCTGTATCCCTAAAGTACTTAACTCTTACCCAGGAAACTGCTTACTTAACTTGCATTAGGACATGCAGGGCCGACGCAGGCTTGCTATTCACAGCTTCAAATTCAATTTAAAGGGATCCCTGTTCCAATTTCCTGTAGAAAGTTCCTCCATGTTCTAATACATCAGTGTCAGGAAAAGCGGTCTTTACTTAATTTCTTCTCATTATTCGTACAGCCAGGGGTCACCCAGAGCCGTGTCTCCCGCTTCGGCACCTAACAGCGGGGAGGGGGCTTTTACTTCTCATCTCTTCCAGTGCCAGCTGCTCCGAGGCCTCCCCTCCCCTCAAAAGCTCACCCTTGGAGACCCCTGATCCGCTTCCTGGGGGTCTCTGCACGGTGATGGCTTGTGACAGGGACATTCACGTTTCACTGCCGACGTTTCTAGCTAATTCATATTCTAAAAGGCAGCGCAGAGTCAGAAAGCGGGGAGACCAGCCCCAAGCTGCTGTGTCACCTCAGGCCAAACACACCTCACTTGGACAGCAGCAGGCTGGGCCGGATCGCTGAGACTCCAGTTTAATAAGCCACAGAGCTGTTTTCTCAGAAGCAGCCATGTGAGAAAGCCCCATCATGGGACTGAGAACAGCGGGGCTATTGGAAAGGGGGAGTTCTTGAGCCCTCCAGCTTACCCTCCCCAGAGGTAGCCCCCCAAAATATCCATGGAGCCCACGCAGCCCCCAAAGCACGGGTTGCAAACCGCCGATCTCAACAGGCTCCCAAATAAAATTAAGTCTAGTGCTCCAAAATTGCTTTGCACAAGCAAAACATTCTTAATCAAACTGTAATGGAGAAATAATTCATGCATTTTATTTCCTATTTAATGCATTTATGTATTTTCTACAATGAGCATAATTTTAATAATCAGAAGAAAACACACATTATTAAAAAAAAATAATTCACAAAACTTCAGGAAAAAAACAAGCACCCAAGGCACAGGAAGGACAAGCCCGGACGGCTTGCTTGCGTGCTGCTCCAGCGTCACCCTCCAGCACTAAGTGCTAATGACTGTCATCTCTTCAGAGCAGCAAAATATCAGGAGTGTTTGGAAAAGGTCTGATGAGTCACTGAGCGCTCCGCTCCTCGGATCTCAGCTGCGTCACTGAGCCCTGTGCAGGCTGCGTAAATAATTCATCGTCCTCAGTTGGCCTCAGCTTCAGAGATGGGGGGTGGGGGGTCGGGCGGAGGGGCACGGGAGAGAATGGAGCTGGCATTGAGGGGGTGGGGGGTTCAGTCTTGACCTCCCCACATCTCAGATTTCCTCAGTCCTAACACCCACCACACAGGGCTAAGCAATATTGGAATTCAATATATGTAAAAATGGGTTTTCAGGAAGTGGAGGCATTTTTCAGACCCTAAAGTTTAATTAACTTTACAGAGAAGCCTCGAGAGCCTGCGGGAGAGGAGCGGAGCAGAGGCGATCAAAGGTGGGCCGGTGCGGCCCCGCCCTCGCTGCGGCCCCGCCCTCGCTGCACGCCTTAAGGGCCCACCCAGATCATCACCAGGAGCCTAATCAGGGGACTCCCTGGGTTGTTCCTCAACTGCACACACAGTTCCCGACCTTCCCAGGACTCCCAGTTTCTACAAGAAAAACTCTAGGTTCCCCAACGTGCCTCACAAGGCCCCGGCCCCCCACTACAGGCCATTACCATGACCTCTGCTCCCCGTGCCAGCCCCTCCCCTAGGACTGAGGTGCTGCTCCCAGGGCCCTGGGCCAGCTCCGCCTCTCTCCCACCCCCTCCCCCCTGCCCCCAGGGCCAGCTCAGGTGTCCTCTGCCCCCTTCAGGACTTGCTCTCTTACTCCCCACTCCCCAGCACGCGGTTCGCACCTGCCAAGGGTCCTTCCCATGGCCCATCTTGGCTACCTTGTCTGGACACTGGCACGTACCTCGAGCTCGCGCTCGGGGAGGGACCAGCCACGCAGTCTGTCCCTGCTCCAGTTGCCAGCACCCAGACTCAGTGTACAGGACCTGGGCACGGGGCCTGCTTGGGCGCTAAACTGTGAAACTGGGGTCCCCACCCTTCCTAACGTCACGCTTCCAGGGACGGCTGCCTCCGAAGCCAATGGAAAGGACCGGGCCTGAGCTCCCAGCAGACCGGCGGTCCGGAGGGTCTCTCTGATTTGCACCGACCAAGCAGCCCCCAGCAGCAGCCGCCTCGGGAAGCACCAGCGCCCATCAAATGCACCCAAAGGACACAAGGAGCATCGAGACGGCCGTCGGTTCCCGCCCGGGACCAACTGTCCGGTCCAGAACCCGACAACCGCCACCCAGGGGGTCAGCCTCGCGCACCCAGGCCAAGTGGCCTTCCAGTCCCAGTCTCCCCTGAGTGAGGGACGTGGACAGGGCCTTGAAGCAAAAGCTCTTCTCCACCGCCTCCCGGTCTGTGAGAGCCGTGTGGGTCTGAGAGTAAAGCGGGGCGCAGGGGGGGTAGTTGTGCGTGTCGAAGGAGGACAATTACCCCCAAAATGTGAGCACATCCCAGAGACTCCAAAAGCAGCTTTTTAAGGATCTAGGACCCAAAGCCAATGAAACGTCTGAGCCCTGACTGCGCTTCACCGCAGCCTCTCGGAGACCCTGGTCACCAGTGAGACTGAACTCAGGCTCCGCCGGGGCCACCTTCCTCCCTGGAGGACTTCAGTGAACTCGGGGCCGGGCGTGACTCGCCGCGTCCGGAACTGCGGCATCCCTAGCAAGTCAGGCCCCTCACGCTTCGCGCCTCCGGCGCTGCTCAGCAGAGCCACTCCAGGGCCCACGGGCTAGGAAAGCAGGGGAGGAGGAAAGGCGGGGCCCCGTGGGGCGGGGGGCTGCCGAGTCTCTGCACAGAGCCCCGGGCCTGCCCAGAAATGCCAGCACCCGCTCTGTGTGGGGCAGAGAGCGCAGGAGGGGCAAGACCGGCCCTGACCCTGAACAGCACAGACCGGGGGATGTGCAGACAGGTCAGGGGGCCCGGAGCTGCCGGCACACGACAGGGACTGGAGAGGCAAGGGGAAGGGAATCACAGAAGCTGGATGGCGTGTGTGATCCTGGGCAAGCCCCCCCCCACCCGCCCACGCCACCCCCAGCTCTTCACATTAAATACAAAAACCGCCAGCTTGAGCCTCAACTTCTTCCACTGAGAGGTGGAGACAAAATGCCTACCAGTGACTCTGGAGAAGAGCGGGGCTACCCACGGAAAGATCCCAGCACCGCGAACGCGCGGCCCACAGCGGCTGCCGGCACCGCCGGTCCTCCGCCACTGCGCCGCCCCGCACGCCTGCCGGGCGTGCCGAGAACAGGGCGCCCAGTCGTGCCCACCAGCCGCACTCAGCAGTCCTCTCGGCCTCCAGTCGGGGCAGGTCTCCGTGCTGGGACACACCTCACGCGTGACGACGTGACAACGAGGACGTCCGGCCTCCCTGCTCCATCCTCTGCTTTCCACTTGGGCCCCACCCGCATGTCTGGGCTGGGCCGGGCCGGAGCCTCTAAGCCAGCGGTGTCTAGCTCATTGTCACTGGGGCCACATCAGCCTTGCGGTTGCCTTCGAAGGGCCGAATGTACTTTGAGGACTGCGTAAATGGAGCTGCTCCTTAACTAGGGGCACGGAGCTCAGCCCCGCCGCCGGGTAGAAACACGGTGCCGGGCGAACTTGGCCCGCGGGCCTCGTGTTTGCCACCTGTGCTCTAAGCCTCCTGAGAACGCAAACGTCTGACTCAGTCCTTCGGGTCACAGGGGACAGTGGCAGGCAAGACCACAGGCGTTGGAAGTACACTGTCCTGAACTCCAGTCCCAGCTCCGCCACCTGCTAGTGACATGCTCCCAGGCCCCGTGGTCCCCCAGGCCCCCCACTGCAGGACGGGCGTGCCATCCACATCGCAGCAGTTTCGGGGCAACAGTCACGGACACGGTGCCAGGAACCGCGCTGGGCACACGGTGGGATCTCAGCAAACGGGCGGCGGCGTCGCCACCAAGACTGGGGAGCCGGCCACCTCCAGTTTAGGAGGCCAGGTGCAGCCCGCGACAAGCCCGCCCCAGCACAGCCCCCTTCCACTTGGGGCACTCCGTCGGGCAGGCCAGGACCCAGGGCCACGGGACCGGGCCTGTGCCCCGCCCGGCATCGCGGCCCGGGCCCGTCGTCCGCGCCATGCCCTGGAAGCTGCCGGCCGGCCGGCCGAGCGAGCCGGAGGATGGATGCCGCGTCCAGGTGGAGGTCTGAGGCCGGCCCCCCAGGTGCGGTTCAGTTGGAGGCGTGGCCTGCCGCTCCGGGTCGGCTTCTTAAGGCACCTTCCCTCTGGGCAACAGACAGGCTCCTAAAAAGCCGAGTTGATCAGCCATCCAGTGATGGAGCCCCACCTCCACACTGACTGCGCATTAGCATCTCCTCAGGACGCGTATTCACCCTCAGCTCGGGGAAGGAACCAGGGAAGGAACCAGGGAAGGAACCGGGAGTGGTCGTCACAGACCCCCGACCTCACACAGCAGCCCTGCAGGCCCTGCAGGCATGAGCCCCGCTTCACAGGACAGGGGGAGGGCAGGGGCTGAGGGCTTTCCCTGGGACCCCCATACAGACAGCCACGGCTCCAGAGCAAGTCGGCGCTCCTCCCGGGAGCCCCACGGATCCCAATAACCCCCGGGGTTCCACCTCCAGTGAGCAAGCTCGTGCCTTGGCCAGAGGACACGCTTTCCCTGGCCAGGCAGCCAGGGTGTCCCGGTCCGCCTGAGCCCGGGTCAGCTTTGCTTCCTGCATCGGGGCTTCCAATCCAACAGGGGAGACAAGCTTCGGTCTCCAACAGAAGTGCTGACTGCCCCCCCACTACCACTTATGGGGCCCTTTTGAGGTGCAAGCCCTGGGCAAGGCCAGCCAGTCGTTCACAAACGTGGTGAAACTCGGCCGTCAGTTCCTCGGTGACGGGAGGACCTTCACAACGCAGAGTGTCCTCCCAGGGGGTCTGCCCAGGGCGCTGCCTGGGCTTCGTCCCCCAGCGTCTTACTTCTCTGCTCCCCAGCACGGGGGCCACAGGGCGTCGACAACTTCTCTGCTCGCTTGACCGCCTGACCTCCTCTGGAGGCCGCACAGAGAGAACCATTCGGAGGCACGGAGCCAAGAAAGCTCGTTTCAGCGGCTCTGCGGGAGGGTGGGGGGCCACCTGCAGCCCTCCCAGCAGCTCACCTAGCTAACGTCAGTTTGGAGGTCTCAGCGCCACTAGGCTAGGAAGCGCCTGAGAGATCACAGTCAAGGCTCTGCGTTTTCCAAACAAGAAACCAGAGCCTGAGCCAGCCAGACCCGCTCGGGGGCTCAGCCGGGGAGCGGCAGCTGCGCACCGGACTCCGGCCCCGTGGCCTGCTCATCGCGCTCTCCCGCCCGCGGCCCACCTGCCTGGTCCCGTCCACAGTAATGGCCTGGACAAGGGATGAGTCACTCGCTTGCCCAGATCACACTGTGAAGTCAGAGGGTTGTTTATTTAGGAAAAAGTAGTAACGAGGGAAAGGGGGTGGGGGCGTCTTAAGGAGAGGCTGCCCTCCTGAGCTCTCGGGCAGGAGACGGCACGGGTGCGATTATCCCGAGGCCCCTATGGCTGTCAGGTGTTAGGAGAGCAGCTGTCACCGCCGCTGGCAGAGGGCACCTGGGAAGAACTTGCAAACAGGAAGACTTCCCTCCACTTTCTGAGGGGCAGAGCAACAATTCCCCGGTGCTGCGGAGATCTGTCCCAGGCAGCCGGTGTGATACGGGGGGCTCGGAAGACCCTGTCACTGCAGCGAGCGCCCCCGGGCGCAGCAGAGACACCCGGGTTTTCGGAGCCGCGCACGGTGTGCAGGAGGCTTCCTGGCCCTCCCAGCTCCTCCAGCAGCACCGGCACCTCACAGCCCAGAGGGTCCTCCGCGGAGGAGGGGCTGGGTCCCCCAGGAGTCCGTGCTGACTGACGCCCTAGAATTCCAGGGCTGAACGGCAAGGGCCCCAGGGAGAGGACAGCTGGGCTGCGGGGCAGAGGGCCGGAATCACTCCCTATGATCCCTGGTCCCTTCAGTTCCTTCAAATAAATGCTTTTCTTTCAAAATCAGAGAAAAGGTGAAAACCCAAGAAAGACAAAGTCTGAAGACTCTTTGTGAAAGGACCACCAGAGCCCGTTGGGAAGGAGTGGTCTCAGTTGGGGATGGGAGAGAGCATGCAGAGGGGACGGCACTCGGGACAGCACAGAAGGACAAGGACTCGCCCGGTGGGCCCACGGGGACATGGGCTCCAGGTCACCTCTCTCCGGCTGTGGGAGGGACGCGGAAGCCTAGGGCACTGGGGGAGCAGAGGGGCTCTGCCCCCACGGCACTGAGAACTCACGGGCAGCTGGTCTGGGACTCCAGAAGCAACCAGAGAAGGTGATAAGCAAGAGCATGCTTAACTGGGTGGTGAGAGGGTTCCATGGGAGGCTGAGGCCATTGGGAGGCCGGCGGGGACAGGGACACGCTCCCACCTGGTGGCCACAGGGAGCGAGAGGCCCCGCCCGCCCCGAAACCGGAGCAGCCGCCAACGCGCCCTGGAGGCCCAGAGGAATTATTATTTCAAGACAAAAACTGAATTATGAAATCCGCAAGCAATAATTAGTTTAAATTACTACTTCTACTTGAATAATTAAACGCACTTGTTTTCACTCACTGATGTTTTATTCATTACCATACATCTTTCCTGAAAGTTGTTTTTAACGTGGATATTCTTTTATTTGCAAAGAGCCCACAGAGATTTACCATGCTAATTTTAAACCTTTCTTCTAAAATAAAAACAACAATAACAAAAACACTACAGATTACCATCCATTAGTGGCTGCTGTGTGGGGTCTATCACCAACTTCAGTGGCAGCGACTGGCCAGAAACGCTGTGGGTGGCGGTAAAGTCACTCACACGGCGAGCCGCCTGCCTCGAAGCTCGCCGCCGAGAGGGCAGTGTTTAAACGGGCTCAGACCGGCCCGGAAAACAGAACCACGCGCGTGCAGGAGGACCACGCAGACACAGGCGGAAAGCGCCTTTCCCTCTTCATCACACCCCCTATGAACGAAACTGTTTTCGCGGTTCCACAAATGACGTTTGAACTTTAGGTGTCTCGTTTTTACACCCGGGAGCCCGGGCACCCACAGCAGTAAAGGCTCAAGGTTTTTATTGAGCAAAGTCACCTTTGGGAGTGAGTACAAACTTAAACGCAGCCCGTGAACGGACCCTTCCCCGCTGAGCTCTTAGCTGGCGGTGGCTGAAGGGCAAAACGCCAGCGCCTGGCTGATGCCGACGGGCGGGCCCACGGCAGCCCCCCACACACAGAAAGGGACAACGCTGCCACCAGCCCCACCGAGGCCCGGGCGCTCACTGCCCCCGGAGGGGACCCCAAAGCTACTGGTGCGCGGGCCTGCGGGCGGTCCGCAGCCCCGACACCGCTGGACCACGGGGCCCTCTCCGGTCACGGACACGGCCCGGCACGGCCACCCCAGGCCGAACACCCCGAGGGCAGGCTGCCGGCCTCGGAACTGCCGTGTCCTCCTCAAACCTCTGTCGGGCGAAACCAAGCCTCTGAAGGCTTTCCAAGGCCCCAGCTGTATTTCTCTCCCCCCATCAGCCTTGGAAGGCACCGGACTCCACCCCAGGAGTTCAGCTCAGGCGCAGGGCCCACCGCCCTCGAGCTGCTATGTCGCTCCGGGAGCCCGCGGGCCCGCCCTCCATCAGGTGTTCGCCCCCCTCGAACACAAGGACCTTCAGCTCTCTCTGTCTCAGAGCTGCACCGGTGTGCGGGAGCCACAGGAAGTGGGTCTCTCGGATTCTGAAGTTCCCAAATAAAGAACGGCCGTCCGAGCTGAGTGATGAGCCGAGGCCCCAGCTTGGCCTTCGGAGAATGAAGGGACTCTGGGGGCCATGGGCCAGGGCTCAGAGAATTCTAGAACTCAACACGATCTGCGTCATCATCTTAGAAACATCCGGAAAGCAGAGGCGCTTCTGCCGGGCTTCTGTTTCCGTGGCAACAGCTTCACTGGCCTGCCACACAGAAGGGACTGGAAGACGGAACTGAAACTGGGGAGGGAGGGAGCGAGAGAGGACGGGGCCGGGCGGAAGGGAAGCAGGGGAATGGGGGGGGTCGGCCGGAGGAAAGCACTCTGAAACAGTAAAGCAAAGTGAGGAAGAAAGGACGAGGGGGAGGGGTGGGGGAAGTGACGGGGCGGAGGCGGAGAGGAGGAAGGGGAGCAAGGGCAGGCGGCTGTCAGGGCCGCCACCCACGGCTGTGCTCCCGCGGCACACACAGCGTTCCCGCTTCACTCGTTAAATGCAACACCCTCAGTTACTGCCTCCAGACACACTCAATTACCGACAGACCGCGGGAAGGCGGTGCGGACGCCGCCAGTGTGGGGAGAACAGCCAGACCCTGTCACTGATGTCCACGGCGGCCCCAAGCCCAAGGGGCCTGCTATCACTAGGAGAGCAACACCCAGCTCTCGAGAGGCCTCGGGGGCACGTGAACCCCCTGCTGGTGCTGCTCCGCACGCCACAGGCGGACAGGCTGTGGCACCGCCTGGCGTGCGGCCTGAGCCTGGCTGTGGGGCCTGATGTGCGGTGTCCGCCAGGGGCTGTGAGGGGGGCTGGCTCAGCACAGGGAACTCAGAATAAGTGGCCAGGACACGATTCAGTCCACTCTCCATCCCCCACCCCCAAGAAATAACCATTAAAAAATAATAACCAGCTCTAAATGCTACATGGGATCCCTGGACTGGATCCTGGAAGGAAAAGGGGACCTCAGTGGAAAAGCAGGTAAAACCCAGACCGAGTCCGCAGGGAACGGAGCTGTGATGTGGGCCCCGTGATTCCGCAAAGGCCCCAGGGCCACGCAGGATGTCACCACGGGGGCAGCTGGGCGGCCAGCACATGGGAACTCTCTGGGTTACTTTTACAACTCCTCTATAAAGCTAAAATGATTTTTAAGCTTTAAAAAAAATAACGAGGGCCGTTTAAAAATAAGACTCCTGGTTCCCTAACAATGATTTATCTTTTTCACACAAACCGATGCCCTTGATAGGGTTTAACCACCACAAAGTTTTACTGGAGCGCTGGCTGGAGCGTCCCAGCGCGAGCTGCGCCCCTGCGGCAGAAGGAATCACTGAACTGAAGCGCGTCAGCAGGGCCCCTTCCCCGGGCAGCTGGGATGTCGGGGGGCGTGCCCGGGCACCTCGGAGCAAGGGCTCTGTGCACCCGGAGACCAGCCTCACCGAGCGGCCCCTCCACGGCCCCAGCCTCTGCCCAGTCTGTTTCCTCTGCCCGAAGGCTCTTCCGCCGGGGCTCCAAGGCCCTTTGCCCCTCCCCGGGCCGCCCCCCGAGCCCCGTGGCCTCGTGTTACCCTCCGCCCCACCAGAGCAGTTACATGCTGCCCCGGACCTGTCTGTCCACCTGTCTTTTCCCCGCAGAGGCCGGGCGTGCTGGGAGGAAGGGCAGGACGCCCTGCCCACCTCGGCAGCCCGCTCCCACCCCAGCACCACACCTAGCAGCTCACGCTGTGTGAATTAAACACGGGAGTCAAGAACGCAGGCAATTCTTTTAAGAGAAAATACCAGGAACGGCCTTCCATCTTCTGTTAAAAGGTCAAAAGATTCCATCTGTAAGAATCGAAGACGCAGCCCCTTTGAAAGAAACAGACCGTGTTACGGACGGCAGGTCCGCTCCGCAGACCACATAAGCACCGCACGAGGACCCTCTTCCAACCAGGAAGCTGAGACGCTTTCAAAGGTTTCGGTTTCCTTGACAACAGTACTGCTGGAGACAAGCAGAGAAATAATTAAAAAGTATGTTCCCTTCGCTTCAAACTCTCTGAGTGTTTCTAAGCCGTGACAAACAGGCCACACTCGGCGTGCACAGTGTCAGTCTGGACAGGGCCGAGGGCATGCAGGGGCACCTCCCGGCCACCCGCCCCAGCGACACCTCCTCTTCCCTCGGGGCCGAGGGAAGGACCTGAGCCAAATGCTCCGATGACATTCACCACGGAAACGCCGCCCCCGCAGGCCAGACTCTCCACCGCGCGTCTGAGCAGGGCGCGGACCCCAGAGTGTCGAACCCTGGCAGCGGCTCGTGGAGCTGGGTGCTGGTGTCAGTGCTGGACGGGAGAGAAAGTGGGGTGCAGAGCACCAGCAGCCCGGGCAGCCCGGCCCAGGGCCCACGCGCAAGGGCCCCGGCGTGAGCTCCCCAGGCTGACCTCCACGGAGACCCCCAGGCCTCCTCTCTGGCCACCATCTCGCCACAGGGCAGCTGAGGGTCTCGGCCCCGAGCGCGGCTGGGCCACTCCCGTAGGCTGCACTTGGCCCCTGACCCCGCTCACCCCCGCCCCGGGGCGGCAGCACAGGGTGCGGGCTGCCAGCCCGGGAACGGTGGTCAGCTCAGAGCTGGGGTTCTGTGCCTCCTTCTCCTTTGGGGTGGCTTTTCACGGTCTGTTGTGTTTTAACAGCCTCCCTGTAGTCATCTCTCTTATTGTGAGTTTCAAACCCAGCCTGGGGTCACGATTTATCAGTAAATAATAAAGAAACACACAGGCTGCCAGCATCGGCCAGAGCCCACGACCTCGGAGCGTGCACGCAAACCTTTCAGCGATGCGGAACAGTCGTGTCTTTGACGTAGCTTCCCAGCCCTTGCCAGAGCCTGGCCGCCCCCAGGGACAGCTCCTGCACAGCTTGGAGGTGGGGAGACCGCCCCCCAGGCTCTCCGTCCCGAGGTTCAGGGCGGCGCCGAGCGGCGCAGCCTGGGCAGGTGGTGCCCGTCCACGCACCGGTGTGCCCGCTCTGTCCCGCTCTCCTCCGGGAACAAGGGAAGAAGACAAATTCCTGCCATCGCGGAACCTGCGTGAGCGCGCTTTCCACCTCACGGACGAACCGACAGGCACTCGGGGAGACGGGGGGCCTGGCGTCCCCAGGCAGGGAGGGGACACAGAACAGCCAGCGGAGTGCAGAGCGACCCGGCTCTGTGCGGAGGGGCCCCGTGCCGTCCCACACCCCCCCCCGGCCCTCTCGTTCTCATCTGTAAAACAGGCACAGGGTCGTGATGACGCCAGCTTCCATCACGGTGTGCCCGCAACATGCCCGGCAGCCTCCTAGGAGCTTCCCGTGGGTTCTCCTGCTCAGTCCTCGGAGGACCGAGGTGGACGCTACTGTTGTCCCCACGTCACTGCCGGGGAAACCGAGGTCCCAAGACTTCTCTGACTTTCCCAAAGCTGCACCGTGAGGCAGCGTGGGGCCTGGGGTCGAGTCCGCAGAGGGACTCCTGAGCTCGGCCGACTGCCACGCGCCCCTGCTGCGGGCCCTCGAGATGTGACACCACTGTGGGCCCGCCCCAGCCTGGCCCAGGAAGCAGCAGCTGGCCTCCTCCGCCAACGGTCCTGGCCTGAAACCCACACCGGTCCCCACCCAGCTCCCCTCACCGGACCCCGACACTGGCCCGACCGGCCCTCCCTGGGGCACAGCCGTCAGCACAGGGCGTACCCCCACCCACCAGCTGCTCATTGCATCCTCCAGGACCCAGCCCGGCCTCCCCACTCCCTGAAGCCTGCCCTGTCCCCTGCCCCTAGCGACCCACCCCACTGCCCTCTGGATTCCCGTCCCCAGTGGGGAGGGCCTGTCGCACTCCAGCACGTTTGACCGCCTAACCCCCACAAGCTTTCTCGCCAGCAAGGGGGTGTCTGGTCCCCTCTGGGCCCAGGGCCGTACAGAGCCAGCTCTGCACCAGCGGCCAGAGGGACAAATGACCGGAGGAAGAAAGACGTGGGGAGACCCGGCCTTCTGTTGCGGCCCCTGTGGCAGCACCCAGTCGTCCTCGGGGGCCCTAGCCGCCTGCCACTCAGACAGAGACCCCGAAACAAGGCCTGGGGGATTCACGGACCACACGGCTGCCAGGCCGTCCCAAGCCCAGCACTCTGCGGAGCCAGCGAGTGGGGAGCCCAGCCAGGAGAGCACTCATCCTGAGAGGGCCAGGACGCCCACGGTGGCCGGTCAACAAATCAAGGTCCCCGGAGGTGAAGTGGATTGCAAGGCTCCCGTGCTGAAGAACTCGGCTCTGGAGGCAACTGCAGGACGAGCCCCAGCGTGGAGCTCTTGACAATACCCTCCATTTGTTGGGGCTTTACGTGTACAGAGAGGTCCCCACACCTGGCCCCATCGGACCCTCACAGGCCCATGAGGCAGTCACTTCACAGAGGAGCACGCGGACGCCGGGAGAAACCAGGGCAGGGACGTCCCCTCCTCATTCTGGGCACTCACGGGGCACCAGTCACGGGGCCAGGCTCCAGGGGCCCGGGGAGCGCACTTCCGGGCCAAGTGGGGGCTCTCTCCAGGGCAGCAGACGCCTTTCCAGAAGGGGCCTCGCCCCCCCCCCACCCCGCAAGATTCCCCCGCCTCCCATCCTTGTCCCCCTTGCGCAGAATCCATGCACCGAGGCAGCCAGTTCTGGGTGGCGGGGGGCTCTTCCTCTCACACCGCTGGCCCCTAGAGCAACCCAGAGGCCAGCTCACGCCTCTTCCCCCGCCCCCAGGACCGCCGCCGTGCTCCCCTGCAGCTCCCTTCACCCACCGCAGCCGCACGGCGCGTCTCCAAGGAAACAGGACGTCGCAGAACACACATGAATGAGGGATGAGAATGTGAAGAGAGCAGACGGAAGCAAACAACTTTCGAAGGGTTACCGTGAAAATGTGTTTTAACTTGTGTTTTTGTGCCTTTCAAAACAACACGCCGAGCAGCCAGAAAGAGCCCACTTGTGTGTGCGGAAGCCCTGCACGCCTCCCTCCAGGTGCCGGGGGCGTGTAAACACGCAGGGGAGGGGCCAGCGCGTGCTGCCCGGGAAACTTGCAATGCTGGCACGTGCGCGAATTAGAATTCTAAACTCCGCAGGTTAAAATGCTCTGAAAGCAATTTTGGTGTTAGTCTAAATAATTATAGATCACATTCACTCAGATAAGGGCCTCTGCCCCCTCGGGGCTCCCCGGGAAAATTCTCGGCACGATAGTTAAACTGAATAGTTGGTTATTACGCAGGCTCTGCGGCAGCAGTGCCAACCCGCACGGTCCTCGCGGAACGCAGTCTGACAAGAGACGGATCGGACCCGAGAAAACGTGCGGCCCTCTGACCCCGCAGCTCCACTTCTGGAAATCAACCTGATAGAAATAATCCAGCAGCAAAGGGCTTCGTGCATGAAGATAAACGCGTCGGCATTATCTCTAATAGCAGAAATTAGAAACCACCTAAGTGTCCAAGGACAGCTGAGTAAATTACAGTTAATCAACGCGATAGAGCGCCGTGGAGCGGGGAAAACTGACGGCCCGGGGAAAACTGATGGCCCTCGGAAGCGCAGAGGCCGGGAGGGCGCGTTAGGTGGGCGGGGCGGGCTGCGGAGCTGTGTGCGCTCCGTGAAACACACCGGCCGTGGTGGGGGGAGGTGGACGGGCGGGTGTTAAAAGGATGACCGTAATTGGAGTGTCTGTTGGAGTCGGGAGACTTTTTTGTTATCGTGCGAGGCTGAAAAACCGTCTTCACACAGGGAGGAGGGGAGGTGGGCGGAAGGGGCGGGGGCGGAGGGAGGCTCCGACCCTCCGGGAACAGTGTCTGGTCGCACCGCTTGGAAATCTAACAAACAAAACAAGAGGGGTTGACAACAGCCAGGCCGAACCCACGCACACCCACCAACGCCAGGGCGTGACATTGTTTTCACCAACAGGTGCAACCCCAAAACGCAGGCCCGGACGCCAAGGCGCTCGCACTGCTGGTCCCTGGCCCCCTGCCCGAGGCTAAGGAGCACCTGGAGGAGCTGCTGTCGGTGTGGGTTACAAGCTCCCTAGTGAGCGCATGGGCAATAAAACCGAGGCATCTGGAGCATCGACTGATGTAAAAGTAACCATAATAAACCCATTACGTGTTAGCGTAAAATTTCTGATAAAAAATAAGTACATTTCCCGAGAAAAAAGCTTAGTGCGAGGGCATTGTTTACACTGTTGCCATTTTTCTTCACGGCTGGCTTAATACAAGACAGCTGGGTTCTCTCGGCTGCCCCGGTCTTTAATCTATGGCGACAGCACACACCCCGTGGCCTCGGGAAAGCTCCGTGTGCGCTCGGGAGGGGGTGGGAGTGGAAAGGGCAAGTATCTCCTAGGCACTATTATGAAAACAATTTTCACTCCGCAGACCTCATGAAAGGGTCTGCAGGCCCCCGGGGACGCGCAGACCACACTGAGAACCGCCGCAGTGCATCACAGCAGTAAGAGCCGCTGCGCCAGTGGGGCAGGATTAAAATTACACGAGTGGTTGGAACGCAACTGCTACGTTGAATTTTTTTTTTTTTTTTGAAGATTGGATGGAAACGTGCCAAGAAGGCTCAGTCATGGCCTCTGGGTACAGAGGTGACGGGCGATTTCTTTTCTTTGTACCTTCCTATTCTTTCAGTGGTGTGTGTGTTTCTCTTAACTGTCAAAAACAACACTTCTGTTTTGAAGAAAGGTTCGGGTAGCCGTGGCTTAGCCCTGTGGCATAAGCTTGGTGGGAAGAAAGTCTTTTGAAATCATTAGCCCGCTTCGCGGGAAGGTGGGGAGGGGTGCGGAGCGAGGCGCTGGCCCCTCCTACGGAGCGGACGGGGTCGATGCCTGGCGCGGAGCGCAGTTCGCGGCGGGCGCGCACGCTGCCCCGGGAGGCAGGAGGCCTGGAAGAGATGACCACTGCTCTGGGATGGGGGAGGACGGGTCGTCTCTAAAGCCACGGGAAAATTATGAAGGGAGAGGTCCGGAGATTCGACAGCAAAAAAAAAAAGGGGTTTCATCTGTGGAAAAAAAGAAGCGATAATAATGACACACACACGAGCAAGGGCACGCGTGAGGACGGGTCCACACTGTCGCACGCACGTTGCTGGAGAAGGCGGCGGGAGACTGATGGAGGGAACCACGCCCACAAACACTTGTTCCGCATTAACTCGGGGCAGCCCGGGCTCTACAAGGGCTGCACGCAAGTGAATTCACCTGGTCCTCAAACAAGACATGGTCATATTAGCAAACGTTTAAAGGAGACGTGATTCTAGGGGCAGGGGATGAGGAGACACGGTCGCATTTCCACACAGCCGGTGCCGCAGGCCACAAACAGCGGAGCAGACCTGCAGGACAGGAGGGGACAGGGAGGGGAGCTCGCACCCTGACACGCCCCGGGCCTCCCCCCACTCCTGGCTCAGGCCAGAATGCAAATTGCTGGCTGAGCCCCGGCCGAGGGGGTGCAGATTCCTCTCTGGGACACGGGGCAGCGACGAGAAAGCACCGACGTCACATTTGGGGGTCTCCCGACAATCCCGGCTTCCGGCCTCCTCATCCTAGACAGCACCTGGCTGGGGGTACGCCCCACGGGCGCACACACGCTGCCCTCGGCTTTCTCAGTCCCCCCACCCCCGTCAGAACCAGCAGCAGCAAAGCTCCACCTCGGAACAGACGCGGAACAGAAAGCCGAAGGAGCGAGAAGACACCGGCATTTCAGACAACACAGGGAAACTTCCGCGTAACTCAGGGCTCAGAGAAGACCTCATAAATATGCAATAAAGTTACTTTAAAAAAAAAAAGGAACATGCAGAAAACAAGAAAAGGCTCTTGGAATGTGAACGTATGGTAGAACAGAACACCCTCCTGAACTTCTGTTCTACTTCAGCAGGGAAGTTTACGCGCAGCCCTGGCCGGGCAGTGCAGCCGGTTAGCGCACGGTCCCACACGCCAAGCCTGTGGGTTTGATTCCCGGGCAGGGCCCACACACGCAGCAACCAATGAATGCACAGATAAGTGGAATGAAAAAAATCAGTGTCTCTCTCGCTCTCTCTCCTCTCTAAAATCAATAAATAAGAAAGTTTTAAAAACCATCAGCTGTTCAACAGAAAAATAAAACATTAAGGTTTACAACAGCAGAAAAACGAAATAAAAAAAATTGAAAGAACAAGTGGAGGGAATTTCCCAGGAAAAAGAAAAAAGGCAAAGAGAAAACGAAAGATTTTCAAAAATCAAGCTGAACCCAGGGACACCCAGCCCTCCCGAGAGCGGCAGCCGGGCCCCGAAGTCAGAGCTCGGCAGGGCCGCGGCCGGGGGCCGCCCATCTCTGCACGCCCCTGTCCGAGGGCCGAGGCCTCCCTCCAGGCAGGAGGGTCGGGCCAGGCGGCGGCTCCAGGACCCCTGACGAAGCAGAGCTGTGGGCCACAGGGGTACCAGGTTTCTAGACTGGCCCGCCTTCCAGCCGGGGTCACAGTACCCCACAGGGGGCTGGAGACTGGTTCTCGTCTGCCTGGTCGAGGGAAGGGGCCTCGGGAAGCTGGCCAGAGAAGGGCGTGTGAGGTGGGCTTTCAGGGGTCCTGGGCTGCCCGTACCAGGCTCACTCAGTCGCTCTTCCCAACCGCACCTTGCTGCACTGCCCGGCCACGGGGGGTCCCTTAGCGACTGTCCAGGACAGACGCCTGACTAGAACCAGCAGGAGCTAGGAGACAGGCGAAGACGTTGGAGTGACTCACCCACCCCACCTTTGGGGGGTGAAAATACTGTGGACGTGCCGGGGAAGCGGCCACAGTGTAAATGTGAAACGCTGGTCACAACACCAAAGTGCCTGGGGCCTGGTCAAAACCAGACGCGGGTGGGGAAAAAGGCTGGACAGAGGCGCCCCCTGGAAGAAGGTGCACGGTCATGCTGTCTGAGCAAAGAGTGGGTGGCTACACATCTCAATTTCTGCCATTTTCATTTTTTCCCTCAGTATTTTACTACTTTCATGATAAAACAAAGTTTAAACCTAAATTAACAACTCATTTTTTACAAGAGAAAGAAAAGCCATTCCGGGCACCAGATGGGCAGCTTTAAGACTCTTCCGTGTCCAAGCTTTAAAAGCAGCGAGAAATAATTTACTAGACTGTCTCCACGCCTAAGAGTGCCAATTTTGTAATCTGCATTTTTCAATTACATTAAAAGCATTTTCCCAAACTGCACTATTCTTCCCTTAATGACAAGGGATGAGGCAGGACGAGGCTGGTCCCCGGGCTGTTTTCTGCGGGCAGCGGCTGCAAGCGAAGTTCTCAAAGAGCGGAAAACGCAGCCTGGGCTCTGCCACGCCGTCCTTTTCTTAGTCCTCCTGCAGCCTCAGGTTTTTTCCATGAGGCGCAAGTTTGCACGGCCCTCTGGCAGCCCCAGTGGCCCTGCGGCGGCCTGAAACCCTCACTTCCAGCCCTGGGGCGATTCAGATGACCGAGAGCCTTCACTGCAGGGAGAGGAGCTGTGTTTGGTAAGTGCCACCGGCCACCCCACCTCACCGTGTGCCCTCGGGCAAGAGCCTGGCCCTCGCTGGGCCCCATCAGACAGAGCCAGGTGACCTCGGCACGCGCAGGCAGGCGTACGTGCGTGCACGCACACACCACCCATCCCCTCCTCTCCTTCACCTAATTACCCTGGATGCACAGCTACTCACTCACGCCCCAATTACCCACCGCCCACCGCCGCCCAGCCCTCCCCCCAGCTGTGCGTCGCTTACTTACAATGGCTTTGCCTCGTGCTCGGAATAAATTGCCCATCATCTGCATAATGCTCCCCATCTCCTTCCTCCACACAGCGAATCATTTCTCCATCTCATTCTGCAAAATCCATCAAGAATAATTCTTTCAAAACTGAAATAAACCTTCACTCTGGCACTTGAATCCATAAATTTCTTGTCTTTGAACCTGAGATATATTACTTTCTACAAAGCACATCTAAGATACCCTAATGTAACAGAATACGCTAACAGTGATACAGCAGCTGGATCCTATAATACATAAAAATGTAAATCCGAACCACCACAGAAGTCGCCCCTTCTCCAGGTGCCCCGGCACGCAGCCCCAGGGTTGGAAGCTGGGGCGGGCCTCGGGCACCCCTCAGGGGGGGACATGCTCTCCCACCCTTTATTCTCAGAAGCTGGAGCGCAGAGCGGGGCTGGGGGCGTGCGGTTGGACGGCCAGCTTCCCACCTCACCCCCACCGGTTGGCGTGCGGGCAGCTCCCTTGGCCTCCTCGTGCCCCCGCCGGCACGTCTGTGTGGCGCGGATAAGGGCGGCCCTTGCCGCAGGCCTGCCGTGAAGCCTGGACGGCACTTTTGGGAGTCGGCCTGGCAGGTGGCGAGCGCTCGGGGACAGTGAGCTCTCTCCACCCTCTGCCCCGGCCTCACGGCCCCTCGGCAGACACAGCGCTGACCGGCAGCATGGGGGGACCTCGATCTGAGTGCTCACGCTCTGGCACAAAGCCCTTTCTTTCGGATGCACAAGAGAAGGGGGCCTGGACCCGGCCGAACCTGGCGCCGCCCTGGCCAGAGGAAGGTGGGACTCACTCCCCTGAGCCTCTTCAGGTGTAAACCGCTCCTCCCTGCAGCGCCCGAGGCTCAGGCAGAAAAGGCTGTGCGAACCTGCCGACACTTGCACGAGATCAGTTTGGGCACGGGGACCCAGCCCTGCAGCCCGTACCTCCCGAGGGTGCGGTTAGTGACGCAGTCCATGAAGAGCATGCGGGTAAATGGCCTGGTGCAGACAACACCAAAAACTTTGAGAGTATCTATCTCAGGAACACCGGCACTGAAACTCCTGAAAACTATGTGTCTACAGGCAGACTACAAAAAGATTCACGAGAGCGAAAGTTCCATCAAGTGGAAGTTTCTAACTTGTCTTTTCTCTAGCTTGTAAACTAATCAACACAGGTGCAGAGGAGTTAAAACATCGCCTTCCATGTCTTTCCCACAGCAACAACCCCAGGAGGGAGCCGTTATCCCCATTTTACCAATCAGAAAACTAGGGGATCAGAGAGGCTAAGTGCTTTTCTGAAAGTCACACAGCTACCCAGCGGCCGTCATGGAACGGGAACCCAGGGGTCTACTGTAACAATGCGCCGAAGGTTTGCCAGTCTACTCAGGCTCCACTCATCACCCACAAAGGCTTTATTTAGCTGAAGCCCATCTCAACGGCATCAAGGCGGCAAAAAAAGACAATATTTACATACAGCTGTTTGCTGAAGGACGGACTCTTTAAAACAAAAGCAGGACGTGACAGGAAACGACATGGAAAGAGCAAAGTTTGGAGTCTGAGAAGCCCTAAGAACGTTGGGGAAAAGTTTTCTTCAAGGACAAAAATCCCCTTACAAACAGCACGAAAAATGGAGGGGTGCTCCGAACCGCAACCACTGCGCAGGCGCATCGTCCGACCGCGAGCTCCCCGGGGCCAGCGAGGTGCCCGCTCAGGGTCAGGCCTGGCAACGGTTCTCTTTTAATCTTCATGCTTCACGTTTTCTGCGTTCTCAGAGTTTTTCACAATCACCGTCTATTACATTCATGATCAAAAAGGAAACGTTCATGTTTAAGTGTTTGAAGGGAGCTTGTTATTGAAAGAACTCCCCGAGCAGATCCTTTCGCGCAGCAGATAATAAACCGCCTCACTCACGCTGCGTCTGTAACCCCGGGTTTCAGAGCTCCAGGCCTTCACTCAGGGCAGCGGCCCCGGGAGCGAGAAGCCCCCCTCCAGAGGGGCCGCGGGCAGAGTGCCGCCTTCACGGGCAGCGGGTATGCAAGCGTGCTGAGCCCCACGGGGACCCGGGGGACGAGAAGAGCACACGGCAGGCCCTCGGAAGGGGATCGCAGCTGCGGGAGCAGAGGCAGCCGCAGGCGGGGACAGGCGGGGATCGCTGAGCAGGAAAGCAGGGCAGCGGTGCGGAGTTATGAGTCATTGTTTTATTTTGCTTAATTTCTCAAGCTGTAAATTTTTCAAAAACTAATAGAAGCATATTTTACAGCTCACAGAACAGTTAGAATATATTAAAAGAAGGGTCTTTCCACTATAATGTGCCCAACTGAAACAAATTCCAAAGCTACGTTCTAGGGAGATGAAGGAACTGGCACTCCACGTTCTTTGGATTAATCAGATGGATTGTGTTGTTTTTCTCCTGATCAGAAAAAAAATTGTATTTCTGTAACTGTTACCTTGAACCAAGGATTCTTCCAGATTCTAGAAGCTTGCAACGAGGGGCTTATACTCAGTCTTACTGTGCCCCCTAGTGGCAAATGGGATGTATGCACTTAAAACACAATTCTTTCCCTAAGGCTGGAAATAAAATTCAAAAAACAAAATTTAAATTTTTACTGATCACTTAACATGTACAAAACCTTGTGCCAAGTGCTACAGAGAATACAAAGGCGGGTCTGGCCAGATCCCCTGCTCACGTGGCCTGAAATCCACACAGTGCAGCAGACACGGTCCCGTGGCTGCAGGTAGAACGAGACGCCACCGCACGCTAAGGACAGAATTCCAGGACAGAGCAAGAACAAGAGCACACAGGAAGTGCCTACTCTACGTCAGACACCACGTAGTGATGCACACCCAATGTCACTTGTTTTTCACAAAAGCCCAGAGAGGCATGTGTCAGCAGCTCCACTTTACATATGAGGCCCGTCCGGAAAAAGCCCAGCCATTGTTAATACAACGAGGACGGTGTGCGTGACGTCGATGGAATGGCAGCCACAGAGAGTGGACTGGAATGCGCGTGCGTGACCAATGACACCCTCACGGTACCTGTCAGCAGGGGCAGTGGGTGCTGCTGAGTGAGCACGTGTACTTGGTGGCCGTCACCCTCAAAATGACTGAGTGAGGAGAGCAACGAATCTGCATCAGATTTTGCGTTAAGCTCGAACATTTCTCCACAGAACCTGTTCGGATGATTCAGAAGGCCGCAGCTGTGGGCAACTGGTGACTGGCAGCTTCATCATGACAACGCACCCGCTCATGCCTCGAGTCTCGTGCTGAGTTTTTTGGTGAAACATCAAATCACCCAGGTGACTCAACCCCGCTACACCCCAGATTTGGTGCCCTGTGACCTCTGGCTCTTCCCAAAACTAAAGTCACCTTTGAAAGGGAAGAGATTTCAGACCGTCGATGAGATTCAGGAAAATACAACAGGCTAGCTGATGGTGACTGGGAGAACTGTGTGAGGTCCCAAGGTGCCTACTTTGAAGGGGACTGGGGCGTCACTGTCCTCTGTGCAATGTTTCTTGTATCTTGTATTTCCTTCAATAAATGTCTCTATTTTTCATAATACATGGCTGGATACTTTCTGGACAGGACTTGTACACCGGTTGAGGGTCAGAGAAGTTAAGTAACTTGCCAGAGATCACACAGCCAACCAGTGGCAGAGGAAGGATTCAAACTGAAGTGTTGTGTCCCCTGCCCCAAAACTCTTCCCTCCTTCCTGATCTAGTCAGGGGGCAAGAAGGCACTCTGGCGGATTTTAACCAAAAGGCAAGGGAACAGCACCCTACAGAAAGGAGCACAGAGTTGGGGGGTGCCCCCTGCCTGTTGTACCCACCAGCTGCCCTCCGCCCAGGACTAGGAGGAAGCAAGCAGGGACCCCTGCCTGCACCCACGGCCCTGCCCCGCCTCCAGACCCAGTGTCCACACGCCTCCTGTGCCCACTTCCGTCACACGCCAGACCACAGACCCCCAAGGCCCACCACCCCGCCCATCCTCTGGCACCACCTGCCCAGGGCTGCCAGCTGCCCGCCAGGCTACACCCGAACCTGATGGCCCAGCCAGGACCTCCCCCTCCCGCCCCCAGCCCAGCCCAGCGAACCCAGTGCCCTGTCTGTCTGGGCCCGGGCTCCCCCAGCCCCTGTCACAAGGCTTCCCACTGAAAAGTCACTCCACATCGATTCGCCACATGCCTCTGTCACCACAAACTCCAACGCCTCCAAGCAGAGGGTGCCCCGGCTAACAGTGTGCATCCGGGGCTTCTAACAGCCCTGGCTGTCGAGGCACCACAGCAGGGGAAGAGTCGGGAGACGCTGACCCCAGCAGCCAGGACGGCAGCCACGCTCCGCCCCTGGGGCACCTCCGGTGCCACCCCTGCAGCCTCGCCACGAGGGACAAACAGTGCCGTGGACAGGGCTCCCGGAGGCTGCTGCGCCGAGCAGCACACAACAGCTCCTCGAGACAGGTGGGCACAGCCACCATGTCCAGGCCCGGCCCGCCCAGGGCGGCCACCAGCAGAAGGCCCTGGACCCCAGTCTCAGTGAACCAGTGAATCGCCCCTAGCACAGAGACGGTCCCTCTGCCAGAGCAGCCTTCCCAAACTGTACAGACTGCGCCCTCTTCTGGCCACATGGTATCACAGCTAGTTGGCCGCCCAGGGCCCCTCCATGGGGGGGGGGGGGGGGCACTCAGTCACCTGCTCCACAGCACCCACTACACAACTGAACAAACACAGCGCCCCAAATCAGTGGTTTCACTCAGACACTCTCCATCCAAAAACCTGCATGGGGACGCCTCTGCTCAGGAAACCTAAACATTCCTGGCCTACGGGATCCAAGCAGGGCCCGCTGAGCCCCCACTGGTGCAAGGTGCGAACTAACCCCACGGGGCTCCAGGCCTGCCCCTCACCATCCGGAGACACGATCCCATGGACAGGCGGGCAGCGGGCACCCAGCAGGGCACACCTGCCGCCCCGGCGTCCCTCCACCCATCTCTGCGCACGGCCACCCAGCCTGTCCTTCAAGACCCTTCTGTCAGGGTCTGCCACCTGCCCCCACCCTCCGGGGGACTAGAAGGGGGCTGCCCGCCTCCCTCGGGCGGCCGGCCTATAACCACACTGCGCCCCCCAGACCCCCACCACGTGTGCGGCATCGGGCCGGGGTTTCAGAATCCGGCACCTGGGCACGCGTTCCACCTGACAGGCCCCAGCCATGCAGAAGCTTGTTCTGCCGAGGCAGAAACAGGTTCAGAGCGGTCAAGTGCTCTGCTCAAGGTCACAAAGCTGCTGGGGTGGAAGCAAACCCCAAGCCCGGGTCATTCTGACCGCAGCCCCATCAGGGGCCTGCCAGACACCGCCTGGCCCGGCACGGGCCCCATCCGCACCCTCCAGGGGCTCAGACTCTCCGGAAGGAGCGCCGAGAAGCCCCAGGGCCGGCCCAAGCACGTCTCAACGCACACCAGGACACCAGGAGCCTCCGAGCAGACTCCCGATGCCCAGCCGCCCAGGAAGAGCCCCGAAGAGCTGCGTGCAAACCCCCGGGCTCCAGACTGGAGACAGCACGCGACACCGTCCCCAGATAACTCCCCCAGCCTTGCCAGAACAGGCCACAGGCAAGTCGGTGCGGAACTCAAAGCAGCCGCTCAAAAATGACACCCAGCGGCCAGCCCACCAGAGGCGTCACTGCGGTGGGCGTCCTGTCTTCACCGCGGAAGCTGCCTCCTGAGGGAGGGGGTTCGAACGAGAACTGGCAAACAGTGTCCCGGGCAGGCGGGCTCCGGAACCCCGAGGACACGGAGGGAGGTCCATCTACGTGGCATCACGGAGCACCCGCGGGGCGACTGCCCTGTGCCAGGGGCTCTACGCGCGTTCCTCCCACAAGATCCAGACCCGGCCAGGACTCTGCCTTTCCCAGAGGAGACACCAGACGCGGAGGGGACACCTCCAGCCAGCTGACCAGCTACTGCCAGCTCCAACTCCAAAGCCATTTTCTTCCAGGAAGCTTGGGTTCAGCCCAAATTTATTGGGCCCCCCACTGCACACCGGTGCAGTGCTAGGTGGCCAGGTGCCACGGAGAGTGAGGGGGACTCAGTGCAGCGCAGAGGGGCCGGAGGTGGGTTACAGGCACGCACGACGCACCTGCTACACTGCACACCTGTGGGGCTGGGGCCTGCTCCCAGCCGGTCTGCGTCACTTCAGTGCCAATTAAAACACACAAACACCCACAAGCCCTGGCCGGTGTGGCTCAGTGGACTGAGTCAGCCTGTGAACCAAAAGTCTCCGTTTTGCACTCAAAACCATGGAGATTGAATAGCATGCTATTAAACAATGAAATTAGGGAAGAAATCAAAAAGTTTCTGGAAACGAACGAAAATGAACTCACAACAACCCAAAATTTATGGGACACAGTGAAGGCAGTCCTGAGAGGGAAGTTCATAGCGATACAGGCCTACCTAAAAAAGATAGAAACATTTCAAACAAACAGCCTAACCCCACATCTACAAGAACTCGAGAAACAACAACAAAGACAGCCCAGAGCAAGCAGAAGGAAGGAAATAACCAAGATCCGAGCAGAATTAAATGACATAGAGACTAAAAGCACAATTCTAAGTATCAGTGAATCCGGGGCTGGTTCTTTGAAAGATAAACAAAATCAACAAGCCTTTAAGCAGGCTCATCAAGAAAAAAAGAGAGAGGATCCAAATAAACACAATCAGAAATGAAAGAGGAGAGATCACAAGTGATACCACAGAAATACAAAGGATTGTAAGAAATTACTACGAAGAACTGTATGCCAAGAAATTTGAAAACCAACTGAAATGGACAAATTTCTAGAAAAATATAATCTTCCAAAACTCGGTGAAGAAGCAGAAAGCCTGAACAGACCAATCACAGCACATGAAATTGAAGCAGTAATCAAAAAACTACTGACACACAAAGGCCCTGGACTGGATGGTTTCACAGATTTCTACAAAGCATTTCAGGAAGAGCTAACCCCTATCCTTCACAGACTATTCCAAAAAGTCCAAAATGATGGAAGACTCCCAAACTCTTTTTATGAAGCCAGCATCATCCTAATCCCAAAACCAGATAAAGACACAACAAAGAAAGAAAACTTCAGGCCAATATCGCTGATGAACATAGATGCTAAAATCCTCAACAAAATACTGGCAAACCGCATCCAACAATACATTAGAAAGATCATACACCATGACCAAGTGGGATTCATCCCAGGGATACTTGCAAATCAATAAACGTAATACATCACATAAAAGCAAAGACAAAAATCACATGATCATATCCATAGATGCAGAAAAAGCATTTGATAAGGTACAGCACCCGTTTATGATAAAAACACTCAGCAAAGTGGGAATAGAAGGAGCATTCCTCAACATAACACAGGCCATATATGAGAGACCTACAGCCAACATCATACTCAATGGGCAAAAACTAAAATCTAAGATCAGGAACAAGACAAGGCTGTCCACTTTCACCACTTCTATTCAATATAGTACTGGAAGATTTAGCCACAGTGATCAGACAAGAAAAGGAAATAAAAGGCATCCAAATCGGAAAGGAGGAAACAAAACTGTCACTGTTTGCAGATGACATGATAGTGTACATAGAAAATCCTATAGACTCGACCAAAAAA
>CM052538.1:191756644-191808505 GCA_028533065.1 Trachops cirrhosus | reverse complement strand
CTATATCCTAAGAACCCTGAAACACCAATCCAAAAGAACCTATGTACCCCAATGTTCATAGCAGCACAATTTACAATAGCTAAGTGCTGGAAACAACCTAGGTGCCCATCAGTAAATGAATGGATCAAAAAACTATGGTACATTTCACAATGGAATTCTATGCAGCTGAAAGAAAGAAGGAGCTCATACCCTTTGCAACAGCATGGATGGAGTTGGAAAGCATTATGCTAAGCAAAATAAGCCAGGCAGTGAAAGACAAATACCATATGATCTCATCTTTAACAGGAACCTAAACAACAAAACAAAGAAACAAGTAAAATATAACAAAAGACACTGAAATGGAGGATGGGATGTCAGTGACCAGAGGGGAGAGGGGAGGGAATTTCAGGGGAGAAGGGAAGGGTTTACAGGAACAAATATAGAGGACACATGGACAAAACTAGGGTTTAGAAATGGGAGGGAGGAGGGGATGGATGGGTGGGTGGGCTGGGATGGGAGTAAAAGGCAGAAAACCGTACTTGAACAACAATTAAAATTAAAAAAATAAAAATAAAAATAAAAGTCTCCGTTTTGATTCCCTGTCAGGGCACTTACCTGGGTTGCGGGCCAGGTCCCCAGTAGGGGGCGTGTGAGAGGCAACCGACTATTGTTTCTCTATCTCCCTTTCCCTTGCTCCGAAAATAAGTAAAATTTAATAAATGAATAAATAAATAACGATGAAGAAACAAGTTTCTGTGTAAACTAGAAGTCTGCAGCAGGGCACCCACCGTCCTCTGGGGCCCGGCCCCTCGCCCCCACCAGGCCCCTGAAGGCCTCCATGCTTAGAGCCAAGGATGCCCCACCATCCCTCCCCAGCCCCTTCACCATGCACCCCTCTGCCTCCTGCAGGCCTCCACCAAGCCGTCCCAGGCTGGCGCGCCATGCCTCCCACGCGACTCCCGTGGCGCTTCTGTGTCCGGCTGGGGGTCTGAGCCCAGCACTGTGAGTGCCTCCCACGTGGCCACGACCCCACCACACTGCGCCTGCCCGGGGTCCCCCAGGGACCCGGCTTGCTCACCTCTGCACCCTGCATCAGCACAGTGCCTGGCACCGGGCTGGCACCTCTCGGCGTGCCGTGGGGGTCACAGAGGAGGCCCCGAGGCCCCAGGGCTTGGCCCTAGGCTGCTCTCCTCTCCCGCCGGTGGCTCTCGCTCAGTGACCTCACCCCCGTGGGCTGCAGCGTGCCCGGACGACCTCAGCGCCCCCACAGGGGATAAGGACTCACCAGCGTCCTCTGGCAGCCTGGGCGAGGCAGTGCCAGCGAGGCCTGGGACAGAAGGGACCGATGATCCGGGGGCCCCGGGAGAGCCCTCTCCTGAATACAGCGAAGAGCACTACAGACATTCCCAGGAAGACGTGTTCGGCCCCAGACCCTGCACCACTGCTTTGAAGAATCAAATATCCAGCAGCTCACCCTGAGGATATCCGAGAAGAGCAGTTCCACTCACATCTTACCTTGAAGGTTTTATCCATAGAAGCGGAGAGAAACATGTGGCTCTTCGAAAAGACTGGACACCACTGAATGCTGTTGACGGGGCCCCGGTGGCCTCTCAGGTAGAAGAGCACCCTCCTGGAGATCTTGGTTTCTTTGTACGGCGTGTCCAAATACGGCTGAATGAACTCAGACACCCGGGGCTCCACGCAGAGCGGGGCCGGGGGGCGCCCTGCGGGGGGACCCTTGGCTTCCGCAGCTTTGCTCTTGCCTGTTTCTGGGCTCAATGCCTGCAACTGTCTCAGCCTTTTTGGGGTATAAGGCACAACAGAGTCCTCACACCTTTTCTTCTGAAGAGAGCTGCCTTGTGTACCTGGGGTTCCAGACTGGGTTCGGGCACAGAAAGGGGGTTCCAGGGGGTCGTAAGTTCCCCAGGAGTGTTTCACCTGCTTAACCAGGGCCGCTGCCAGGGGCACGTGGCCAGCAGGGACGTGACTGAGCCACAGGGAAGCACGAGGAGACTCGCTTGTGGCGCAGGTGACCTCAGGCTCTGTCCTGGGCCACTGTAGCCTCTGGCTGGGGCAAGACCCCGGGTCACTTCTCCAGAGCCGAGCCAGAGGGAGACGGGGGCCGGCTGGGTCTTCAGAAGAACGGTGCTTTGTGGGCAGTGCGCCCCCTTCCATCCCGCCCAGGGCTCCCGTTGCGGAACCCTGGCCACGCGCTTGGACTGCATCGCAAGCGTCTCCCACCTGGCCGGCGGCAATGACGCTTCCCGCGGGCTCGCTCTCAGCCTCTGAGTCCGAGTCATCATAAGCCACCAGCGAAGCCATTGAAGACAGGTTCTTGCTGTCCTTCGAGCGCCAACTACCTAAGACCAAACAAAGCCAGGTGTCAGGACTCGGCACGGAGGCACTTTGACCGCCACGCAGAGGCAAAAGAAAACGTGCCGTCTGGCAAGTCCGGGGCGGAAAAACCCATAAGAACAAACACATAAAATATGAGGGCTCTTCCACACACCAGGCAGGATGAGTTAGAGGATGTCTTTTTTAAAATGAAGACTGTGGAAATTTGGGAATAAATTTAACAACAAAAAATAAGCAAGACCTACATGAGGAAACTAAAGCTTTATTGGAAGATATAAAACACCACTTTTGGGTGAAGTGGCAGCATGTCGTGTTGTTTCGCTTCCATCGGTGTTGTGACAAGGGGAAAAGAAAAAAAAAGATATAAAACAGAACCTGACTAACCACAGACATGGCGCCTGGACAGAGAGGCTCAGGACTGTACAGGTGCCTTTTAGTGCGACTTCCAGATGATGCACCACAGAACTGTACACCCGAAACCTGTGTAACTGTATTAACCAATGTCACCCCAATACAGTCAATAAAAAAGAAAAAAAAGGAGGGACCAGGAAGGCCAGCCAGCTGACCCAGATGCTGACGCTTTTCCACCACAAAAAAAGAAACGGTCGGCAGGTGATAAGACAGCTGTTAGCAACATAACAATGTATCAAATGAACACGTGTATCCCTTACAGTTAGCAATGTTATATGTCAATTACATCTTAACCAGAATAAAAAATAAAAGAGAAATAATAAAAATAAAGACGCCTTTGGAAAGGCAAGTACGAATTTAAACACGTGTAGTTTTCACTGCAACATCCCCGCAACACAAGCACCAACACAGGCGCGCAGAGACAGGCGCGTGAAGACGGCCCGCGGCGTGCTCCTCAGCCTTTCCGTCGCAGGGAAAAGGTCCGGTCTGAAAACGCTGAAACGGAAAGACGTCACGAAGCCGCCGGCGGGGAAAGCGTGCCGCCCTCGGCTCTGCCTTCTCATCGTGCTCCAGTCCTTGTACTCTCTCTCCCTCGAACACTCCCCACCCCCCATATCCCACTTCCACTGTAAGCCAGTTGGAGAGAGAGACCCACAACCCAAGGCGAAGGTGCCCGAGGGTGTCACCTGAATCTGCCCGCTTCACTCCAACACGCACTCACACAACGGTGAATGTCCCCGTTCTAAAAAGCTCCTCCTGAAATGCTGAACCATCACACACGATGAAACTGTTGCCAACTACTTTCTAGAAAGAAATATTCCATCTGGAGTTCAGTTCTGTGCTGTTAACAAGTACCCTCAAAAGGAAAACAAGGATGCAGGACACGTCCCATCCTGGACAGCAGAGGGCGCGGTGGAGCAGCATGGATAGCTCAAGCAAGGACTGACTGCAGAAAGCCAGGTGGGCAGCTTAATAAACCATGCAGGTGCATTAAGGCTGGCGCCAGAAGAGTCCTTCCGGGTCATCTGCCAAGCCATTTCAGACAGCCTGTCTCCCCTTAGAAAGTGAGTTTCACATCCCCTGGTATCCAACACCCCACCCCTTCCACACCTTCCCCTCAAAGGGTGCCATTCCCCCTAAACAAATTAGGTCATCTGCCTCCTCCCAAAATCCTACCTCCACTTGCAGCCTAACCCACACACAAGGCCTTCATCTAAAGAAAACGTCTACAATGACCCTGCCCGTCTCAAATAGGAATATAACATAACGGACTAACCATAAACTCACAGAGCGGAGCCCTGTGGATGATTTGGCACTTCTGTTCTCTCAGCGCCATTCTGAGGCCCATCCTGATCAGACATCTCAACTCCTGGGCACACCATCCCGTTCCTTCCTGTCAAGGGGAACCGACCGGGTTCCTTCCCACCACCAGGGCGCCATTAGGATTCCCACCCACCCAGTCGTCCACAGTGGGTGGCTCACAGGAGCCCACGACTGGAATTAAAGGCAAGGTCTACAGCAAAATATCAGAGCGCAGCAGGGCTGGGGCCCACTGGCCCCACTGCCTAACAAGGCAAGGCGGCAGGATGGAATGGACACAGGAAGGCGGACAACAGGACAGGGACCCCGATACTGTCCGCTTCATGCACTTCCCATTCACTCCTTCTGCAAACCCCGCAGGGCGGGCTACTCGCCAAGACCCACACTAAACCCCAGGGACACCACAGTGAGCGAGCGAGAGTAAACCATGCCCTGTGCTCCCCATGCGCACCCACATGCCAGAAGGGAGACACAGATCATAATCAAGTGAAATGGGGGATGTCAGGTGGTGAGAATTCCTAAGGAGGGAAGTAAAGCTGAATACAGGGGGGAGTGGGCATGGGGTCGCGGTTTCCTATAGGGAGGCCAAGGCTGGCCTAGAACAGGTGGCATCTGAGTGATGTTCAGGGGAGGTGAGGGAGCAGATGATGAGAAGCAACAAATCTATTCAAACGAGGTCAGAAAGAAAGAGGCAAGGATGACAAAGAAAGCAGGCAAAAAATGGAGAAGACTGGGAGCCATTGGGACAAAGACAAATTTTTAGGGGAAAAGTATTTGCTGCCTTTTATGTTTTTAAGGCAGAAGGGAAAAATGGGAAATGTTTCATGGAAAGACGGGGTGATTAAACTTAAGAGGAAGAAGTACCGCGAGAAGAAAAGGGGAAGGTCATGGGAGAAATGAGACTATGGAAATATGGAAGGAGGGAGCGGCAATGACCTTCACTGGCGTGTCAGCGGCTCGAGGGCAGGACCTTTATCGTGTTTTGTTCACTTTTTGATCCCCAGCACCTGGTGGGAGGGGGAGCACAGAGAAAGTAAAAAAATCGGATATTCTCATTCAGTTTCCTGATCGCCCACTCTGTGCCAATCCTTATTATGGGTCTGGTGTGGGCAGAGGTTCAAGACAAAACACGGACCCTAGGCCGGAGGCCACACAGTAATGAAGACAACAAACAAGATACGACCAGAGGCGGGGTTTGAAGGATGAATAGGAGTTAGCCGAGCTGTCATGAGAGAGCGGTGAGGATGGCCTAGAACACAGCGCGTTCGGGAAGAACCGGAGAGGAAGGACTGGACAGCGGCGGGGAAAGGTCCACACTGAAGGGCGCGGGGCACTCCGGCCGCCACCGGGTACCAGCAACCTCCCGCCCCAGGCCCGCCGCTCACCGCACACACCGGAAGGGCTCGGTCTTCCCGGAGCCCCACCCGCCTGCACTCCGCCTCCCAGCTCGTTCCGCTGACGCTAGGACCGCCAACCAATCAGCGGTAGCCTCCATTCCTCTTCCCCCGCGCAAACAGCCAATGAGGCGCAGTCGTTTCCGGAAGTTGTTCCAGCCGGACGCCGTTTCCACGGACGCCCGGGAGGCTGAACCGGTGCTGCTGAGCGCTGACGGCCCGCATGGGCTGGTAAGTGAGGGAATGTGGGGGGGAGGCCGGGGCGGCGCCTGATGACCTGGACCTCCTGGAGCCGCCTGCACCCTAGGGTCCTCTGTGTCTTCCTGAGAGCCCGGCTCGCTGCCTGCCGGTTCTGGCACCACCACGCCCCTCGCGCCCTTCTCCGTGCGCCCCCATCCGGCCTGTCGCCCACTCCGGCGGGCACCGACCCTTCATCTCTCCCACTCCCACCCTTTTCTCAAAGCCAGGGTCTTTGCCTATAGTATCGCACTTAGCCCCCCTCCACGGTAAAGCTGGCAGGCTCCTTTATGCCCACTTCACAGGAGAGGAAACCGAGGGTGAAGCAGAGAGGTAATCTGACTTGCCCAAGGTCTTGAAATCAGAAGGTGCCAAAGCTGGCTTTAAAACCCAGGTCCGTGTGACCCCAGGTTCCTGATCTTTCTGCTGCACTGCTCCGCTTCAGTGCACGACAGTCGCGGGGACATTCCAGGGTGTTTGGGTGGGGAACGGGAAGAGGGCGGAAAGGTTATCCCGAGGCCAACGTGGGGAATGCGGTGGCTGATGCAATGATTGGACTCTCCATGCAATGCAGTGAAGGGCTGGACTCTCAAAAAGGTTTCATTGGTCGCCGCCCGCCCCCCTCACCCCTAACACGCACACCACCCACCCCTGATTGGGCAGTCTCATCAAGGAAGTTGGTCAAGAGTAAAGTGTTGGTGAGAAACAGGGTGGTTTCTAAGAAACCCCTACGGCAAACAGTTGAAGGGTGGGGTAAAAAAAAAAGGCTTTTTTCAAAAAGGAAACTGAAAGAAAGAGGGGAAACAGTATAAAAGAAAAGCCCAGCTGCTGAGAGCAGCCTCAGCTGCTCCAGTGGCCGCCTCTGCAGTGCCTCCCACAAACAACCCAGGTAAGTAAGTACTGCTGTCTTCGGGTAGGCTTAGCTTCGTAATATTTTTACCAGCCTTTTACCAAAGTGCTGGAAAACTTGGCTTAAAGAGCAAGAGGCTGTCTGAGAATCAGAATGTTGGGCATTTTATTTCGTCCCATTGACCCATAAAGTCCAGGTGATTCCCAGCTTCCCCGGGGATGGAGATGCTGGGAGAGCAGCTATCCGGAATCATGGCTTGAGTTTTAGCGTCTTCGTGTTGGCTGTGATATTCCTCACTGAGGAGACCCCTTAAGGAGCCAGCATCCAAACATACTGGCATTCTCACTATGATACTCAAAAATACCTTATGTCTGACTTCGTAGAGATTAATGTCTTCTTTGCTTTTTAAGGTAATGTTCATTTTATTATTTGGAGAGAAAAATATTCGGGGTTTCTGAAAGAGAACGTGAGCGTAATTTGTTCCGAGGGTGGAGGTGTTAGAACTCCTTGCTCTAAAGAAGCCATCTTCTTGTCCTCTGGGAACTCGAGAGTCCGAGGCCCTTGTCGCCCACGCCCTGCATCCAGGACGTGAAGGATGGTGTCCCACCCCTGGTTTTCCAGGCACCCGGAAACTCCCGGGTCACCGTTCCCAGGGCTCCGGAGTTGGCTGTCTTGAGGCCGCCCTCGCCCCAAACGGCAGGACCCTGGCAGGCCCCGTGTGTTCTGAGCTGAGCTGCGTGCCGAATTACAGCCCTGCGTTTTCCATGGAACATTCCGTAATTATTCTTTTCATCCCAAAACCACACCCAGTTTCTTCGAGTGCCTGGTGTGCGCCTCCAGAACAACGGGACCTTTCAAATGAGCACAAGGTTCAAGTCTTTGAAAGGGGAGTTGAGAGTCAGCTTTGAAGAGCCTTGTCGCTTTCTCTCTAAGGTGTGCTGTGACCCCCTAGGGAGTATGCCAGGTTGGTCTTCGTACTCCCAGCGCTTTGTTAGAGGAGCTGATAGATGGCTTCACAGATTGTACCTTCACTTGTTTTAAGTTGTAGTCTTGGTTGAATAGATGAAGTAATTTTCCCTTAACGTTACAGTTTATGGGGTTACCACGTAAGACAATGGTCCTTAGCCCTTTAGCCTTTGAAAAGAAAATGAAACCTGGATACTCTTCTGGGAACACTGTATGTACGGATGTGCCTGCCAAGTAGTGATGAAATTCCAGAGTTCCAAACTCCAGGTTAAACACCTCTGACATCAAACTTCATTCTGAAAGTCAGTTAACAAACAAATGAAGGAGGATGCCCTGGCTGGGTATCTCCATGGGTTGGAGCATCGTCCGTGCACCAAAAACAGTCACAGGTTTGATTCCTGGTCAGTGCACGTGCCTAGGTGGAGAGTTCAATCCCCAGTCGGGGTGTGCAGGGGAGGTAGCCGATGGATGTTTCTCACATCGAGGTCTCTTTCTCCCTCTCCCTCCTTCCCCCTTCCCTCTCTCAAAATCAACATACATATTCTCAGATGAGGATTTTAAAAAACTTTTAAAGAAATAAAAGAGGGTGTTGACTAGATGGGAGAAAGGGTGGCGAATGGGTGGGTGTGTGAAACGAGAGAGGTGGTGGCGTTCTCCGTGTCTGCCATCACCCCAGTGTAATCCCGCGTGCAGTTGCATCATACAGGCACAGGAGACCCACGGCGCGGGCGGGTCCCACACGGTGAGAATTCCCACGCCTTGTGATCACAAGAGCAGGGAGACCCATCCTCCCCTCGGTCCGATTTAGTTCCCACGTGCCTCTTCGTAAACGGGATTCTGGTATTTAAAGGTCTGTGCTGCCCTGGCCGGGTGGCTCGGTTGGTTGGGGCACGTACAGGAGACAACTGATATCCCCCCCACCACCTCTCTCCCTCTCTCTCTCCCCTCTCTCTAAAATCAAAAAACATATCCTTGGCGAGGATGAAGAAAAAACATGAAGGCCCACGTTTTCCCTACAACACGAACCCCCCAGTCAGGCCCCCGGGCCCGGCTGCTCGCTGGCAGTGGCCTGCTGCACACGGGTGGAGACTGGCTGTCGGGGTCACCCACTCAGGGCACCTGGCACCTCCCCAGGGATTTTCCAGGGTACTTTCCATCTGCACTGGATTCGGGTCCTACTCACAGACCTCAGAACCTTCCTGACAGCGGTGAGACGCTGCAGGAACTGAAGTCTTTGTGTATGTCGGTCAGCCTGTGGTAAAATCAGCTTATGCGTCATTTTGCTTTAAGTGGCAGAGCCGATCGATGACATTAAGAGAGGACTTGGTAAACTGTACACCCAGCTGTGTATGTCAAGAATCTGGACATGTATTTGATCGCTAGTGCCTGAAAGTGGTTTTCTTCCCTGTGTTATTTGATACAGGCCTCTAGTGCCAGGCAGAGGTTCTTCCACATTCCTTCTCTCTTTTTTAAGATTTTATTTATTTCTTTTTAGAGACGGGAGGGGAGGGAGAAAGAGAGGAGATTTGCCTCTCGCATGCACCCCAACTGGGGACCAGGCCTGCAACCCAGTCATGGGCCCTGACCGGGAATCTAACCCATAAACTTTCACTTTGCAGGACAATGCCCAGCCCACTAAACCACACAGGTTAGGGCTCCTTCTCATTTTCACAGACTTCTCTAGACTTCCCACTTTGTGCTCTAAAGTTCGTCCCCAAACTTCCCTGTCTGGGAATTGAGGTGATTCTCTGCCAGGAGGGAAAAGAACCGTGGTCTCTGACCGCGCACAGAACGGTTTAGTGGGGATGCACATACTTCTCAAACGGGTGTTTAGCAACAGGAAAATAAAAGTCAATCACCCCTCAAATCTGTGTTTGGTCCCTAGAGTTACTAGAAACCATTTTAAACGGTTAAAGGAGCAAAGCAGCCGTCCAGGAGACCTCTGCCGCAGGGCCGGCTGGGCCAGACTGCGGCTCACCCGCACTGGCGCACGTGTCCGCACCGCCCCTGCGGTGCGTGCTGCGACGTCCTTGCGGCTCTCCGGGGCGGGGCCAAGGCCCCTCCAATAGCTTGTGGGATACTGTTGGAGAGTGTAAGCTCTCCGGTCAAACCGCGTGACTTTGTGTCCCATCTCTGCCACCTACTTGCTGTGCCTCAGTTTACTCGTCTGTGAGATAAGCCTGTCTCATGAGGCTTCGGTGAACTGCCGCGTGGAAGGTGCCCAGAGCAGCACCAGGTGCGGAGGAGCTAGGAGTCAGCCGCTCTGTCACGGCCCCGGTGCCGGGGTCCCCCGCAGTCCAGGCGCAGCGGCTGGAGCGGGCGGAGCCCTCCCAGACAGCACTCGCGGGGGTGATCTCTGGCTTTACGGTTTACAAAACGCTACCGTGTACTTTTTTCTCATTGCTTCTCATAACAGCCCTTGAGGTAGGTGGAGAGGTTCCTGGAGGCATTGTTTTATAGACGAGGAAGCAGACCCTCGGAAAGGGCAAGTGACTGACGCAGGAGGGGACTGGCTGTGGCCAGTATTCGCCCCAAGGCAGCATCAGGAGGCTTGGCCTGCGCCCCCCACCTTCAAGGTTAATAGCAAACAATGACTAGTAGAAGGTTCTTCAGAGTTCTGCAGTTGAATAAGGCAGCATGTCTGATGGACAGGCTGTGTGTAGTTCTCACCTCACTTGGAAGCCACGTCTGGCTTCCTCTGAGAACAGCAGCTGGCCAGCCAAGGAAGCCACCTGTTGGGCGATAGTCGGTCACAGCGGCCACCATCTGGGAATTAATCTGCAGCACAACTGAAGAGTCAACAGCAATTTGCCCAGTGTGCTGGGGTTATCAAAGCCCTTTGGTGTGGACTCCCTCGGCAAACACCAGCTCTTCCTGCGCCCTGGATGCCGGGCGGGGCGCGCAGTCGGTCAGCGGCCCCCTCCGCAGCCCTTACACCCAGAGTCCAGCAGTTCCTTTGGTCCTCGCTGCTGGCGCTTGTTCTTGCTCTTTTCCCCTCCCCGTGGCCCCAGGTTCCTGCTCGTATTTTTATTAATGGTGTTTTATCCACGTTCTTTATCATGACTCCCTCCAGCCTTTTGAGAAAGAAGGACTAGGTACAGGAAGGGAGAAGCTGCTGCAATGCTTTGTCACTCTCGCCCCCTCTCTTCTCGCTCACAGCGTGTCCGGACCACTGAGCAGCCCCCGCACGGCCCAGCGGCAGCCGGGGTCGGGACATGGCGGACGAGCAGGGCGGCGCCTCCGGGCTGGAGCTGTTCCACAGGGTAGCTGCCCAAGGGGAGCGCGTCAGGGCCCTCAAGGCGGGGCAGGCGTCCAAGGTGGGTGACTCCCTCGGTGACCGGCTGCAGCCTCGCCCGTGTTCCCCTCTGTCCTCCCTGTGGACGCGTGTCACCGAAAGAGAGGCCGCTGAAACGCAGCGGTCGTCCACCCGCCCTCCCCACGTCCTGCCCCCAGAAACACGTGTTTTCAGTGGTGTTAGCTGAATCTTCTGCTGTGCAGCCTCCCATATCTCTAAAAATCATGCTCATCCTACCGCTCCTTGGTGACTGTCCAGGCCCAGGCTTTCCCCGGGGGAGGCAAGGAGTTGGCGCTCCCAAAGCGCTCCCCGTCCCTCCAGCCGCCTGACCCCGTCCTCGGGGTGACGTCAGCACCAACGTTATTCTGGCCGCGGCAGCGCGCCGGCAGCTGGCCCCGTGAGCACGGAGTGCCGCTCCTTCCCTGCCCAGCTTTGTCTTCTCCGGAGGCCGTCTGTCTGCACCCGTTCTGCCTGGCTCTGCTAGGGACCGCGGGCAGTGGGTCTCAAGCCGGCCCTCACTGGGCGGCTCTCCCCGGAGGGCCTCACGCCCACGAGTCTATCAAGGCCTTCTCGGGGGTCTCTCCCCACCCTTCGCCTGCTTTGCTCTGGACTGGAGGCCCCTCTCCCACCCTGCCCACCTTGGGCCCTTCCCTCGCTGTCCCCGCAGGGCTCTGCAGCCCAGGGGCCGAGCAGGTGGGCGGGTCTCTGAGTGGAGTTTGCCGGGTGGCTGCGCGCCGGGAGGTCCAGTTCACGGCACATCACGTGAACGCTGTAAACGCCAAGGTTTGTGTGTCCCGTGGCAAGCGGACTGGGCTGTGGGCGTCCTCACTCGTGAGCTGACCCCGCCAGGCCGGTTGTGTGGGCCGCTGGCCTCATCAGGGCCTCCCCGTGCAATGCTGGGCATCTGGCTCCCGGAAGAGGGCCTTCAGCACGTTTCCAGAGGCCCCGAGGGCACACTTCTCCTTTGTGTTTCTTAGGCTTATCTTGAAGCAGCAGCTGTGCAGACAGTTCAGGCAATAGTACAGCTGTTTCGTATGACTCCCTCCCCGGTTCATGACCTGAAAGCCCGCCGTTTTCCTGGGCCATCTTCTGTCTGTGGGTCCATTCGAGCTGCCGTCACTGGCGTGTTGTTTATGTCTGTCTGTGTAAACATCCGCCTCGGGCTGTGTGTGTGCGAGAGCGGGCGCAGCGCGGAGCTCGGCGGGCCGGAGCAAAGGGCCCCCCCCCCGGCGTGCGGCCCCTGCGTCGGTGGTGCTGCGGGGCTCTCTGATGTGGCAGTTCTGTCCCAGCCAGCGGACACCGTGTCCCTGTTACCCCTGTAGAGTTTGGTGGTGACCCACAGCACTAGAGCGACACGTGAAAACCGAGTACGGTCAGGCCCACACTTGCTGTGTGTCCACGGGCACGCTCCTGCACCTCTCCGAGTCACAAGTTTCTCCAGCTGGGAGGGGACGGGGACAGCGAGGAGCGACCGCGGTGCTGTGTGTGGCCGCGGGGACGCCGGCAAGGGTCGGCTGTCACTGGCATCCTCACCTGCGCCCTGTCTCCTGTGCTCAGGATAAAGTGGATTCTGCAGTCGAGCTGCTGCTGTCGCTGAAAATGGCCTACAAGGCTGCCACCGGGGAGGACTACAGGGTCGGCAGCCCTCCCGGGAACCCGGCGCCCGCGGGCGACGGTGCCACGGAGGCCGAGGAGGACTTCGTGGACCCGTGGACGGTACAGACGAGCAGTGCGAAGGGCGTCGACTACGACAAGCTCATCGGTACGTCCCGGGAAGCCCAGGCTGGAGGGGCGGTTCCGGGACGCTCCTCCTGCTGAGTTAGCTCTAAGTCCGGTCTGGCTCCGGTGCCAAGAAAAAACACAGCCTGGACCCTTCGGGTGGTGCGTTCCACTCCTAAAGGGTGGCTTTTAAGCTGAGTCACGAGTGAAGCTTACGCAAAGCAGTGCCCTCCGCAGAGAGCGTGCGGGGCCTTGGCCTTGCTTGACCGACGCAGCACGTGGGAAGGGCCTGCGGGAATGACGCCGTTGCAGCCCCGGGCCCTGTCTTCCGCTCGGTGGCCACGGGTCAGCCACAGGTCACTGAAGTTTCTCCCCAGGGGGCTGCTCCTGCAGCTGGAAGCCTGGAAGTCAGTTTAGGGAAGGTGGCCGCCGGCAGGTGGCCCGCCATCACTTCCAGGTCCTTCCTCAGGAGGCTCCCTGCGCGGGAAGTCCTTCCTGTGAGAGCATCGCTAACCGTCAAAGAAGAAACAACTGAAATGGGCCGATCCAGATGAAAGCCATTGCCCACGCTGTGTGCAGGCTGTCAGTGAGGGCAGGTGCGCTGCGGCACGGGCATCGGCGCGGTGCGGCCGGCACAGAACGTTAAGGAGTGTCGTTGTCAGCCTGTGTCAGCCACGCGTTAGTAAGCACCAGCACCCTGTGCGCACTCTGGACGCTTCCCACCGGAACCCAGTCCCAGACCGAACAGCACTTCGCCCTGCGCTGTTTTCTGTTAAGCCGGCGGTGACCTGGGCTGTCGGCGCCACTGCGGAGGGCACCGGGCTTTGTGTGGGGGGCGGGGCCGGAGCAGAGACCCGGGGTTGGCCTCGGAGAGACTGCGTGTGGACCCCTCCTTTTCCCCTTCGTCTCAGTAATGCCCGATTACCAACTCGTTCCTTGTTCCCAATCTTTTTCCAGTTCGATTTGGAAGCAGTAAAATCGACAAAGAGCTGGTGAACCGGATCGAGAGGGCCACGGGCCAAAAGCCACACCGCTTCCTGCGCAGAGGCGTCTTCTTCTCTCACAGGTCGGCTGCCGGCCGCAGGCCTGCCCCCCTCCCGTCCTCCACACAGGGCGGGGGCCCTTCCCGCAGGCTGCCTGCTGCTGGGGCGGGGGGGGGGGGGGTGGCGTGGAAGGCAGTTGTCAGGGGCCCGGACCCACAGCAACCGGCGGTGGCATCTCGCCCACCCCTGCGCCCTCTGGCCCTCAGCGTGTGGTCCTGTAGGTGGCCCAGTTCACAAGGGGAAGGTTACACAGGGCCCGCTCCGCAGGGGGAATTCACAGGGAGATCCGTGCCAGACTGTCCAAGTTCAGCGTTTCCTACACGATAGGCAGGCGGCTTCCTGAAACCACAGGCCCTCTTCCTTGCATTGTGCTGCCTGCTCATAACAGTGGCGCGCACACACAGCGGAACGCTCCCCCCCAGACCAGAAATGCCTGGCCGATGACATCAGAAACTGGGCGGCTGCCAAAGGGTTTCTGCCTCTTCCACCCCGCAGATCGCCGGGGTGGGAGCCGGCCCGTCTTCGAGGCTCTGTTCGTGGACTTCGTAGTGTCTCTAACATGAGCACCAAGGGCGGGCTGTGCTGTTTCGCTCCCACTTCACGGTCACAGGAGGGCACACAGGGGTCACCGGGCAGCCCCACACTTCGAATTCTAGGGCCGGAGCGCCCCAGGCCTCCCCCGGCCTTCTCCTTCGTGAGATTCCATTCGGCTCCTGCAGATAGACAGTTGCTTTTTCAGTCTGCTCACCAGGCTGTGCAGCCATCCCCACTCTCTGACTCCAGAACACTTCCGTCACCCTGAAACGAGACCCCTGCCCTGAGCAGCTGGTCCCCACCCGTCCCCCTCCCTGACCGCCACGGGCATCCACGAGCCCCCCGCCTCAGTCTGCGGGCGGGCCTGCTCTCTCTGCACGTCCCGCACAGACAGACACGCGGCAAGGGCCCGTGTCAGCTGCGGGGCGTGTGGGACTGGAAGCTCCGGCCACTCTGCAGTGTGAGAAGGCCCACTGTCGCCCCGTGGGGGTGGGGGAGTGCGGGCACGGAAAGTCAGAGCGCCCTGACCCTGTCAGCCCAGAGGTGAGCGCAGCGGCCCTGCCCAGGGCTCAGCGGAGGCCCAGAACCCTGCTGGGTGGCTTCTGCCCAGGCCTCCGGAAGAGGCACCTGCCTCTCTCTTACTTTCGGAAACTTTGCCCAGAACCAGGAAACACTCACACCTTAGAGAGGTGGCTTCACACCCTGCCCCCACGTCGCAGTCACTAGGGGAGCTTTTGAGAAACATGGCTTCCCAGATGTCACCCCAGACCCTGGGCGTGAGCACGTCTGAGGGTGGGGCCCAGGCAGGTGCTGTGTGGAAACAGCAGCCACGCGGTTCTGACACAGCCAGGAAGGGGGACCCCCGGGGGCCTTGTCTGTGGACCCCACCCCCGGGAGGGCGGGTGACTCCAGAATGACCCCTAAGTCAGACTCCGTGGCTCCTGCCATCTCCCCAGCCTGGCTCTGGAGCCTGTGGCTCCAAACGGGGACTGTGCAGGGTTGGCCTGGTGTCACCCAGGACAGTGGGTAAAGCAGATGATGTATCAGCGTTGATAAATGGGAAAATTCCCCAGTCCAGTGTTTGTTTGTTTGTTTGAGATTTTATTTATTTTTAGAGGGGAAGGGAGGGAGCAATAGAAGGAGAGAAACAACAGTGTGTGGTTGCCCCTCTCATGTCGCCGACTGGGGACCAGGCCCGCAACCCAGGCTCGTGCCCCGACTGGGAATTGAACCAGCAACCCTTTTGTTCGCAGTCCAGAGCTCAGTCCACTGGGCCATGCCAGCCAGGACTCCATTTTTTTTTTAACACATTAGTCTAAACCTTCGTGTCTTCTATTTTTAAAACAATCACAGAACCCATTTCAGCAGGCATCTCCTGTCGTTTCTCTACCACGAGCACCAAGGGTCGCACACCAGTTCCATCCCGCTCGTCCCGACACTCCCAGGCGAGCACAAGCACCTTGACTTCCCCCGCAAACCCACGCCGCCCCTCTCCCCGCAGAGACATGAACCAGGTCCTCGACGCCTACGAGAACAAGAAGCCGTTCTACCTGTACACGGGCAGGGGCCCCTCCTCCGAGGCCATGCACCTGGGCCACCTCGTCCCGTTCATCTTCACCAAGTGAGTGTTGTGGGGGGGCTTCCCTCTTTTTCTTTTCTGTTTTTAATTTTACTGTGTTTAGAGAGAGGGGAAGGGAGGCAGAGAAACCTCAGTGTGAGGGAAACATCGACTGGTTGCCTCCCAAACAGGCCCCGTCAGGGGACCGAACCCGCCACCCAGGCGTGGGTCCTGACGGGGGGCTGGACCAGCGACCTCTCTTCCGCTTTGCAGGGCGACGCCCAGCCCGCTAAACCGAGCCGCGCCGGTCAGGGTGGCAGGGCGGTCTAACACACGTTGTTGGCGGGAACCCCGTGTTCAGGCGCCCGGCGGCGTTCTTCCGCAGGGAGAATGAGGTGTCAGCCTCGTCCCGTGTCTCGTAGGTGGCTGCAGGACGTGTTTAACGTGCCCCTGGTCATCCAGATGACGGACGACGAGAAGTACCTGTGGAAGGACCTGACCCTGGACCAGGCCCACGGCTACGCCGTGGAGAACGCCAAGGACATCATCGCCTGCGGCTTTGACGTCAACAAGACCTTCATCTTCTCCGACCTCGACTACATGGGGTGAGGGGCAGCGCCTGACCCAGCCCGCTCCTGGCCACCGCGCGCCTCTGGGCCCCCACTCTCTGAGCCCCGTCTCCTGCGCAGGGGGCTCAGTGCTGGCGAGAGGCGGCCTAGCAGAGGGGCCCACAGCGCCTGCCCCCTGCCCCCCGCGAGACTCGGCGACAAGCGGGCGGCCCCAGTCTGCTCGCCCAGCGCACTTGGTCAGCAGGTGTTGGCGGAGTGTCTGCCGCGTGCCAGGCTGCCGCTGGGGCCCAGTGGCCAGCGAGGCGACGGTCCGACCGCTCTCTCAGGGCTCCTTCCAACCGGGAGAGCCGGGCAGGTCACAGAGAGTAGGCCCGGTGACGCTAAGCCCTGCGAGGACAGGAGGAAACAGGACCTGCGCGCAGAGCCTCGCGACGGCTTGCCGAGGCACCGCACGCAGTGTGCCCGAGCACGCCCGGCGCCCGGCAGGTGCTCGCGGGTGCTACGGCAGCGCTCTCCGCACACGGGCCCCGCCCTGACCGGCCACTTGAGCTGCTCCGGACCCGCCCTTTCAGCCCTGCAGGTGTGAAAGGCAGGTGTTCGCTGCAGAGGTGGACTGACACTCAGCCGCCATCTGTGGGACGCAGCCCAACGTGCTACTCCTCACCAGTGCCGAAGCCTCGGCTGTGGGCGCCGCTGCAGCAGGGAAGGGGCCTGTCTCCCAGGACCGGGCAAGGCCACCTTCTTCAGAAACGCTGCTCAGATGCCACAGGGCCGGGGTCCTGTCGCGCTGTCAGCTGCTGCCCCTCCCCGTGTTTGCTTCAGCCTTAGCCAAGTTCCCTCTGCTCACAGGCTGGCTGCCACAGATCCAGGCCTCACGTCCACACCCCTCCCCACGCAGGAGAGAGAGCCCTTTGCCGAGGCCGCCCCCCAGTGGCGGGGCCCTGGTGGCCAGAGGCAGGGGGGCCGGCTGCACCGAGGCAGGCCCTCCTTCCTGGGCTCAGGGGTGCCTTTCCGGGTGGTCTGTGTGGTGCCGAGTTGCAGACAGTCTCCCACCACAGAACGCAGTCTCTCTCCAGAAGCGCCCCCGTGAGGCTCCCATACCTGAGCCCCCCAGGATAGCCCACCACCGGGCGCGGCAGCATTCCGGTGCTTCCTGTCGGCCCCGGGCCCGAGCCTGGTTGTATTCCAGCCTTTTTTGCTTGTTGCCCGCTGTCTCCTGGCGACCCCACCCCGGTGTGCACACGTGCCGGGCGGCTTCACCGGCTGAGGCACACCTGCCTGGCGGGCTGTGCGTGCCGTGCCTGCAGTGGCTGTGGGCCGCCTCCCTCCCAAGTCTGTGAACCCAGCCGGCGTGGCCCCTACTGGTTTCACCGCCTGTGGCTTTGGCCTTGACTGAAGGTCCTGTGCCTGGGGTCTGATTCCAATCGTCTCTGCAGGTCGAGCCCAGGCTTCTACAGGAACGTGGTGAAGATTCAGAAGCATGTGACCTTCAACCAAGTGAAAGGCATCTTCGGCTTCACGGACAGTGACTCCATCGGTAAGGAGTCGCTCTGCCTGCGCCCAGCCCGCCCCGCCCGCAGCTGGCAGCCGGTCTCTGGGAGCGATGCCACGCCTGCGGCCACTGTCCCAGGCATGTGGGGCTGTGCCTCAGGGTCCCAGGCTGCCCCTCTCCTTAGTTGTCCCTTTTAAGGCCAAGAAGAAAGCAGGACGGGCACAGACGGCCTCGGAGCCCCCGTGCCACTCACAGTGTGCCCCGGGATGTCTGCGCACTGACAGCCCGGGGCTGCAGCGCGGCCGACCAGAAATCCCACCGCGGTGGGTCTCAGCACATGACGGCGGCGGCACCGCCACCACCCCAAACTAGAAAACCGCAGTCTGTCCCAGGACTGCATCGTCCAGATAACCACACGATGAGGGACACCGAAAGCCCGGTGGGCGGAGATGGTTAGATGCCAAGTGGTGCAGTTACGAGGCAACATATTTAACAACAGCCTGGGTCAGTGCCACGACGTGACAAAGGCAAGGGGAAAATAGAGTGCAATCACAACTAAAATGCGCAGAAACAGAGCACATGGAAAGGGACACAGACGAGGTCCCCAGGTTTCTTCCTGCTCTGCAGTTGTGAGGCTTCCGTTAGTGGGGGTCCCCTTCCCAGCGGTGGGAGCCTGCTTCGGGCCCACCCTCCCCGGGCGCTGACCGCCTGGCGCGGGCTGCTGTCGAAGGCCCTCTGTCCTCCTCTCAGGCAAGATCAGCTTTCCCGCCATCCAGGCCGCTCCCTCCTTCAGCAACTCCTTCCCCCAGATCTTCGGAGACAAGACGGACGTCCAGTGCCTCATCCCCTGCGCCATCGACCAGGTCCGGGGTGCGGTGGGGTGTCGCGGTGGGCTGCGCCCGCCAGCGGGGAAGGCAGCTTGGGGGTGTCGGGTGGAGAACCGGCTCCGTCCGCTGACTGGAAGCCGGGGGATCGCTGTGAAGGCCCCCGGCGTCCTCAGAAGGCCTCCCTCTGCCCCCAGGACCCGTACTTCAGGATGACGAGGGACGTGGCCCCCAGGATCGGCTACCCCAAGCCGGCGCTGCTGCACTCCACCTTCTTCCCCGCGCTGCAGGGCGCCCAGACCAAAATGAGCGCCAGTGACGCCAACTCCTCCATCTTCCTCACGGACACGGCCAAGCAGATCAAGGACAAGGTGAGCACGGCCCGGGAGGGCCGCACACGCCCCCCATCCATCCCCCTTCAGCAGCAGGGGGCAGCGCGGTGCGTTTCTGAGCAGGGCTGCGCTCCGGAGCTGGGCCGGGCGCTCTGCTTACCGTCATCTTGATCCCCACCAGGAGAGCACGGGTGTTCCTCTTAGAGATGGGAAGGACGCAGCCCGGGGTGACCGGTGTGGTTCCGTTCCCACCCCTGAAAACCGGGGAGGGAGCTCCTGGCCTGTGAGCAGCCACCAGCAACACGGGCCTCAGAGCCTGGTGTTCTCTGGAGGGCGCTCGCTGGGACCTGGGACCGGCCAGTGCCCTCCGATGGGACAGCCGCGCCGTGGGCGCTCAGTCAGTATTTGTCGAGTCACCACAGAAATGTGAACTAGGAGTGAGTTTGAGCTGCCGTTTCGTTTGAGACCGAACGTGCCTTTGCAGACTGGAAGGTCACAGCAGGGGCACAGAATGGTGTTTGAAGCACGCAGTGTGACCGCCTGAGTCACTGCTGGGCCCCAGGCTTCTGGAAAGCCCCAGGCAGGCTCCGGTTAACGGCAAGAAAACCCTTCTTCACACTTCACACTGAAGCCTTCTTCAAGGAGACGGCACACACCCCCCACCCCACCGCACCCCCGCCAGAAGCTGTGTCAGCGGGCTCTCTCCCTCTGCCTTTCCCTGCTGGCCGAGGAGCCCAGCGCAGGTGTGCAGGGCGCACGGGAAGCTGCCGTCCCTGCGGCGGAGCAGGTTCTGTTAGGGTTTGAGATGCTCTTAGAAGCCGTTGTCTTGGCTCCGGGGCGCCTGTCATTCGCTGAGGGACCCGCAAAGACCCGCAGGCTGGTGGGCCGTGAGTGAGCTCGGGAAATGCACAGCCACAGAGGCCACCAGGGGCGACAGTGGCCTGTGGGCGGGGCGGGGCCGGGCCAAATCCCCATCTGCGGCACCTCCTCTTCCCGGGAGTTGCGGCGGGACCGCGCACGCAGGGGCGTGGCCACCGGCCGCTGGCCCTGCGCCTGCCCGGGAGCACACCGAGGCCCGTTTACTTTGTATTTTCTGCAGCTTCTGTGGTTCGAATACATGGATTGTACGACTCATTCCTTTTTTGTCAGGAAAAGGGAAGGGGCCCGCCCACCAGCCCCCACCCCTCGCCAGGCCCCCTACCCCACCCCGCAGGGCCACACCTCAGCACCTCGGGCCGCTTCCTCTTCTCAGGAGCCGCGCTCCATGCCGCTGCCTGCAGCAGGGGCTTGCCCTCGCCGCGCTGCGCGCCGCCGTGCGCTGCGTCCAGCGGGTGGCCTGTCCTGGGGAGACCCACCAAACCTCCCCGCTGAGAACCGACTCTGCCCGCCCCGTTCCCCTCCAAAAACGACGGGGTGACGTGTACACGGCAAGCGTCTTCAGCCCTCACAAAAAGAACCGTGGAGGCACTTTGTCCTCCTCGGCTCTTCCCTCCCTCGTGGTCCTGGTTTCTCCGAGATTCTCCTCAGTGGCTCCTGGCTGCATCTGTGAGTCTGTCTGTCTGTCTGCCCGCCTGCAGCTCCTGCAGTGTCGGGGGGCACTGCCTTCAGGCCGTCCGGCTCCGGCCCCTGAGCCATCCGCCCCTGCCTGCCGCGCCGTCCGGGGGGGAGGCAGCAGCCAGGCTTGCTCGGGGGCTGTCGCGCCCCGTCCTCCCGCGGCAGCCCAGCCACCCCAGGCTGTCTCTCTCTCTGGAGGTGGCTGGTGGCTGTCCTCTTTCTGAAGCTCGTCCCTGAGAGCACCCCAGGACGTCTCCCCCACACACGTCTGCGTCCCTGACTTCTTCTCTCCGGGCCGCGGCGGTCCGCAGCGAATCCGCCCCCGCAGCCCCTCCCAGTGGCGAGGCCCCCTGCCGCCGGGACCCTGGCTTGGCAGCAGGGAGCCGTTTGCGGGCCTCCTGACTCCGGCCCCAGCCCGGCCTCCCTCTGGCTGGGATCTGGCCTGGCTAGCGTGTCTGTCTCTGGTTGACGCAGGTCAACAAGCACGCGTTTTCTGGAGGCAGAGACACCATCGAGGAGCACAGGCAGTTTGGGGGGAACTGTGACGTGGACGTGTCCTACATGTACCTGAGCTTCTTCCTGGAGGACGACGACAAGCTGGAGCAGATCAGGAAGGTGAGACGGGGGCCTCCAGGCCTGGGCCCAGGAGCCCGAAGTGCAGCGGGTCGACGGGTTTGCGCCCACGTGCCCCCAAACCCTCGAGAACAGGCACTCACGGAAGGGAAGAGGCAAGCTGCTGTTTATTAGCGGCCACATGGCAGGGTTGAACCGAGTACACGCCAGGGCTCCGTCCACATGGAAACCGCTCCCTCCTGAGGGAGCAGCGTGGCTGTGGGTGTGGGGGGTACTCGCAGCTTTGCCCCCGGCTTTCCAGTCCTCGGGGCCTTCTGCAGTTTCGTGGCCCTGATTGAGAAAGAGCACCCTGTGTGCAGATGGTCAGAAGGACAGCCGCAGACGGTCAGGACAGACAGAACAGCAGAGGCCACGGTCACTAGGCCCGTCACTGGCCGGGGCGTGCGGGCGGGAGAGGTTCGGTGGCACGGGTAACACCCCACAGCCGTGATAAAAGGGCACGAACTGGACACGCAGGCAGAGCAATGCCCCGGGGGGACAATCTGAGAAGACACCAGAACAGCAGCAGCAGCCTCCCCCTGGGCACTGGCCTCTGGCCTCGCAGGAAGTTCCCTCTGCGCCTTGCACCACTTGCTGGTTTCAGTGCTTCCGTCCTGAGGCCTGCTCAATGAGTACGTGTTACCTTCACAGTCAGGAAGTGGGAGAGTCAGCCACACCGTGCAGAAGCGGGTGAGGCTGGAGGAGCGCTCGTGGCTCCGTGGCGGCCTGGCTCCGGCTCCGCAGGCAGGGCGGCTGGGGCCGCGCACACCCCCCCTTCTGCTGTGTGAGGGCGGGTCGGAGCTGCACACTGGCAGTCAGGACCCAGCCCCCCGTTTTCAGGAAGGCGCAGTCTGAGGTTCGGGTCACCGAGCCTCCGAGCAGCCCGTGGGAGGGCGGGGCCAGTCCTCACACACCTCTCCTCCGGCAGGATTACAGCAGCGGAGCCATGCTCACCGGCGAGCTCAAGAAGGAGCTCATCGAGGTGCTGCAGCCCCTGATCGCGGAGCACCAGGCCCGGCGCAAGGAGGTCACGGACGAGATCGTCCAGGAGTTCATGACTCCCCGGAAGCTGTTCTACGACTTCCAGTAACGCCCGTTCTACCCGCACACCCTTCCCGACCTCCTCAGCCCAGTGCCACCCCCCCTCACTGGGGCCTGGCGTCTGGGAGTTCTGTGTGTCTGCCAACACTGTTCCTCCCCGTGAATGCGTCCCTGCTGTCTCCCGAGGACGGACCCCTGTGCGCTGCCTGGGTGCCGGGGCGGGGCCGGGTCCGCTGGCCAGCCTGCTGTGGCCCAGCGAAGGACTCCCACCTGAAAACATCTGCGGTTGCAAATAGACCCTCACAGCCCGCTGCCCGAGAGCCTGCAGTCTGTGGGCGCACATCCGGAATCCAAGCGCCACTACCGAAACACCGGGAAGTGCTCCCGAGGGCCGAGGTGCGGCGTGTGGTGGGCACAGAAGCGTTTCAGCCCGTCGCCCCGACACCGAACGCTGCTAGCGAGAGCCACGCAGTGCGCCGGGAGGCCTCCCCGCCGGAAAGCCACTCCAACACCGGGTTTCAGCTAGCACGGGCCACCTCAATTAACCAGAGTCCTTGTGGGAGAGACGTCCAGTTGACTTCTCTGGACCACATGTGTCCCCAGAAGTCACGCCCCCGTCCCTGGCCCGCCCGGTGCTGTCTGCCTCGGCCCTGGAACCCTGCACACAGACACTCCACCCTGAGAGCCGGGCAGGGCCCGCCGCCTTTGCAGACGCACTGGTCTCGGCACTTGCCTGGCGTGGCGGTCTGCGGGGGCGGGGGCGTGGCTAGAGACCACGCAGCAGCCCAGTGAGCAGTACGCCCGCACAGGTGGAAAGCCCCTCGGGGAGGCGCAGGGTCCACTCCTGAGCACTCTACCCCCATGTTGCTTGTTGGCCTAAATAAACTTCCTGTGTCCTGCCTGCGTGGCTCTGCCGTCTGGGGTTTGGGCAGGGACAGGGGCCTCGCTTCGGGCCCCTGGCACCTGCCGCTGAGACCTGCGTGCGGCCCCTCCGTGGGTGGCCTTTGAGGGCGCCTGGGGCCCGGTTAGGGACGCAGGTGGGGTGGCAGCCCAGTTCCGGGAGCCCCTGGCATGGAGACGCAGGCGCCCAGAACCCCGCTGGGGAGCAGCCCTTCCACCTGGCCCGCCCTCTGCAGTCTCCCTGGTCTGGCCCCCCACACCTCGCTTCATGCTCCCACAGCCTGGGGGAGGATGCCAGCAGGGGTCCCGGGCTGTCTAGTGACAGGCCAGTTCACGAGTGGGCTGGGCTCGTCGCCTGGGGCCCCGGGCTCACTCTACCCACCCACTCTCATCGAGCAAGTGGGGAAACTGAGGTTGGAGAGAGGGGAGTGTGACGTGTGCAAGACCACACAGTGAGTCTGACAGAGCAGGCCTGTCCTGACTTCTCTCCCCACCCCCACCCCCGCCCCAGATGCCAGGATTAGGACAGATGTGATGGCCCGCCCAGCAGGTGTTGGGGGGCGACCCCAGGTTGGTTCCCAGCCCCCAGGGTGGGGCTCCTGCCAGAAGAACCCAGACTGTTGATGTCCACTCCTCAGACCTCGACGCGCCTCAGTCCCCAGTCTGGTGGGGACACCAGCTGAGCTGCGTTGGGGGGACAGCATAGAGGACACCAGTCAGGGAACAGGCTGACAGGCAGCCAGAGGGAGCACACATCCAGGACAGCGCTTCAGAGACAGAGCGAGAAGGGCACTCCGGCCTCTGGCCTCCGGCACCCGCAGCATCAGACAGACCCGCTCTCCCGACGGCCTTCAGCCAGCCACCCTTCCGGAGGCCAGGACCCAGCTCAGGGGTCCACTGGGTGAACACCCGTCACCTCCCACGTGGTATTTCCGGGGCACCCGGAGCTTGTGAAGGGGTGCAGTTAGTGGGAAGACCCAGCTCTGGCCCCACTAATTCTGGGCCCGCCCCCCCTTCCTCACCCCGGTGCCGCCTCTTCTGAAAAAGGGCTGGGTCGGCCCTAAGGGTCCTGCTACCTAGAGGCTGTGGACAGCGAGGACTTCCGGCAAAGCCACTCCCCCACCACGGGCAGGCCCACTGCCCCGAGACCGGCATCCCAACCGCCCCCGGCCAGTGCCCTCCCCGGGGCTGGAGCACTCGGATGCGGCGTCAGGTTTGCCGCGGCAAAGCCTCTCGTTCGCCGACACCCAGCACCTGGCCGGCGCGCCAGGGTCTAATTCTATGCGGCACAGACCCCCGGGGAGTGCTGCAGGGCCCCGTGCTCTCACTGGTCCACGCCCACTCCACAGCCCCGAGCACCTGCGCGGGCCGGGCTGAGCCGATGCGCTCCAGATCACACACCTGCTGCCCGGGCAGCTCCCAGTCTCGGGTGGGGGAGGGGGCGCGTGACCGGACCACACACCAGGGCCCTGTGGGCACTGAGCAGGCAGCACCCGAAAGCCCGGTGGCCAGGCAGGGACAGCTTCCTGGAGGCAGGGATGTCTGAGAGGTGCAGTTGGCCGGGCAGGGAGCGAGGGGCGTACGCGGGGAGGACTCGGTCGGGCCCGTGTGCCAGGCAGCCAGGCCGGGACAGTCCGCCCACGTGTTCCAGAAATAGCAAGCTGTGTGGCCAGCACACTGGAGGGTCTTCTGTCCGCAGACACGGTCAAGGGCAGTGTCTATGAGGGCTGAGTGCAGTCGAGGCAGGTGCTGGCTGGCCTCACCCGAGGGCTGCTGCCGCGGGGACAAGCAGGTTTGTCTGCACCGCCAGCCCTGCCCCCAACGGCCCCACCCCCGACGGCCCCACCCCTGAAGGGCATGTGGTGCCGGAGAGAGGGCTGGGGCCGCGGGAGCCCCCCACCCTCCCCGCCATGTGGCTGCGTGGAGGCCCGGCGCCACCTCAGCTGTTTCCTCACCTGGCGTCAGGCTGCCGTGACAGGCTGTGTCAGGTGCCTGGCGCCCGGCAGGGCTTGGACACACTGACCCCTCCGTCCTCTGGGCCTCTGTAGAGAGGTGGCTCCTGGCCTAGGGTCCAGGCACTGGTGGGACCAGACAGCCGGCTAGGACAGGCCAGAGCTGGTTTTGCTCAGATGGGTTTGAGATGGGGGGCGGCAAGGAGAGCAGGTCTCGTGCTAAACGCTGAGCAGCGCCCTGTGGCAGGGCGCAGCCCACCGGCCGGGCCCGCAGTTCCGAAGGCCGCGGGAGCAGAGCCAGCCATCCGCCCAGTGGGGGCACGGGTCACATGGGTTTGGAGGGCTTGGCCTCTGAGGATGACTCGAAGGCAAGGACGCTGGTCACCAGACCACAGAGCAGCACCCCTGAATGTCCTCAGTGACGTTTAATTGCAACAGTGCCCCCCCGCCGCCGAGTCTACAGCAGAGCGAGGGTGCACGGCTCACCCTCCCCAGCTCGCCTGGCCTCTCAGCAGTGCCACTCTGCGCAGCCAGAGCCGGGAACCCGTTGGGGGGACCCGCTGAACTGCACCTAAGGGACAACAGGTGAAGAGCACCCTATCTCAGCGGGCAGCTGAGCCGGGCTGGGGGTGGGTGGCCAGGAGGACAGCTGAGGAAACGGTAGAGGTGTGGACGCAGGGGTGCTCCGAACAGGTGACAGGGAGGCTGGAAGGCACAACTGACCACATGCACCCATGATGCCAGGTGACCGATGTCCTCGTGCAAGAGGACGCTCCTCCTTGGCTCCTGTGACCCTCAGGCCAACACCAGGCCAGTAACCATGGGCCCCTTGGCCCTCTCAGGCCCCAGCTGACTGTCTTTGGTGTGGCTCCTGCCTATCCTGGGTGACGGCCCCGTGGGGACACTCCCCTTTGCCTCCTCCAGCTACGACGACCTCTAGACGGTGCCAGCAGGTCCGCCCTGCGGCAGCAGTGGGACCCGCTACTGCAGCAGGCCCCGGGTGAGCCTCAGCGCGGCTTCGTAGGTGACGAAGACCACCATGTTGACGGGGAAGGCGCGGCAGCAGTTGAGTGTCAGCCCCTTGAACAGGACCCGTGGCCCTTCCTCCCGCACGCTGGTCACCATGCAGTGCAGGAGGCCCCTGTAGCGCCGCTGGCCCTGCCCGTCCGCCTGCAGGCGAGACTTGATCACATCCATGGGGGTGGCCACGGCCCAGGCCAGGACTCCCGCACAGCCACCTGCCACCAGCACACCCAAGACATCTGCAGGGAGAGACCCACCGGAGTGCCTTGATTGGAGGTGGAGCCAGAGGAGAGTGGGTGGGGCACCCAGGGCAGGGCCCAGCTGCAACCAACGTGACTCCCCCAAGGCCACACCAAGCAGGTCTGTCCTGACCTTCCCTGTGGAGGGCACTGAGATTCCCACCCCGGGAGGCACTGGGCAGCCAGAGTGACACACGACTCAATTCCCCCTGGCAGAGCCTGCACCCCCTTCCAGGCCCCAGCCCCTCCACCCGCACCCCCCACCCCCACTCACCTGGCTGACTGTGGCCAGCGGGGGTGAGCCACTCGCAGAGGATGGAGTAGGAGAGGAAGTAGGTGGCGAAGGAGTGGCCGTCCCGCAAGAGCAGGGCCGAGCTGCCCTTGTAGAGGCCGCGCAGGCCCTCCTCACGGGCCACGGTGGCCAGGCAGTGCAGCGGCCCGCGGTACCTGGGCCCAGGCACCGGACCTGCGGAGGGCGCAGGACACACGGGCGGCACCGCCGCTGCCGAGGCCAAGGATCTCCGCCTCGTCTGCGCCTGCGCTTGCGTCTGCGCCTGCGCCTGCGTCTGCAGGCGGACCTTGGCCACCTCGGTAGGCGAGGTCAGGAATACCTAGAGCAGAGACGCAGCAGTCATGAGCAGGCGCCCGCTGCGCCACGCACCCTGGACCTGGCCTCCCGGTCAGCCTCCTGTTCCCCGTGGTGGCATGGGGGAACCTGGGCCCGAGAAGCTTCAGGCTGGCCCGTGGCCCCGGTGGAGCGGCGTTCAAAGCCGGCTCTGCCCACCCAAGCCAAAGCCAGCGCTTTCTTCTGGCTACCCACTCGTCGTGGCACAGCGTGGGCTTGAGCACACAGTGGGTGTCCGATAAATGTCTGTGACTCCGGTTCATGAAGGCATTTAACCGCATAATTAATTTCTTAATGACATATTAATGTAATAATTAATATAAGCACCTAATGTCAGGCTAATAAAACAATGTAAGTATTTAAAAACTTTAACATGTACCATGAGCCTTGGCTGGTATGGTTCAGTGGGTTGGGCATTGTACTGCAAACTGAAAGGTCGCCGGTTCCATCCCCGGTCAAGGCACATGCCCTGGCTGTGGGTTCGATCCCCAGTCAAGGCATGTAAAAAAGGCAACCAGTCAAAGTTTCTCTCGCACGTCACTGTTTCTCCCTCTCTCTCTCCCTCCCTTCCCCTCGCTCTAAAAATAAATAAAATCTTCAAATAAAATCAATAAGCAAGTCCTCAGGCAAGGATAAAAATTTATTTATTTATTTATTTTTAGAGAGAGGGAAGGGGAGAGAGGGAGAGAAACATCAATAAGCGGTTGCCTCTTGCACGCCCCCTACTGGGAACCTGGCCCCCAACCCAGGCATGTGCCCTGGCTGGGAATCCAACCTGTGAACCTCTGATTTGCAGGCCGGCACTCAATCCACTGAGCCACACCAGCCAGGGCAAAGATAATAATAATACTTTTTAAAACAGATGTAACATCATGTCACTAATAATGTTGTGTGCCATTTCATGGGAGCTCCTGCCTGTCAGACGTTGTGCTGGGGACTTGACACGTGATGTCACTTCATTCTCAGCACGATGCCTCTTACCCATGAAGAGTCAGAAGGTCAAAGAGGCTCCCTGGTGCCCTCACGTTCCCGCAGCTAACCAGAGTCGGCTGAGTCCTCACCCATGGTCCCCCCGCCTCCATCCAGTCTCTGCCCACCCTGAGCCTCAGTTTCCCTGCCCTCTGGGCTTGGCGACCTCTCAGGCCCTCCCAGCCTCTGCCCACCCCTGCAGTCCCAGGGACCCCTCGTCCACCCCACTCACACGGACGAGGCCAGAGGTGAAACCCGACAGCGTGATGTCGGTCCTGGCGGGCTTGGCATCGGCACTGCCGTACCGGAACCGGCAGATGTGAGCAAGGCAGTGGCGGTAGGTGCCGAAAGACAGGGACGAGACCAGGGACACGGTGCACACGGGCAGTGAGAGGCCCTTGTAGAAGCCCCGCACCTGGTGGGCAGGTGAACAGGACCCGAGGGCCCAAGTCAGGCCAGAGGACGGCCCTGTCTCGTCCCCACAGGTCACTCCCTGCCTAAGGAGCCTGAGCTGTGGAAGGGGTCCCGGTACTTTGGGACAAGGAAGCGACGAGACGGAGGGCCGGGCTGGACCCGAGGCCACGATGTGAGGAGGGGATGGTGCACTAGCGTGCTTGGTCGTGGCTGTGTTCCTTTTGCTGGTCCCTGGCCAGCACCAAGCCCCACCTTCACCTTCGTAAATGCCCCTGTGTCCCTCCTCTGGACAGGCCTCTGACCTGGACCCCGGGGACCTTCACCTCCACCCAGCACCACTGGTGCCCAGCACACCCTCCAGACCTTCAAAGCCCCGCACGCCCCCTCTAGACCTTTCCTGGAGGTAGGACCTCATTCTAAACCCCTGCGTGCTAGACACTCCAGCTCTGGCCCCCAGAAGACTCCAGGAAGCTAATGCCACTGTTGGCCTTTGGAAGGCGAGGGAACCAAGGCTCCGAGAAGGGCTGAGCACCATCTGGCTTGTTGGCGAGTGGCAGGCCAGGGGTCCGAGGCCCCGACACCCCTGCCCATCACCCTGCCCCCGCCTACCCGCTCTCGGCGATACGTGTCCTGGACACACTGCCAGATGCTTGTATACTTGGGCTCCGTCTGGATCCTGACCTGTGGGAGAAGTGGGCTTCAGAAGCAGGTGGCTGCGGGCCTGGGGCAAGGGCAGCGGGCCCTGGGGGAGGGGCAGAGCCCACTCCTGGACTGTCGTGGCCATGCTGACGAGGGGGCAGAGCAGGGACAGCCAGCGCCAGGTAAGAGGAGAAACCTGAGGTGCAGGCTGGAAGAGAGCGACAGGCAGTCCCGAAGGTGGCAGGGCGGGCTAGGTCAGCAGAGCATGCCAGGTCAGGGGAGCGAGCTAGAGAGCTCCTCTGGCGGGGGATGGGGTGCCGGAGACTGGCAGGGCCCCGGGGCGCGTGGCAGAGCCTCACTGTGGCCGCACCTTCACCGTGTCCAGGGGGTAGCCCACAGCGACACCACACACACCTGGAAGGAGGGCAGAGGAACCTGTGAGGATGGAGGGAGCAGGGGAGCGGAGGACAGACCCACACTCCTCGTCCACACGGCATCTCATCAGTGCAAGAGCCGCCCCGTTTTGAAAAAGAGGAAACAGACACTCAGAGAGCTCCAGTGACTCCGAGAGGCTGCTGGCAATTTCTTCTGCCCGGAGTCTTGGCCCACAGGTGCCTCCTTCCCAAAGCCTAGGACGCTCCCCGGCCTGCCCTCCAATGTCAACTTTTGAGAAAACCGGTCCAACGCTTGCTGGGCCCTGTCCCCAGGCCGGGCAGCGCTGGCCCTCAAGCCTCAGGCTGTGAAGGGTTTGTCTGGGGGTGGGAGCTTCACCAAGGGCTGCCTGGAACCCCAAGTTTGTCGATCCGAGCCCTGTCCCGGGGCTTTGCTGCTGCCCCACAGTCTGCCATCTCTGCCTCTAGAACTGGAGAGCCTCAAGCACAAAGCCTACACCTGGTCCTTGTGACCCAAGACGCGGCACGGAGCAGGGGCCCTTCCCGCCCAGGCCTCCTGTGGGCCGCCGGGGAGGAGATGTGCGGGATTCGGGAGCCCTTCCAGGCTGTGTGATCTCGGGCAAAACGATCCCCTTCTCTGAGCCTCCTCCTTAGGGAGCAGCTGGCCTCAGGCCCTGCACACAGTAGGACCTCAGCGAGCCCCCTCCCCTCCCACACTGTTCTCAGAAGTGTGGCCCAGGAGCCCCCCACTGTTTCACATGATGAGTAAGGCCTCAGCAGCCAGCAGGGTGGATGGCTGGGCGGAGCCAGGGCCCCTCTGGGCTGGTCTTTCGTAAGAGCCCTTTCCCTAGAAGGAAAAACAGCCCAGGGCCCCGGCTGATTACACACTGACTCCTGGCCCCGGCCGGGGGCGGCCCGCCCTCCCCTCCTCTGCCCACGGCTTCCAGGAAGCGCCCTGTTGTTGTTGTCCACACTCTCCCCGGGCCTCTGTCCTCCCCAGCCCCACCCGGCCCTCCCCCTGCAGGCCACGCCCAGCCCCCACCTGGCCTAGGCAGAGACCTGGATCCGCCCTCAGCCTCCCCAGCGGAGCCCCCAGGTGCACCCAGCCTGCGTTGCTACTCCAGTCTCCCAGGAGCCAACTCTGTGCTCCCTGCACCCAGCACCCATGGCCCACACCAGGTCCCAGCCACTTCTGGGGTGACTCCACAAACCCCGCATCTGCCAGAGCACACCCCCCAGGGTAGAGAACACCCCCAGAAGGAGCAGCCCCCGCCGAACAAGGTCCTGCTTTCCCTCTGTTACCTCCAATGGCTCCAGCAACAAAATCCATGAACCGTGTGGGTGGTGGGGAAGTCCCTGGGTCTCCCTGCCTGAGCACAGTCCGATGCGGCCACCACCACCAGGATGGCCTCCGCAGCTCCTCTCAGCCCTTAAATAGCTGTGGTGGGGGGCAGGGGGCAGGAAGCGAGAGCCTGCTGACCAGTGGCCCAGAAGGCAGAGGTCGTGCTGGGAAGCTGGCAGGTCGATGCCCACCTGGAATCCCTCCCACCCCCCACAAAGGCCCTTTGCCCCAGTGCCCTCAGGAGCAGGGCCCAGCTGTTGGAAGTCGGGGAGGCCAGGGAGCTGTCGGGCTCTGGGGAAACAGGCCCACTGTCCGCATGGCCTGCAGGTGGGGGTCCCAGACCACAGCCAGACACTTCCTGGGGAGGTACAGGGAGGGGGCTGTGATGTCTCTGTCCCTCCAAGCCCCTGCTCAGGCCTCACTTGTGTCCTTGGGCCTCCCTGACTCCTCTGGAATTGTTCCCACCCCAGGAACCCTCCAAGCTCCTTCACTAACGCCTTCAGCAAACACTGTCCAAGCTGAGGCCAGCCCAGTCCTCAAGGAGTCCAGCTGGCGGGGAGGGAGTGGGGACAAGGGGCCACTGCTGCCCGACACCAGGGAGACTGTCCAGAGCCCTCCTGGATCCAGCACGAACACCAGCCACTCAGGCCTGCTCCACGCCCTTCACAGCGCCCGGGGCCCACGCTGTCCCTGCTGCGTCCACATCTGTCTCCCCTGTCCCCAGGGCCCAGCCAAGCCCACTTCCTCGCTGTGTCCCCAGTGCCCAGCACAGACCCAGCACCGAGCAGAGCTCGCCGAGCCAGGGGAGCAAGCCCCGTGGGACCCACCAAACAGGACACTCTGGGAAGGGAAGCTGCTCTGCCAGGAAGCCGCTTCCGTCTGCTCCTCACTCGAAACCCTTGCAGCCCCGAGAGGACCCGAGGCTCAGAGAGACCATGAACTTGCCTAAGGCGTTCCCTGGCCAGAAACCTGCGGGGCAGGGGAGAGGGCGAGTGTTAACATCACGGGGTCCACAGTTTTCTTTCTGCTCTGCAGCCAGGAAGGCTGTAATTTTTCCTACTAGGAAACACCTTTTATTCCTTTGCAGTAGATATTTTAACTTGTACTCTTTTATCTTCTCATCAAATAGCCTTTAAGATCAAAACAGTTGAATTACAAGGAAAGAAGATCAAGCTACAGATGAGGGACACTGCGGGCCAGGCACCATCTCACACATCACAGCCTCTACCACAGAGGAGCGGCGGGCAGCACACCAGTGTGCGACCTCATGCAAGTGTGTGACCTCACGCCAGTGTGCGACCTCAGCCAGTGTGCGACCTCATGCAAGTGTGTGACCTCACCCAGGGTGTGACCTCACCCAGTGTGTGTGACCTCATGCAAGTGTGTGACCTCGCCCAGTGTGTGACCTCATGCCAGTGTGCGACCTCACGCCAGTGTGCGACCTCAGCCAGTGTGCGACCTCATGCAAGTGTGTGACCTCACCCAGGGTGCGACCTCACCCAGTGTGTGTGACCTCATGCAAGTGTGTGACCTCACCCAGGGTGCGACCTCACGCAGTGTGCATCCTCATCCAGTGTGTGACCTCATGCCAGTGTGTGACCTCACCCAGTGTGTGACCTCACCCAGTGTGCGACCTCATGCAAGTGTGCGACCTCACCCAGTGTGTGACCTCATCCAGTGTGCTACCTCACCCAGGGTGCGACCTCGCCCAGTGTGTGACCTCACCCAGTGTGTGACCTCATGCCAGTGAGTGACCTCACCGACGGGGCAGGCTTTGAGAACAACAGCAAACAGCTGAGCCAGTGAGAGTGTGGAGAGCGGGCTACTGGGAAACAGTGAGTGTGAAACGGACTATCGAGAGCTGCCCCCAGAGGAGAGAGCAGACCACAAAGGGTCGATTTCCGAGACTCGTGCAGACGCAGATAACAACATGGAAAGGCCTTGCTCACCTTAGCCGAAGGCGTCCTCGGAGGGAGCCCCGCGAAGAGCAGAAAATGTGGGTGTCAGCGGTGGGGGGCGTGGCAGGCGGGGCAGCCTCGCGTCCCACCTGTTGGTGGCCCTCCGCCACCCTGTTCTCTCTGGCTGCAAGATAAACCGCTCTGTCCACTTGAACTCGAAACGGTTACTTCCATTCCTCATCTTAACGACCTAGTCCGCCTGTTTTATTTGTTCTTCATCTGGGACTGCTTGCTGACTTTATAATTTTAATTTTTAAAAAATATTTTATTTACTTATTTTTAGAGAGAGGGGAAAGGAGAGAGAAAGAGAGGTAGAGAAACACCAATGTGTGGTTGCCTCTCATGCACCCCCTCACCAGGGACCCGGCCCACAACCCAGACATGTGCCCTGACTGGGAATCAAACTGGTGACCCTTGGTTCACAGGCCAGCTCTCAACCCACTGAGCCACACCAGCCAGGACTATACTTTTCTTTAAACAAACAAACAAAAAAACGTGCAGAAAAGTCAAGTCTGTGACTTCACTTTTAAACGTACTTGCTTGGCTTACCACTGCGTTTCACTTGTATTATAGTTCAGTTCTTTTCTTTCTTTCTTTTTTTAATTTTATGTATTTTTAGACAGAGGGGAAGGGAAGGAGAAAAAAGAGAGGGAGAGAAACATCAGCGTGCGGCTGCCTCTTGCGTGCCCCCAGCTGGAGACCTGGCCCACAGCCCAGGCGTGCGCAGCCGAACCGGCGACCCCCTGGTTCACAGGCCGGCGCTCAATCCACTGCGCCACACTGGCCAGGGCTGTAGTCCAGTTCTTATCAACATTAAAACTTATAGCAATCATGCCTTGGCTGGTGTAGCTTAGTGGATTAAACGCGGGCCTGTGAACCAAGAGATCACGGTTCGATTCCCAGTCAGGGCACATGCCTGGGTTGCAGGCCAGTTCCCAGCAGGGAATGCACAGGAAGCAACCATACATTGATATTTCTCTCCCTCTCTCCTTCCCTTCCCCTCTAAAGATAAATAAATAAAATCTTAGAAAAAAAAACTTATAGCAATCAAAAAGTAATGGGGGAAAGTGGGGACAACTTTCACTGAGCAACGATAAGAACATAATGACAATAAAAACAAACACCACAAGGTCCAGGCAGCCCTGCCAGGGCAGGGCCGCGTGTCCCGGCGGGCGGACCTGCAGGCGGGCCCTGAGCAGGCCGAGAGCTGGCAGAGGGCAGCCTCGCCGCCGCCTGCCCAGCCATTTGGGAGCGGGGGACACAAGGTGCCAGTGGCAGCTGCCACGGCAGAGGGCAAAGGGCGGGATGTGGCCCATCCAAGGCCAGCCCTGATGCCTGTCCTGGACTTTAGAGAGGAGCGGTTTAGTCTGGTTAGCAGCCAAGCTGCTTGTGTTCAAACCACAGCTCTGTGGCTCATGCCAGCTCTGGGGCCTGGGGCCAGGCCCTTGACCCTTCTGAGCCTCCATTTCTGCACCCAGGAAATGGGGGCGGTACCTGCCTCACATCTGCTACCAGTCCGGGCAAGCTCCAGGCATGTCCCTGTGGAAGTGGCCAGCCAAATGCCGAGGCTGCATCAATAGGAGCATAGGTTCCAGAAGGAAGGAGGCGACAGGCCAGTTGAGAGCAGGGCAAGTACAGTCGGTGCTTGGGTTCACCTGCAGATGAATCCACGCGTGGAAGGCCGATGCCTTGGCTGATGAGGGGACTTGAAGGGCGTTCTTGTCTAACGGGAAGAACGGACCGTTCAGCCCCATGTTTCCTGCGAAGCGTCCAGCATGGTAAGTGCCGATCATGCCGTGGCACCAGAGCCAAGAACCCAGAAATTGCCCTGGGCGCCTTTCCCCCTGCAACCCACATCAGGTGAGGCACGACGTCCTGCGGTCAGACCACTGAAGTTCAAGTTCAGATCCACTTTGGCAATCCATCCGCACAGCCCCCAGCTGCATCATCTCCCCCCAGACAACAGTCTGGTCCCACCCAGGCCCCCCCCCATGCAACAAACACTGCTAGGTGGCACGCCCCAGGCCCAGGGCGACAGCAGTTAACGCAGACCAGTGTCCAGAGGGTGGTAAGGGCCAAGGAGAGACATGGAGTGGGGAGGGAACAGGGAACGCTGGGGTGCGGGAGGCGGTGTTAGAAAAGGTATTTGAGGCAAGCATGTTCTCCCGGTCACTGCAGCCAAGTTTCACCTGCCTTTTGTCTCACGAACATGCCCGAACTCTACCCTTCCTCACGGCAGAAACAGAAACGTGCCTGCTCTCTGTCCAGGCTGCTCTGCACAGGTCCAAACATCTCCCCACCCAGCCCTGAGCTTCTGGGAGGCAGAGTCGTGCTGGGTTTGTCTCTGAGCCCACAGCACCCAGCACAGGGCAGGCGCCCTGGGGAGGCTTATTGAGCAAAATGCATGAGTAGACAAGTCAGTGAATGGGTGAGTGGACAGATGGATGGATGGGTGGATAACGGGTAGATAGATGGATGGATTAGTGGGTGGGTGGATGGATGGGTGGATGAATGGATGGACTGATGGACAGATGGATGAGAGAATGGATGAGTGGATGAGTGGACGGGAGTAAATAAATGAGTGATAGGTCTGCGGACAGATGGGTGGATGGATGGACAGATGGATGAGTGGGCAGGTGGGTAGATGGGTGAGTGGGTGGGTGGATGGATAAATCGGTGGTGAATTGGTAGATGGATGGATGGTGAGCAGGAGGATGGATGGATGGTCGCATGGATAAATATGGCTTGATGGATGAATGGATTCATAGATGGACATTTGGATGGACCTAGGGCAGAGTCAGCTGCTCACATGTGACTTGACCTGACTCAATAAATGACAAAGAGCCTTGGGGTAGCTGGGCAGGCTGGGGTCTTAGCTGGGGAGAGCCTCGCCTGATTTGGGGGGGATACGCAAGCTGAGTCTTGCATGGATGGCAAGAGACGGAGCCCACGGCTGCCTGCTGGGGCCGCCCCTCCCAACGGGAAGGATTACTGTTACCAGCAGTTAGGCCTGCCTGCGGCCCCCTCCACCAGCATCAAAGCCCCACCCTGTCCAGCCCCACCAAGCCCGAGCAGGGAAGGCCACACTGCCCTCTAGGGGGAGACAGACATGGGCCCAACAACTCAAGCCCGGACCGGCCCGAAGGGCTCTGGGGGGCGAGGGGCTGGCCCTGCTGGGCTCGCTGGGCGGGGGCCCCCGGTAGCCCTGGTGGCCCCAGTGCCCCAAGAAACCCGACACATCCTAAATGCATTCTCACGGTTCATAACAAAAGGAATCGCTACCGGTTATTTTAAAAATCCAGACAGAAGGGAAGCAGCCGACACAGGAAGCGAGAGCCCCTCCGCCCAGGCCTGGGTCCCGCCGTCCAGGCAGAGGCAGGCAAACAGGAATTTTCTCCCATCTTTTGGCGATTTTGCTTCTTTTCCTCATCAGTGTCTCTGGAACGCCTCTCCACGGGAACCGCCTCCTGCTTGGGTTCATCCACAGTCCCAGCAGAGTGGCCTTGGGGACAGGAGGCGGAGCCCTGTCTCCCCTGGCGCGAGCCGGACTGCGGTGCCTGAGACCAGCCCCTGGCCTCAGCCCCTGCCTTCTCCTGTCCTCTCGCGCCTGCTCCCACTTCCCCGCGGTGCCGACTCCAGCTTCACCTACAACGCAGCCCGGGGTTCAGGTGAGGGCACACCGCCCTCCTCTGGCCACGGCCCCAGGTGCCTCCTCACACTGACTGTGGCCAGGGACGTGCTCCGGGCCCCTAGAGAGGGCGCAGGCGAGCCAGCGTCCTGGGCCCAGCACCAGCCCCGGCCTCCCCAGAGGGTGTGCTCCGTGAGGCCCGTGAGGTTCCATGGACACCTCGGCGGCGCGGGCAGCGTGCATTGTGTCTGCGACACCTGGCTGAGCCGGTCAGCTGTGCCCTCCTGTCCTGACCAGGCCCGATCCAAGCTGGGGACCACCCCTTTGGTCCTCAGGCCAGTCAGGGACTCCCCCGGGCAGGCCCCCCTTAGTTCTATTTTTAGACTAGAAGCATTTGCCAAGTGTATATTTATATCACTGCCCGTCTTGGGTTTCGGGGCATCTCATCCGGCCGAGCTGGCCTCCCCTCGGCCTCTCGGTCCAGCCCAGGCCCAGCGGGCTCCAAGCGGGACACGGAGCGTGGCGGAGGGAGCCCATGGCACACCTGGACAGGTTGCCCTGGGGGAACTGAACCTCTCCAGCTGAGGGAAGATGCAAGAAACCCACCCAGCACGGCGGCAACTTTGGGTTGACTGAATTCAACAGAGACAGATAAATTTCTCTAAATCTACACGATGAGAGGCCTCTGGGCACCATGGGTGGGGGCTGAGGAGCCGCCAGGACAGTGGCTGACTGTCCCCAGGTGGCCCCAGGCCCTCCATCTCTGAGGCCCAGGGCAGTGGAGTGGAGAGGCCAGACCACTCCAGGGTGGACTCGACGAGCCACCGGAGAGACACCCACACAGCGAACAGTGGTTCACCCGGAGACAGAGACGCGCTGGGCAGAGCTGGCTCCGGTCAAGGCCAGGCCACACGCCAGCAGCTGGTCCTTGCGCCTCACCACACAGCCACACACCTGCTCCCGGCAGCATCTTCTTCCGTTAGAGGACCTTCCGGGGCCCGGATTCTCCGTCCCTGGTCCAGAGAGTGGGATATGCCCTCAGGAAAACCTTCAGTACCTCAGCCGACTAATCAACTCCTTTTTAAATCAAGGTGATGTTCGTTTATAACATTATAGAAATGAACTCTTCTGTTTCCTGGAGAAGTGTCAACAAAGGCCTGCAGAGAGCCAGAGCATCTCACCCTGGCATGGCAGGCCCCCGGCCACCCGCGCACTGTCCCCTGCACAGCCTAACTCCCTGGGTCCACACAGCCACACAACACGTCCTTGGCCCGCCCCGCAAGCCCCCACTCACCCTGAGCTCCAGCCCTGCCCCCCCAACTCCAGGTCCAAACAACCCCCTTTGCTGAAATCAATAGGTTACAGGGTGGAGAAGAGAACAGAGGGGCTTGCTTTTCCTGCTGGTGTTTCTAATTTTCTACTCCGAACCTACCTTCTGTAAAAGCATTACAAAACTGCACAAAACATAAACTCCGCCCCACACTTTTCGGTAACCTGGCTTGACCCCCCGGTCCCCTGGGGCACTCCCTCCCCCCTCGCTGTGCTCCTGCTGCTCTGGCCTTGGACCCCTCCTGCCTCTTAAACGCTGGGGAAGAGCCCAGTGGGAGGCCTCCCCTGGGAGGGGGTGGCCAGGCTCCTGAGAACGGGAGGACTCTGAGAAAGCACTTTCTGTACTGTCATTTTCTCCTCGGGAAATGAATGAAAACAACAGACCCCACGCTGGTATAATAACGCAGGCTGGAGGCTGTGGCATTTCATGGACTTGGCAATGGGTTTATTTTTTCCTTTTTGGTCTCTCCCTAACTGCCAGGGAGGTGGCCGGAGGGCAGGGAGGAGTGTCCGCTGTGTACCCGGGCCCGCCGGCACAGAGCTGCGCCCTGTCACTCTGCGCCAGCTCAGCGACTGTCTCACAGCACAGAAACACGTGCCTCCTCGGCCAGAGGTTTTAAGGAGAAACGTGGTTTTACAGTTTGGTAGCCCAGCAAGCAGTGCGCCCAAGGGACCCCATCTGCTCCCAGTGCCCACCTTGACTACTTCCTCCCTGCCCCAGAGGCCACCCTACACTGCTCCACACACACTGGGCCTTTGTCCCCACACCCAACAAGCCCCAGCCTGAACACTGGCTCCCTGGACACCAGCCCCACCTCCAAGCTGGAGGCCTGCAGGGTTCCCCGCCGCCTGCCCAGGTCTCTCCCCTGGATCCCTGCAGGGATTGCCCAAAGGGGACCTCCCTCCAAGGAGCTTCCTGAAGCTCAGCTATCCAGTGTCTTCTGTGTCCCAGGCTGCTGGGCCCCTTCCCAAGGGCGCCCAGGGAGTCAGGACTGTCCCCCAGTGGGGCGGAGGTGCAGCGGCCGCCAGAACCAGAAGGTGCCTTCACACCAGAAGACAAGGCAGGCAGCTCCGTGGAGCACAACAGGACTCACTTCGGGGAGACCGACGCCCGGGAAGACTGGGGCGCGGCCCAGCGGCCCCTCGGCAGCTGCCCAGGTGCTTCTCCGCTGCCAGGCCCCGCACAGCACCGTTCACAGTGCGGCTCGGGCCCTGGGGGCGGGCCAGGCAGAGGGACAAGGAATGCGGTAATGCCAGGGGCCGTGTACCTCCTCGTGGTCTTGTGACAGATGACTGCTTATCACTGACACTGTCACCAGCTCGATGTTTATCCAGGTTGTCATGCCGTCCAGCTCTTATGGGCAAAAATATTCATGGCCACATTTTAAGGAACACAGATAGTCAATCATCAGCTAGAAGGCTTTGAGGAGCTCACTGAGGACAGTGAGGGTGGTCAGAGGTCACAGTGTGAAACTCCCATCTGGGGCGTGGGGATGGGGTTGGTTTTGTTCGCATCCGCATCTATGTGCACAAGAGCTCATGCAAACTGCCCCAAGCAGGACATTAAAGGCACATGTATTGCTCAACTCTTCCATAATGTGAGTTATTGCACGGTCAAGGTACTTGGCTTCCTCTCAAACCTCCCAAACAGGGATGGATGCCGCAGGCTATTGCACTTGACCTCCTGGGGCCTGGGCAACCCAGGGACACCCCTTCCTAGAGGTGAGTCACCTGGCTGTCCAGTTCAATGGTCATGGTCCCGAGGCCTCCTGCCCCCTGAGCATCCCCACGTCAACTCCTGCCGTTTGGAGTCTGAGCTTCTTCTGGGGCCCACGTACTACTGCTTTTCTGGCTCATCAGCCGCTCTCCCACCCTCTTTCTGCTGCCCGCCCCCAGCCTCCTTGAGGCCTGGCACTGAGTCAGAGAGGCTGGTGGTATTCAAACCCAGGCCTCCAGACCCCTAATTCAGGGCCCAGCAGCCATCATGAGCACTGGACTAGGAATCAGCAGACCTGGGTTTGGGTCTCACTGACTGTGCTGTTTAGCGTCTAAGAAGAAACAAAAACCACACTGGTGGTTGGCTTCCCGGAGGCCTCTGTATCACCATGTTCACTGACTGCTTACGTCTGCCTGATGTATATATTCTAGTACCAAATATAGGTCATCTTTAAGACCTGTCTATCAGGTATACCCGTTGTAATCTCCATCCTGATATCAGAACCGGTAAAACGAGAGTCAAAAGGACTCTGTGCTCTGCAACCCGGAACTCCCCGGTGTGGTCCTGACCAGAGGCGGATAAAGAAGGAAGTTGGCTCCTGGTTTGGCTGTTATTTGACACTCACTGCGAAGGAGAAAGATCCCAGCTAAGCTCAGCCCCAACCGGACAGTCCGAACTTCATGGGGCGCTGGGGAAGGGGGGGTAGGGAAAGTCGCTGTGCAGGACAGTGCCCAGGAACCAGGCAGTGGGCCCAATCTCGAGGACTCTCGGGGTGCGGGTGGCGGCTGGGGATTTGGTGCCTGGTTACGCCCTCCTCCCACCGCCCAGCTACCCGCGGTGTCCTGAGCCGAGCACACTCCCTGAGCCGACCCTCTGGCGGCACCGTATCCTGGCTGCCGCGGAGAGACGCGCAGCGATCTAGCCTGTTCCGCCCCGCAGCTCTGGGCCCCGTCCAGGAACCTGTCCCTCTCCCCAGGCTCCCGCGGCTCCCGCAATCCGCTGTCAGGTGCGGGACTCCGAGGATCGGGCCGCGCCCTTCACCCCAGGCCTCCTTCCTTTTTCAGTTTCGCTCCCGCCGCGCGAAACGCTGGAGCGCTCAGTCCCTGAGACCCCGTGTGTTGGGTCAGGCGGCCAGAAACCCCAGGCCACCGCCCGGCGGGCGCGCAGGCGAGAGGTCGCCGCCGGAAGAAAATCGCAACTAGTTCTGTCCAAGCCTGCGAGCCCGGAGGGTCCTGGCTCTCCGCGTCCGTTTTCGCGGCAGTGTCCTCATTATACAGGCGAGGACGCTGATGCTCGGAGGCAGAGTGGGGATCAGAACCCAGGTTCCAGCTTCCTGGGCCGAGTCTGAGCGAGCGCATTCCACGCCCCGCCCAGCCGACACACTAGAGGTTCCCGAGCCTCACAGGCTGCGGCTAGGGTGTGGGCTCCAGGGCTGAGCCCCGAGGTCTGGCTTCCGCGCACCCGAAGTCTCCTCTACCACAAGTCGGGCGCGGGCGGGCGCACGAAGCACACTCTTTGTCTGCAGCGCCCCTGCGCCTCCCCCGCCCGTCTTCTCGCTACGTCCCCCGCGCCCCGCCCTTCCCGGGCACGCCCAGCCAATGAGGCGCGGTGGCGGCGCGCAGGCCCCGGGGCGTTGTCCGCGCCTCCTCCGCCCATTGGCTGCGCTCCGCGCCCCGCCCCAGGGCCGCCGGCAGCCCCTAAAGGAGAGGCGCACAGCCCGAAGTGAGGGACCACTGGCTGCCGGAGGACTGCTTCGAGGGATCGGGTTCGGGTCGGGGAGGAACCTGTGCCTGGTGAGGAGTCGTTCGCTGAGCCGCCGCCGCCCCCCCCGCCCCGAGTCTGACCGGGACTCCACGCCAGGAGGCGGTGGCCAGACTGAGCCCCAGCCCAGCGAGCCGGGTGGCTCCCGACGGCGACCAGCCCCGCAAAGGGCCGGAGAAGGACGTGGAGGAAGGACGTCCAGCCCTGCAATGGCGCTCGACTTCCTGGCTGGATGCGCGGGGGGTAAGGAGGCGGGCGGAATGCGCGCGGGGCTGGGGATGCGGGGCTCCAGATCTCGGGCTCCGGAGCCTGGCGTCCGGGATGCAAGGCCGGCTCACCTGCCAGCTGCTCGGTTCAGCGGCTCGCCCCTCTGCCTGGGATGTCCTCGACTCTCAGGGCTCTCGTGGGCCTCGCAGGCCCGAGGGCGCCTAGCGCACTGTCCACGAAGCAAGTGTTTTTTAAGTCCTTCGAGGCACATTGGGAACGGAGGTCTGGGGCCCGGGAGCGGCAATGTGATTTGATGGAGGCAGGGACAGTCAGGAGGGTGCCCCGCCGCCCCTTACGCCCTCCTCGCCCGAGGACCCGGGTGCCTCTCCCTCTCCCCTTTCCCCCATCCCCATCCTACCCAGGGCAGCGTCCCCACCCTGAGCCCTTGAAGTTCGAGGCTGGCTCCACCCCTTCCCCTCAGCTGTCTAGGGGGAGCTGGAGCCGCAGGACTACCTGCTATCGGGCTAGCCTGGTGGTGGGGAGGCACCGTAAGGCGCCGGCCGGACCCGTCACTCTTTGGCGTGCCACCCCCTTCTTACGCCTATTAGTGAGCTGCTGGGGGTCGACTCTACGCGAGTGTGCGAGTGGGCCCGACACGCCCCTAGGGCTCACGGGGACGTGTCACCGGCGGGGACACCTTCACGGAAGCCGATCCAAATCTGTGTCCCCAGAGTCAGTGTGCAGTCCTGGCTCTGCTGTGGACCGACTGTGGGCTGGTTGGGGCACCTGCCTTCAGTTTGGCCTTTAGTTTCTCAGCTTTTACTTGGAGAGTTAATTTATGCAACAGGTATTAATTGGGAGCCAGGTTTCACCGCCAGGAATTTGGCGATGAGTTGACAGACGTGGCAAGCCCTGCCTCCTGGGCAGAGAGATGGCTGGTTGGGTGTCCTGGCATGTCCAGCTCTGACCTCCAGAGCTTTTCTCCTCCGGCACCCGCCAGCGGTGGGCGCCCTGGCCGGGGAGCAGTGCCCACTCTCAGCGGCCTTAAGCTCTGGGAGAAGAGAGGCCGGTGAAGGGAGTGTGCTGGGGCATGATGTGTGGGAAGGGATTGAAAAATGCATCAGACTGTTCCCCAGTCAGGCCTCAGGAAACCGAGGACTGGAGCCTGAAAAGGGGGTCAAAACCCCGGAGTTTCTGGCCAATCGGCAGAGAATTTCCCCCGAGTCCAGGCACCGGAGGAGACTGGAAGCAGGGCAGGGGCCCGGTGGATCCAGCTGTCGGCTGGCTCCCACTCGGCTCGCCGTTCCTTTCCCTTGGTGTCTGCCACCTCTGCTGGCCCCTCCTGGGCCCCAGCTCTCCTCTCCCCACCCATGGTAAGGGTCTGCTCCGGAGGGTGGGGGCTGTCCAGGGGCCAGCGCCCCTTCCCAGCTTCTTGGGGAACGTGGATTCTTTCCCCAGAGGCAGGATTCCTTGTTTTCCTGCAGGCGTCCTGGGAGCTTGGGGTTCGGAACATTCATCCTGAGGCCGGGCCTGCTTAGAGACCGGGCCCCAGAGGCACATGTGTGGTCACCGTGGGCCCTTGCTCAGGCAGGGCCCCTTCCTGGAAAGCCTTTCCGCCCGTCCTCACTAGGTGTGCCTGGGAGAGATCCTATCCGAGCCCCAGAATCCAGCCGCGCCTCTGTCCTGCTGGGGTTCACATGCAAGTGCAGGGTGGGTGGTGCCCACCTTCCCAGCTGTGTGAGCGGAGGCCCGAGCCTCCCTGGCGAATGGGGTTGGAAGTGGCTGCCTGAAAGGGGGCAGAGGGCCGGTAGTCCCCCGGGGCGCTCTCCGGGCCTTATCTGACGCAGGAGAAACCTAGGCCCTGAGCAGTGGAGGGACTGGCACGAAATCATGCTGCGCGCTCCTCCGACAGAGCAGGGTGGGCTGTCCTCTCCCCTGTAGCCTAAGGGACAGGGACCTGGCTGTGTCCCAGGCCCACCTTCAGCCCCCTGCAAGGCCCAGCCCCCACAGGGAGGCTGTCCAGGAACCATGTGCAAATGATGCCCCCGCCTCAGAGCCTGGCCCCAGAACCCCGTGTGGCTTCCATGTTGGGAGGGCTTGGGCTCCTCAGGGGCCTGGGGTCCCTCCAGATTCACTTTCCGAGTGGGGGGAGGACAGCACATCACGCCGATTACGAGAGAGCGGGCCAGCTGTGCAGCTTGCCCTTGGAGAGGCAGGGCAGGACCTTGCTGGCCAGCAGTCTGGAGGCCTCCCTGGGGGCATGGGTAGGAGGAGGTGCAGAGAGAAGTTCCTTGTGGGCAGGGGGACCTTGGAACCCCTCACACCACCTCTGCGGCCAGGCGCCTCCAGGACGGTGGTCCCCGTCCTGCCCTGGAAGGTCGTGGGATGGCAGGTGCCCCGGAGAATCAGCTGATGCAGGGCAGTGGGCACTGGCTTCGCAGTCCGGGGACAGGGTCCATGCCAGCTGCTGCAGCTGTGGCCTCAGGACCCTCTCGGGGCGATGGCCTGGAGGGGCCCCCCGACTCTCAGGTGACCCTGAGGTTAAAAGAAGGGGGCTTTTGGGGTCTGGAGGCTGGGGGATGCAGGCCCCACGGCCCACGAGGGCCCACTCCGTGCCTACAGACGGGAAGATGCAAATTTCTGCCCTCAAGTCTGCCTGGGTTCCCAGACCCAGGCTGCTGGGTGGGGTCTGCCCCTCCCAACCCAGGGGCTGAGACAAGTCTGGAGCCGGAGGCAGGACCCTCCAGCACAGGAGGGAGCCTCCGTCACATCCAGCACGTGCTTCCCTGGGTCCCCACAGCTGGGGGCCTGGCTGCAAGGGGCCTGGTGGGGTGGAGGGGCCCCGGCTGGGGAGAGGAAAGGCTGATGGTGCACCTCGGGCCAGTGCTAGGGCTCCAAAGCCTCCAGATCCAATGGTAGCCCAAAAAGGGAGGTTCTAGAACTAGGGTTTTCAGATTCAAAACGTGAAATGAACACAAAGGCAGATCTCGAACTCCGGACACAACGTGTGTCCCGGGACCAGAAACACAGATGTGGCATCTCGAGGGAAAGATGGGCCTCCCCTGCGGGTGTGGGGCTTCCGGAAGGAGAGACGGCCTGGAGGCGGTGGCCCTGACGGATAAGTAACCGTGGACACTTTCTCTGAGCAGGAAAAGGGGAGGCCGCAGAACGACAGCGCCAGCGCAGGGCCAGGCAGAGTTGTTTTAAAGAAAAAGGACGCGCCCTTGGCACCTCCTGTGACATTCCTGAAATCTCAGAGGCTTCCTGTCGGAACAGATCAGTTACTGACCCAGGAGAAGAGCACCCGCTGGGGGGCCGGCTTCCCATCTGCAGCCCCGGAGGCCAGAAGGCACTGGGAGGCGGAGAACACCTCAGACGCAGACCCGTTCTCTGCCGGCTTTGAGATGGCCTGTGCAGAAGAGCCGAGTTCAGAGGGCGTTTCCCCAGGTGTCATGGGTTTGAGTCCCAGCTCCACCCTTTCCAGCTGTGTGGCATGGACACGTTACCTCCCTGTGCCCCAGACTCTTCATCCACCCAATGGGCTAAAAGTCCTTTCTGTGCAGGTGTCGACCTGGGGAGGCGGCACAGACACGAACCGGAGCGCAGGCACTGCTGACGGAAACGCCACGTGTTCGCTGTTCTCATTACCCATGAGCACCCGTGGCAGTAGGCGGAGTCTGGATGTACACGTGTAAATTTCCAGGGAGGAGAGTGTGGCAGTCACTCAACCTCTCCGAGCCCCAGTTTCTCCTCCCTGAAGCGGGGTAACAAGGCTGCCCGGTCGAGGGGACGCCTTCGAGGCGCACGGCGCGTGCACTTTGAGAAGTGTTTATGAGCCTTTGTCCTTCAGGGGGGCTGGACTGCGGCAAGGCCCGGCCCGACACATAACCAAGCATGACAGCAGGGTCACAAGCTGCCCCGGGCACCAGGCAGCTCCACCGTGGGGCGGGGGTAGCGGGCACCTGGCACCTGCCGCATACCTGGTCCTGACGGGTGTTTCCTGGGGATCCGCTGGGGGGAGTCGATGCTCACAGCTGGACCGCCGAGGTGGGGCTCAGACGCCGAGTCCTCTGGGAGCTTGGTCAGCTGGTGAGTGACAGAGAGAAAATTCAGTTCTGGGTGAGGGTCTGGCCCCAAGTCCAAAATCTCCGGAGGGCCTGCCCGTGCCGGGAGACGTTGGGAACAATGGGACCATCTTAGCAACAGCTCGCTGTTCTCAGCTGCAGTGAGCAACAGAGTGAGAGAGAGACAGCAGCTTCGAGTCGGTGTGACCCTTGGGAGGTCACCCTCACGTGCTCCCCACCCCCTACCCCCGGCCTAAGGCCTAAGGGGCTCACGGGGGCGGCGCCGGGCACACAGCCGGGACTGGCTCCTGCTGGGTCTGGCAGCCCAGCGCTGTCCTCCCGGGCACCCCGCCCGACACGGCAGGTTTCTGGGGCATCTGGGTCACGAGTCCTCCTTTCTCCCTCCAGGTGTGGCAGGCGTGCTGGTGGGACACCCCTTTGACACGGTCAAGGTGAGTCTCTTGTCGTGGTCTGTCTCGGACCCTGGGGAGGGGCAGGCGTGGGACAGAAGCCAGCAGGGCCTGGGTGGCCGGAGGCTCCCTGCCAGAGTCCACCTTAGGAACACCTTCAGGGGCTTCACAAAGGTTCTGGAATAAAGCAGAACCCGGGTTCTCTGTGACGCTCAGGTGGCCTCTTATCCTCTAAGCCGAGCGGCCTTTCCTCCAGGGTTTGTCCCCACACTCCCAACGGCGGCTGAAGGTCGGGATCCACCCCGGGGCTTGGCCGGCTACGGCCAGGGGACCGGTTTACCCTCGCCCAGAGCGGGGACCCCCACAGTGTTCTTGCAGAACTCCTCCTGACAGCTTCTTCTTTTTTTTTTTTAAGATTTTATTTATTTTTTAGAGAGGGGAAGGGAGGGAGAAGGAGGGAGAAGGAGAGAGAGAGAAACATCAGTGTGTGGTTGCCTCTCATATGGTCCCCCCACTGGGGACCTGGCCCGCAACCCAGGCGTTTGCCCTGACTGGGAATTGAACCTGCGATGCTTTGGTTCACAGCCCATGCTCAATCCACTGAGCTACACCAGCCAGGGCCTGGCAGCTTCTTAAAACAAAGAAAAGCTCAGCGGGAATGTACACAAATGCCGAAAAATCAAACTTGTCAGCATGCGCCACAAATGTGACCTGCACCGAGCAGGGGTGGCCACAGTCCAGACACCGAGTGGCCCTTCCTGAGGGCAGGCGTTCGCCTGTGGAGTGGTTGCGGGTGGGATGGGCACTTGTTCCCTCTTCCGAAAGCCCCGTACCCCGAGAAACTGGCCCGTTCCTGGTTCTCAGACGCCTCGGAACAGAAACCAAGGAGAACCCATGTTCTCCCGCCGGGAAGTCCCAGCTAAGATTTTCCCCGTTTGGGGGGTTTTCTGTCCTCACACCAGCCGAGCCCGGGCCCTACCCTGCCTGCTCACGGGATGAGGGGGCAGGCGGCGGAGGGCCAGGGTGGCTATGGTAACCAGCAGGGCAGGGAGCCAGACCTTGGTCCAGTGTGAGCGCTGACCTTGGCCCCTCTCCCACCGCGCGTGGGCTGAGTGCAGGCGAGCGCGGCGTCCCTGGCTGGGGCTGAGGTGGACTTCGTGTCTCCTCTTTCCTGGAACCCAGGTGCTCCTTGGCCAAGAAAAGGGCTGAGATCTTCAGGCTGGGTCTCCTCCAGCGGAAGAGGCATCGGGGCCTGGCCTTGCGCGTTGGCTGTGCCGGGCCCTGGGCCCGGGCAGGGGCCTCACTGCCAGCTGACTGGCTCGGTGCTGCAGTCCTGGCCCAAGTGGTCTCCTCTGCGTGGTGAGGGGCTGGCCGGTGCTCCGGTGTAACTCACGCGGGATGACGTGCGGGCTCCGTCCATCCCACTGCAGGCAGATCTGGGGAGGAGGCCGAAGGGCCAGGCTCTCTGGTCACGCAGGGGCCCGTGTCCCCTCCGGGCCGCCGAGAGTGAGGCTCTGGTGCTGCCTGTGCACAGCCACCCGCGCTCCGCCAGCTGCGTCCCGTGAGCCCAGCGGTGGCCGCATTTCGCTGAGTTTATGCCTCCTGGCCACGTGTTGGAAAGGCCGCTGGAAGCTGCGTCCAGCCGGGAAGTGGCTTTGACTCGCCCCCAGTCCCGCTTTGCGCAGGCGGCTCTGAGCTGTGCCTCAGCCTGGGCCTCGCCCGGCCTCCATCTGTCCGTCTGTCCCCACCGGACCAGGAGCCCCCTGCCTGGTGCCCCCCGCCCCTCGGAGCTCCCGAGCCAGAACAGCCACCCCTCGGGGTGCGGGAGCTTCTGCACCCACTGGGCGGCCGCCCTTGGAACCCCTCGTACCTGACACCTGGGAAGAGGAAATCCATTTGCAACCTTTTTTTTTTGTCACTGGCCCACCAGCATCCCACCTGGACAACCTGTTTCTGGTGACAAAGGGGGAAGCCCGCCCCCAGGGCCACCGCTGTCCCCCAGCTGCTGTGACTGCTCTGCTCCCCCCAGGCTCGCACTGTTGCCTTGTGCTGGGTGAGGGCTCGCTCACTTGGTTCTGTTTAATGTTCTAATGGCTTTGTCTTTTCTACTGGCTCTTTCCACTATGAAAGTTAAACTCTGTCCCCACAAGAAAACCGGGGCGGGCGGAAGAGGGAACGGCTCGTGGCAGACAGGCCTGCTCTCGCCTGGGGGGCTGCGCCTTCAGAAGCCCCTCCGCCAGCGCGGCCCGTGGGCAGCTGGTGTTTTAACGTGTTTAATGTCACACTCGCGTTTTTTGGTTAGCTTTCTGTTACAGAAGTCATGCAAGTTGTAAAAAATTGTAACCATTACCGAGACATATAAACTAGAAAGAAAAAAACCACAGTCCATCAGACAGCCTTCCCCCGTTAATGATTTCTGCTGGAAAATGGAAATGCACGCAAGCCCACATATATTCTTGCTTTTGCAAAGGATTCATTTCCTAGCTCCGCGGTGGAAATGGACGTGGAACGCGCAGGGAAGAGCATGGGTGCCGAGTGCACACAAATCTAGGAGCTGGGTGGGGGGTTGGGGCCAGCCCCCGAAGCCCCTCCCCTCACCAGGCCTCCGCCATCCTCACTCCTGAGGCCAGAGGCCATTATATTAAAATTTGGTTTCCCTCTGTGGAGCCTAGAACCACTGCCACTGTCCTCACCCACAGGACCTTCCCCGGAAGGTAGTTTGCTGTCCTCCTTCAGGTGACATGGCCCTGATCAGTCCCAGCCCGCTTTCACCAGGGTGTGGCTCTCCCAGGGCAGGGAGGGGCTGGGAGGTGGGGGCCCCCCCAGGGGGGCTGGCCCTGGGGCTCCGCTGAGAAGTGATGTTGAAACTTTGTTGCCTAACCTTGGGGGAGGTGCTCCACCCATGGCAGAAACAGAAGTCCCGTCATAGGTGAGCGAAAGCCCCAGCCCCCAGGTGAACCCCACACTTCTCTTCTCCCCAGACCAGACTCTGGGCCTGGACCCCCACCCTGTCCCCCAGAGTTCCCTCCAGGCCCTGGCAGGGGGGGCACTTGGGCCTGGCACAGGTCCTGGGTTAGGGGCCTGGGCAGTGCTGGTCGAGGAAAATCATCCCCCTCTGGATCAGGGGCTCTTCCTGTTGGGGTCTCCAAGCCCTGGGGCGGGGACTGGGAGGCTCCTGGCCTTGTGTGCAAGTGGCCACTTTTCCAGGGGTGGGGCCATCGATCCTCCCCGGGCCACATTTTCCCCCCAAACCCAGTCCCTCGGACAACAAGGGCTCACCCCGGGCCCAGGGGTTAGCCACAATGGGGAGAGGGGCCTCTGTGGTCTCTCGTGTGGCCCGAGCTGGCCTGGGCCTGGGCAGGAATGGAACTGTCCAATCCGCACAGACTTTGAGGCACCGAGGGGACCCTGGCCGGGGAGCTCAGTTAGTCTGAGCACTGCCCCAGTGCACCAAGGGTGCAGGTTCGATCCCCGGTCGGGGCACACACCAGAAGCAGCCAGTAAACACATCAATAAGTGGAACAGCAAGTCGATGCTTTTCTCTCTTCTCCTTTCCTCTCACTCTATAAAAATCAGTAAACTAAAAAGAAAAAAGAGGCTGCCAGTGTTGAAAAACGCGAGCCAAGGAGGGGAGAGCTCTGTCTCACGCCACCTCAGCTAACAAGGCCTCTTCATGGTGGTGCCGGGAGCCACGAGGAAGACAGATGTCCCTCCGGAGACGCCAGAACTTGGAAGGGAGAATGAGGCGCCTCTGAGCCTCCGTCTCCCCATCTTTGAGAACGTAGCAGCCGAACCCCCCCACCCAGGGCCGGGGGTTGGCGTGCCCGAGACCCCTGTCCCGCTGCCTGGCACGGGCCGACCATCACACCGTGGTCCAGGTCGCAGTGAGGACTTCTGAGTGGGGGAGGGGAGAATGTGGCTTCGCCCAGCCCCACCCCACCCCACCCCTGGGGCACAGATTCCAAGTTCAGGAACTTACCAAGTTCAGAACCCGCTCTGCACCTGGGGCTTGCTTAGCCAATTCAGAGATTCACCGTCAGTCAACAAAGAAGACTTTCACACCGTGGGGACCCTGGGCCTAATGCCCAGGCCCCCGAGTTGCTGACGTGGTCCCCATGGAGGCTGTCGGCTGCTTTCCTGTGACTTTACTAGCGCACGACCTCTGTCTCCACAAGGCACTGCTGGCAGAACCCGAGCAGCAGCCCGCGGTGTGGTGTTCCAGTGCCCGGAGCTGCGGGCCAGCCCCTGATGAGAGGAGATGAGGACGGGGTGCTAGACCAGGAGCCCCCGTGGCATCGGCCATGGTTTGCCACTGAGACCGTCGGGGGGTCACCAGAGATGCTCACGCACCAGTCGGCACACTGCACAGACAGTGGAATGGGGGACCAGGAGTCCCCCAGTGGGGCGGAGGTGCAGCGGCTGCCAGAACCAGAAGGTGCCTTCATACCAGAAGACAAGGCAGGCAGCTCCGTGGAGCACAACAGGACTCACTGTGGGGCGACCGACGCCCGGGAAGACTGGGGCGCGGCCCAGCGGCCCCGCGGCCCCTCGGCAGCTGCCCAGGTGCTTCTCCCCTGCCAGGCCCCGCACAGCACCGTTCACAGTGCGGCTCGGGCCCTGGGGGCGGGCCAGGCAGAGGGACAAGGAATGCGGTAATGCCAGGGGCCGTGTACCTCCTCCTGGTCTTGTGACAGATGACTGCTTATCACTGACACTGTCACCAGCTCGATGTTTATCCAGGTTGTCATGCCATCCAGCTCTTATGGGCAAAAATATTCATGGCCACATTTTAAGGAACACAGTCAATCATCAGCTAGAAGGCTTTGAGGAGCTCACTGAGGACAGTGAGGGTGGTCAGAGGTCACAGCATGAAACTCCCATCTGGGGCGTGGGGATGGGGTTGGTTTTGTTCGCATTCGCATCTGTCCGTACACTTAGAGCTGCTTGTTTGAGGTCTTGGGTGGCCCCGGCCCCTCTGGCATCATCCAGTGGCTGTTGGCTCACTGCTGCCCCTCCCTGAAGGGGCACGGGTCCCTGGCCTCAAGCCCACCTTGGAATTCCAAAAGCCACAGGAAGACTTCTGGCCAACATGGAGGCATAGGTAGACGCACTGTGCCTCCTCGCACAACCAAGATAGGGACAACAACAATATAGAAACAAAACAACAACCAGAACTGACAGAAAATTGAAGTGTATGGAAGTCTGACACCCAAGGAGTTAAAAATAGAAGCATTCATCCAGACCGGTAGGAGGGGTGGAGTGGGGCCAGTGAGGGACGCAGAGCAGAGAGCTGAGCAACTGGGGTGGTGCGCAAGTCTGCAGCAGGCGAACCCTGGGCGCATAAGTGGCGGTGGCTGGTGGGCCCCGGCCAGGGGGTGGAGATGCGCAGACCCAGCGAGGCAGCCATTGTGAAGCAGGGCACTGTGCCCAACTCAGGGTCCCAGCGCCAGGAAATAGAGCTTTGGGTCACTGACTGAAAAGGAAGGTCCCACGGGGTGCGCAGACCCACCCACACCGGAATTGGTGCCAGAGGGGCCCAGTTGGCTTTTGGAAAGCAGCGGAAGGGTCTGAGGTCCTACAGAGAGCAGAGCAAGCGCCATTGTTCCTTCTCCGACCCTGCCCCCACATACGTCACAACCCAGTGACTGGGGTGCCCCACCCTGGTGAACACCTAAGGCCCCGCCCATCACTACAGGAGCTCCACAAGACCAAAAGAAAAAAACAACAGTAAAAAGATGGCTCAAACAGAAGAATTGAAAACCCCAGCATCCATCCTTTTAAGTGACCAAGAGATAGCCAACCTATCAGATGCACAGTTCAAAGCACTGGTGATCAGGATACTCACAGAATTGGTTGATTTTGGTTGCAAATTAGATGAAAAATGCAGGCTACAATAAGTTTAATGAAGAAAAATGCACACGTAACCAATAGTAATGGAATGAAAGCTGGGTCTCACATCATTGCAGTGGACCAGAAGGAAGAAAAAAATATACAACCAGAAAAGAATGAAGAAATAAGAATTCAAAAAAATGAGGAGAGGCTTAGGAACCTCCAGGACATCTTTAAACGTTCCAACATCCAAATTATAGGGGTACCAAAGGGGAAGAGGAAAAACAACAAGTGGAAAAGATATTTGAACAAATAATAAAGGAGAACTTCCCCAATCTGGCAAAGGAAATAGAATTCCAGGAAGTCCAGGAAGCTCAG
>CM052538.1:191602372-191756144 GCA_028533065.1 Trachops cirrhosus | reverse complement strand
GGGAAATGTAGAAGCTAAAGAACTTATGACACATGGACATGAACTAAAGGGGGGAATGTGGGTGGGAGAGGGTGTTCAGGGTGGAGGGGAATGAAGGGATAATAGGACAACTGTAATAGCATAATCAATAAAATATATTAAAAGAAAACAAAAGCCACAGGAAGCCAGCTACCTGGCTCCCTGCCCTGGGGAGCTGCGGGAGCTGGGAGCTCTGGTTCCCGCCCGCTGACCTTTCCCTGGGCCCTCTCCTTCAGGTGCGTCTTCAGGTCCAGAGCCTGGAGAAGCCCCAGTACCGAGGGACCTTCCACTGCTTCCAGTCCATCATCAAGCAGGAGAGCGTGAGTGGCCAGGGCGGGCAGGGGCGGGGCAGGGGCGGGAACCAGCTTCTGGGAGGCTGCGGGGGCGGACCACTGGCTGGGAAAGAAGAGCGGGGCCTACTGGGGAGGTCAGGCATTTGGAAAGGGTTCTAATCGAATTCTGTTTGGCCCTCCCGAACACCTGGGGTGGGCGGGGGCTGCGGCCCGCTGCAGGCAGACTCCCTGGGGAAGTGGGGAAGTGGACTGGGCTGCCCAAGCCCCCCGAGCAGGAGGTGGGCGCCTGACTCCTCCCTGCGTCCCGCAGGTGCTGGGCCTGTACAAGGGCATGGGCTCCCCGCTCATGGGGCTCACCTTCATCAACGCGCTGGTGTTCGGCGTGCAGGGCAACACCCTGCGGGCCCTGGGCAGCGACTCGCCGCTGAACCAGTTCCTGGCGGGCGCGGCGGCGGGGGCCATCCAGTGCGTCATCTGCTGCCCCATGGAGCTGGCCAAGACGCGGCTGCAGCTGCAGGACGCGGGCCCGGCCCGCACCTACCGGGGCTCCCTGGACTGCCTGGTGCAGATCTACCAGCACGAGGGCCTGCGCGGCGTCAACCGCGGCATGGTGTCCACACTGCTGCGCGAGACGCCCAGCTTCGGCGTCTACTTCCTCACCTACGACGTGGTGACGCGCGCCCTGGGCTGCGAGCCGGGCGACCGTCTGCTGGTGCCCAAGCTGCTGCTGGCAGGCGGCACGTCGGGCATCATGTCCTGGCTCTCCACCTACCCCATGGACGTGGTCAAGTCGCGGCTGCAGGCCGACGGGCTGCGCGGCGCCGCGCGCTACGAGGGCATCCTCGACTGCATGCGCCAGAGCTACCGTGCCGAGGGCTGGCGCGTCTTCACGCGAGGGCTGGCCTCCACGCTGCTGCGTGCCTTCCCCGTCAACGCCGCCACCTTCGCCACCGTCACTGTCGTGCTCACCTACGCACGCGGGGAGGAGGCCCAGCCCGAGGGCGAGGCTGTGCTGGCCCAGCCCTCCAGCCTGTGACGCTTGACCCCCGTGGCATAGGGCGTGACCCCCGGGCCCCTTTGCAGAACCCAACACAGACATAAACTGGGCCCTCTCCCGCCCACCACCCCGCCCAGCCCCCTGGGCCCCTCGGCTGGGCTACCTCAGCTGCAACTTTGGCTCAGTGTTCTCAGCTGCGCAGTGGGGTCCTCACACCCGCCCTGTGCAATCAGGAAGCTCAGAGCTGAAGCCTGCGCAGTGTCAGCACTTCTAGGTGAGGGGCGGGCAGCCTCGCCAGCCCTCCAGCCCTGGGCTGCCGCCTGCCCACCACCACCACCACGGGCTCTCCACGACCCACGGGTGGGACGCCTAGTGACTCGCCCTGCACATCGCCCCCGGCAGAGCTCCAGGGCACTCCGTGGCCACCTGTCTAGCCTCTGCACTGGGGACAGAGTCCACTGCCACAGCACCCCAGCTTCTCGATACAGCAGTGCTGGCAGTACTCGCCCCTGTTACTGCCACTCCCATGGAGGGTGACCTGGAGTCCCACCAAGAAGCCATGGGTTTGCTGGAGGCTTCGTGTCCGCCTGGGGGTAGGGATTGGGAGAAGGAAAGGCCAACAAGAGGAGATCTCAACATTCTAATACAGCCTTGGCCAAGAAGTCTTCCCCTCTGAGCCTCAGGCCGCCCATCTGTAAAATGGGGACACGGCCAGCTGATTCTTGGGCCTCTAGCCCACCACCCCCAGCCAGGGCTTCCCCCAAGGTGTGCAGAGGTCAGCGGGGTGATAGGGCGCCTCCCCAGCCAGCAGCGTCTTTCCCAGGCGAGCTCCTCAGCGCCTGGTGTCCTGTGAGGCGGTGACAGGCCTGTTAGCCGGCCCAGATGTGGCCAGTCTGGGCAGAGGGGGCTCCCTTGCCCCAGCGTGGGGCCCGGGTTCTTGGCAATGCAACTGGCTCCCTCCAGGAGGCCGCTGCAGCCAGGGAAGACAGCACTCCCACCCCAGATACGGGGTGTCATTGTACAGAACCCACGAGGGAATAAACAGTCTGTTTTCTAAGAGGGTCTGGCTCCGTTTGTGGATCGCAGAAGGGGCTTCATTGCACACCACTCCCTGGAGTCAGAGGGGCTGGCTTGGTGGCCTGTGTGTCCATGGGCCCCGACGACAGCCCTAGCTGTGTGACCTGGGGTGGGCCAGGGGCACACCTGGGCCCTCAGTCTCCTCGTCTGCACTGCGGGGCTGACGGAGCGTGAGGATGGCGTGCGTGGAGCGCAGACGTGCTGGACGAGGCCTCTGCGCCCAGGAGGGGCCCCTCGGGTGCCTGGTCATCCCAGCGATAGGAGGCCTGGTCCCTGCTTGGCTTCGCGCTGGCAGGGCAGGCGACGTGTGCTGTGAGCTCCCTGGGAGGCCGCAGCTGCGGCGAGGGCACCCAGAGGGACGCCGGCTGAGGTCAGAAACGGTCTCGAGGAGGAGGGTGAATAGATATGTCCCTCGGAGATTAGACCTAACCCAGCACAGGAGGCCGGCCGTGAGGGCTTCCTGGAGGGGACCCTTTCCTTCCCAACTGCCCCACCTGTGGGGTGGGGCAGGTGAGAGGCCCCCAGCTCTCCCTCCAGGAGGGGAGCCAGCTATCCCGTGCCTTTCTGCCCCGTGATGCCCAGCACCAGCCTGTGGTGTGGGGCTTGTCTGCAGTTTCCAGGGACAGGAGGCCAGGAAGGGGCTGGTGGTGGCCCTGGGGGAGCTGTCCTCGTTAACCCAGCCGTGCCCTCCCCGGAGCCCCAGACAGCTCCTCCTTCCCCCGCTGAGGTCCCTGGTCCGTCACTTCCCTTTCCTCTGAAAACGCAGGCCAATGCTACAAACCAGGGTCTGCCACTCCCACCCCAAAAGCTGGTGGTTAAACATTACCAACAGATTGAGCAGGAGGAAGGGATGGGAGAGGTATGGGGTTTCTATCCATTCATTTTCTCCAATTTAAACTTACTCTATTTGTGATACGTAATATGTTAATGTGGTCAGAAAACAAAAATGCAAACAAAACCCAGGCTGTGCAGTGAAGGGGGAAGACTGGTCCCCACCTCCTCCGAGACCAGCCTGCCCCTCCCTGGAGCCAAGGCCGGGCTCCGGTTCCTGGCGCACGTCCCGCCCAGCACGTCTCGGGCGAGTCCCGGTGCGTGGGAACTAGCCCACTCCCTGCAGAGTGTGGCCAAGTTTTTTTTCCCTTGATGATTATCTTGGAGCCGAGGGCTACAATCACTGATGTTCCTTCTCTTGAAGGCCTGGAAGGTCAGAGTCTGCATTCAGTGTCACAGTGTTTGCTCTGGGGGTTCTGAGGGAAGAGCACCTTTGCTTGCCACTTCCTGCCCCTGACGGCTTGTAAGCATTCGCTCACTCCTGGCCTCCATCCTCACACAGCCTTCTACCCTGCACATCTCTCTCTCTCAAGGACACCAGTCGTTAGCTTAAGGGGCCATACTGTTCCAGTATGGTCTCATCTTAACTAATTACATCTGCAAGGACCTGGTCCAAACACGGGTACAAGTCACAGGTTCCAGGGGATATTGGCAGACCCTCCTAGGTGCCTAGTAGTCTTCCTGCCTTTTCTAATAGAACCCCAATTGGCTCTGGGCTTCTGTGTGTCCAGATAAAAATACTTTTCCTGACTCCCTTGCAGCTAGAGGTGACCACGGGTCCCAGGTCTGGTCAGTGACATGAAAGAAGTCAGTGGCTGGGGCTTCTGAAAAAGCTTTGTAAACGGGACACACACACCCTTCCCTGATGGCGTGGGGACAGGATGCCTGCAGGTACAGCAGAGTGAGAGCCGGCCCTGTGGCTCGGTAGGGCTGCTGAACCTGCTGGGTCTGCCGAAGACCAGTCACTTCTCCATTGTTTCATGCACTGTCCCTTGCCTTCTCTGTCACCTGCAGCCAACTGCCTCATGGCCAAGGCGAGGTGCTGGCAGGTTTCACTCAGAGGAGGGACCACAGGAGGCTCTGAAGCGAGAGGGCTGCTGGGGACAAAAGGAGGCAGGCCAAGGAGGCTGCTGAGCCAAAGGGCGTCTCGAGGCCAGAAAGGGACCGCTGCCCTGGCAGGCGGGAGGGGCCGCTGTGGGGAATGGTGACAGATGAAGCCCCTGTGGCAGTTTGAGGGAAAGTTGGGGTCAGCTTTTCCCAGTTTCTCGAGGCAGGGCAGCAGCTGTGCAGAGGGAGCGTCTGTGGCCCTGCCTCTGGTGCGGACACTGGACCAAACACTGCGACTTCTTCCCCTTCCTGTTTATCCCCAGGGGCCGCAGGCACACAGAATGGGTGACACATAGCCCTCCGAGTGACAGTCCCCTCGCTGGCCAGGGCCTGGCCTGCTCTTGCTCATGGTTCAGTCGTTTCTCCTAAGTGAAAGCGTTGGGTCCCACACCGTGGGGCCCCCTCAGCCCTCTCTGGGGACGGCAGGGTCTTGTAGCAGGGGCAGCGGCTCAGGCCGGTGCACACCCTCTAGGGTTCCCTGGCCTCTGTTTTGCAATGGAGGACGCCAGTGGGGGGGGCCCGGTCCAGGGTCACACAGTCGGTGCTGGGGCCGCACCCCTTCCCCGGGCCTGGCCGTGCACCAGAAGGCCACCCTCCACCCTGCAGCAGGAGTTCCCCAACTGCCACCATCGGCCCAGGCTGGCTGATGACCAGGGTCCTGTGGCTGCAGTGACAGACACCCTGGACAGGTTCAGGACCCTGTGTGCTCCCACGGGGAGGCAGTACCCGCTGGGACAGGCAGCGGTGTCCCACACAGTGTGACAACGCTGCTGGGTGGGACGTGTGCCTCGGAGGGTGGCGGCCAAGTCCGCAGTGCACACGGTCCCATCCCTGGAGCGTCCTCCAAAGCTCTCGAGGTGTGGCGGGGGGTGGGGAAGCCAGATGGGCAGAACTGATGCCTGAGTGGATGGGGGGCAGAGGTGGGAGGCCACCATGATGCCCCCTTCTGGCTTAAATGTTCCCAGTGGATGGTGGGGACATTTGCTGCAGTGGGGGCACAGGATGGGAAGCGGGAGGGTGGGGGTATGCTGGCCCAGGGGGCGTGGAGTGTTTGATTGAAGGAGAAATGAATGGCCAGCTGAGGGCAGAGGCTGCGGAGTTCCGGGCCAGCTCCAGTTTCACCAGAGAGCAACAAGGGAAGGCAAGAATGTAGGGGGGAGTGGAGCCAGGACAGAGGGCTGGTGGGGCTGGATGGTGACAGGTGACTGGCCAAGCATGCCCGAGTGGCGGCGAGAGCTGGACCCCAGGACAGAGACGGAGGGCTGCAGGTGTCGGGAAGCATAAGGTGTGGGGCCACCGTGGCAGTGGCCACCGTGGGGTTTCAGGAAGACCAGGCCACGGGTGCTGACGTCCAGCCCCGATGCTGAGGTCACCGGAGGAGGTGACCCAGCATTAGAATGAAGGCGGTGACCGGGCTGACGGCGGCAGAGTGGGGTTGGGGGGGGTGGTAAGAGCTGGGGGTGGAAGCGGGCTGCGGAAGAGGCGCCCCCCCTCCCTGTGGCATGAAGACAAGAGTAAACAGCAGCTCCCGCGCCCTCCCCAACCCGCACCAGCTCCCGACTCCATGCCGGACAGGAGAGTGGTCAGGCCACCCCTCCCCGGTCCAGGGGCGCACCAGGCGCCCTCCCAAACCCAGGCCTTGCTCAGGTGGCCCCTTCTGCAGGGGCTCCCCTCTGGTCCCACAAGGGAACCATGCGTGCCTCTCCCGCCCCCGTCTCCTGGGGGCCAGCCCGCAGCCAGCTTCGGAGGGAAATAAAACTCCTGAGTGCCCCAAGGTCACTGCCCTTCGGTGCGGCCCAAACCCGAGGCCTTTCCAATCTGACTGGCCTCCCCGCGAGTCCCCTCCCACCACACGTGTCCGCATCCCCTCGGCACGCCCAGGGCTAGCAGCTGGAGGCCCCGCAAGTGCCGGAAGTAAAATGAAAGACACCTTCCCTCGACTTTGTGGGTCCCCAGGCTGAGCCGAGATTGTGCACGGCGGGAACCAGTGGCTGTAGACTCCAAGGTGCGGCTCTCCCACCGCCCAGGGCTCCGGAGACCGCCAGGCGCCAGCCCCGGGACGCGTCCAGGCCGCAGGGCGCACGCGCAGACCCCGTCGGACAGCGCCCCCGGGTGGCGGCAGGAGGAGGCGCTCCCGCCGGTGCCACCCGAGTCGGGGGTCTAAGGATGTTGCCGGAGGACAAGGGGAGGCAGCGCAGGCAAGGGAGGATGACAGGCGGTCTACCACCAGAAGCTGATGCCCGCGGCTGGAGGGGATTCTGGCCCCAGCTTCTGGGACACGTGGCAGAAGAGAGGGAGCCTGGGCCAGAGCTCCCCAGCGCCCCCTCCCCGGCACCCCGCTCCCCAAGGCCACAGTGCTTACCAGGCTTCTCGTCCCTCGTCTTCCCGTGGCTCCTCCGCTCCACACGTCATGAGACTTCCATTAGCACCTCTGCGGCCTGAACCACGGGTGGTCACGGGGTGCGAGACCCTGGGAACTCGAGGGGAGCGGGGTTCCGGAGGTGAAGGGCTGCGAGGGCCAGGCGGGGAGAGGTCAGGTTGGGGCTCGGCTTCGTCGAACGTGGGGAGCCCACGCTGGGAGTCAGTTAGGGGGATGCTACTGGTGGGGTGCACGGGGCCGGGGCTTCTCTCACAGGGGTCAGAGGCGCGTTCAGGCAGGGGCGCCGTGGCCGCGGGAGAGCAGCAGGGGCCGGCCAGGCTGCGTTTTAATTCCAGCCGCCCGGGCCTTCGCGGAGGGACCTCCTTCACAGCGCGGGGCAAGGCCACTGCGTCTCTCCACGGGTGGTTTGGACAGGAGAACGAGGTGGTGTTCACGGTGGCCAGCAGGGTCCCGGGCAGAGTGAGGACCCCCACAAATGTTATAGCGAGGTGGAGACGCTGGCAAGTGCGAAATCGGGAAAATAGGGGCAGTGGGAGCCGAGAGCTTGGTTACTTGAAGGAAGCGTTCCTTGCTGGAGACCGAATCGGGCGCTTCCACGCCCAGGCCCCAGGGACGGTGAGGACCTGCATTGGGTGCAGGCACCAGGCAGGGGCCTGCAGCCAGGAGCTCTGGGTAGGGAGGCCCAGGGTAGAGACGGCCTAGAGGCTTGAGGAACAAACCACCACCACAGGCATTAAAAAGCTTAACAACATTATGAGTTTATTATATTTTATAGAACCATGTTACACATGCTTGGTGCTTCAAACTGAGTTATCATTAAATGTTTTTCTGGATGCAAAGCCATCTTGCTTGATGCGGATGCCTTAAATGCAATAATACTTCTGCATCTATGACCTATGAGCTAAGGAAAAACCAAGGACAATTCCAGAAATGGCAAAGAACATTTAAGAAAAAGATGTACATGACACGCAATGCTAAGTCCTTGAACCAGGGCCTACGGAGGTTACCAGGAAGTGAACAAAAACATAATTGTTCTATGAAAATCACTTGACCAATCACCATCTGTAGATAAGCGAGCCTCGTGAGCTACGGATGCCGTAGGACAAGGCTGGGCGTCGACGCCCCTTCCCCTCCAGTGTAAGCAGAGAGCGAGCGGCCCCCGGGTGGAGCGGCCCCCGGGTGGAGCGGCCGCAGAACACAGCACAGCAAAGCCTGCCCCGCCCCCTGGCGCCCCACACCTGTTTCCTACGGCACCTGAGTGTCTTGAATGACAAGCAGTCAATCTGATCAAACCTGCCACTCTGGAAAACCCGTCAGTGTGCTGAGACGAATGTGACACTGCCCCCCACCTTCGGCAGACTCCCACGGGGCGCCCGGCCCCTGGGAGGTTTGATTTGCCTGCTAACCCGTGCCAGTGTTCAACGTTCCCTTCCGTTTCTTAAGGGGTATGGATTGTGTCCACAGGATGCACGCGCCCCTCCCAGCAAGCCTCGCTCCGGCCCCAGCTTAAAGCTCCCCTCTGCTGACCACTCAGGCCGGGAAGGGAGGTGGCTGCCTTTCGCCCGCGTGCAGAGGGGCCTGGCCTCTCATGTCTGAGGCTGCTGCTCTGAAGGGCCCACACGACACCCTGCTCAGATGGCAGGGGCCTGAACACAGACCGAGCAGTAACAATCAAAACCAATCAAGGGCATGAGCTGGGGTGCAGGAGGAGCCGGCCACTCAGGCAGAGCTTCCGCACAAGCAAGCAGTGCCTTCTGCAGCGCCGGGGAGCAGGCTGTGGGGAGCACGGCCTCCACCTCCGGGTTACAGGTTCAGGTGCCACGAATGCACCTGCCGGGCCCTGCACCTGCACTAATGCCAGTGGGTGCGAGGCCATCCAGGGACAGGCAGGGGGCTGGCTTCGGCGGCCGGCAGAGCAGCAGGGAGGGAGCCTCGTGACCAGGTCACGGCACTAAGCGGGTGCCTGTCGGCACCAGCTTCAGCTCTCACCACCGTTCTGACCTCTGGGATCCTTGTTCTTGCTGGTGGTCAGATGTAGAGGACGGAGAAGGAACTCAGGAACTCAGAGAACTCAAGGTTAACACCACGGTCTTCCCAAACCGCACGGACCCTGGGACACAGGCTGGACACAAGTGACCAATTATCTCTACCTGTAAGGGGGGTCGGGGGATCAGATTCCCCACCGACCAACTTCTAGAGGGCCAGGCTTCCCCGTGCCACGAGTTCTGGGATAAGCTGCGACAGGCAGGTTTGCTGCGCAGACTGGGAGCAGCCCGAAGACCCGAGGGCCCACCCAGGCGGGTCGGAGCGGCTGTGGGCTGTCCGCTGGACGGACAGGACTCATCTGTGAAGAAACAAACTAGGCCTCTTGGGGACACTGGCAGGCACTGGGCTTCCTGTTCTGCCGAAAGGTCTTACTTGACTCAACTGTAGCAAGTTCAGTGACATTTAAAAGAACTGCACGTGAAAACCAGATAGAAAAAAAATCTTTTGGTTTTCCTCAAACCCTCAGGCCTTGAATATGGGCATAGCACACAAACACCATACGAAACCAAGAGCGTGAGTTTGATGTCACCTTGGAAAATAAACGTCACTCTGCGGTGACAGTTCTTTGTACAAATATTATACTCCCCCCAAACCCCACTACCAAAAAGGGGGGAAATAATAAATCCAAAAATAGAAAACAACATCTTATTAAATGTAAACTTATCTTCTGGGCTTTTATATTACATATCCTAAAAACATGCATGTATTTCAGCTCAGATATAAGAAAATATGTCTATCAGTATTATTTATAAATCAGATTAACCCTCAAGACCACTGACCCACGGTGAGAACACCATTTCCAAGTTTCATTGATGACGTCTCCAGCAGAATTATGAATGTGAACCACAAGCAAACTGGGCCTAAGCCACACCCAGCGAGGGCCGCCTCTGCTCGCTCATTCTCTACACTACTGTAAATCGGGAGTGCTCCGCCAACAGGGAACGTGGACGCTCAATTTTCTTCAACCCCCAGTCCAATTCCTTTCAGAAACCAACTCTGCAATCGAGAGAAGACACGTGGACGGAGATGGAGTCGAGGGGAATGATGACTACTCCACTCAGAGACAGGGACGGAAGAGATGACCGAAGCCATCCTTCTAGGGATCAAGGCACGGCAAGGGGGACCGCCCTCCTCACAGGGGCCTGGCTCCTGCAGGTCACGGACCACGGCATGGCTCCCGGACTGCCGGCGCGTCCCCACAGCGCCAGGCTGCCCTGCCGGGGGCCCGGGGGCCCGAGTCCCGAGCACAGCGCCAGGACCAGCTCCAGACCGCTCACGCAGCCACCCCAGGACCGCTCACCCGGCAGTGGGGAGGTATGGGTGCTGCAGCGCGGGCGCCTGGGGAGGCCTGTCCCAGGTCTAGCCAGGGCAGCACACGCTCGAGGGGGGCACTGGGCCGCGATGGGGACCTCACCTCCACCAGGGTTCCCTGTGCTCCCCACTGTCAGACACAGCACAGCCTGGCTCACCCGGCGACAGCTGGCTCTTCTGATTAACTCAGTCCCGCCAGACTACTCAATGGAAAACAGACTCTGAACGAATAAAAAAAGTGTCTCAAGTTAAATTTTTCATCTATGATTCAGAAGGCACTTCAAAATTCCAGAGAGCCACAAGGTCACTGAGACCGGGCCGCCAGCCCCGCACAGGACCAGTGGAGAAGCTGCAGGGACGGGCCTCGTTTCTGACCAGATGGTGTCCTGGGCATCTTGAAAACCAGTCTCTGGCATTAGCTCGTTCGTCAACTGCCCGGCAGAGTCAAGCAAACAGCACAAAGACACACAGTAGGTTTGAATTCTGAACAAACGGGACTTTGCTTATTGGGGCAGTTCATAAAACATTCTCACGGGCCTGATGTTTGACTCAAAGTGAAACTCAAAAATTCTAATCGCGCACCTAAGAGGTCACCGTGTGAGAGGTACAGTACTCACTGAGCACGACCCTCTCAGTCTCATCACCTCGCCAACCAGCAACGGGGGCCTGAAATCAAGCCGCCGGCACTCAACCGCCGCAGGCGCTGGCATCGCACGCCCCCTGCCGGCCCGACCGCGGCGCTGCAACCAAGCCGCCCACAACCACGGGCCGCCGGGCTCGGCGATGGACGCCTGCCGGCCCCGCCGGGAAACACCTTACCTTGAGAACACAGGCAGGGGCACACCTGCCAGCCACACCTTTGCTGGGGGGACTCTGAGGTAGTTCCTGAACTCGGGACGCCTGTTACCTACTCTTTCAGAACTCAGTCCACACGGGAAGTATTAAAATACCCATGAATCGCTTCAATCACAAGTCACTGGAATTGAGTGCAAAATAAAGGAGACTTGAGTTGCTTTATTTAGCTTCCAATTTCTGGGAGGCTCAAGAATTATAATTATTCTGGACAACAAAAAGAAATAAGACTGTGCTTACAGATCTTTTTCTGCCATACTCTTTCTGTAGGATTGCTGTTTTATTGTTGCCCTTTCTGTTACACGGATGTACACACCAGGTGGTAAAAGGTACAATACATTCTACAACTGAGCACCACTTTCTGTAACTGAACAGGCAAAGAAATTACACTGAACATCAGCATCTGGCAGTATTCTTCGGAAAAAAAAATGACTAAAATGGGTTTAAATTGATTAACACTATTAAATCACATCTAATATTTGATACTACATGATTCAATACAGCTATACGATACAATTATACAAAATGTGTTAACATCAAAGAATACAACCAAAATTAAGAGAGCAAACAAAACCTATATAACTTTTTTTTACAGGAAAATACTTTTGAAGTATGCATGTAACTGCCCATTCTTTTAAAGAAAATCTACTGCAAGCAAAGTTACCAACCTCCAGAAAAATCACACATAGCATTACTAAGCATATCCCCAAAAAGTGTACAATATGCACACTTGGAAAATACAAAATTAAAAAAATTGTAAGCAACAGGTGAGCTTCATATTTATAAGAATGTGAAAAGAAGTCCCATTTTTAGCACTGTTGTATAAAGAATTGTCTTTTGATGCGAAGTTCATGAACTGTCCTCCTGTTGGGACCACACTTTACAAAAACACCGTGTTTTTGAAACGAGATTACAGAGCTAGATAGAGCATATCTCAGCAATGTCATCTTATTAAAGTTTTTTTTTAATTTTTACTACTTTATCAAAACATGTCCCTTAGGTGTGTAGGATTCATTTTTAAAATTCTTTCCTAGAAACAATATACAAAGGAGAGGTGTATTTATTTCCAATCATACTCCTGGAAGATGCTTCCCGAGGCCGAGAAGATTCTTCTCTCTCGTCTTCTCACTGGTTGTTTTTGGCCTTAGCGTGTGTTAAGATGTGAGATTTCAGGTTAGTTGACTGAGCGAACTTCTTGTTACAACCGTCGAAGGGGCACACATAGGGCCTGTCTCCGGTGTGGATTCGCACGTGCGTGCGCAAATTGAAGTCCAGCGAAAAGCGCTTCCCGCAGCCTTCGAACGTGCACTGTCGGGAGAGACCAGAGAGAACCCGCTCAGGCCGGAGGGCCGCCGGCGTCTTCGACCCGAGTCCCCTCCCTGCCCCGGGGGACGTCCGAGCTGCACTCTAGAATTAGTGGGCATGGGCTCTAACTCTGCACAACCGTCTTCCAAGACCCACGGTCTAGCCAACCCAAGCTGTTCAAGTACAATGTAAGAGAAACACTTGGCAAAACAGCCAGGATGCCCCAAGTACTGTGTTAAGGTCCTAGTGCTTGTGCGCAAACGCACGGGAGGGTTTCCAGTGCCAAGTGTCAGGAAGACCAGGGGAGAGGTACTGGCTGCACTGTGAGTCTGCCCCCCACTCAAGGAGACAGGATGTTAACTGTGACACACTCTAGCAGTTCTCCGCCAGTGAGTGGTCCATGCACTCCCAACTGCAGACTGAGTTAGTGTCAGGCTTGCCTCCGAGCAATCCCGTTTCTCCTGACGAGACAGACACTACGCCCGATCTCCAGTGTGTCACAGGCCACACTGGGCGGGGCAAGAGCCAGGACAGCCCCTCCGGGGCCCCTCTGGACACCAGGCGTGGCTGCTGCCTGCCTACAATCTCAGGGTGCGGAGGGGAGGGGCGGGCTCTACCTGAAAGGGCTTCTCTCCAGTATGAACCAGTTGGTGCCGTTTTAGTTTTGAGCTCTCAACAAAAGCTTTGCCACACTCTGCACAGACGTGGACGCGAGGGCCGTGGGTGTGCAGGTGCTTTCTCATGGCGGAGTTATCCCTGAACATCTTTGTGCAGCCCTTCGAACAGAGAGAGAAGCTTAGTGGTTCCCACTGCAAGGTGCGCGAAGGAGTCAACCAATGAACAGCCTTCACTGACACGTCACGGCAGAACCACCCCCAGCCCCCACTTTAACTTCACTTAGTGTTACAGTACAAATATTACATTATTTAAGACAGAAAACAGTGAAAAAGGCCTTATCATTTAACCCTTGTTTTACAGATGAGGAAACTGAGGCTTAGAGATGTCTTTAAGTAGACTTGCCCAAGGTCACGCCACTGGCAGCAGGAAGCTGGGAGTAGAACCCACCACCCCGGCTTCCAGCCACACCACAGCTGCCTCGCCCAGCTCCGTCCCCCACATGAAGCAACAGAAGCCCTGAGAAATAAATGGAGTTAAAATGACGGCAGACCACCACTACCTTTGGTGGGCCCCATATTCTGTGCTGCAAGAATGGGCTGTCATTCTCCATCGCCTACTGTTCCCTCTTCTCTCTTTGCCTCTTTCCCCTTCGTGACAGAGAAAGAAGCAAGAGGGTCTCCAAGGAATGGCAACTACAGAAGAAATTGATTTGGTGAGACACTGGGAAAGCAGCAGGCCAAAGGACAGAGAGCAGGGCGTGCGGCGGGCGTGCGGCGCTCAGAGAAGCATGTCCTGCAATTTCTTCTGCAGTTGCTGCCCAGTGATGGAGTGGATGGGGAACGACGGACAGCGCGACAGGAGGACAGCACAAGCCAACCAGCGGACAGCTTCACAGGCAGAAGGGTGGGCGGGGAAAGCCGCGGTTTTCACCTTGACCCCTAGGCTGAGTCTCCATTTGGACAATGGAGTTTTTAAGAGGTGGACAGAAAAGCTAGAGAGATGGCAGGCACTGAAGGCAGAACTGTTTTCAAACGCTTATGTGTATTTCGGCCCCAACGAGTATCACTTTACATCTCAAACGCCCCACACGAAGAGCATTAAAACAAGGACAAAGGACTGGTGAGTGCACAGTGATCCATCAGAGGTGACAACACGAAGCTACGTTGTCCTTTTCCAGTCCTTCATCTAAAAAAAATTCTTGACTCCATTCCAGAACTCTGCCTTTGCCTTTCTGCACCGGTGCGACAGCTGCAGTCAGGTTTACACCAACTAAGTTTCAAATCGACCCAACCGGTGCCTCGTACCTATCTTTTAGGCTATCCTTTTATTTTAAAGACTAAACCACATTTGAAAACAATTAAGGATCCCTCTAGCAACACACAACTAACAGAGTAAATTAAGAATATTGTGAAGGAAATAACGAAGTCTTATTAGGCTTACTTTAGCAGCATCCAAAATAATCTCCAAATTCCCATGAGCCTACGGTCCCATAAAGGTCCATGGGCGAGACAACCCAGTGTCTTAAGATTATCTTCTTAATGAGCCAAAAAGAAGAAATAAAACCCCGACACAGTACATTCAATACACAGTAACAGCAGAAACGCTGGTGCCCACAGCAACCCCACCAGCAGCACGTGAAGTTAAGGGGCCGCTACTGAACAGAACCCGCACCCCAAAGGATCGCAGCTCCCCACCGTCTCAGACACGCAGACAGAAAGCCAGCGCGGACCCCGCATGCTCTCTCCGGCACTCGGCCAGCAGTCCGGCGCCTCCCCTAGCGTTACTTACTTTATGAGGGCAAGCTATCGTTCTTGGAGCGTCATCTTCTTTAACTTTTCTTGGCTTCATTCTTACCAAAAGAAAAAAAAGAGAAGAGAGATTTGTAGGGGTGGGTAGACTCAACTGGCATCCATCATATCGTCCCTAGGGCGCTTTCCTCAGGGCACAGCAGCTCGGTTACCGTGTGCTTCCGTGGGGGAGTGTGGGGGGCGGCCCTCGGGGGGATGTGCCAGCTCACTGTGGGAGCATCTGGGGGTGAGAGGCTCTCCTCCCCCTTCCCGGGCGAGAGTACTGCCTCGGGTCACGTGGGAGCTGGCTGGTGGGGCGGCAAAAGATGGCACCGTGATCTGCCCGTGCAACTCGAGTATCCACTCTTTCCTAACAGACCCAAACCACAGAGGGCCCTCCTAGTGGGGGCGAAGCCACGTGCCCAAGAGCAGTTGCTGCGATAAAGATGCTGCCTTGTAAGGAGGAGCAATGGGTAACGGGAGCGACTTAAAAACATATACCCCAACACAACTGCTGGGGGGGCATTCATACCGACGGAGTCCATCTTTTACATCTCTTTTTAAAAGGCACCAAGAGTCCATGTCAACAGACCCACACGCATGGAGGTGTAACAGCTCTGGAAGGGACTGTCGGCGCTGGCTGCTCTGAGTCGTCTCAGGACTGGGGGACAGCTGGGGACGCCCCGCATTCCACGCCCCATGTAATGTTCAGTCCACTGTTGGTTTTTGCAAAAGTAAGAGCCTTTCTCACAAGGAACACAGGCGCCTGGCCCTGCTCAGGAGGGGCGCCACATGAGTTCAGACCCCGGGGGCAGCCGAGCAGGCCCCGTGCGGAATTACCATCCAGAGAGCCTGTTGAGTGGGCGGCTCACCTACCTGCCATTCCACTGAACCAACACTTGGTGTTTTGCCAAAACTTTCTCTACAACACTCCCTACAGATCTGTGTGTGGCAGAGGAGTGAGAAATTAAAGAGTTCCTAGAAAAAACGATTTAAACCTCCGTCACAGATGTTCTTTCGCCCCCAGTGTCGCCGCCTCCCGCTCCGGCAGGAGGGTGCGCACCAACGCACCACCGCGTCCGCGCCCCCAAGAGCGACTTTACCCCACTGTACCACAGACTTCTGCCGGCGTCTCGTTGTTAGGCCCTGACAGCACCCTTCTTCCCCGAGCTGGGGACAGGGACTACCTGGTGCCTTGCCCCTTATAAATCACCTGAGCTCGTGAGTCACCTAGTTCACCTCCCGTGCCCAGAGGAGCACGGGTGAGACCATGTATCTGGCAGCTGTACCTCATCTCTACAGTCTGTTCAGAACTACGAACGTCCTTCCTTACAGGACAATGTTTTGGGTGCGCTGCCCCCCCAACACCAACCCTACAGGCCCTGGACTCCGGAGCGTTGGCAAGTGCTGAGTTATCAGCACATGTCGTCTCGGTGCCTGCTGCGCTGGGGCGGCGAACTCGCGGCCTCTGCCGTCTCGGCCGCCACCAGTCCTGGGGCTTTGGGGGGAGCTCACAGCACTGGGTTGGACAGAACTCTGATGGCACTGCGCCACCTGGACACTGTGTCAAGGTCTGAGAAACTACAGCGATGCCCACGAAAGGGCTCCACTCCAAGTATTAATTAAGAAGAGTACATTATAACTAAGCTTTGGTGTTCCCAACTGAGAGTGTCGCCCTTTGCGTCCAGACTCACAGAACGGTACTCACCTACAGGCGAGTCCTCGGTACTGCGTGCAAATCCTCTCAATGAACCAACCCTTACCCACGCCCACCGGGCTGGCCAAGGAGCCGTGCAGACCCCCGCGCCCACACACTTTCTTACGTTATTCCCAGGAACTTCATTTGAAAAACTTGTTTCTCATCATGGAAAACTTCAAATATACACAAAAGTAAAGGGAATAGTACCACGTATCATTTACACAACTCTCAACTTTTAAAGAATGTTGTCACTGAGTGGTTTTCCTTAAATGTCATTTTCAAAGCGTGCGTATTTAGCAACATAACTAATCTCAGAATTGGAGTTTAGAGCGCACTGGGACAACAAGGCAGGCGACGGGAGCCCCTTGGCACACCGGCCGCGCTCACGCGGGGCGGCACCCGAGGCAGTAGGCTGACGCCGGCACCGTCCACGTTTTATTCCAATGCAAACTCTGGGGAGAGGTCACTTCCCAAAGATACATACTTCTGCTTTGGGAATAAAGACTAAAATCTTCATGGCACCAATTGACACATAACTTACAGAATAAAAACAAGTATGTTACACATTTGCAATCCCGAAACTGTGAAACAGACAGACTGCAACCACACACTGGGAGAATCCTGACCTGCCCCAACTAATCGGAAGTGACCGAGATGGCCGTGTCTGGGGACTGGCCGTGTCCAGGGACTGCGGTGCACCACAGGGACCTTCTGAGCGGAGACGACACCGACGACAGCATGGGCACTAGGAACGAGACAGACGGGGGCGTGCGGCGTGACGCTGACCGCCTGGCAGCCCTGGCTGCAGGACCTTGAGCAAATCACTCAACTTCTCAGCCCCAGTTTCCTACTCCGTAAAAAGGTGCAATGCTGCCTGCTCTGAGCTGAGGATCAACAGGGGTGGTGCACAATCAACTCTTGGGAAACGACAGCTATTACTACCCCTAGCTGTGTGTAAAACAGGCTGAGCTAAAAATGAGTTAATGCCTTTAAAAAAGAAAAAGCCAGTTACACTTAAAAACCCAAAGGTTCTGGTGCTCCGACCCACCTTTTTCAACTAAAGGCCCGTGAGAGGGGAGACAGACACAGGTGAAAAGCAAAAGTCCTCCCTGACGTGCTAGGAACTGCACGGAGAAGCCAGGCACCACCAAGAGAAGTCCCCCCCTTCAAGTACAAATGGAGAGCCTTCTCCCCGTGGCGCGGCTGGTGCTGCGCCGTCCCCATCTGTGTATCTGTGCGGGGAGACACAGTCACGGCTGGGCTCCAGGGCCGGACATCGCAGGGAGTCCCCAGCACGACTTTCTGCAAGGCGCTGTGTAGGCCAGCAGTCCCCGCCAAGTTAAAGCTGTGCTGTCCCAGAAGCTGGGACGAACGTTTCTGAAGCAACGACTCCTGAATGAGAATAAGGCTCTTCTCAGCAAACTCAGCTGACTTCACACTGGAACCACCAACTGGGACCTGCGCGGATGGGACGGCAGTCCCGTGTCACACAGCGGACACTTGCATTCACGGTGCAGAACTGTGCCGAGAATAACGCTGCTTTAGACAAACGGGACAGCGTCGGTTACAGGGACTGTCTCCCAGTAACAGTGCATGGTAGGTGACGTGCACCCAGCCCCACGATCCCACCCCATTTCTGCGTCGGCCCTGTGGTCCAGGTCTCGGGGTGGGCGGTGAGAGACAGGGCAACCACCCTGGGACTGACCTAAGCCCTCTTCATGCTTTAGAGAACGAGAGACGCACAAAAGCTGGCGATTTAATCAGGAAGTAGAATTTGCCAGGTCCCACTCACCCTTTCGGAAGTCTTTAATAAAAAGACATTTCAGGAAAAAACCGCCACCCCACAGTCCCACCCCCCAAACACCGTGACCTTCTAACATGCCCACACACTGACGGACCGAGCGGCCCAGGGTCAGTGTGCGGGGGCCTGACACTTGAGGGGGGCCGCTGCCAGTCCGGTCGAGCCCCCGCAACCCAGTCTGTGGAGGAGAGGCAAGAGCAGCCAACAGCAGGGCCCCCAGAGGAAGCGCACGAGGAGCGGTGGCCAGCAGAGGGTCCTGGGGGTCTTCGCAAGCAGAGGATGGGCTGTGGCCCCCAAGTCTGAGAGCTGGAGCCTGAGCCCCACTCTGAGGCCTCTGGGAGACCCTCCTTAAGCTGGTGGCTCCACATTCTCAGAAAGTGGGGACCTAGCATGTGGGGCACGCCAAGCTCTGGTACGTCCCACCCGCACCCTGTGCCACCAGAGCTTGGCTTAGTTCTTGCGTGCTTTTTCAGGGTGCCCTGGGAAAAGGGCGAGAACATGCCCGCCCTCTGCCTTTACTCTGCATGCAGACGCAGTCTCTGCCCGGCCGGCCGTAACGGAAACAAGCCCGCACGGATTCAGGTGAGTGTGCGGACAGACCTCCCGGCACCACGTACCTGTGCCGAGGTCGTGTTTCTTGCTCTAGAAGTCCAACAGGGCGGCTGCAGTGCCTGGAGAGCCCTCCCTCCGGTCAGTCACGGGCGCTCGCTGGCCAGACGCTGTCAGCACGGCGTCCCTCGTCCTGCCCCTGGGCGTTTCTGAGCGTCTTTTTATTTTTAGAAGACTCCTTCCCATACCACCAAGATCTTCTCGCTTCTTACCCCCTCTGTCCACTACTGAACGGGGCCCCTTTCCTGGTAGACGCTCTCACAACCCCCCGACTCCCTTTACTAACTGGAACGTGTTTTCCAGCCTCGTGCACGGCTGTCTTCTTGGTTTTCTTTTCACTGTATTTTTTTAATGTATTGATTTTACACTTGATCTTAGCCAAAAGACCAAGAAGCGATTTTAATTTATTGATCTGAGAGAGAGAGAGAGAGAGAGAGAGAGAGGAAGGTGGGGGAGACACTGACTTCTTGTTTTACTCATTCATGCATTCATTGGTTGAGTCTTGTATGTGCCCTAACTAGGGATCGAACCGGCAACCTTGGAGTATTAGAACAAAGTTCTAACTGAGCTACTGGCCAGGGCTTCACTGTATGCTTTTAAAAGAGCCTTCCTTTGAAGTTCACTCTTATTTTACTGGGATATATCCTCAATGAATCTCCTCCGAAAGCATGCATGCAATGTTAAATCTTGCACTTGATTGATAGCTTCGCTGGATCAAGAATTCTATGTTTGGCCCCGGCTGGTGTGGCTCACTGGGTTGGTGTTGTCCCACAAACCCAAGGGTCGCTGGTTCGATTCCCTGTCAGGAACATGCCTGGGTTGGGGGCCAGATCCCCAGTTGCGGGTGGGCAGGAAGCAACTGTTCTCACACTGATGTTTCTCTGAACCCTTCTTTTCTTTCTGTCTCTCTCTCTCAAATTAAATAAATAAATAAAAATCTTTTAAGAAAAAGGAAGATGCTATCACTGGCCGTGACCTATGTGGCTCAGTGGGTTGGGCATCGTCCTGCAGACTGAAAGGTCACCAGTTCGATTCCCGGTCAGGGAACATGCCTGGGTTGTGGGTTCCATCCCCAGTCAGGGTATGTGTGAGAGGCAACAAATCAATGTTTCTTTTTCTCCCTCCCTTCTCCTCTCTCTTAAAAAAAAAAAAGAATTGTCTATAATAAGTTTTCCTCAAAAACACTGCTCCACTGTCTAATTATCCATTGCTGCTTAAAAAGTCTCTTTCAGGTCTAACGAACTTCTTTTGCAGGTAACCTGTTGTTTCTCCCTGAAGTTTTGGGGTTTTTTCCCCGTAGTGTTTTGAAATTTCACTAACGGCCCCTCTGAGACATCTGCTGCCTGGGTGCCAGGCCCTGCCGGTCCCACTCCTCGGGAGGAAGGTGTCAGGCAGCCGTGACGCAGAGAGGCCAGGCCACTTCGAAAACCAACACAGAGGCTTCCATTCCTGACAGTGACACGTGCTGCTGCGCTCAGCACCGGAAGACCTGGGACTTCCTGTTCAGAGGACTGGGGACAAGCTTGCAGACCAGTCGCCCCTGTCCTCCAGCGAGGGCGGAGAATACCAAGGGTCACCAACACCGAGGACGCCCACCCACAGGCCTCCTCTCTGCCAAACCCCCGCCCACCGACTGAAGTCACTGCACAGCACACAACACAGAAGCCATTCCTCCCGCTCCTGACCCTTCTGGAACCACACTGGCTTGGTGATGTCGTGTTACTGCCTAGTCCCCTCCTCCGAATCGGAATGATCTTCCTGCTCTGTCCCTGGTCCCTCTTACCCGTTGAATACAAGGGCTCCCTCAAGACTTTCTTCAGGGTCTTCCCCTCCAAAGCCACCTCCTGGGGGCTGACTTACCTAACACTTCTGAGCTTTCAGCCTCCTCCCATCAGAGGACTCTAGCCCTAACTTCCAGAGACCACCTTAAACCAGAATGGTCTGCCATTAGCATCTGAAGCCAAACGCTAGCACCCGGAGCCCAGACCAGCACCCTCTCCCCATTTCCCATCACCTAGGGAGCAGAGCTCTGAATCCCCCTTCCCACTGCCTGCTGACACCGTCTGTCGCAGGCAAACCGACCGCTCGCGGCTCTGAGCACACGTGGATGTGGGGTGTGCGCACTGTACTCTCGCCACCCGGCAAGCAGCCCACCAGAGCTCCGTGCTCTGCACGGCGCCCGGATCAAACGCCACCCTTCGCAAAGCTCCCCTGACCCTGGTGTCCCATCCCCTCTACCCCTGTGTCCCAGCCCCTATCAAGTCCTCACTGCGGCCTGAGGGCAACAGAAAGAGGGGGCTGACTGAAGAACACATGACAATAGTGAGCACTGGCAGGACACTTGGCCCATTCTGCCCCAGATCCCTAACCTCACTGGTGACTATGTAGCCTACAGATTCCATCTGTATTTGTATTGGCGGAGGGGGCGGTGCACATATCGGACCCACAGGCATGAATGGCAGTAACAACGGAAACGCACTGTCATCAACAGAAGGACCGTGTGGGTTTCCTCTGCAGCCAGTTTCACTGGAAGAGAGCAGGGTTGGAACCCCTTTGCTAAGACACGATGGAATTCTTAAACTCATCTGGCGTGCGGGAGATGGAGGCTCCAAACGGCAAGAGTGTGCCCACCTGGTTCTTGGCAGGGCTGGGAGGGGACACCAGGACACTCCAGGACCTCCAGCTCTTTCTCACTCCGCTCTGCTCTCGAGAGAAAGAAAACAAGGTGCCCCACTCTGTCCTCAGAAGCACCGGAGCACACAGGTAGGTCTCCTCCGCCAGGCCCCGCCCCACCGCACACGGGGAGGAGGCGGCCCTCCGCTCCAGGCTGCGTTGGCGCCTTTCCCCCGACTTCGGAGAGTACTCACGGGGGTTCCCACGCCCTCGTCAAATCGGCCCAACAGGCCCTGGCCTGCGGCTCGGCTGGTTGGAGCACTGACCCCTACACCAAAAGGTGTGGGTTCGAGTTCCTAGTCAAGGCACGTACTTGGTTGGGGGTGCATGTGGGGGGCGGGGGGGGGGGGGGGAGTTAATGCTTCTCTCTCACATCGATGGTTCTCTTTCTCTCTCGTCCTCCTTCCTCTCTCTCTAACATCGGTAAACACACCCACAGTGAGGACTATGAAGAGCTTTCCTGCCAAATACGACTGGAAAACAAGTAACGTGAAAAGGGGCAGAGGTGCCTGCATGGTGTGGCTCAGCTGGTGGCAGCGTCGTCCCAGAAACAGAAAGGTTTGACTCCCCGTCAGAGTGCGTGTGTGTGTGTGTGTGGGGGGGGGGGGGGTGACTGATCGATGCTTCTCTCCCTCTCTCCCCCTTCCCCTCTCTCTGAATCAATAAACGTGTCTTCCGGGGAGGATAAAGGGTGGAGCAGGGCAGAGGCCTCTGTAGCAGCCGGCCTGTTTCAGGCAGAACGAACATCCAGTGGGTTCAGCCCTTCCTGACCGCTCACCTCGGACAGTCACAGGGTCCTGGACACGCACACCTGATCGGTCCCTGTCGCACCAGCTTAAATGAACAAGGCGCCGGCAGCGTCCCTGTCGCTGCCACACCGCCATGCCAACCGGCGACCCCTCCCCAGCGGCGCAGTACAAGTGGAGCGCAGCCCCAGGTCCCTGCAGTGTAAAGATATCCATTTCCAAACAGATTTTGTGCAACTTATTTATTCACAAGCAATGTCATTTACGGAATTAAAGAGCATTTACTTCATCTCACTGTCTTCAAGGATCTAAAATGGTGATACTCACAGTAACAGCACAGTTACTACTAAAAACAACCTGCTTCTCTTTTCTAAAGTTTCCCTAGAGTAAGAACAGGAACTCGGGCACACAAAGATACGGCTGCAAAAATACAGTCTGGAAACACTCAAGTATGATTAAGAGAGTTCTCGCAACTTACCTAGCAAATTCTGCCAGCTGTTTGGGGTCTGAGAGGTCAATGCCAGGGATCCCTCCCGGAGGAAGCTTCTTCCCCGTCATGTACTCTGAGTAATCAGGAGGTGAGTTCTCGCCAATGATCTGTTCTTCGACCACCGTCTCATGGTCAATATCTTTTTTTTCATCTGCAGCACATCAAAAGATGACCATAGCTGAGTCAAATGTCCATGTGGGTGAATACATACACTTTAAAAACTGTAAACAGTGTTTTCAATTAGCAGCTTCTTAAGTGGGTGATTTATAGCCACACCTCAATTTCATAAGCACCCAGTCTTTCTCCTCAATCTCTCAAAATCCTGTTTCTGCTTGAGGGCACCAAAATTCTTGATGCCAAACCCACCGGGTCTTTCCGAGTGCTCCTTCCCTGGCTCTATCCTCTTCATCACCTGGCTGATCTTCAGCATCCTGCTTCTCCTCCTGCCACCTCTCCGGGTCCTGCTTTTTGTCCACCACCTGCTTTTTGACCATCGACCCTGCCCCACTGACGATTCAAGTCTCATCCACCGACTTCACCTGAGGTAGACTCCTGCCCACCCCCCCAGCCTCCTCATTCTTCACTCTTCTCCTCTCGCTCTGGTCCAGCTACACTGCCTTTTAGTCCCACGGTCATGGCCCTAACCTCATGCAACTGGCACTGATGATTGTAACTACAGCTGTATGACACCCTTCAGCCTCTCCCACCAGACTGCCAGCACCACGAGGAGGGCGCTTCTGGTCAGTCCTGATCCCCACGGGTCCCCAGAGCCCTGTTCAAAGCCTGTGCACAGCTGGCCCCCAGTGAGTACGTATTTGAAGAGTGTAGGACAGCTCTTCCAGCCCAGACGGCGGCGCAGGTAAACACGGCTCACCTCTTTGCACAACATCAAAATTACAACTAAGATACAGAACAACCATCACTCAGAACCGTCAGAAACCGAGCTGAGCAGACGTCTGACGAGCACAGAATTAAAGAAACCACGTCCATCCAGACGGGCAGGAGGTGCCGAGACGCAGAATGGGCTGGTCCCTCACCTACGGGTGGTGGATACAACTTCAGGAGGGGTATCTCGGCAGCGAGGAGTCCCAGCCCCACACCAGGCCCCCCAGGCCAGGGTTCCAGTGCCAGGAAGATTAAGTCCCCACAACTTCTGACTGCAAAAACCAATGGGGACTGAGTCAGTGGAAGAAACTGCTGAAGCCTCAAGGAGTTCCCCTTAAAGAACCCACACACGGACTCACCTACTCATTCACTTCCTCTGAGCTCCAGCACTGGGTGGCAGCTTGAAAGGCACCAGTGGCGTACAGGGAGGAACTGAAGTGTCGGGCATCAACGTGAGAGCCAGGGGACAGCTTTCTCCCAGAAAGAAATGTGGGCAGAGGCCACTGTCCCTTCTCTGAACCCTCCCGCCACAGAGCCACAGAGCCTGCAGGCTGGTGCCATATCTGAGATGCCATCAACCTGGCTAACACTGTTTGCCCCTCCCGGGAGGTCCCCAGACCCCAGTCCCACCCAGGTACAGGCCCACCCAAGCTGTTAACCATGACTTTTGCATATGAATGGCTGGTCTTGGCTCAAGCTTCACCAGCTTCCCAAATCCTATCAAACAAGCAACAGCCGGCCTCAGTGAGTCCCAAGCCCTCATACCTCTTCTGAAGGGGCCACAGGCCCGGCACTAGCAGCAGCCAGCCTACATTCACAGCTTGGCTTTCCTGGGAACCTCTGAGCCCAGCCCAAGTAGCAGCCCTCTCAGACTGCTTTACAGCTCACGCAGGGTGGCCCCGGGCAGAACACGGGGGAAGGTAGGGAATCCCTAGAGCCTGTGCACCCAGTGGACAGCTACAGACCTCACTGAAGCACCACCACCCCGCTGCCCCTGCAACAGCTGATGCTCCAGGGATGGCGGAGGGTGGTGCTCAGAGGTCACAGCCAGTCCTTGCAGCTGACTGGCCGGAGTAAATCCCTCCCACTGATCTGCCCACAGCAACTGCGGCTCAAGTACAAGAGGAGCGTGTACTTAGCCCACATGCAGGGCACACCTTGAGTACCCAGCTTGGGTGACAGGAGAGGCTGCGCCGCTGGACCCTACAGAACCTGCTACGTCAGGCCACACGACCAAGACACGGAAACAATCACAGAGAGTCCTGGCTGGTGTGGCTCAGCGAGCTGCTCACCAGCCTGCGAACTGTGGGGTCGCCAGTCTGGTCCCGGTCGGGGGCATGCAGAGGCAATTGGTCGGTATCTCTCTCACACACTGAAGTTTCCTTCCTTCTCCCTCCCATCCCTCCTCTCTAAAAAAGTATTTTAAAAAAGAAAAAGAAAAGCTGCCAAGATGAGGAGATGAAACATGGCCCAAATGAGAGAACAGATCAAAACCCCAGGGAAAGAACTAAACACAATGGAGATAAGCTATCGATCAGGTGCAGACCTCAAAACGCTGGTTAGAAGGGCGCTCCGAGAACTCAGCGAGGGCCTCGGCAGCATAAGAGAGACCCGGTCAGAAATAAAGGGCACGCTAATTGGAAAAAAGAACAACTTACAGGGAAACAAAGACAAGAGTGGATGAAGCTGAGAATTGACTCAATAATTTGGAACATAAAGAAGAAAAAAACAACAAATCAGAACGAAGAATCCAAAAAGATGAGAACAGTCAAAGCCACGGGTGGCAAACACAAGGCCCGCGCGGCCTCCACCGTGTTTACCCAGTGGCAGAGCCGAGCTCCTTGCCCCTAGTTAAGGAGTAGTTACATTTATACAGTCCTAAAATTACACTCAGCCCCAAGGGCAACCATGAGGCTGATGTGGCCCCCAGTGAAAATGAGTCTGACACTCCTGGTGTAAGCAGTCTCTGGGATAACTATAGTACATCCAACATTCACATGACAGGGGTGCCAAAAGGAGAAGAGAAAGAGCAAGAAACTGGAAAAAATAATGAAAGAAAACTTCCCTAATTTGGTGAAGGAAATAGACATGCAAGTCCAGGAAGCACAGAGAGTCCCAAACAAGATGGATCCAAAGAGGCCCACTCCAAGACACATCATAACTAAAACACCAAAGGTTAACGATAAAGAAAGAATCTTAAAAGCAGCAAGAGAAAAAGAAGTTAGTTACCTCCAGGGGAGTCCCTGTAAGACTGTCAGCTTATTTCTAAAAGAAACTTTGCAGGCTAGAAGGGACTGGCAAGAAAGAGTCAAGTGAAGAGAAGCAGGGACCTACAGACAAGATTGCTCTACCCAGCAAAGCTGTCATTTAGAATGGGAGGCCAGATAAAAAACTTCCCGGTCAAGAAAGAGGTAATTCATCATCACCAAACCATTATTATATAAAATGTTCTAGGGACTTACTTAATAAAAAGATAAAAACTATGAACGATAAAATGGCAATAAATACATATGTATCAAAAAGTGAATCTAAAAAACAAACTAAGCAAACAAGAGACAGAATCCTGGATACAGAGGGCGTTTGAGAGAGAGTGGGGCGTTGCCTGGAGGGAGGCAAACGGGGGACAACTGGGATAACTAATAGCATAATCAATACAATGTAATAAAAAAGAGTATAAGACATCTGTAACTCTTATGTTTCATCACCATCTCAAAGCCAGTGACCATCATCTCAGGCCACTGAAAACAGGAATACTGACCCCATAATTAATCTCCTGTGGGGCAAACACCAAATCCTACTGCTCATTTTTAAAAGGTCTCTCTCTGTCCCACTGCCGTCAACTTAGTTCTGATTGTTATCTCAAGCCTAAAATGACTGCTGGAAGTGGAAGTTCTTAACTCATCTTCACCATTGTGCTCTAGTGATGCTGTATAAAGCATCGGTCCCCACCTTTTGGTACCAGGGGGACTGTTCTCATGGAAGTCAACCTTTTCACGGACTGGGGTCAGGGCATGGCTTTATTAAAGCCTGCCACCAGATGCAGCTGAATTGCCACTTGCCCCTCACTGACAGGGTTTTCGTATGAGTCTGCAAGCAACTGATTTACTACGGTCTCTGTGCAGCCAGACCTCTGCATTCGCAGCCGTCCCCAGCACTGGCATCACCGCCTCAGCTCCACCTGGGACCGTCAGGCACCAGACTCTCCTAAGGAACACACGACCTAGCACTCCTACGGAAACAATCTAACACAGCAGCTGATCTGACAGGAGGCGGAGCTCAAGGGGTACAGGGGCTGATGGGGAGCTGTAAATACACATGAAGCTTCACCCACTCGCCCGCTGCTCACCTCTTGCTGTGTGGCCCAGCTCCTAACAGGCCACGGGGGCCTGTGGCCTGGCGTTTGGGGACCCCCGCTATAAAGGATGAGTGGATACAGAAAATAGAGCTGATACACTTTCAGCTGTGGCACCAAGCCTTGACAGAAGTATACTTCAACTGGGCACTCGGGGCCCTGTGCTGTCTGGTTCCATTTTAACCCACCTAGTCTCTCCTGTGTGTCTCCTGTGCACACGCCCTCCCTACTCCAACCAGCCATTTTTCTCACGGACTAATTCACAAATGCCTGGCAAGAGATATTCCATAAGCACAAATCCCCCCCTGGGCTCGCTCTAATTCCAGCCTACCCCCAGGGGCTAGCTCAAATTCTCTCACAGCTTGTGGAGACTATCACTCTAGCCTCAGATTCTTACCTTTTTTTCAATTCCTAGATTACTTATTGCAACTAACACTGCCCACCTCTAAATCATGCTGCCATGAATGTCTGTCTGCCTAGCCTCTTACACTGGACAAAAAGGCCCAGAAGCCAGAACCAGCCTTGACAACCCTGGTGCCCAAAGCAGAAAACAAACACTTCAAAAATTCAATGCTAACTGAAATGTCCTGTTTCTCCACCAAATTATTTCACAAACAGCAGCAAATTAGAACTTTCAGAAGTGAAAGCTGGCTTGTTCAACTCTTACCTGGCATTACCTTCCACTAGTGTTAAAATGCATAACCAAAAGCCAAACCACGCCCAATCCTGCGATCAATGTCACCAACAAAAAAACTGCACAAAGCTGCCCTGGGGAGTGTGGCCCAGTGCATTCAGGGTCAGCCTTCAAACCAAGGTCGCTGGTTCGACTCCCACTCAGGGCCAGGTGCCCAGCTGGGGCTGTGCGAGAGGCAACCAATCAATGTTTCTATCCCTTTCTGCCTCCCTTCCCCTGTCCCTAAAGATAAATAAATAGAATCTTTCAAAAACAAAAAACCTGCCCAAAGCTGTAGAGCACCACTCTGACATCAGAGGGTAAGTGCAAGACACAGGCAGAACACAGGCTCGTCTGAGTCATTTTCAATCCCTGATCTCAGCAACGAAAGGCACAGAACACAGCCTTTTTAAACTTTAAGTGCCTCCTTCTCCCACCACTCTCCACTCAGGAACTCTCGTAGGTCACCACAAGGAATCACAGAATACAACGGCAGCTGACATGTCATTGAATGTTTGCGCAGAGGCGCGGTTTCATTGCCGCATACATCACCCTATGAAATGGGAAAATTAGCAGCTGCATTTCACGGAGGAGAAAGCTGAGGCACAGAGCAGCTGGGTAACCTGCTCAGGGTTGACCAGTCAGTGGTAGACGTGAACTCATGAAGTCTAACTCTAAGACCCGTGTGCTTCACTGTTAAGCTCACTGCCGCTCGTTTGGAACCAGAAAGAACTAGAGACTATCTCCCAGGTTACCCGTTTACAGATAAAGAATACCCACCCGTGGACGAATAGCCCTAAGAAAACAGCAGCTGGCTGTAGCAATGAGAAAGTTGAGGGACTGTTACTGATCCTAAGTCACGAGGCTGCGGCTCTGCACTGGAACCAGACTCCCTCCTTCCTTGCCTCGGGGCTGTGGCACGCCCCCAATCTCTCCCACTAGCACAAGTGCTACTGGGAGTCAACTTTCGGGTGGCACAGAAGCACACCGGTGGGCGGGGAAGCTAAGCTGTTCCTCTCCACTCACCCTCACTGGTGTTTACTGTTTCCGACAGAAGAATGACACCAAGCCTGAGAAGCACCAGCACTCCAAGCCAGCCCCGGATGAACGCTTGTGGAGAGCACGCTGGGCCGGAAAGAGGCTAACCTCCAGGCACGGAGGAACCACAAGCCACATCATTCCTTGTGTCAGCTCAACACGTGAGTAAGCGAGGGCCTCCTGCGCTCCTGGCATGCTTTGAGGAACCAAGAACAGGTGGAAGCAAGTCTCTGCCTCAGTTCTCAAGGTCAAGGTGCCAGCCTTCATGGTGAAGGCCCTCTTCCCGTTTTGTAGATGGGTGCCCACTTGCTGTGCCACATACACAGAATCTGTCTCTTAAGGGGGCATGAATCCCACTCACCACAGCTCTAGCCTCTAACTTAAGTATCTTGACAAGGCCGCACCTCCTAACACCATCACACTAGGGGTTAAGGGCTTCAGTGTATGACTTTTGGGGTGACACAGACATCAGATGAGGAAACACCCAAGGCTCAGTTCTTAGTTTCAAAATTCAGGATCAAGCACCTAGGGGGACAGTCACTGTGATTAAAAATTAGACTATAAAACACGTAAGAAATAAGCCTAGAGTAGAGGCCGGCAAACTTTCTCCAAGCACAGCCAGGAGGCCAAACTGGCCTGCTTCACCGCCCCTGTTTTCATTGTTTTTCACCCCCCCCTTAATTTTGATAAAATACATTAACATAATATTTGTCATTTTAAAAAATATTTTAGCTATTTATTTATTATTTGAGAGAGGAGAAGGGAGAGAGAAAGAGAGGGAAAGAAACATCAATGTGTGGTTGCCTCTCGCACACCACGTGCCCTGACTGGGAATCGAACCAGCGACCCTTTGGTTCACAAGCCGGCACACAATCAACTGAGCCAAACCAGCCAGGGCTAACAGTTATCAGTTTAACCTTCTGTAAATGTGGAATTCAGTGGCATTAAGTATATTCACAACACTGTGTAACTATCACCACTATCTATACCCAAAACTTCGTCACCCCCAGCAGAAACTTGGTTCCCCTTAAAAATAACTCCTCCTTCTCCAGCCTCAGGTGAGCTCTGTTTTTTGCTTCCATTAACTTGCCTACTCTGGGTACCTTCTATACACGGAATCACACAGTACCCGTCCTTCCATGCCTGGCTTATCTCGCCAAGCATAACGTTTCCAAGATCCATCCATGCGGCATACAAAACCCGCGTTCCTTCTCATGCCTACTGAGTACTCCGGTGTGGGCACACCACCATTTGTCTACCGACCCGTCTACCGATGGACACTTGACTCATGTCCCTCTTTCAGCTGTGAGTAATGCTGCTCCCAAGGACGGTGCGCAGGTACTCCAGTATATTTACAAGTCAGGTTTTCCTGGAACAGAGCCATGCCCAGCTGTTTCCATGCCACCTGTGGCTGCTTTCCAGCTACTGACACACGATGCGGCCACGGACTGTGGACTTTCAAAACCTACAACATCACTATCAAGTCCTCTCACAGAAAAAGTTTGCTGACTTTTGATCTATATGATGAGATCTCACTTAGAGAAAAATGGGATTAAACTATAGTGCAAAGTCTTCTATGTGAAACAAGGGACAGTTTCTGACAGCAAGATTAATACACAGTGGGCTTTACTGCCGAAAAGGACATCTTGTCAGCAAGTCTTTGAGGCAGCTCCGACTCAGAATCTACTCTGGAGGAGGAACGAACATGTCTGGAAGAGGGGTCAGATGCCTGGGGGTGAGACAGGGGTGTCCGAGTGTCTGGCTTCCATTTCTTGGAGGACAGTGTTGTCACTGGCTGATATGGAAGACGACAGGGGAAGAGACACTACAGGAGCGGGTCTGGGGTTGCACTGAGGATCTGTGTGACATCCAGGGGACAGATCTCAAGGAGTTATTTGAAGATTACAAGTGTGGGGGACAAAACCAAATCTAGGTTGGAGAAATATGTGGAAATCACTGGCAGAAAGACTACCTTTAAAGCCCCCAAAATATAGAGTATTGCCTACTGAAGAAAGTAGAGACAAAGAGGAGAGAACTCAGAACCCAAACCTGGGAAATCCCAACACTGGGAGAATGAGGAACACTTCGCAAAAGCGACTGGAGAGGCATGGGCGGCTGTGGGGAGACAACTAGCTCCGTCTGGGGGGACAGCCACTCAGTGACACACCAAGTGCAAGGGGTTCACGGCGAAGGCGGTCTCTCCTGAGCACGGGCTGTAGGTGTGCGGTCTGCACGGAATTTCAAAACCACAGTAGCACGATTAAAAGTCAGCCTGCATTTGACGATCACTATACATTTCTGAACAATGTCAGTGATGCTTATATATATGTATTCTTGCCTAAAAAAAAGTCTTTTGTCAGTCTAAGTTCTAAATAACTGTTGTGGTTACCAAACACTTTCATAACATATATATACACTTCGCATTATCACGTGCATTTTACTTATTGCTCAATAAATAGCATATACCTGGAAGTTAATTTGGGATCCCTTAAAAATAAGGGTACAAAAATTGTAAAGAGGGTCATTAACTACTCAACAAAAAAATGCAAGAAAATAAACAATTTACACAAAGAAAAAACTATCATATTTTGAAGGAGACGGCCAGAAAAATGAGGCGATGCTGGGCTCTCTGGCCAGAAGAAATCAAAGGAATGTTGGTCTCCTTTCACCAAAAACCGGACATATATTAAAGCAACAGATCAAATAATGTCAGTGTTTGTTATTATTTGGCAGTTTGTACTGATTTTTTTACAAAAGAGTATCTTAAGTCTCTGCCAAGCAGACATCTACAATGCTCTACACGCTCGGCGCCAGCCCAGGTGCCTCTGTGCCTCTGGCGTGGCCCTCCGGCCTCATCTGTGCTGGAAATGGACCCCCAGTGATGGCTCCCGCTCCCGCTCCTGCTCGGGCACCTCCTGCAAGAGGAGCCGCCGCTTGCGCTGCCCCGGGGGGCCGTGCCCACCGAGCCCAGGGCTGCGTCTGCAAAGGAGCACAGGACAGGTGCGGCCGGGACAAGTACACCCGCTGTGCGTGGTGACGGGGAGCCTGCTCCCTGATGTAAACGGAGCAACGAGCTCAGAGCTGCATTTTTCCTTCATTCCACCCTGACCTGTCTGCCATGTTCTCTTTTCTGTGAAATGGCGGCGGGGAGGAGGTGTTAACTGGCCCAGCCTCAATATCAGAATGTTGTGTACGCCACTGCGTTGCACCGCCTGGCGATGGGGTGACACCAACCCATGTCTAGACGAAGCATAGTAATGAAGCAGAGTGTCTAAATCTACTTTAAAAATTGTTGTACACAGTTGACCCTTAAAATGACAGGTGGAAAAGCAAAAGCTAGCCATCCATATACACCATCCATATATGGGGCACACATTTTGAATTATTTCACCAGGATAATCAATTCGCTCACATTTAAAATACATTCTCTATTTTTCTGCATGTGAAACTATTCAAAAGGTAAAAAAGGTACATAGTAAGTCCATATGTCAGCCATTCCATTTCCTTGTATGTTACAACTAGAATCACTGTAAGTCTAGTTTGAGAGGCAAAGCAAAGACACTGAAAATAATTCAGTCAAGAAGATATGATTAAAGAACTAGATGGAAAGGCTGGGAGCCCCCTACAGGCCCAGAGAAGACGTGAAGAAGTGGAATCTCACCTGCCCTCCGTGCTCCAACCAAACTGGTTTTCTCTGGAGATTCGATGTCTGATAAAAAGGAACCTGATAAATACAACTTTCCCTTCTTGCCCACCTCTCATCCCCCTCGTCTAAGCCCAGTCTGCACTCCAAAGCCCAGACTGTCCCTTAAAGAGGCCCTTCCTTCCTGTCCCTGAACCTTGCTTGGCTTCCTTGGTTAAGGACTAAAGAGAATGGCACCTACCTTATAAGGCTAAGACAAGATGACACATGAATGCCAACCATTGTGTCTGGAACAGAGGAGCGTGCAAAACTCCTGTGGTCCACTTTCCCCGCCCTTCTGGGTTTAAGAAGAACAGCAGATCCTTTGCTTCGTGGTTTTTAAAGAATGCTGAATTTGTTTAAAAACTACAGTAAGCAAGTCAAGAACACAGAAGATGATGGGTCATCTTCAGGCGGTTCCACTGGAAGTCTGGCCACTCTAAGATGCGCGAGAACTGTGACACCAGACTGGCTGGGACCAGCGCGTCACTGCCGGTCAGGGCCCCCTTCACGCACAAAGCAGTTTATTCCAGAATTCAGTCCTCAGGAAAGCTTGGTTTTCCTTACGAGTCTTTCCCATCTTAGAACCAGTTCTTGGAGGGAGTTATGGTTTCCTTTTTCACCTTAGTTTCCAGGGAGTTCCTCAGGGTTGAGACCCTAATGTCTCTCTTTTTCCCGTCATCCCGATTTCCTATTTTTATCAATTCACATATTTACTTACCTATTTAGTTAGTTATGGGTTGGCTAGACTTTGTTTCTCCACACCTTCCACTTTAGGCTGGTAACTTTGGTCTAACCATTAAGGCCTTACTTCCTCACCACTGCCGTCCCCCCAACCTTCGCCGAAACAGGGAGAGCCAAATATTTGAGATTCATTGCTAAGCAACAGGCAAGAGTGAGACATGGGTGGTTTCCACGTCTCCCCACTACCAGAGAACTTAAATAGGGAGCCCACCACTTACTGGGTACCTGTTTTATGCCAGGAACTATCACATTCCCCAATTCCAACAAAATCTTTAAGATATCAACCCCATGTTTTTTGGTTGAAGAAATCAATCCTCAGAAATGCCAAGTAATACACCCAAGGAAGCGCAGCAGGTGGCAGATCCAGAACGTGAACCTAGTCCAGGCCTTTTCTAAGGGAACGCTGCTCCACCCTCTCCTTGCCCTCCGCACGGCTTTTCCGCCCCTGCAGTGAGAGACAAGCATGGTATTTTGGTCTACAGGCCACAACTGTCTTAGGCACCACTCCGGTGCACTCAGTTAATTACTGAGAATCTTCTACGTGCCAGCCTACAGCTGTAGCCCAGGGCTCACACTCTAGAGGAAGCAGGCAGACAAGCAGCAAGTTAAAAGAAAAAAGCGCAAGACATTCTCAGACAGCTCTACAAGGAAAACAAAAGCAGTGAGACAGAGGGGCGCAGTGGAGCGCGCGCCCACACCGCTCTGCATGGGGAGAGAAGGCCTCTTCGTGAAGACCTGACAATCAAGGTGGCTGGACTGAGACCGAACACCGGGTCACAGCACTGGAGGCAGAGGGAGGAGCAAGTGCGAAGGAACAAGCTGAAGGGACTTGAAAGAAGGCAGGAAGGTTGGAGTGGAAATGGGAGCGGAGGGAGGAGTGGGGAAGGAGAGCAAGGGCCAAAGCGTGTGCCCGGCTACAAGGAGTTCGGATTTTACCGAACTAACGGGGTGTCTGTGCCGTGTGGGTGTGTCAGAACATAAAAGCCATAAAGTTTAGCATTTTAGCCATTTTTAAATCTACAGCCCACCCACATTAAGCACACTCACATTGTTGTTTGAGGGGTTTTTAAGCCAAAGACTGAAGCCATCTGATTTCAAAGTCTTAGAAAATTCAGAATATACATTATGCATTTGTGTGACATGCAGGTCTGTGTTCAGTCCCTCTAAAGAATCTATAAAAACTTACTAATATAGAAGCTATCTATATTTATACAAGGGGAAAAAGTCCACCACATCCATTTAGACTGTTTCAATGTTTAAACATATCTGAAACCACTGTGCAAGACCAAAGTAATTGAATAATTCTTAAGAATTTTAGCCCTGGCTGGTGTGGCTCAATGGGTTGAGCGCCAGCCTGCAAACCAAAGGATCTTCGGTTCGATTCCCAGTCAGGGCACATGCCTGGGTTGCAGGCCAGGTCCCCAGTGGGGGGCTCGTGAGAGGCAGCCACACACTGATGTTTCTCTCCCTCTCTTTCTCCCTCCCTTCCCCTCTCTCTAAAAATAATTTTTTTTAACGATTTTACTCAAGAGAGTTCCTAGTATTCACCAGGTCACGTAAAAGTTAGAGCTTTGCTGTAAGAAATGGAATATGTCACTTCCTATTGTCGCGAAGGCATGTGGAAAGGAGAGGTCCTTTGCTACGAAGGAACTGGAGATGCTTTCACAGACCCCCTATTCCAAACAAGTCACTTCACAAACATCCCAAGGTCAGATGTTAAGATATGCCAAACTGAGATACTCTGGCCAGTGCCCTCTAAACAGGAACTTTGATGATGTGACTAATATGATTACCAGAAACCACTGGGCTTGCTGCTATTGATAATTACCCACAGAGTTAAACAGAATGGGCCCCAACACCACCAGATACCCAACACTAGGAAATGGCTCCTTTCCTGCACTGTCATTAAAGCCCACCATACGTGGAAGGTACGAATTTATACACCCGAGTCGACTAAGTCCAGGGCCTCCCACATCTCCCTAACAGTTTGCTACCAGTAGTGAAATGCATGTTGTTTTCAACATCCAAGTCATGTTTAAGACACCAAATTTTAAAAATACAAAACTTGAGAGTTTACCCCCTAATAGGTAGAATACAACCTACCGGTAAACATCTAGATCCTAATAAAATCGTAACAAGTTTTCACTTCTGCCCTGGCCGGTGTGGCTCAGGAGGCTGGAGTGCTGTACAAGCGCCCATCACACACTGATGTTTCTCTCCGTCTCTCTAAAACCGACAGCATGTCCTCTGGTGTGGGTTTAAAGAACGACCTTACTAAGCAGACTTCAAAAACAAAACAAATAGAAAGGCCTCCTGTAAATATCCACTCAGGAATCTGACATACTTTCAAAATACTATCTTATTTATTCTCTTCCAAAAGCCTAAAATGCTAGGAGCCCTGACCTTTTCCTGACAGGGGTTTTTCTTTTCCCGCTAGGGAAGCCGGCTGTCGACGGTGGGACTTGAAAGAGAAGGCGAATGAATAACTGGGGCTGGAGAGGCCCCGAGAGCAGCGGCTCTCCCGGGAAGCCCGGCTTCCAGAACGGCCAGGGCCAGGAACCGGACCCACGTCTGCGGCTGCCCCACGGCGGGCCGGAGGGCCGGATAACTCTGGAGACGGCTTCCCTGGCTGGGCTCTGTGGGGATTTCTGTTCACAGGCATTCCTGCTTAGTGATAAACAGCGCGGTAAAAAAGGAGAAAGTGGACATCCACGGAGAATGGCAAATGGTCACAACCAGTGATTTTTGGCATACTGAACTTTCTGAATACATGAAACTGTGAAAAACTTTAAGACTTTTTGACTTTCATTTTACTGATTCTAGTATGAAATGCTTTTTGGTATTAAGATGTTTTACTCAATCTACACTTGGTCTAACATAAGATAATTAAAATATCAATAGCCTTGAGTGAGGGCCAGTTTCTAACTATGCGAAACATCAAGATTTTAAAGCCTTCTTAGGTTTCTCTCAAACCTAAATGTTTTACATATTCAGTCTTTATCATTAGCTTCTGTACTCCACCTAACAATTTAGTTAAGCAATTTAGTTTATGATAAGCTCTGTAAAATAGTATGTCATTCCTATACAGTAGTGATGAGTAAGTAGTATTGTGCCCTGAATCTGGCAATACTGGAATATTCACTAGTTAATGCCAGGGGAAAAAAACGAACATGGGCCTTGAAGCAATAAATTAAGAATACTGCCCTGGCTGGTGGGGCTCAGCGGACTGAGTGCTGGCCTGCAAACCAAAGGGCCGCCAGTTCGATTCCCGGTTGGGGCACATGCCCAGGTTGCAGCAAACACACATTGGTGTTTCTCTCCCCCTCTTTCTCCCTCCCTTCTCCTCTCCCTAAAAGTAAACAAAATCTTTAAAAATATATATTGAAAATAGAGTTGAACTGTGATCAAATACTGAAATGTGTTCAGCCTAACCCAGGCCTTAACAGTCTCATTTGAAAAATAAGAAGGCGCTGCTGTGCCATCCACACAACGGAGCACCGTTTGGCCACACACAGAAAGCAGTGCATTCTGCAACAGGAAGGAACCCTGAAAACCAATCGGGCCAGACGCACACACTGTACAACTCCATTTAAATGAATCGCCCGGAACAGGCAAACCCAGAGAAACAGAAAGCAGACTACTGGCTGGCGGGGACGGGCAGAGATGGAAATGGGGAGTAACGGGTATGGTGTTTCTCTCTGGGATGGGGAAACGTTCTGGAATTAGACAATGGTGACAGTTGCACAACTTGAGGAATATATCAGAAACTACCAAACTGTGCACATGTGAGTTATATCGACTAAGAAAAAAAGCAGACTCTACCCACCCTATAGAACTACACTCCTTTGTTGCTGTTCCACTCAGAGGGCACCAGCCATATGCATCGCTGTTAACTGTGTGGAAATTAAAGAGGGCACACAACAACAGTGACGACGACGACAACCACAACCCGTAAAACCCAAATATTTGGTTTCCACAAACATACTGGGCTTCCATTCAACTTTTTTTTTATTTATTTTTCAAAGAGTTTATTTACTTATTTTTGAGAGAAGGGAAGGGAGAGGGAAAGAAACATCAAAGTGTGGCTGCCTCTCGCACACCCCTACTGTGGACCTGGCCTACAACCCAGGCATGTGCCCCGACTGGGATTTGAACCACAACCCTTTCATTCACGGCCCCCTGCTCAATCCACTGAGCTACACCAGCCAGGGCTCAACTTTCTATTTTTTAAACTAAGAGGCACTAGCCCTGGCTGGCATGGCTCAGTGGATGGAACCAAAGTAGCCTGTGAACCAAAGGATCGCCAGTTCGATTCCTGGTCAGGGCACATGCCTGGGCTGCAGGCCAGGTTCCCTTGTAAGAGGCGCTGGAGAGGCAACCACACACTGATGTTTCTGTCTGACTCTTTCTCCCTCCCTTCCCCTCTCGAAAAATAAATAAAATCTTTGGAAAAAAGTAAGTAAATAAAAAATAAGTAAACAAACTAAGAGGCACTAACAAGTAACTAGAGCACTGAGCATATTACCCTACATGTAAAATTACTTTTTAGGACTTCGGATAACTAATTCCGGCTTGGGTAAAGCTCACCTCGCAGCTCATGCCAACCTGAGAGAGACCACAGTGCAGTTGAGACCCTCACCCTCAGGTCAAATGAGAGCACACTGCCCACACACAGGCGAACTGAGCTCAACAAGTCACCTGCTCTGCTTTCTTCACCTGCCTCCAATTCTCTCACTCCAGGTCTGAAGGTGAAACTGCAGCGTACCGTGTTCAGAATCTGAACTCAGGACACGCATAATTAATTACAAACTGCTCAGCTTCTCTTTGGTAATAATTCCAAACTACAAGGAGGAAGGTGGATAGATTGCCACAAAACATGTCTCAGGAAATAGGCCGTATTATGTTATTGCCATCGTATATCTGTAACCATCTTTGTGCAGAGCACTCTGCACCACAACTAGTTCTAAACAACAACAACCCCCAACGGTGCCATTGGTAAGCAGCCACGTGCACAGGGGAAGTATGACTTTCCAGTGCGGACTCCAGTGGACACCAACCGCCCGCAGTCAGGGCTGGGACTGCCACCCCCGCCTGGCTGGATGTGCATCACTTGGCCAAGTGGAGCCACATCACAAAATTTTCAGGGTATGGAAAGTGGCTTAAGCAATTTGGTAAGATTAAATGCAGAACATGTAAAATGCCTGGTTTCTAGATTACTATAGAATCAACAGGACCTACAACGAGAAAAAGTAAATTTAATTCTACATGGTTGATGTTACCTCTACCTAATTTCGACTGGTGTCCTACATTCAGCAAACTCATCATAACCAAAACCTCCCCTCCCCTCCCCCTCTTCCTTTCCTATTGGGACAAAAACGGGGGTTTCGATATAATAAAGTGGGCAACCATTCTGAGCTACCAAAATGCACAGGAGATATCTGTTGGTGGTCGGTAAGTCCTCCAGTGGACAAGCCCCATTTGAACACGGAGCTCCTGCTAACCTCAGAGGCCTCTGAAAGGCAGAGCAGCGTCGTCAGCACGTGTGACTGAGGTTTAGGCAGCAGCTCTGACGCCCTCGGCTTAGGCCTGAGGCACAGGTCCATGGAGCAGCTGCAATTATCTTAATTTGGGGCTTCCAATAGATAGAACCAGACCAGTCCTCAGTCCAGCCTTTTCACCGTCTATTTCATTCGTCCCTCGGAATTTTAAAAATCCCTTAATACTCCAAGGTCCCGTTTGGAGACTCCATCCAACTTTCAGAATCATGAAATAGCGTTAAAGTAATTACGGGGGCAGAGCTCTACAACTTTAATACTAAACTTAACAATCCCAAGTACTAGGTTAACTAGCTACGGCAGGATTAATCTCAATCTACTTACTGTCCCAGCAACTTCACTAAAAAAATGACTACGATCCGGACATGGAAAAAAACAGCTTTTTGATAGTTGTAAATACCTCGTATAAAAGATTTACACACGCCTTACATCTTTTTTCTAGCCTTGATTCAAAGCAGTACTAAGAATAATAAGATGCTTTCTAGAATCCTTTTCATGGGGAAAATAAGGAGATAGCTTTCTATCAAGCAGAAAACACACGTAAAACCTTAATGTATTCGACTTTATTAATTGCTGGCTTAACCAGCCAACATATTTGCAGAGGGGCAAATAAGAAAACAACTCCGAAAACGTCAAAGGGAAATAACTACGATCTACAAACACTAGCGGCCCCTCTCCACGACGCGCTGCAGGAAGCACTGGCAAGGCCTGGCAGCGACGCGGAGCCCGCACGCGCCAGCCCTACGTGCCGCTCAAGTCCCGCCCCGCGAAGGCGAGCGCCGCGCGGGCGGGGTCTGGCCTGCGCGGTGCGTGGGAGCAAAGGGCCGGGCGCCCCCGCCCCCTTCGGCAGGCGCCTCCCGGGAGTAGTGGAAGGTCCGGGGAAGGGGGCGGGGGCACTGCGATGGTGAGAGACGCCCCCTAGAGGAAGGCGGGGGAAAAACGGCGGCGGAAGGCTCGGCCGGGTCCCAGCGCGAGGTCCGCACGCCCCACCAACGCCCTCCGCGCACCTCGCCCCCGAGCCTCGCGGGGAGCCCGCCGGGAGGGGGCCGCGGACAACGAGCGGACGAGCCGTCCGTTGGCCAGAGCGCGCCCCGCCCCGCCCGCGCCGTGGGACCGCCCCGCCCGGGGAAACTACGCCATTGCGGCCTAGCGGGCGGCGCCGCTCCTCCGCCGCCATCTTTTCGGGCCGCAGCCGCGGCCGCCTGCCACCCCCGCCGCGGCCCGCCCGCCATCTTTTAGGGCCGCCATACTTGCCTTGCGAAGAAGATGGCGGCGCCCATCACACACATAAAACATGGCTTCCCTTCAAAACAAAAACATCCCGGGGGCCGGCGCGGGTCGGCGCGAGCCGAGGCTCACCTGAGGACCACATGGTGACCGAGAACTCGCCCTCCAGGGTCTTGATCTGAACCTGCTTCTGCTCCCACTTCTTGTTGCCCGCGTCCGCGCCGCCCGCCGCCCCGGCCCCGCCGCCGAGGTAGCCCTTCTTGCCGCTTTTCTTGCCGCCGCCCTTCTTGACGCGGCCGCCGCCCGACGACGACGAGCTGCCGCCGCCGCTCTTGCCGGCCGCCGCCACGGTGACCAGCGTCTGCTCGATGTAGTCGTCGTCGCCGCCGGCCGGAGCGGGCACGGGGATGAGGATCTGGTCCTCGAAGCCGTCCTCGGCGCGCAGCCCGTCGGAGTCGTCGCCGCCCACCACCTCCTCGCGCGTCTGCACCAAGATAACCTCCTGGTGGTGGTGCACCTGGGTCGGGTCGTCGGTGACGAGCGGCTGCAGCGCGATCATGGGAGGGTGGTGGTGGTGGTGGTGGTGGTGGTGGTGATGACCCGTGTGCCCGTGGCCGCCCCCGCCGCCGTGGTCACCGCCGCCGCCGTCCTCATCGTCGTCCTCCTCCTCCTCCTCCTCGCCCACTACCGTGGTCTCGATGGTCTCCACCGGGATGGTCTCCACTTCGATCTCGTGCAGCTCCACGATTTCGGCCGGCATCTCAGAGCCGTCTGTGGCGATGTAGAGGGTGTCGCCCGAGGCCATGACTGAGGGCTCCGCCGCCACGGCCGCGGCGGCCTCGGCTCCGGGGCTGCGGGCGAGGAGGCGGCCGGCCGTGGGGAAGGAAGGCAGAGGGAGGAAGGCGGCGGGCAGGCGGGGGGAGAGGGGGCGGGGGGAAGGGGCGGGCACGGCGGCGGCGGCGGCGGGCTTCCCCGCCTCCTCGCCTCGGTGCGCCCCGCGCTCGCTCGGCCGCTGCTAGCCCCGGCGCCCCGCCTCGCCGCGCCTTGGCCTCCCTCTCCAGCCGCGCCTCCTCCCGCCCTCCGGGCCGGCGCTCCGCTTCCCCCTTTCTCCTGCGCCTCCGCCTCCTTCCACACAAATACCAACTCCTCACCCCGAGCCCAGCTCTCGCTGCCGCCGCCGCCGCCGCCACACTCAGCTCGGGCTCGGCCTCGCGAGACTTCCGCGCTCACCCGCCCCGCCCCGCCTCCCTCCCACTCGCCCGCTTGCCCTTTCGCTCCTCCTCCTCTGCCAATCGGTTTGCTAGTTAGCCGCCTCGGCCCCGCCCAGTCCCCTGGGCTCCTCCCAGATTGGGGCAGGCGGGACGGCCCCCGCGCGCGCTGGCTGGCCCGTGGCGCGTGACGTCAGCGCGCCGCCGCCGCTAGTCGTGCTACTCCCGCCCTCCGCGGTGCAACAGCATCAAAACCCGTCGCCCCGGGCCTCACACGGGATCGGGGCGTCGCCTCTGCAGCCACCGCCTCAGGAGCTGGTGAGCGGTGCGTGCGGCGCCGTGCACCCCGGGGGAGGACGGGTCGACCGAGCGCAAGGGTCGCGGTCGGGGGCTGACTGGGGGAGCGGGCGGGGCGCCCCTGGCGCCCCAATAAAGTCTGTTTTGACGAGAAATGCCTGAGCCTTGTTTTTCGCGTGGGATGGCGTTTGCTCTTGGCTCCTGGCTCGAGCGGGCGATGGCGGCGGGGTGAGTGAGGAGGGCCAGGCGAACAAAGGCGGGCGGGCAGCAGAGGAAAATGTCCGCTGGCTGCCACGCTCCCACCTCTCCCGGCTGGGCCCAAGGCCGAACGCAGGGTGGCCGCGCGGGGCGAGCGGGTGGAAGGGGCGCGCGGAGCCCCCGGGTCCACCGTTGGGACAGTGTCCGTTATCCTTTTGTGACCCGCGGAAATCTGGGATGGAGCCGTTAGTGCCTATTTTCCGCTAGATTTTAGAACTCGGGGTCTCGGCCTCTCTTCGTATGGCTTCTTTTGGTTTTCTACAATTTCCTTCTGAGCTTCCCTTTCTTGGCCCTCCAGCCAACCATGGTTTCTTTTGACTGCTGTCCTCAGGTTTCTCACTTTCCTAGAGGCGCCTCATACCCACCAGGCTTTGCCTTCTTTTCGTTGAAAATTACCCAGTTTTCCCGCCCTGCTCTTTATACTAGTAACAGCCTAGGGGTTTTTTTTCCCCATGAATTAACGGCAAGTTAAACCTTCCTGAATAGCTAGTTATATTGCAGCGAAGTGTGGTTTTGCCTCTGTTCTTTTGGCCGACCTGACAATGGTTTAAAGCAACAGAAATAAAGATTGCCTGATTTTTTTAAGAAAGTGATGAAAAACGGAGAACTTGGGGAAGGTGTGTCTTTGTTGTACGCGTTTGGCCAACTAAACACCCCTGTGAATTTGTTGAACTTCGTGCTTGTTCTCCCCGTTTACTCTTGTCTTTTGAATAGTGTTTTTGCAGTTCAGGTCCCTGGTTATGATAACTAATAAATTAATCAAAGAGCCCACTTGTTAAAACAAGTAGATGTCTTTATGAGACCATATCAGAGAAACATTTGCATTTTGACTTTTCCGATGTTTGAGAAGTGACTTGATCGGTCTAATTTGGTCCCTGCTTATTTCTAAATGGCATTGGACTTGATTTTTGAGAATATCAGATCATATTCTTTTCAAATCCGAGTTTTAAAACCTGACTAATCCCTTGGCGTGCTGCACCCACCCAGTCTGGCCAAGTCAGATCTGTTGAAATAAGTCATTTCTAGCTTCATAGCTTATAAAATCCTTTGCATAAATACTTCACATACGAAAACCAGTTGTGGGAGAATTGTGGCGTGGCTCGACTTCCCCAGTCTAGTTAACTGATGGGAAAATGTCTTTGCAAGTTGTAGAGACTTCCCCACAGATACCAGGGGAAAGGGGAAGTACCCAGTTAAGCAGCCTGGCTCCTGAGTCACGGGTCTGTATCCTGCGAGATCAAGCGTGGAGAGAGCCAGAAGGGGTTTCCAAACGGTCGGGACGGGTGGCAGGTGTGAGAAAGCTCCGGCATGCTCTCCTGGCACCTGCTCCTGAAGCGTTTTTAAAACTTGCCCTGGAGAAGGTGACCTGGTAGACTGCCCGCCCCCCCACCAGTGTTCTGTGGTGAGAGAGATTTCCCCACTCTTCAGCTGTGGAGTGTCGGGGTGGCCAGGAAGTCTGTCACACTTTTTCTGTGAAATAAAAGACATCTTTTTCATTTCCGCCCCAACAGCATTGCTGATTTGGATGTTTTGAGTACGTCGGCTCTCTCCCGCTATTGGCTTCTAGTGGGCAGAGGCCAGGGGTGCTGCCAAACACTGTCCAGTGCGTAAGACAGCCCCACGGCAAAGAGTTACTTGGCCGAAATGTTAGTAGTATCAAGAAACTTCGCAAACCACTTTTGACACGTTTGATCAGTCACAGCACGTTCTCCATGCACTGTACAAATCTTTTTGTGTGTTTGTGTTTTTACCTTTTTAGACATAATAAAGCATAATATGCCCAAAATATTATGTGTTTTTTCCACCTTCAATATTAAAATGACTACACAAAAAATCACTGATTTTGGCGTTTTTTTAAAAATGCATGCTGATATGACATCTGTCACAATACAATCTTAACACAATCGTTTCAAATGACGTTAAAGACAACTGAGCACTACTAGAGCCACCATACGGAAAAAAACAAACTTTTTGGCCAAGCCAATAGCTTCTGACCACACGTGAAGACACTGCTGTGTCGGCTCCAGCCTGCTTGTACTGGCTGCTAAAAGTGAAAATCGAAAAGAACAGGTTAAACTGCAGTTTCGGAGCCATGGGGCTCTAGAGTAGGGGTAACCTCACTGCTTCTGTTTCTGTTCTGCTTGGGCAGAATGGATTGGGCCAATGAGTGTTCCCTTAAACGTCTAGAGTCCTTTCGTTTGTTCAACAAGACGAATGATTCAACACCTCTTAATCAGGCCTTTCTCTCACGCCAGTGTTTGAGTGATTTTACCCTTCACGCTCGCAAAGACCACGGCTGTGTCCGTCTACAGCGCAGAGCTTGCCCACGGCACGGTTGTTTGCTTTTCGGTTCATCACAAGGGGAAGTGGGGAGCGCGGGCCCAGTGGTTCCGTGTGACGGTGCCTGACCTTCGCAGCTGACTCAAGAGCTCCAGCCTCACCCAAAGCGTCCAGTCTACGGTGGAAACGCATGTCAGCGGCTACAGGAGAAAGAGGAATGTCGTAAGAATCCTAAGAGCTGGACAAAGCTTTCTAGACTCTAAGAAGTCTGAGCTCGCAGATGGCTGGGGAGATGTGGACCAGTAGCCACAGCTCTCGACGTCTCCTCAGCTCGTTCCCGCACGACTCCCTTCCTGAACCCTCCATTCGGTGCTCTGGCTGGCTTGCGAGAGCCCGGGGTTCAGGAAGGGATACCTGTGCGGTGGGCAGAGGGGCGGGGCGGGCGGGAGAACAAAGGATGTAGTTTTCAAATGACCGTGGCTCTCTTTCCCCGCCTGTTCCAGAGAGTATCTTATTTAGTGATTATTGGGAGGCTAACTGAATTCTAATTCTGCCAGTTCTGTTTCTGGCAGATTGGGAAGGAAGGGCTCAAGCAAGGAACTCGTGTGAAAGAATTTCCCTTACCACAGACTAATTCAGCTGCCTTGTGAAATTGCCTTTCCGTTGGTTCTAAGGTCTGGTTCTTCTGAAGTTGCTTTAGGTGAGCCGCGGCTGCTCCGCATCAGTCACAGGATGGAGGACGGCAGGCTCCGGCCACTGCGGTCTGCGGCGGGAGCCATCGCTTCGGGCCTTTGCTGGGCTGCAGAGCCTCCGTTCCACTTCGGGTCCATGCTGAACCTGCAGTAAAATATTTGGAAAAATCGGGACAAGAATTCATGTTTCTGAATGTCATTGGGTTGCCCCTGGCTTGTACTACAAGTTGAATGGAAAACTACAGGTGTGTGCAGTTTCCTTAATCATTTAAGCTACAGTCATTCTTCCTAGTTGTGGACTCTGTGAAATAGGAGCCGTTAAAGGGATAGCCCCCCCAAATCAATGCATATATTAGGTGTGGAGCTAAATTATGGTGAAAAGGCCTTACTGTACGTGTCTTCTAAGTCCATCTTTTATGCAGCATTTTGCCTTTTACTTTTAGGTGTTAGTCATGCCCTGGCTGGTGTGGCTCAGTGGATTGAGTGCTGACCTGCGAACCAAAGGGCTGCCAGTTCCACTCCCAGTCGGGGCACAGGCCTGGGTTGCGGGCCAGGTCCCCAGCGGGGGGTGCTCAAGAGACAGCCACACACTGATGCTTCTCTCCCTTTCTGTCTCCCTCCCTTCCCCTCTCTAAACAATAAATAAATAAATAACATCGTTTTAAAAAAGGTCTTAGTCCAAGTCCTTTTCTGAGGCTGAGCGGTTTATGACAGTAAATGAATCTGGTTATTGCCCATAAATCCAAGGGGAGTTGAAGTCTTTAATAACAGACGAAGAACCTCAAGAAGGGTTTCTGTCGTGAGTGGCACATGTGGGCAGCTTGATTGCCCTCCGTGTGGAGTCGGCATCGGGAGATTTCGGAAGATGGTTAGTGTGGTGGCGTGGGAAGGGCTTGCGGGGACCGGGGACGCCCCTTGTCCTCTGAGGGGGTGGGCGGGACAGGGGTTTTCCGTGCATTAGGAAGGTGGGAACTGGGCGCTAGGCGAGCCCAGCTGTCCCTTCCCGGCCTGCGAGCACCTGCTCTGTGGCCCGGAGCACAGCTGAGGGCAGGACGAACGCCTGTCTTCTTCCTGGAGCCCGCAGTTCGGAGGGGCGGTGGGCCGTGGGCCCACGGCTCACGGACGCCTGTCTCTGCCCGAAGGGAGCCCAGCCTGATGGGGGAGAGGCCCGCCAGAGGCTTGAACTGACCGACTGCCCAGGGCCCGACCCAGGCCTTGGCTTGTTTATGTTATTTTCTCTTTGAAAAGGGAGTAGATAAAATAAGTCAGCTGATAAATTTGTGAATTTATCAAGCCCATAGCACTCAGTACAAAAAGTCTATTTTTAGCCTTGGAAATAAATCATCAAATTAATTCACTGAAACTGCTCTTGAGGGTTTCTAGCATCATGTCCCACTCCCCCCAACCCCCACTTCATATGAACCCAGTTCAGCGTTCCCACCTGAACTGGGGGATGAGTCGTGGAGATTGTTTTGGAGTTTCAGGCCTTGGAAGGTAGGACAGCTGTGGGACTGACCAGCGGGAAGGACAGAGTGGAGCCCTGGAAAGTTCAGGTCCTGGGTGTGCCGTTTGTCACCCAGGCGACATCTGCAAAGTCCCGACACGGCTGACCCCTTCGCTGTCTCGGCTCTCCCGCGGGCGGAGGGTCGCCAGTGTTCAGGGGCCGTGGGCGACAGCAGAAGTGGTAGGTGAGATGCCCACTTGGGCGGGAAAGGCGTTCCTGCCCCAGGCCTGGTTCCAGCCCCTCCTCACTGTTCCCGCTCCTTGCTGGGTGCACGGGCCCTGTCCACACACGTCTCCTTGCGGTGCTGTGCCTTGCACCCGGGCACTGCGGGCTGTGGGCCTGATGCACACCGATGGGGGCCCAGCGCTCACGGGGCAAGAAACTTGTCCTGGGGGGAGGGAGATACAAGGGGACTGAAAGGTTATGTAAAAAAAAATACAATAAAGATTTTAAAAGAGATTTGTCATCAGCGATAGGTTTTTGATCTCGCTGAGCTAGGTGGATTATTGTCTATTAAAAGTCTAGTAAATAGTCCAGGCTGGTGTGGCTCGGGGAGGTTGGGTGTCCCGCAAACCGGAAGGTCGTGGGTTCAATGCCCGGTCAGGGCACATGTCTGGGTTGCAGGCCAGGTCCCCGGTGGGGGGCGTGCTGGAGACACCTAATCAGTGTTTCTCCGGCACACTGATGTTTCTCTGAAACCCTTGCTTTGTCCCTCCCTCCCCTCTCAAATAAATAAATGAGTAAGTAAATTAACTTGCTTTTGTGTTTCTGTGTCAGCCAGAACTCCATTTTTCAACGGCAGAGCTCCTTTTGGGAGCGCATCTAGCTCCGCAGTCCAGCTGCTGGTGTCTTCCTGGTCTCCGTTCCCCTTGCGACACAGGTGCCTTGCCTGGACAGGGTGAACCCAAGACAACTTGGCAGGGTCGTCGTGGTCGTGGTGGGGTCAGCGGCTGCCACGCGGGGAGACAGCAGCCCCTCCTCACTGCACTGCAGCGAACCGCAGCCCAGCCCAGAGCCGCACAACCCCCAGCCCCCCGGGCACTCTTCAGGGCACAGTTCTTCCTTCCCCGGGGTCGCGCCCTGTTGTACGTGTGGGGCTGGAAGGGTGGGGTGGGCAGAGGACTTGGCTGTGCCGTAAACTGCCACCCTGCGCTGCCCGAGGAGTGGACGGGCGTCTCCTTGCATTGTCATGCCCGGATGGCTGGTCCGAGTGGCCGGAGCGCAGCCCCGCATGGCCTGCGTGTCTGCTCCTCACTTGCAGTGGCTCCTCCTAAGGCAGCGCTCACCCCAGGCCGTGTCTATTTTGAATTTGTGCTTTTTTCCGTATTTCTCATTGTGCGTCGGGTCTTTCGGGCGCTTGAGCCAACGGCAGCGTCTCCCTACCAGAAGGAAGAGTGACAGCTGAAAGCTCTCTCCCCGTTTAGAAGCTGCTTGTAGTGAAGTGGTTAACCATCTGCAACTGCTCTCCTCACTTCCTGCTTCCTGCTCTCGGGCTCAGGACTGAGTTGTTTAACTGCTGGGCACCTGGGTGTTCTGTCCAGGACACGTGGGCCTTTTCCATCTCTGCAGTGTCCCTGGGATCAGTCACTGTGTCCCCGGGGCCCGGGGCCTTTATTGCTTCATTGCTGAGTCACAGACCGGAGGAGCAGGACTGCCTCGGGCCGGCGGGCAGCCTGTGGGCTCTCCACGCAGCAGAGGGCTCGCAGCTGGAGTCCAGGTGACTTTGCGAGTGAGTTGATTAAAGCCGGGGGACGCAGAGGAAGGGTTTAAGGTAGAAGCAGCCACAGGAGAGAGCCCGGGTGGGGCTGCTTGGCTCTCTAAGAAATGAAAGTAAGAGAAAGGAGCTCCCTGGGAGGTCAGGGAAAAGGGGGTCTTGCAGACAGGTTCGGGGAGTAATCCCAGGACGAGCGGCTGCCACCCACTGCTCCCCCGGTTGCAACTCCCTTGGGGACCCTTAGAGTTTAGGAGAAAATAAAGCCGAGGCACAAGGTGTGGGCTGCTCTAGCAAGAACCCAAAGGGAGGTCTCTGGAGGGTTTCACAGAACACTCATCAGCTTCCCAGGTGTGTCCTTCGATGTGTTGACTCATTAAAATGTGTGCACAGCGGGGTCTGCAGTGATTTTCTGGCTGGTTTCATTTTTCAGGAACATCAGTGAATCCCTGACCGTGAGGCTCGGTTGGGCGTCATTCTGCAAAGTGAAGGGTCGCCAGTTCAAATCCCAGTCGGGACACATGCGTAGGCTGGGGGTTTGGTCCCCAGTGAGGGCGCTTATGAGAGGGGACCGATCGTGAATGCTTCTCTCTTCCTCCCTACCCCTCTCCTTAAAAAAGAGCCACCGAGGAGGAACCAGGGCGGTTGGGATGTGTAACCCACTTGCCCTCAGTGTCCTTGGTTCGGAAAGATGAACCCTGTGACCCATTAGCGGGATGTAAATCACTCCGGTTGTTTGGTCTTGTTTAAGTGTTGGGGTGCCCGAAAAGTCCGTTTAGTTTTTTCCATAAAATAAAAGACGTTTTTCACTGTCACCAATAACTTTATTGATTTGGATATTTTGAGCATGGCGGCTATCTGTCATGCGGTATAACACTGATTGTCCTCAGTTAACGTCCCGATTTGATTGCCATCAACTTCAGCTGCTCTACCTGACCAAGGATCCTCGTCCAGCGAGAAGTCTCCAGCACGAAACTTCGCAAACCACTTTGGACACGTTTGATCAGAAACTGCACCTTCTCCATACACTGCACAAATCTTTTCTTGCATTTCATTTGCATTTTTACCTTTCTTGAAATATTAAAGCATGATATGCTAAAAATGTGTATTTTCTTCCATCTTCAATATTAAAGTGGCTACACAAAAATTCACCAGTTTTGATTAAAATTTTTTAAAGATTTTAGTTTTAGATAGAGAAGGAAGGGAGAGAATCATCAATATGTGGTTGCCACTCCTGCACCCCTTACTGCAGACCTGGCCTGCAACCCAGGCATGTGCCCTAGACTGGGAACCGAACCGGTGACCCTTCGGATCACAGGCCCACGCTCAATCCACGGAGCCACACCAGCCAGGGTGGAATTTCCCTGGCTTCTTTCTGTCCTGCCTCAGTTGTACGGGGCTCATCAGTCTGTCCCCCCAGTAAACTACTCAGAATACAGCAGGCAAAGAATTCACCTCACCCAAGAGCAAGTGCCCCGGGCAGCCGCCCTCGTTCATCCCCAGAGCGCAGCCAGGACAAGCTGACCAGTGACCAGTGTCACTCTTCAGGAAACCTCTCGTTCCTGGGGGAAGAGGTGGGGCCACAGTTCTTTCACTTGGGGGGAGTCACAGAGTTTGAGTCGTGAGAGACCCCAGAACTGACGCAGTCCAAGCACATGAGATACCCAGGGGAGGTGTTGGGGCAGGCTGAACTGTAGGCGACCTTTCTGCACTCATCCTGGTGGCCACCTGGTGTCTGGGCCGGCCACGGGGCGGGTCACTGGGCCGTCCCAAGTCGGCCCTCCAGCCCTGGTCTCTTCTGGAAGGCTCCATCGGCCTGACTCCTCCCCCGCATGATGTCTCACAGTCACACGGGGTTTTCTACCGTGACCCAGCCGTGCCCATCCCTCCCTGCCTCAGAGCCCTGGCTGCTGGGTCCTCCACCTGCCGCCGCCTCGGATGCCACCTCCTAGCATGCCCTCCCTCTGCCAGCTGCTGCCCTCCGACCTGTGGGTTCCTGCAACCCGGGCCTCGGGCTCTGAGCGTGCTCCTCGGTATCTGTGAAAGCCCCCCGCCCCTCCTCCCACCCTCCGTGTTTTACACACCGTGTCCCGCAGAAGTCAGGCCTGCCTGAGTGTGGTTGGTACGGTAACAACACGGGTGTAACAATTTATAGTTCTAATCCGAACATTTCACCTGAAGTGTCATAGGGTATGATGAGTTACAGAATTACATGCTTAAGATTTTGCAATAAAGAGTTTGTAATAGAAAGGGGGTGTTATTTGTGCCATACCCTGTATATTTATTTCTATTTTGTGAGCACAAAGGAATGGGAAGACACACACTCCTTACCTCAGGCAAGGCAAGGGAGAGAAGATAGCACTAAAGACAAACTTACCTGTTGGACTCAGGGCAAGTGTGCGATGTCCGAGGCCCCGAAGCTGGGGGGCGGGGAGGCCCACGTCCGGGTGGCTGGCTGCGGCAGGAGCTGGAGCCTGCCTCGGGGACCGGGACCGGGACAGCGCTCTGGATGGGTTCTCCCTGGAGCCGGCCAGCGTCGCCCTGCCTGTCACGTGTGAGGCTCACTGTCGGGGTCCCCGCTCTGCTCTCAGCCCTCCCCTCTTCCTCTGTTCTCCTTTTTGCATTGAGCCTTCCTGTACTTCCCGGACGTGTTTGTCATTTTTCCTTTCCCATCCCCCGCCTCTCTTCCCTGCCCGCCCCTACCCGCCCCCTCACTCAGCTCCTGCCTCTTTAATGTAGTTAGTGTTGGCATTCACACGTGCCCCATTTACGGGCTGTGGCGTTGTGTGACTGATACAGCCAGCAGATGAGTTAGGGTTTGGCGCTCTTTCCCCTAGAAAAATTCCACCCCGTGTTATTTTTTCAGTCCACGGGCCTTCATTGATTTTCTCCCCGTGGATCAATGATCTACAGAAAAGCCCCCAGCTTGCTCTGGGGATGCCTCCCAGGGCCTCAGCTGTGTGTGCAAAGCTGAGCCTCGCCCGTCGGCCCGCCCTCCAGGGCTGCTGTTTTCCGTTCTTCCCCCACCGCAGCCCCACCGCACACACCTGGGAACGGGGTCCCCTCCTCCGGCCTCGGGCTGGGGAACAGATGGGCCGGGCGCCTTCTTCCCTGAGCTGCTCGAAGGACTACAAGGACCAGCCAGGTGAAAACTTTCCCAGACTCCCCAGTAACTGGGCTTCTGGTGAAAACTGGCGCGCTTCAATCGGATGCCCAGTTTGGGAAGGCTGAAGTCAGGCAGGCTTTGGTGTTTGCGGGTTAGGGATGAAAAGGGGCTCTGTCATAAATCAGACAGGCCCAGTGACCCGAAGTGACCTCACAGAGCAATCTGATCCTGAATTCCTCACCAGGCAGATCATAGGAAGTCAAGCCCCAGGCAGGTAACCTTTTACTAAACGGTTTACCTTTGCCTCAAAGGAGCCCTTTTGTTACGCGTCTGGGTTCGCACAGCAGGGAAAGGCCGGTGATCTGGTTTTTCCGGCCCCTCCAGGCGCACAGTCTTGCTAACTGTCCCGTGATCCATCCCCACCCCCTGCTTTCTCCAATGTCCACGTCATCTTCCTCAAGTTCCCACCTTAACTCTAAACGAGAAAAAGAAAGAGCAAACTCACTTTGGGAGCATTTGAGAACTTGTTCCCTGGCCTCTCGTCAGTTTGGCTGAAACTCCTAGAAATTCCCCACAGGTCTGAGCGTTTCTTACGTCGACCAGGTGTGTGCACTGTATAAAAAGTGTCCCACCCCGCCCTGACGCTCTGTTTCCCGGGTGCCGGGAGGCGGTTGCAGCACGGGCCACAGGGCCCCGGGGCCCTGGGTCACCGCCACACTGCACACTCTGGCACTCAGCCGGCCCAGGGGCGGCTCCCTGCCTCCCCGCGCCTGGCTCTCTGGCCCATTGGTTTCAGCCCATCCAGTGGTGTTGTGAGCTCCTGCCTCCTGCGTTAGTCCCTGTCCCTTTAAAATATCCCCACCGCAAAGAGCCTGCTTGCTAAAGGCTGAATGTTTTCCCACCCAAAATTCACTTGGGAATCCTAATCCCCAAGGGTGTGCCCATGAGGTGGTGGTAGGTGTTACAAGGTGAGGCCTTTTGGGCGATTAGGTCCTGAGAGCGGAGCCCTGGTGAAGGAGGTTAGCACTCTTTTTTTTAATATATAAATATTTTCTTTTTTTCCTTTTATTTATTTTTAGAGAGAGGGGAAGGGAAGGAGAAAGAGAGGGAGAGAAACATCAGTGTGTGGTTGCCTCTCACATGGCCCCCACTGAGGATCTGGCCTGCAACCCAGGCATGTGCCCTGACTGGGATTTGAACCAGCGACCCTTTGGTTCACAGCGCATGCTCAATCCACTGAGCTACACCAGCCAGGGCTTTTTTTTTTATCTTTAAATTTTTGTTAGAGAGAGGAAGGGAGATGGAAACATTGATTTGTTGCTCTACCTACCCATGCGTTCACTGGTTACTTTTTGTAAGTCCCCAGACCGAGGATCGAACCCACAACCTTGGCGTATCGGGACAACACTAACCAACTGAGCTACCCAGCCAGGGTTTGGGATTAGTGCTCTTATGCCAGAGACCCCACAGCGCTCCCCCGCTGCTTCTGACCTGTGAGGACACAGAGGATGGTCGTCCGTGACCAGGGAAGAGCTGTCCCCAAACCCAACCCTGCTGGCGCCCCGATCTCTGACTCCCGGCCTCCAGGACCACGAGAAACAAACACGTGTGTTTACGAGCGCCCTGTCTGTGGTGCCTCCTTGAGCACAGCAGCCGGAGCAGACTGAGACAGCGACTTCCCTCCCTGCCACCCCCTCTCCCTCCCACACGGGTCACAGTGCGCAGTTAGGGGCTGGGCCTGCTGTGTCTGCCGTTCGGCTGCAAGGGGTCGGCTTGGCCAAAAAGTTTGTTTGGCTTTTCCCACGCGATGGCTCAGCAGCGCTTAGTTGTCTTGAACTTCATTTGAAACAATTTTGCGAGATCGTGTTGTGACAGCTGTGCATTTAAATAAAAAAAAACCTTATCAAAATTGGTGAGTTTTTGTGTAGCCATCTTAATATTGCAGATGGACGAAAACAAGCAACGTTTTCGGCATATTATGCTTTATTATTTCAAGAAAGGTAAAAATGCAACTGAAACACACACACTGACTTTTATTTTACCCAAAAGAACATCCAGACTTTTTGGCCAACCCAGTACTTGAGTGCCTCGGCCTGGCCTCCCATCCACATCTCCGTCAGTGACTGCTGAGTCTGTGCAGAGGGATCCCCAGGGGACAGGCCCGGCAGGGGACACGTCGTTCCCCCCCCACCCCCGCCCCCGCCCCCGCCCCCGGCAGCCTACCCCCAGGCCATGCGGGGGTGGGGAGACCAACTCAGTCACTGGCACCGCCACTCTCCCTGGAACTTCAGCCTGTAATTTACACACCGCACGGGCCCCGGGTTTGGCGGAAGCAGGCCGGGTCCCTGCCTTACGCCAAGTTGCTGGGTGGTTGTACAAGGTTCTGATCCCCCAAACCACCCGGACCCACCCCGGGATCCTGGAACTCTGTCGGGCCCTAGGTCCTGCCTGGGGCTCTCCTGAGCGCAGGTTGCTAGGCCTACCTCTCGGATAAAGGTCGAATGAGGCAGGCGTCTGAATCAGCTTCACAGCTGTAAAACGAGTCCCTGCTCCTTCCAGAGTGTGGGACAGTTGTCTCGTGGTCAGGGGAGGCGGGGAAGCCGCCCAGCTTTGCAGGACAAACGTACGGGATGGAGCCAACTTCCTGGGGCTTGACCGGGCAGTTACTTTCCGTGGGAATCCGCCCTGTGTCCTGCTTCCTAACGACCCTGAGGTTTTCGTGGACACAGAGTTAACTGCGACAGAGTGTGGGGAAGAGAGTGACCCGCGAGCAGGAGGAGGAAGCCGGGCAGCCCGTGCTTGTGCTCGTTTCTGGGCTTACGGGCCATAGCTTTGGACCTGCCTTCGGGGCTGGCCTCTGCTTGACCCTCTGCAAGTGGTGGGGCGCCCCGTGCCGGGGGTGGCCTTCCCCAGCATCCGCCCCTCCAGCCCTGGAATTCCTTGCTCCTGTTGCTGGGTCTCGCATGCCATCCGAGCCGGAAACCGCACGGGAAGAGCAGAGGCAGTCCTTGTCCCTCCTTAGCTGTGTGATCTTGCATGAGTGGCCCGAGCTCCGGGAGCCCCAGCGGGGAAAGAGGCCTGGCCTTCAGGGCAGCTGTGCGAGCGCCGGGAGGTCGTGTGTGTGAAGCGCCTTAGCTTGCCGCCCGGCCCTGGCCCGTCCTCCCGTGTCCTGTGCCGAGTGCTGCCCGTGGAGGCCCAGAGCAAAGGGGGAGGGAGGGCGAGTGGTAGCCACAGGCAGAAACCTGAATCCTTAACTCCGCCGCTAAATCCGTGGGACCTCGAGTAAGAGCCATCTGGGCTGAAAGGGACTTACATCTGTAAAAGTGCCCCCAGGAAGTCACAGCGTGGCCCATTTCTGCTAGTTCCGGCATGGGCTCTTACCTGTAACCTGTAGCAGCATCCAGGGGCCAGGCCCGAGGTGGGGGAGACTGCAACCCAGGGAGCAGAGGCTCCTTCCAGCCTGCTTCTGTGGGCGGGGTCCTCTGGCTGGCCGTGGGGGCCGCCTCCGGGAGACAGCCATCGGTCCAGAGGCTGGTCGGTACGTCGGTTGCTAACTCGCCCTTGTGAGCGGCCGGGTACCAAGACCATGTCTCCTTCCCCCTGAGCCGGCCAGCCAGCCAGCCAGCGCACAGGAAATGCAGGAAAAGGTCCTTGATGCAAACAGACCTGTGTGAGGATGGGCAGGCCCAGCAGGTGTGTGGACAGGAGCTGCTGTCTGCTCTGGGGAGCTGTGGCCACAGGGGCAGGGGGCTCTGCTGGGCAGTGACAGCTGGACCTGGCTGGGGCCCACTCAGGACGGGGCCTGCAGGTGGGGGCTTGGCAAGCTGAAGAGGCTGGTGCAGCAGCACCAGGCACAGGAGGCAGGACGCTGGGGTCAGTGCTGGGAAGAGCAGGGTGGTGGCCGTTTGCAGCCCTGGGGACATTGTCTCCCATGCACCTGGGGTGGTGGTCAGAGCCCAGCTGGCATCAAGCTCAGGAGAGTTGTCACAGGAAAAGGCGACTGAGCCTTCCCTCTTACTCCAGAAAGCTTTCGAGGGGCAGTTGGGCACCATTTCCCCCATTTCAGGCAGCCAGGAAGTGGCAGAGCCTTCACCCCACTGCTGGATATGGGCTTTTTCTCTTCTAGTTTTCACTGTTACAAATAACATTGGCAAGGAATGAGTTACGTTTTTTTCCTTTTTTAAAGACTTTATTTTTATTTATTTTTGGAGGGAGGGAAAGGAAGGGAGAAAGGGAAGGAAAGAAACATCGATGTGTGGTTGCCTCTTGCACTTCCCCAACTGGGGACCTGGCCCGCAGCCCAGGCATGTGCCCTGACTGGGAATCAAACCAGCAACCCTTTGGTTTGCAGGCTGGCGCTCAGTCCACTGAGCCACACCAGCCAAGGCCTTCCTGTCAACTCGTTATTCCCTTTTCTTCCCTTGCCTTACTGCCTGGCCAGGTCCTCCAGTGCAGTCTGAATCACACTGCACTACTGGATGTGAGGACAACGAGCATCTTTGTCGTGTCCCATTCTCACAGGGAGAGCTTCCAGGGCAGCCAGTCTTCCTGACAGTCCACCTGAATCCAGCGACCTCCTGCCGCAGAGCGCCTGCGGGCCCCCCTGCTCCAAGGTGAGATCCAGATCCACAGCAAGACCCTCAACCACCTGCCCACCCTTCCCTTCTGCTGTGCCCTGCTGAGCTCCTGCCACATCCGGGCTTCTAGAGTCCCAGCTTCTGCCCATGTAAATCGCTACAAAAGCCTGTCCCCTCCCAGCCTCTCATGCCACTAACGCCATCTCCAACAGGAAGCCTACCCCTCCCCTTCAGCTGGTGGTCACCTCCCTCCCATAGCTCTGCACTTCTGCCTAATATCAAGACCACTTTGGGTAGATTATGCTGTACTCAAGTGAGTGTTCTAAGAAGGCAGGCATATGTTTAGGGTCACTCACTTATTCGGTCAACAAACACGTGCAGTGCACCAGGCACCGTGCTGCGCACTGCGGTACGTCAGTAATTAAGGCAGACAGGTTCCAACCACTTCAGATCCTTCCAGTGAGCAGGAAATAAAGCAGCTTGCACTGTGCAGATGAGCAATAAAAAATAATAATCACCAAGAACTCTACTCACATATTGGAGAATTTCTTTCCAGATTTAAAAGTGCAAATAATAACCCGCCTGAACTACCTGGATAGGTACATGCCGCTCTACAGGTGAGCAGCCTGAGACACAGCACATAAGCCAAAGGTCAAAGCAGTGGCGGGGTCTGGATTTTAATTCCGGCAGCCTGCTCTGTGTGCCCCCGCTGGGACTCACATTTTTCAGTTCTCTTACTACATGCATCTTTCCTGGGGACCTGTCTGTCCTTCAGAGGGGCCTGTCCATCAGTGGCCTGCAGGCCCAGGCTGCCTGGCATGAAGGTGTCCCGGGCCCCCAGGCCTGCCCTACCCAGTCGAGCAGAGGTGAGCTGAGCTGCTCAGCGTCTTGGAGCCTTCCCTGACTCCCCAGGAAAAGGGCCCAATGCGCCCCTCCCAGGGCTGTGGCGGAACTGAGGGTCAGTCGGCCCTGTGTGTCTATAAAGCACCTGACCTATCCAGGGCCTGGTATTCCAGCGATGCCCAGGGATGGTAGCTCCTTAGCCATCAACCCTCTCTTTGGTTCAGAGCATACGGGTATTAAGTGCCTACTGTGTACCAGGCTCTATGCGGTGGGCAGAACACAGAGATGAAAGGTCAGCCGGTGTAGATGGGAAGGCCCGCAGCCCGGAGCAGGGCGCCTGGTGCCAGGAAAAGCAAGATGCACAGGGTCTGAAGAAGCCCCCAGAGGAACCTTAACCCATACAGCTCTGGGAAGGTCAGTCGGAACAAGCTAGGAGCAGGGGGAGGGGCACGGGGGAAAGGGCAGTCTAAGCAGAGGGCACAGGCCCGGTAAAAGCTTGGCGCAGGGAGGAGCAGACGCAGAAGGCCAAGGTGGCTGGAGCGGGCCTCGAGGCTTGGCGAGAATTCAGTGTCCATCCCAAACAAGACACTTCGGGGTTTGAAAACATCGCTCCGGCCGTTGGGAGGGGAATGGAGGCGGAAGCAGCAGGCCTGGGGCTTCCGGGCAGAGAGGGGACCGGGAGTAGGTCGGGAGGGACGCACTTCGCCTCCCGCTGCCCTGCCCCCAGCTGCCCTGCCCCCAGCTGCCCTGCCCCCAGCAGCCCTGCCCCCAGCAGCCCTGCCCCCAGCCCACGGCAGGGAGAGGGGCGGGCCGGCGAAACTCCTCCTCCTTATCCGGTTGGCCTGGGGCGGAGGCACCTGACTCAGAGCAGCCAATCCCCGAGCTGGCAGGGTCCGGCCCGGCGGGGCTACTCTTCCTGCCAGGGCTGAGCGCGGAGTAGTTCACAGACTGGCCCGCAGGGGGCGACCACGGGCGGCCCCGGCGCGAGACGCGGGACACACACTTATGGGGGAAGGGGACAGCTAAGGCAGGGCTGGCCATTAGCAATTACAGGACGTCCACTTGCCCAAATGACCATTTCTTTAAACCTCCTAGGAAGTGTTTGTTCGCCGAGACCGCCGGGCCTCCACCGTCCTCTGGGCAGTCATCATTTCTTGTGTGGTCTGGCACGTGGTCACCGCCACCCCCCTGCTCTGCAGAGCTTCGGTGCCCGGCCTCTGAGAGTCAGGGGCGCCGCGGGACCATGGGAGTTACAAGTCCCTTCTCCCCCCACGACTGCCACCGCCTGTGAGAGTTCTTCACCGCTAAGTCCCAGCATGCACACCGCCTCCAGGAAGTCTTCCCTGCAGCACCCGCCCCCTCCCAAGCCCACGGTGCTCCCAGTGCCCCATGCTGTCTCAGCCAGGAAGCAGCTGAACGTTTGTTCCAGAGGACAGGACCCCGCCCAAGCTAGCGCCCTAGGCCTGTTGGGAGGTCCGTCAAGGCGAATTTGGCCTTCCCATCACTCACCCTGAGTAACTAGAAGGAGATGCGGAGGGAGCGACCCCTTGCCAAAGCCCGCGGCCCCTCGTAAGATGTGGGGGGTCGAGAAGCCGGCAGTCTTTACCAGGCCTCCACAAACCTCAGCCTGTGCCAGTGCAGATGGGAGCTCATGACTAAAGCTTCTGGAAAAGGCTTTCTCGGGGCGGCAGGTCCCATGGCGGGGGCCACGCACCCACCATGGGAGCGCGGGCTTTGCAAAAGGGGTCGAAAGTGATTTGCCTGTTTATGCCCTCTCTCCCCGTCTAGGTCAGCTCTAAAGAGACAAAAGGGAATTGAAAAGAGTTTCCGGCTCTAATTGGGGGGTGGGGCGTGTTCCCCATACCAACAAGCAAACATCAGCAGGGTGTGGGACACTTCCACTCAGTTCTGACCAATCTCCCCGGAGACAGAGCCAGATTCCACAGGTGAAGGGTTCACCTGCCTCCACTTGAGAGCCCAGGTTGCTGTTACCTGTGCTTCTCACCCACCAGCTATAAATCAGGTTCCCATGACCTTTGCTAGAACGACTCCGAACTCAAGAAAACCCAGTTATTTACTCAATTACTGATTTGTTACGAAGGATGTTAAATGATAGGAATCAACAGTCCAATGAAGAGACACGTCGGGCAGGGTACGGAATGAAGGAGTCTCTGACCTCAGGGAGCTTGGGACCTGCACCTGGTGACATTGAGGGAGCTCTCCAAAAAAGGGCCAAGCAGCTGCCCTTTTTGCTGGGGAGGGCTTTATGGGGGCTTCATTGCATCCTTGTGATTGACTAAGTTATTGACCATTGGCAATTGAGCTCAATTTCATCCCCTCTGTGGCTCAGTGGATGGAGCGCCAGGCTTCGAACCAAATGTCGCTGGTTCAGCTCCCAGTCAGGGCACATGCCTGAGTTGCAGGCCAGATCCCCAGTAGGGGCAGCACAAGAGGCAACCACATATTGATGTTTCTCTCCCTCTCTTTCTCCCTCCTTTCCGCTCTTTACAAATAAATGAATAAAATCTTTTAGAAAAATTTCAGCCTCTCTCCCCTCCCTGGAGGTCCTGGGACAGGACTGAAAGTCCAAATCTCCAATCACTTTGTTGATTCACCTGGCAACCAGCCACCACCCTGGGTGGGGTCCAAAAGCCACCTCATTAATGTAACAAAAGACACCTTTACCATTCCCAACACTTAGGAAATTCCAAGGATTTGGGGATCTGTGAGCCAGGAACTGTGGATGTAGAGCAAATATCTCATAAACCACTGTGTCCAAGACATGCCGTGAGAAGTCTGCCCTTTGCTATCCTTTCTTTTTTTAGTGTGTGTGTATTTTATTCCTTTATTTTCTTGACTCAATCAACTACAGGTGTAGCTACTTTCATTTTTTAAAAAATTTATTTCTACTGGGTTTATTTCCTTCAGATTAGTTCTGTTTGTTTCTACATCATCATTTTACACTTTTATCTTTATTTCTCTCCTTCTGTTTCTATTTTTTTTTTAAATATATTTTAATTTATTTTTAGAGAGGGGAAGGGAGGGAGAAAGAGAGGGAAAGAAACATCAATGTGTGGTTGCCTCCCACACCCCCCACCCCCACACCAGGGACCTGGCCTGCAACCCAGGCATGTGTCCTGACCAGGAACTGAACTGGTGACCCTTTGGTTTTGCAGGCCGACGCTCAATCCACTGAGTCACACCAGCCAGGGCTGTACTGGGTTTCTTATTGTTGTTTACCTCTATCTTGAGTTAGATACTTAGCTCATTAATTTTTCACTTATCTTTATTAATGTAAGTATTGAAAGCTATGAATTGCGCTGGCTGAGTAGCTCAGTTGGTTACAGCATCGTCCCAATATGCCGAGGTTGTGGGTTTGATTCCTGGTCAGGACACATATGAGAATCAACCAGCTCTGACTGGTGTGGCTTAGTGGATCGGGCATCATCCTGCAAGCCAGAAGGTCACTGGTTCAATCCCTGGTCAGGGCACATGCCAGGGTAGTAGGTCAGGTCCCTGGTTGGGGACCTGTGAGAGGCAGCTGATCTATGTTTACCTCCCTCTCTTCCTCCCTCTCCCTCACTCTAAAAATAAATAAATGACATCTTTAACAACATAAAGAATCAAACAATGAATGCATAAGTAAGTGGAACAACAAATTGATGTTTCTCTCTCTGTCTAAAATCAATAAAAATAAATTTTATATTACACACAAGCACAAAGCCATGCATTTACCTTTGAGCACTGCTTTAGCTGTTTACCTTAAGTTCTGCTGCGCAGTGTTTCAATAATGGTTGTCTGCCAGATATTCTGAAATTTCAACTTGATTTCTTTTCTGACCCAAGAACAGTTGAAGAGTTTAAAAATGTAAAGGTAGTAAGGTCTTTTTTGTTTTGTAGGTTGGTTATTAATTTCTGGTTTGATTTACATTGTAATTGGAGAACATTGTCTGTTTTATACCTATTTTTTGGAATATATTGCTTTTTTTAAAAAATGGCCCTGGCTGGTGTAGCTCAGTGGATTGAGTGCTGGACTTCGAACCAAAGGGTCGCTGGTTCAATTCCCAGTCAGGACACATGCCTGGGTTGTGGGCCAGGTCCCCAGTGTTGCGGGGGTGGGGGGGGCGTTGGTACACAAGAAACCACACCTTGATGTTTCTCTTCCTCTCTTTCTCCCTCCCTTCTCCTCTCTCTAAAAATAAATAAATAAATAAAAGGGTCTATTTATTTATCCAAGGGTCTTATGAGTACAGCTAGACAAAACCCACAAGTGTTCAGAAGAAGAAAGAAAAATCAAGAGTTCTTACAGCAAACAGTACCTCTTTGCTGATCACTCCCACACTCTCGGCACCACAGCGAGCCCAGGGCCGCCGGTCAGGCGTCAGCAGTCCGCACGCTGGATGGCAGGTGGTCTGGCCGTGGGGGTCCTTCGGATCTGGAGGTCTCGTGTATGTACACCCAGGCATTGATGCGGCCTAGAAAGTTCAGAAGTTTAAGTTCCCACGCTAGTTAGAACAAGAGGTGGATCATTTCCTCATGTCTCAACCTACTTGCTTTCAGTAATTTAGCAACTTGACCAGAATGACTCCATTTTAGGTTTTGACTCTGTCTCGAGGCATTCACACTAATGCCTGCTATCTGGAACAGAGTAGGCGCGTGATCCCTTCCTTGTGACTCTCATCGCCATTATGTAAAATGCTCCTCGTGGCCTCACCTGACGCGTTGCCTTGAACCTGCCCCTGCTTTCCGCGGGCTTTTGCCTGGGACCCCCGGCACTGCCCTTTCCTCGTCGTTCTTTCCGAATCGCGTTTGGGCAGCGCCTTCTGCCCCCAGCCCCGCGTTGAACGCGCGCCACCCGACAGGCCTGTCCCTTGACCCAGGAGTTCACTTATTTGCGTGTGCCGATGTGACAGATCCGTCTTGGTCTCCACGGAGTCAGTCACCTTGCTGAATACTTTCCACTTCCGTAGGTCATGAAAATATTTGCTGAATTTGGGTACAAGCGTTTCTTCTGGTCTTTTGGAAATTTGGTATCTGTGTGCCTGTGGTTACCTCTACGATTTTACGTAACACACTTCGTCCTTTCCTTCTCTAAACAGTATCTGCTGACTGCCAGCTGTGAGTAATAATGACACTATTGCTTTTCCTTCCTCCTTCCTTCCCGCCCCCATCCTTATCACAGTCACATTTAAATGAAAATAAACATCAGGATAAATACAAATACTTTATTGTAAATAAAATTATAACTACATCGATTATGTCCACGACGCCACCCTGGCTCTAAGAGGCTCCACGGATGCAGTGACAGCTCTTTGAATGGAGACAAAACCGCCCGGTGCCACAGGCCCTGCGGAGGGCTGACTGGGGGTGGTCGCTTTCTAGGTGGAAAGTAAGGGCATCGTGATTTTCTTCCGTCCAAGCCCTGCGTCCCTGCCTGGGCTGCCTAGTGCGGTCCTTGTCCTCCCTAGGGCCACTCGTAGGAGGAGTCCAGTCTCTGCCAGTGGCCACAGCCCTGAGTGTCTCAGCAGGAGCCGCCCAGGTGGAGGGGCTCCCGCTGAGTCACTGTGGATTCTGGGCTGCAGGAGGCTCTGGGCCTAGGTGGATGGCGTCAGGTCCAGCCTCCAGGATACGCTTCTTCCTCCAGCCTCTTGCATGAATCTGGGTGTGGCTGACGCCAGCTCCAAGCAAATCAGGTCTGACAACCATGTTCTGGAAGTTTCTGAGGACCCCACAGTTCCCAAAGAACCCAGCATTGCCTGGTTCCAGCCCGTGGCAGCGCCAGGCGCACCCGCCCCGCTGAGCCTCCTCCAGCTCCCGTGCACCAGCCCCCGCAGGCAGGGCACCCCTGTCCAGACCACACCTCTCGCTCGGCTCCGCCCACGTCTTTGCTTCTGCTGTTTCTCCCACCCGGGCTGCCGACCTCCCTCCAGTTTCTGATGGCCTAAAGCCCACCATTCTCTGAGACTCAGCCTGAATGTCACCTCCTGCCGGAAGCATCAGACCCTCCCTCCTCTGGCTCCTAACCGTCCGTCCTCTGACTCACGTTTCGGCTCACCTCCTAGGGGTGACCACAGACCTTCCTGGAAGACCTTTGCCGTCAGACAAGGCCGTGGAATGGGCTATGGATGACCGCTCGCTGTGGTGAGGATGGACGGGAGAGCTGCCCCCTCCCGGAGCCTGGGCACCTTCCACGGGGCTGCCCTGTGCTGGCACTGCAGACGCAGAGGGGGGGCAGCCCTGTCTGCCAGCGTGGAAGGGACTTGAACATGAGGAGCTATCATTAGCACCGGTGGTATTTTATTATCACATTAGCTATAATTCTGATTTACATTAAAGGGCAAACTCATATGTGTCGAGGGTGAATTTTTCCTTACGTCTGCACTGTGTCTCCACGCAGACCAAGTTGGAGCACATTTCAGCCCCCCCGGAGCCCCCACAGGCGACAACTACTATTTTGACTTTTGCCACCATCAATTAATTTTGCCTGTTTTTTGTACTTTAAATATTATTTTATTTATTTATTTATTCTTAGAGAGAGGAAGGGAGGGAAAGAAACATCAATGTGTGGTTGCCTCTCGAGCGCCCCCTACTGGGGAACCTGGCCTGCAACCCAGGCGTGTGCCCTGACTGGGAACTGAACCGGCGACCCTTTGGTTCGCAGGCAGCACTCAGTCCACTGAGCCACACCAGGCAGGGCTATGGAATCCTGCAGCACATGCTCTTTCAGGTCTGGCTTCTTGCGCTCAACATTATTATGTGGTAGTTGCCTATGTGTCGTTGAAAGAATAGCAACAACGGTTGTAGCCCCCTTCCCCTGGGGCCTGGCACATGGCAAGTTGATCAGTTAACAGTGAGTCTTGGTGGAGGGAACTTGACCCATTCAGTTTTTTTTTTAATACTAGAATGTCACCTGAGTTGACTCCATTGTTGAGAAAGACACTGGAGGTACAAATCAGGGCAGCAGAGAATGCCAAGGAGGTCATTTTACAGGTCATTGGCATCTACACTGTGGCTCGGCTGTTTACAGAGACTCAGGCTGGTGGCTTCGGGTCTCCCTTGGGCTCTCTGGGCCTTGCCCAGCCCCGCCCTGCCCCAGCCAGGCCGAGTCTGCTCCTCGTATAGCCCTGTATAGCCCTGGTGTCTCCACCTGTCAAATGGACACCACCACCCCCGCTGCCCTCTGTGGTCTGGGTGGACACCCAGGAGACGAGACAAGGTCGGCGCCCCTGGGCTTGTTCTTAGGGGGAGGAGGCGTCCTGGTCCTGCTCCCTGGCTGGTGTCTCAGCCCAGAGACTCCCAGGGGATGGGTTCTTGTTGGCCCTGAGGTCCCTCCCCGAGGGCCAGGCTGGGCCTGCTCTTCCCAGCACCCCTCCCACTGTCAGGAAACCAAGGCTCCGAGTGCGGGCTGAGTCTTTATTCAGCGAGTGGCTGGGGAGTGGACTCAGCCCGCACCATGATGTGCCTGCGGGGTGCCCTGCATTGGTGCTGAGGGCCCAGACACAAGCCGACCTGCTCAGGCCGAGGACGGCCAAGTTCAGGGGAGGGGTCTGGGAAGTCGTCACCAAGCTGGTGGCCTTACAGGGGGAGCGGGCCGTCTGCTGGGTTTGAGTGAGGGCACTCCTGGCAGAGGGCCCTGCTGAGCACAGGCCTGGCGGTGTGAGCACAGTCAAGGGCATTGAGGGGGCTGCATCGATGAGAGGGGCACTCGGGAAGAGAGGCTGGGGTGGAGCCGGTCCAAGACCCTGTTCTGGGGTGGAGCTGGTGAACCCTGAGACTCCCTCTGAGACAGGGTCGGGCCCCCCTTCCAACCTCTGTGTGACCTGTGCTGGCCCTGGGCAAACTCGTCCCTGTGGCAGATGGGTGAATGGGGCTGGGGTGCATGAGTCAGTGAACGGGTTTGGGACGGCAGGGCTGGGAGGCAGGGGGGTGGTCAGAGCCAGGCCTCCGGGCACACTCGAGTGGCAGGCATTACTAGTCTTGTACTTGTGGGCCATTATTAAGTAAAATAAGGGTCCTTTTAACACCTGCACTGTGATGCCAGAAAAGTTGATCTGATAACGAAGATGAGACATCTCCAAGTGACCCAGGAGTGGGTAGCATATATACAGTGGAGGCACTGGACGAAGGGGTGATTCACGTCCGAGACGGCACAGAGAGGGGTGGTTGAGATTTCTCGGGCAACTTGGAACTGTGTGCAATTTAAAACTTACAATCTGTTTATTTCTGGAATTTTTCACTTGATATTTTTGGAATGTGGTTGACCCACAGGTAGTTGAAACACGGAGAGCAAAACTGAGGATAAGGGGGAACTACAGTTTCAGTCCCGCTCTCTGGCCTCGTCTCCTGGAGCGGGCCGTTCCCGCACTCCACCCTCCAGGGGCTCAACCTCCTTTCTCTGGCAGGGCTGACCAGAGCCTTGGCCACCTCCCCTAGCTCAACCAGTGACCAACTAGCTAGAGGCACTTGTCTCTTTCAAGGTGTCCACTGGAGCCCCCATTTTCCTTTGCTTTTTGCGAGGTGAAGTGTCACTGACCTAGTTCTTGGGGAACTGACCCAGAAGCAGGGGCCTAACTAAGAACTGTTCAAGGAGGATTCCTTTTGCTGGACCTTTAATGGTCCTCTCCTGTGGCGGCTTCTCATCCACGCCTCCACTCCCCACCCACCACTGCAGTGCTCCCCAGCCCCAGCCCGGGCCCCGGCCTCAGCCCCTGGCTCTGCAAGCCCGCTCCTTGCCGGGCCTTCGACCGGCTGTCCTCCCAGTTGAATTGAATTACTTCCCTCTCCTCCCTCAGCTCCTTTTGCCTAGTCCTCTAGGCCAGAACCCACACCTTCAAGACTCCCCTCCGCCGCAACTCCGGCTGTGCCACGGCCTTGGTCACTAGGCCAATAACCCTTTGTGAGCCGTCCGCCTTCCCCTACCCCCAAGCTGGGGCGTGGCTGGAGCCACAGGGTTTCGCGGAGCCTACCTCGCGGCTCAGGGAGGGGCCAGCTTCGTCCCTTCCCCCCACACAGGGGACGGAAGGGCCGGTAGAAAAGGCTTTCAAAAGCCTTTTCAAAAGAGAATTTTCAAAACAGAATTTCTCCGCCCTTCCTTTTGCCCTCTGCTGAGACGCAGGACCTGCGATTAGCCCCGCGCCCCACCCAGGCCATCCGGCCCTCTGCGGCCTCCGCTCGGGCTGCGCCTGCAGAGCGTGGATGGGGGGCCCTCTGGCCGCCCGCGCCGGGTCCCTACCCGCTGCAAGCAGATCCCTGCCCCAGGAGAGCCCCAGGGTGGGGACGGGGTGGCGGGTTCAGGAGCAGGGCCCGGGCTGCCTCCGCGGGCCGGGGTTGGGGCGAGGTCGGAGGGCTGGGCTCCCGGGGGCGTCTCCGCCGGCGCAGCGGCGGGGGCTCAGGGAGCGCTGGGGAACCTCCCGGCCGGCAGGTGGCGCGGGCGGGGCGTGGAGGATCGCGAACCCCAGGAATGCCGGCTCTAAGTCCACTGCTTTTAAAAGCATTGAATTGGAGATCTCTTCTTCTTCTAAATGACCCACGCTTGTAAAACTCAAACAGCAGAAACATTAAAATAACTACCTCCCACCCAAAGCCCCGCCTCCCGGAAGTAACCCCAGTTTACTGTTTGGAGGCATCCCTAGTGCTTTCTCCAGCATTTGCTCCCTCACCAGCACGTGGCCACACCCAGGTGTCACGCTTGCAGACATGCACGGACAGATGCACAGACACAGACAGAGACACATTCACCCAGACACACACAGGGACACCCGTGGATTACAGAAAGAGGACGGTCACAATAATCCGTGGTGTGGGCATATTTATGCAGACAGGTCTCTTGGGATGAATCTCCGCACATTAGGTTTTTACGGGTTTTGCTGTAAGAAACCTCACCTCCTTCTCTGGCCGTTCTGCTGCCACGCCATCCACAAGCATTTCACATTCCCATCCCATCATCCACGCTGTGGGTGAGGCCCAGCTGAAGCTGCAGAATGCGCGGTGCCCCTGTCTCACCACTTCGATCTGCAGACACGTCGCAGGGCTGTGCAGGTGCCCTGGGCGTGGGGTTCAGGAGGACACCCTGGGTGTGAGGGGAAAGCCAAGGACAGAAGGCAGGGGCCAGCAGCTGGACCGGGGCAGACCCTTGACCTTGCGGGAGACATGTCTGAGACGTTTGGGACTCTCGGATTTGTGAGGGCCATAAGCGCTGACTGTTCCCTGAAAATGCAGTCACATGGAACTGAAAATAGACCCCGAGAGACCCCTAAGGAGAGGGCTTTCCCACACCCAGGTGTTCGGTGTGTCTGAGCACACGGGGCCGTCACGCTGCCCGTGATTCCACTGTCACTCCCCCGCACACTCTGCTGAGGTCTGGGGAGTTCTCCTTTTCAGAGCCACTATGCCCCAATTGTGGGGGTGACCCTAACCCCAACGGAGCCCCCAGGGGGGCTGACCTTGTGACACCGTGCCCAGTGTGTGGGGCGGGATGGGGGAGCTGAGCACCTCGCTGCCTCCCTGCCAGCATTTCAGCCCTCAGCCTCCTCTGTCCAGGGCCCAGCTCCAGGCCCCTGCTCGGAAGGCATCTGCATCGGGTGGTGCCCGCAGCAAAGGCGCTCGGGGGCCTCACACTCCAAACAAGATCCCGGTCGGAATGTGTCTCTGTTGGGTCCAGGAGGAGGCCCTGCAGAGGTGAGTCCCACCAGGACAGGAAGGCACTGAGTCTGTGGTGTGCCAACCCCAGGCTGCCCCTGTGCCTGGCAGCACACTGTCACCTGGGGCTGGGCTGGAGACCAAGAACATTCCAGAGGTTTGATTTGGAAACCTCAGTTCCATGGACACGGACACCCCGGTGCAATGCATGCAAGCCAGACAGGTCCAGACCAGACACCGAGCCTGCTCCCTTCAGCGCCAAGCTTGCAGGAGGGCCAGCCCTGTTGCTGTTGACCCGGGCATGGCACTGACAGGATCTGGACAAGGGCCTGACTTTGGACTTGGACTTGGCTCCTGCCCGTGGGGCTGGCACCGAGTCGCATGCTCCAAATGGCCGTGGTGACTGGTTCTGTTTGCGTGTGCTGTGCAGCTGGAATGTCCTTCACGGAAACAAGGCAGACTTCTCCAACTGGTTTTCATGTTTGTCCTTCAGCCATGTTTGAAATGGACTTAGTCAAAGAGGTGTCACGAATTCATTCTGAGGGCCTGGCTCTCGGCGCCCCAGGACGATGAGTGAGCGTCCCCGGGCGGCGGATGACCCTGTGCAGGTCTCACGTGCACTTCCCGCCTCAGCAGCCGGGGTCCTTGGCAGACCACTGCCGGAGGTCGAGGGTCTCCTTACTGCCCACCAGGTGCGGCGTTGGGGGGCTTCCCACACATGCTCCTGCCCATGACCGCCCTAGAAAGTAGGTAGCGATCCCCCCTTTACAGATGAGGAAACTGGGCTCAGAGGTGAAGTGACTTACCCAAAGCCACCTGGCCTGTGAGAGGCAGAGCCTTGGTCCCAGCTCCGTTTGTCTGTGTCCCGGGCAGTGCTGCCCCTTGGGGAGGCAGAGACCGCGGATGGAGAGTCCGGTGTCTGGGGCAGGGGGTGGACGGGAGGCGAGCCTGTGGCTCGGGGTGACAGATTGGGGAAGCTTGTGGCGGGAGGTGGCCCTTGGGCTTTGGCAGCCAGGCTTTGGAGGGCGATGGGGAGGGCATTGCGTGTGGATAAGAGGTTTGGGGACACAGTCAGGGGTGGGCGCAACTGTGGGGTGTGGCCGCAGGGTCTCCAGGGGGCACAGAGCACGCCTCATCCATCCCTCTTGGGGTGGATGTGATGGGAGAGAGGTCGGAGAGGGCTGGGCACGCATGTTGCTGGGGCGGAGTCTGCGGCCGGGCTCACTCTTGTTCTTTCGCAGCTAATTTATTTTATCTCTTCTTGGAAGCTTTCAGGACTTTTCTCTTCATTTGGACACTTAGAAATTTCTCTACGGTGTTTCTAGCTGGTGATGTGTGGCTTTTGGTTATTGTTTCCTACTGTGGTCACTTTTTGTTTTTATTTTTTAAAATTTTTTAATTGTTGTTCAAGTACAGTTTTCTGCCCCCCCCCACGTGCTCACTTTTTAACTAGTGTGTGACATTTATTAACTGCACACACCTGAAGAAAACAGCTTGGTGCAGTTCTACACTTGTCTACACTCGTGAAGCACCGCCCTGGTCCACACGCAGACCCCTCACTGCCGGCTCCACTCCCCGCCCCCCCAGGAACACACAGTTCTGACCTCTGATGCAGGTAGTTTTACCTGTTCTTGGACTTCAGGGAAATGGAAACTTACAGTTGTATGCTTTTGAACAGTTTTTATTTATTTATTATCTTTTAAAGATTTTATTTATTTTTAGAGAAGGGAAGGAGGAAGGAAGAGAAATATCAGTGTGTGGTTACCTCTCTTGCGCCCCCTACCGGGGACCTGGCCTGCAACCCACGCATGTGTCCTAAGTGGGAATCAAACAGGCGACCCTCTGGTTCGCAGCCCATGCTCAATCCATTGAGCTACACCAGCCAGGGCTGCTTTTGAATACTTTTTTAAAAAATAAATAAACTTTTATACTATAGAACAGTCTTAGATCAACACGGTGACCGGGAAGAGAGTTCAGAGAGTTCCTGTACAATCACCCGTTCCCTATTAACTTCTCATGCTACTGTGGTTGTTACAATCAACGAACGAATATTGACTACCAGCTGGAACGCGTACTTTATCCCGAGTTTCTCTGTTTTCCCCGGATGCCCTTTTCTGTGCCAAGATCCCTCCCAGGCCACCGCATGGCACTTAGGCGCAGGTCTCCTCGGCTCCTCTCGGCTGTGGCAGTTTCTCAGACCTTTCTTGTTTTGATGGTCACTTTGTGCAATATTCCTCAGTCGGGGTTTGTCTGACGCTTCTCTCACAGTTAGACTTGGGTTACAGTGGGGTTTTTTTTTAAAGACTATCTATTATTTCTGGAGAGAGGGGAAGGGGGGAAGAAAGAGAGGGAAACATCAATGTGTGGTAGTCTCTTGCACACCCGCCCTGGGGACCTGACTCACAACCGAGGCATGGGCACTGACTGGGAATCAAACCAGAGACCCTTTGGTTTGCCGCCCATGCGCGATCCCCCGAGCCACACCGGCCAGGTGGATTCTGGGGAGGAAGACCGCAGAGGTAAAGGGCCACTGCCATCACATCCTATCAAGGGCATGCACCCAGCATGCCTCGCCTCTGTTGATGCTGCCCTTGTCCCCTGGCCGAGGTAGAGTTTGTCAGCTTTCTCCACCGTAGTTACCGTCCCCCGCTTCCACCGTGGGCCATCCGAGGGACGTCACTCGGCAGCCCACAGGTGAGGACTGTGGAGCAGGTCTCCGGCTCTTCCGGGGGAAGGAGCTTCATCAGTTATTTGGGAATCTTCATGAAGAGTTATCTCCTCTCCTCCACCGAGTTATTTACTCTGTCATTTATTGGTATCGGTGTGGGCTCCTGGAGATTTATTTTGTGCTCTGGGCTAAGATCCAACCAGCTCTATCTATCCTGTTGCTCAGGTTGGCCCAGCTTTGGCCACGGGGAGCTCTTTCCCTCCACTCTGTGTCCCCCCGAGCTGCCATCATCGGTGTGTGTGTGTGTGTGTGTGGCACCTCCTCACTTTCTGACACACACACAGTGCCCCAGGCGCCTGTTGTGTGTTCCCCGCCCTGGATTCCGCCATTTCCCCAAGGGGCCCTGGGTCCTTTCACTGGAGAACGTTGTTAGAAACCAAGGTCATTTGCGATCTTGGCTACCGGGGTGTCCTTGCCTCTAGGAGCTCTCAGCTGACAGAGCAAGGACATGCGTGTATGTGTGCAAACCCCTATCTGTGACTATTTCTTCACATAACTCTACGTACCTGTGGGAAGCCAACTACGAGTTTATGTTGATGTTTCCAACTCTAATCCATTCCCACGCGGAACATTCTAGCCTCTCCCTTGCTCATCTGTACCCTCCCTCCCCCGCCGTGAGACACCTGGCTCCCGCAGTCTGCTAGTGGTTTCCCTGACGGTTTCATTCCAGTGCGCATGCACGGTGGGGCTAGAACTGTCAGCTCGTGTCCCCACGGGAGGCAGCTGTACCAACTAGAAGACAGTTGCTTCGAGGCAGGAGACAGCGCAGGGAGCACTCTGAGACCGCACTGCTGTTACTGGCCAGCCTAGCTCCTGGTTGCCGGGAAACGCCTTTTACCACTTAGGTAGAATAAACAGAAAACCGAGGCAGGGAGGAGGAAGGAGACAGGTCCCACAGGCTAACTCAGCAGTCCCGAGCCTGGTCCGATAACACTGCCGGTGTTCCAACATCACAAGAAACACTGTGTTAGCAAGAAGAAGGGAAGTCCTTGAAATTCTATGGAGCGTTTCCACTATTGGGGAAAGAAAGCCTTGAAACTGTGCTTTCATCCCAAGGCCTGGATGCGGGAGAGGGTCCCCGGTGCCCAAAGAAGGAGCCCATAAAACAACTTTGGTGAACTGCCTACCTCTGGTCACTACCTGTTTTACGAGGGAGTCCCTGATGCTCACAGAAAGAGCCCATAAATAACTTTGGGTAACTGCCCCAGTTTTAATTAACTGCCTCCTGTCATGTGTTTGTTTTACAACAAGATGAACAAATGGGGTCTGGAGCAAGATAAGGATCCGGGCTAGCAGACCCCTACACATCCCTGAGTTTGGGTGGTCACATCCCCCAGGAGAGCTGGCACCGCATTTACCCGTTAATCAATATGTAACTTTTTTTCTCCCATCCCACCAACTACGAAAGTCCTCAGAACAAAGGACTCTCTCTCTCTCTCTCTCTCCCGCCCCCCCCCCCGCCGGGGGGTCCTGGGTGCTCTCGGCTCTCGGGCAATTGGGCCTCTGGCCACCTGGCCTCAGGCTGCCCAGGGGCTTGCCACCCTGGTCTTCAGCCACTTTTGCTTTTGCCGCCCTGCTTTGCCTTTCACTGCCCCCCCGCCCCACCCAGTCCCATTCTCTTCCATGGGAACGGGCCACTAATAAACTGACGACACACCACTAGATTTGCTGATCTGTAATTCTTTTTTTTAAAACAATTTATTTATTTATTTTTAGAGATAGAAGATGGGAGGGAGAAAGAGAGGGAGACACTGATGTGTGACAGAAACATAGATCGATCGCCTCTTGCACGCCCCCTACTGGGGACCTGGCCCGCAACCCAGGCATGTGCCCTGACCTGGAATCCAACTGGCAACATTTTGGTTTGCGGTCCAGTGTCCAACCCACTGAGCCACACCAGCCAGGGCTGATCTGTATGCGTCAGCGAGAAGAACCAGGTCTCCCCCTCCAACAGCCTGGCCTTTATTTAGTCTTCCCGTCTCCGCTCATTTTCTCACGCCAGCGCCGCACTCCCCCACGCCCCTCGGTGAGATTGTTCCACACGTTTCTCGTCCAGTCGCACTCTTCTGTCCCGCTCTGCATTCTACCCTGGGATCCTTGACTCCCAATGACCCCTCAGTGGGTTTTTAAAGTGTGCACACACTAAAGTCCGTCTTTGTGATGCAAGGTTCCATGAGCTTCGGCAAACGCCAATGCCTTATGCTCACTGTTAGTCTCTGACAGGAGGATTTTGCCTCCTTAAGCATTCTGGAGTCTCACGGACCCCGCCCCGCGCCCCACCCCAGCGCCCCTGGCAGCTGCTCTGCGTGGTCCTCACAGCGCTGCCGTTCCCGGGCGTCCCGTGAAGGGAGTCGCGCAGCCCGCCTTCCTCACTGCGCAGTGCGCGTCTGAGATGCACCCGCGTCCTCCGTGACGCGTTAGCCCGTGTCCTCACGTCTCAGAGTGGCATCCCGCTGTCTGGAGGCCGCGCGGTGTGCGAAGTGGCCGCACCTTTGTGCAGCCCGCTGGCAACGGAGGGGAGGCCCTACGGCCCGGCATCCTCAGCGGCGCTCCGCGGGGTCGGTGTTCTGGATTTTAGCCATTCTAAGTGAGAGGTGTGTCTCACTGTTGTTCTCATTTGCATTTTCCCGACGACCCTGGACTCTGACCGCCCTTTTGCATCCTGCTTGCCCTCTGTGGGTCCTCTGGGGGGGAGGGCTGTGTCCAGATCTTTGCTTGTTTGTTAGCTGGGCTGCTTGTTTTCTGTTTTTTTTTTTTTGTACGGGCTATATGTTTACACACCTGGCAAAGCAGCAGGTCTGTTTACCACCAGCATCACCACAAACACACGAGTGACGTGTTGCACTGTGATGTGATGACAGCTGCGGTGTCGCTAGACAGGCAGAGTTTCAGTTCCATTATCTTTTTAAAAATTTTTATTTATTTATTTTTAGAGAGAGGGGAAGGGAGAGAGAAAGAGAGGGAGGGAAACAGCAATGTGAGGCTGCCTCTCACTCACCCCACACTGAAGACCTGGCCCGCAACCCAGGCGTGTGCCCCGACTGGGAATCGAACCGACAACCCTTTGCTTTGCCGTCCGGAGCTCAATCCACTGAGCCACACCAGCCAGGGCGCAGTTCCATTAGCTTATGGGACCACTGTAGTATATGTGGTTGGTTCTTTTCTTTTTTAAAAAGTTTTCATTGCTGTTCAAGCGTTTTCTAGCTGTTGACTTCTAAGAACTGTTCGTAATTTCGGGTGAAGGTTTTTCATCGGATGCGTGCCCGACAGCTATTCTGTCGGTCTGTGGCGCGCGCCCCATCCTTTCAGCGGTGTTTCCACAGAACAAACGTTTTTAATTTTAATAAAGACGAAACCATTTCTTTTCTCTTTCACAGGCTGTGCCACTGGTGTTGCATTTAAAAACTCATCGCCAAACCCAAAGTCATGTAGATTTTTCTCCTATGTTTTTCTTCAAGAAGTTTTGTTGTTTTGCATTTTACATGTAGGTTTAGGAACCATCTTTTAGAAAGGCTTTATTTATTTTTAGAGAGGGGGAGGGGGGAGAAGGAGAGGTGGAGAAACACCGACGTGTGAGAGGAACACGAATCGTTACCCCTCCTGCCCCAGCCAGCAACCTGCCCGCTTCCCAGGCCTGTGCCCCGACCTGGAGCTGGTCCGGGAACCTTTCAGTCTGCAGGACAACGCCCAACCCACTGAGCCACACCAGTTGGGGCGGGCGACCAATGACCCTTTCTGAATTAATCGTCATGTAAGGTCTGGGTCTCCGCTCATCGATTCCTTTGCGTATGGACCGCCAACGGTTCCTGCTCCATTTACTGAAGGACTGTTCTCCATAGAACTGACTTTGGTCTGATGTCAAAGGTCAGTGCACTCTCTCTGTGGGGCTCTATTTCTGGGCTTTCTGTTGTGTTCCATTGTTCTGTGTGTCCTTTCACCAATAGCACTGTCATTGTCTTGACATCTAGTAATATGAGTCCTTCGTCTGGGTTGTTCGTTTGCATTGTGGTGCCCCTGGGCTCCGGACTGGTTGTGGTTTGCATGAGAAAGGCACCCTCCCAGGCTAGGCATTCACTGCCTCCAGGAACTGGGAGTCTGTAAAGACAGATCCGCTGGGTAGCTCAGTTAGTTGGAGCATCGTTCTGATGCACCAAGGTCGTGGGTTCGATTCCCATACAGGAATCAACAATGAATGCATAAATAGGTGGGATAACAAAGTGATATTTCTCTCTCTCTAAGGTAAAAAAGAACTTCAAAAAAGAATTACAGAAACTAAAAGGGCACGAAGAGTACAGTTGGCCTCTGGATGCTTTGACCTCATATGGAGGAATCTTCGTGGGGATGGCAGAGAATTCGTGTAGTGTGAGAGCACAGACGACACCAATACGAGGGTGAAAAGGAGCGACACCAGTAGAAACAGCAGTCCCTCCAGCTGGTCCATGACACTCTGGCTGACGTGGGCATTACCCAAGAAGTCTGGGTGGAAAGCTGGAGGGGCGAGAGGAGGAGGCCCTGGGGAGCGAGGGTCCTCTGCACGGACCCGCAGCCTGGCCCAGTGAGCTTCTGCGAGGGAGTGTAGGCGGGTGCGCGGCCGCAGGGAGCATCCGGAGCACCAGGATGAGGCTGAGCAGACAGCGAGCCCCGAGCGTGAAGGATCCCCAGGCCCAAAGGAAGAAAAGCAACCCCAGCGGGTTCCCTTGTGCCTCAGTCCATGGGGCTGTGGGGCAGAGGCCCGAGCGCCAGGGGGCAGCTGTCTCCCTCATCTCCTGCAGCGAGCCAGGCCATGCCGCCTGGCATGTGCCGGCCCAGTGGGCCCCGCTCAGGGGTGTGGGTCCCGCTCCTGCCGCTGAGCCTGCGGGGAGGCCCTCCGATCCAGCAGTCCCTGCACACCTTTGCCTCCGTGGTCAATGTGGTTGGTGACTCGGTGACGGGCAAGCTGCTAGGCCTTCGGGGTGTGGGCTCCTCATGGCCAAGCTCCTCGGTGGAACAGCGGGTCACTCGGAGGGCTTGGGCCTGCCATTGATTAGGTGTTACAGGGTAAGTTTCACTCCTCAAAGGCCCCATTTAAACTTACCTTGGGCCATAGTAATATTTTAACTGCAGGTCCAGATAATCAAGCCACTTTGTAAATGCCAAAGACTTTAATTTCAGTTTATTCATTCCGTTAGCCCGTCTTTGCCCAGCTTGGGATATTCTGGAGCACGGAGCACCATCCATCGCTGTCGGTGAAGTGGTGCTCCTGTGGTTCCCAAGGACAAGAACTTCCGGAGAGCTGCAGGGGAGGGGGAGGCTGTGGTATGGTTTATGGATGATGTGCAATAACGGGGTTCCCCTCCTCACTTGCCGGTGTCTCATCTCTGTCCCTCCCACCATGGAAAAGGTCCAGTCCTCAGCAAGGCCAGGACAAAAGCCGGTGTCCAGAGTTTCTTCTCCATAGCCGAGTCCAGTCCGGTCCAGCATCTGGCCAGCTTAGCGTGTTTCCAGCTGCAGTGCGGTGCTGTGGTCCTGGGGCGCCCTCCTGGAGCCTGCGTGTGGAGCTTGCGTGGCCACGGACCTCGTGGCTGTGGAGAGAGGACACACAAATGTGCGGTGTGAGTGCAGGTCACAGGCAAGAGGCAAAGAGCTTAGTCCCTGGGGCTCCCGTGCCCTCTGCTGCACCCGTTCGCTGCTGGCCGAGTGTGGTCACAGTTCTCCCAGGCGTGAGCGCACCACGGGGCTGGGCTGGGGTGGGGTGGGGGGGGAGACAGAGAGAGAGAGAGAGAGAGAGAGAGAGAGAGAGAGACTCCTTGTTCCCCTGGGATTATATTAGCTTGGTTTGGGGACGGACCAGGTGACTTTTCAAAATGACCAATCAACTTCCCAAGCTTTCCTGGGCTCTAGAAGGGTCTGCACCCCCTAGTTAGGCTGGCAGGCCTCTATGGTGCAGCACCTCCCCTGCACCCCCAAAAACCTGGTGCTGGAGGGGAGAAGGGACAAGTGTCACTCCCCTTGGTGGGGCAGTTCCGTGGTCCCCTGGGGTGCGAAGCTGGAGCTTCCCAGCGAAGCAAACCGGCTCTGGCCCCCCAGTTTATTAAGCTCCGCCTCTCATGCCCTTTTCGCCCCTTCTCAGTGTCTGTCTAACCACCCGTGGGACTCTGTGCCGACGGGAAACGTGGGCCAAGCGCCAGTCAAATGAGGTGCGTCTAGTTTCCCTCTGTGTTGTATTTCGTTACTTCCCTGAGATTATAGGGGCTACAGACCCCCAGTATCTGATCCCAGCAGTAATTCCATAAGGTTTTGTCAATGGGTGTGTTTTAGCAAATGGTTTAGAACCTCTGTTGTAGAGGCGCCAAAACATACGCGTTTATTGATTTTGGAGAGAGAAGGGAGAGAGAGAGAGAGAGATACATCGATGAGAGAAACCTCAGTTGGCTGCCGCCCGACCAGGCACTGACCCTGCAGCCCCGGTCTGTGACCTGATGGGAATCAGACCCCCACGTTTTCCGTTTACGGGACGACGCTCCAGCCAGGGCACCAGTGGGCACTTTTAACAACCTTTCGTTATTTAAATTATTTTAGTATATACATCCTGTTGTATATTTGTTATATACAATTATTACACACATTTTTATCATATAAATTTTTGAGTTCCACTTGAGTCAAATTGTGGACTTTCGTTTTAGGTAACCATATAAATTTTATTCATCGTATATTGTTATAAATGTATAAAATATGTAACTTATGGATTAACCTTTTGCTTTCTTTCTCTGTAACTAGTGGACTTTTCTTCTGTTTTCTCCTTTGCCACCCTCCCCGGCCTGCCCCCTCCCACCCTTGTCATCTGTCCTAAGCTTGTAGCGGCCTGCAGCCCAGCCGTGCTTTTCCTGTTCTGTCCCAGGCTGGTGGGGAAGAGAGCGGGCAGGAGGAGGGGCCCGGCAGCCTGCCTCTGGGGGCAGCCTCGGCCGTGAAGGTCCCTCCTCCCCTCCCCACTTCCTGGCCCCCTTCTCCCCACTCCTCCTCCCCTTCGGTCCTCCCTCCAGCGGCTCCGTGGGTGCGGCCCCCTCCCACTGGAGGAGGGAAGCCTGGGGCAGCCGCAAGACAAACCCACGACGAGGGCACTTCCCGCAGGACCTGGGGCGCCGTGGCCACAGAGGGGACGCCCTCCCACCCCGTGTCTCACTGGGTGGTGAGAGCACCCCTCGGCACCCTGGGGCAGGCTGGAAGGTTCAGGAAGGAGGCACCTCCGTGTGTCACCGCCCATGCTGCGGGGCCAGGGGGGCGTCCCACCTCGCTCCCAAACTTAGCTCATCCACCCAGGAAAAGCGGTGCCTGGCAACACCCTCCCAGAGCCAGGGCTCCGGCCAGAGCTCAAGGAGGGCTCAGCTCTCGGTTCCGGAAGTGAGTCCCCAGCCAGCCCCGCAAGTACAGCCACAGCGGTGGTGCCCGGTGCCCGCGGTGCCAGGCTGTGGCACCTCCCAGGCTGCCAGGGATGGCTGCCGAGCCCCTTACCGAGTGGAGGACAGTCTCGAGACCTGCCACTGCTGTCTGAGGCCAAGCCACCCGCCCCCGTGCGCAGGTTTCATTCTTACCCACGTGTGGCGAGGCCAACAGGTCGGAGACCTCTGCCATTGACCGGACAGCTCCCAGGAGGGACAGCAGAGCGGGGAGGGCGCAGACGGGCAGGAGCCTTCCACACGGTGTCCTGGGGAGGCAGAGGGGGCTGGCCTAGACCTGGCCCGTCTGGGTGAGTTCATCACAGTTGTCCGGCCAGTGTCTGATGCCAGGCCCCGGGGATGCAGGCGGGAACGCGGGCCCTGAGCGTGGGCACCCGACTGGTCAGTGCGCCCTCCCAGGCTCGGTGTTGATGGACTGTCTGCAGAACTGGCTGGTCCTGGGAGGGGCAGTCCCTTCGGGGTCAGCAACGCCCCAAGAAGTCATAGCATCAGAATCACAGAAAACAGAAGCACAGGTGATGCACCACCGATGGGTGTGGGCATCGGTCTTGGTTTTACGGCCGCGCACCACCGCAGGGCGTGTGTCACCACGCCACATCTGCCCGCTCTCCTGCGGCTGAGGGCTGGGTCCCACTGGCAGAGCTGCTCTGGACACCCCTGCCCCGGTCGTCTGGTGAGCACGCATCTCCCTCTCTGTGGGCCCTGCGCCCAGGAGTGGAACTCCTGGGTCCCAGGTGGCCCTCCTGGGGTGCTGGCGGGTCCTGCCGCCGTTCCCACGGTGCCTGAACCATGTTTGAACCTGTGACACACCCTTGGCGCTTTCAGCCGGAAGACTAATGTCTCTCTTCTGATTTGGGGAATCCTCGTTCATCACTTGTGTGACAAGATGTTTTTGTTTTTTCTTTCATTGAGCCAATTGCTATCAAGGGCACCTTCTTTGCAGGACACTGTTCTAGGCATATGGACTCCACGTGCGACCCCCACTAGAGGTGGGAACTGGCCATAAGCAAGTATTAAAATAAATGCCTGCTATAAAAGTTTATTTCAGATGAGGATAACCGTCGCCACATATGATTAAGCTGTAATTAGAATTCCTGTGACAGTCGACTTCTATGAAGAAAACAAGGTAGCGAAGGGGTGGTGTTGCTTCTCCATCCTTGTCCTGGAGAGGTCGCAGGCGGGTGCCGGGAGTCCGTCTCCCTCGTCTGTCTTCTTTTGTGTGCTTTCATTGCAATAGAGGGTTGGGTTGTTTTTCTTCTTTTAATTCTCACCAGAGGACATGCTTATTGACTTTAGAGAGAGGGGAAGGGAGGGAGAGAGAGGGAGAGAGACATTGATGTGAGAGAGAAGCATCGATCAGCTGCCTCCTGTACACGCCCTGGCCGGGAGCTGAACCCACAACCCAGGCATGTGCCCTGACTGGGGATCGAACCCGTAACCTTTTGATTTATGGGATGGCACTCCAACTGTCTGACTCACAGCAGGCGGGGCTGGGTTTTCTTCTTTTCCTTCTTCTTTAATAGACTATTTACACATGTCCATCACTGCTTTATTTATTCACTTTTCGGATGAAACAGCCTTTTGCGTCTCTTGGGAGAGGTTATTTCCCATCCTCAGCCCGGTTCTGCTCCTCCAATAGCTCTGTTTTCCTGGGCGGGAAGCTCTGTCCTCTTTCAGGAATTGATCTCCCTCCCACGGGGGCTGGCGGGGCCACAGGCTGCTAGAGTCCCCTGGCTTCGGGCACCGCTGGGAGGGGCCCACCGGGCGCATTCTGGCCCGTTTCCTGCAGTTGGGGGGGTGGGGGGGGAGAGGACCCCCGCTGAGCAGCCAAGGCTACAGTCAAGCCTTTGGTTGTAGGAGCAGAGCGCTGGGACCCAGGGCCTCCGGAGGGCCTGCAGTCGGGGGTGGGGGGCCATCCCTCCGAGAGTCAGCACGCCCCCCCTCGGGCTGTGGCCCGCGGGGGGAATGGGGGCGTGGAGGAGTCAGCGAGGAGTGGCTGGTCTTGTCAGAGCGCCCTGGGTTTCCAGCTGTGAGAGTCCCTGTTTCTAATGGCGTTAGCGATTTGAAACAAAATCAAACTTGTCTATTTCTGTGGATATACCTATATAGTATAGCTTTAAAAAAATAAACTTCATGATTTACTGAAAAACTGTGAAGCTAGTATTGAGAGTTCAGATAGCTTCCACACCAAAATTTCTTTCTTTTAATATCGTATAACAGTATGGCGTGTTTGTTACAATTAATGCACCGATATCGACACATTGTTATTAACCAAAGTCCACGCTTCGTTCGGATTCCCTTGGTTCGTCCCTGATGCCCCTTTTCTGGCCCTGGACCCCCCACCTGGGACACCACCTGACAGACAGGGAGTAATTTCTTCCATTGCTGGGACCAGGGCCGTGGGGGAGGGTCCCTCGCGGGGGCTCCAGGTGAGTTCACCGCCTTGAGGCTGAGCTTCTAGGGTCCAGGCCGACCTCAGGGAATCGGGGGACCCTTGGTCAGGGCGCTGGCTTGGGAGTCATGTGTCTCAAACTTTTATTTCATGCCAGGCCTGTCTCCAGCATGGTCTTTGACTCCTCCCCGCTTGGGCCTCAGTTTCCTCCTCCATGCGGTGAAGCTGGGGGTGGGGGGGACTGGTTCTCCCACAGCCTCAGTCCTGGGGTACATGTGTGGGTGAAGCCTTCTGAGCCTTTTCTTGGGGCAGAGAGAGCTGGCCGGTGTGGCCGTGTCCCCCGCAGGCAGAGCTGGGACCCGCTGAACGCAACCTGGGGGCCCACACTCGGACTTGGCGCCTTCAAGTCAAAGGTCAGGGCCTGTCCTGCTTTGCTGCTTATTCCCGAGCACCTCGGGGAAGGCCCTCCTCAGCTCTGAGCCTCGGTTTCCCTGTCTGTGAAGCGCCAGCTGGTGGCAGGGACCCTCTGGCTGGGGAGAGAGCAGGTGGGCCTGGGGAGCAGGGGTTCTGTTTCCTGGCAACGGTGGGCTCCGGGCTCTTCCCGTTGGGTGGGGCGGGGAGACCCAGTCTCTGTCTGCCCTGCCCCACACCTGATTCGGGGGCAGGGAGCTGGTTGTCACAGGATGCCCTGCACAGGTGCTTTCTTACTCAGCTCCTGCCAGGGCTGCCTGTGCCCGGGGCGGAGGGAGGCCTGCCAACTGCGCCACACCCCTGGGCTTGCGGGAGGCTGCAGGGGAGCTCGCATTGTTACCTGCCTGCCTTGTGGTTCCTGGGCGGCTCCCAGGCAGCTCCCAGCCCAGGCCCGGCCGTGGTCCCTGGGTGCACCAGGCTTGCCCTCCAAAGGAGAGAGAGGAAGAAGACAGGGATCCCCGGGAGGGTGAATATGAGGAACCCTGTGCCCTCACTCCCAAACGCCTGGGCTCTTCACTCAGAAAACGTCAGGTTCTTCCAGGCTTCTGAGCCTTTGCCTGTGCTGTTTCTTCTACCTCCAGCGCCCTCCCCACTGTTAGCTGTTGGACTCCTACTCATCCTTCAAGGCCCAAGGCAAAAGACCCCTCTTCTGGACCCTAGTTACTCCTACCTGTGTCATGGCACGTATCACCCTGAGTCATAATAGGCCTCTTCCTGGGCAGGTGTCCCTGTGTCCCACGCTGTACCTGAAGGCGGGGTGGGGGCTGATGCCCCACGAGGTCGTGAGACACCTGCCCTCTGCGTTGTTGCGTTAAGTGAAGGGGCGGGTAGAGGAAGGGAGGATTGCTGGGGTGAATTTTTCCTGAGCACCTGCTTTTTCATTAATTTCTGCCTCCCCCCCATCAAGGGGCCCATCACCAGCTCGCCGGTGGACAGGAGTAGCAGGAACGTGAGGGGCCTGGCCGTGGGGAGAACCGGCGTTCAGCTGCGTCGCGGTCTCCGTGACACAGGACACCTCCCCCGGGCGAGCCCCGCAAGGAGAGCGGGCGTCCCCGAACGACCCGGCGGCCAGGGACTCTCGCGGGTTGCGCGCTCACAGTCTCATTTCCCCACGCAGGTGGCAGAGGGTCTCAGAGCCACTACAACCTCCTCCAGGCCTGGGCGGCGTCAGAGCCCCGCGGCCTCCCTCGGACCCGAGGCGGCACCGCCCCCGGTCTGGCAGACTCTGGGCGCACCTGGCCCCGCCCCTGCAGGCCCCGCCCCCCGAGTCCCCGCCTCGGAGCCGCGAACTTGTCTCGCGCGCCACGGACCCGGCGACAGGTAGAGCGGAGCCGAGCCGTGCCCCAGTCCCCGACGCGCTCCCGGGCCCACCATGGGCAACAGCGCGGGCCGCAGCGACTTCGAATGGGTCTACACCGACCAGCCGCACACGCAGCGCCGCAAGGAGATGCTCGGTGAGCGCCGGCCCCGCGGGCACCCCGCTGCCCCTGCCCCGGGAGGGTGGGAGCGCCACGCCTCCGTTGGCCTCTCTGGCCCTGGGTCCTCTCGCCTGTCCCCGCCCAGGTCTGGGACACCCCTGCGTCTCTGCCTCCGTCTGGGGATCCAGGGCTCGGGTACCCGAGCCAGCACCTGTGCGCCGGGGAGCGCGGCTTAGCTGCTGCCCCCCCGGCGGGGACCTGGGCGCAAACCCGGGACGCGGCGGTGCAGGAGTCGGTCCCGGGGGACCGGCTGTGGGCGGGATGCGCCGCCCGCGCCCGGGAAGGAGGCTCGCGGGCGCCGGTCCTCCGCCGGCAACAGGCGCCCGGGTGGGCGGATCTCCCAGGTCCCGAGACCACCAGGAGGCCACCAAGTCCACCCCAAACCAGGTGTAGAGAGAATGAGCACCGCGAAGGAAGCGAACGCGGAACCCGAGATACAACCGTTTTAAAAAACACTGAGACTGGCCCTGGCCGGCGTTGCTCAGCGGGCTGGAGCGTCGTCCCCGAAAGGTTGCGGCCTGGGCCCGGGTCAGGGCGCCCGCCAGGGGCAACCGATCCACGTCTCTCTCCCTCCGCCCCCCTCTCTCTAAGATCAGTAAGCACGCCCTCGGGTGAGGACTAAAATTTAATAGTAATAAAATAAAAGCCGAAGATGGTACCATAAAATGTGGCTCGTTCTGCCCAGTATCTTGCCCTTCTGTCGTTTAGCGCCTCTGAGGTCGTTTTCACCCACGCGGCCCGCTGTCCTGGGGGCGCTCCATCTTTCATGCCAGTGGCTCCCTCTGGACCCAGGATTATGGGATAAAGGCCCCACACCTCCGAAACAGCTCTTACTGCATGCCACCAAAGTCGCCCCACAGTGTCAGGCGGCTTCCTGTGGGGCTGGGGGGGGGGGTCATGCTGCCGTCTCCCCAGGACGGGTGGCGGTTTCCCGGCACCCTCTCCTGCACCTGGGGTTGGCCACACTTTTCCTCTTTGCCCATCAGCCTGAGGATGCAATCCTGTTTCACCGTGGGTCTAATGCACACTTAGGTGATGACTGTTTTTTGTGTTTAACTGGCCATTTAATTTCTTTTTTTCTCATGGGGTTGGTCTTTCGATTGTTGTTAGAGCTCTCGGGTTTGGAGGCTTTTAACCCTGTGTCTTACATGCTGAAAGTAGTTTTCTCTGTAATTTGTCCTTTGCTCTGACAGAAACTGTTTTCTTAATGCGTTTGAATGGGTTGGCTTTTTCCCCTGAGCAGTTTCCCTTCGGTGGCTCCCTGCCCGCCAGGCTCTAAGACTATGGAAATATGCACCCTATTACTTTACCCTCCCAGACCCCGGATGCACTGAGTGCCTAGTGCACAGCTGCACCCCATGCTAGCTGGGGGTCGGGGCTGGTGACCCCTGGGTGGGTTTGTGACTTCGGGGTTTTCTCTGTGAGGTGAGGAATGGCCTCGCATTGCTTGTGGTCTCCCCAGTGGCAGCGGCGTCCCTACACCTGTGGGTTTCCTGTGGGTGGATGGGAGGGGCCTTGCTGATTGCCTGCGCCCCCCACCAGCTCCCACCGGCCGCCTGGCCCCAGGTGGAGAAGGCTGGGAGGCGAGATGTACTGTGGCATCGGCACACTCTTCCTTGCCTGGCCGAGTGGGAATGAGGGGAAAGGAGGTCTCCGATGGGCAGGCGCCCAGCGTGGTGCCAGCACTCCTGGACACGCAGAAGGCTCTTTCTAAAGAGAGGGGCCGTAGGCTCTGGAACCCATCCTGGAAGCTTGCCGGGCAGGGTGACGGAGAAGGCTGGGTACTTGGAGAGGGAGGTGACTCGGCCAGGGCAGGACCAAACAAATTCCACGGGGCTGACTCCCCAGGAGCCTGGATCGTTTCCGTGTCCACTGGGTGCTGTGGGTCCCTCCCCCTGCACCCAGCTTTGAGCTAATGAACTTGGAATATGCTCTTCTCCCTCCCTCTCGTGCATTTGCACAGACTGTTCACCGGCCTGAATGTGCTTCCTCCTCGCTCTGCCCAGCTGGCTATGGCTCAGTCCCACCTCCTGCAGGAAGCCCCCCTGGCTGCCCTGGAGGACCCTGCCTGGGTGAGGGCATCCGGTGGCTTCAGTCCATCTGGGTCTGGTCCTTATCTCCCTGGGGCAGGCTGCAGAGGTCCAGGGCATGGTGGCCTCAGCTGCGGGACCTCAGCACTCACTCATCAGCCCTGTGACCCCGGGCAAGTCAGTAAACAGAGGAGGACACCAAGGGCTCGTTGGAGTTGAGAGGGGGTGATAGTAGCACTTCCCCGCAGACTTGTTGTGCAGGGTAAGTGGAGGGAATGTTGAGTGCTGAGGGTAAAAGTTACCCACATGATAATTATTACTTTCTGTAGTCAGGCATACTCTCTTCAAGGACAGGGACACGCCTGTGCCATTCCCAGCTGCAGAGAAATATGTGTAACTGCCAGCAAGCGCCTCTTTACAGAAGAGGCAGAAGCATGAGGCTCAGAGAAGGGAGGCGACTTGCCTAGGGCCACGCAGCTCGCTGACCACCGAGGCCGGCTTGGTGTTTAGGCGGGCTCCGGCCCCACACAGGGGGCTGCTGTGCCCATGCCCAGCTGCCCAATACAGACCCTGTTGTGAGTCAGGACCCAGAAGGTCCTGGCACAGAGCCGGCCCGGCGCTCTTCGGGCAGGGCCGAAGTCCATGTGCAGCTCCTGCCTGCCGGGCCGTGCACCCTGGGCACCGTGTCCTGGGGAAACGGGGACCCACAGCGGCCCCTAAGAGCCATGCATCCCGGGGCCGCAGCCAAGGGCTCTGTTCTGAGAGGGCGGGCACGGCGCCAGCCAGAACCTGGTCCCATTGAGATCAGAAGCCAAGCCAGGCGTGGCTGCGGAACAAGAAGCAGGCTCTGGATTTGTCTTTTCAAAAACAAACAGCTTTGTGGCTTTCTTTTTGTACTTTACTTACAAAAACAGGGCACACACGTAGTAAGAAGTTCAGATAATCAAAGGAAAACAGGAAGTAAGGCTCTTGGCACTGGCTGGACCGTTTGCTTAGGGAAGGCCTTGGTCGGGGCTCTCTGGGCCGAGCCCTGAAATCCAGAGCAGAGCTGGCTGAGTTCTCCGTGCCCGCCAGGGAGTTCGGGGACTTTCTTCACTCAGCCTCAGAGCTGCGCTGCGGGGGACAGCAGCCTGGCCGCAGGGCGTCCTCTCCTGCCCTTGGCCTTGCTGCAGTCAGCGTGGAGGCCCCGCCCCCCTCCACCAGCTGGGGGCTGCAGCCCGTGCCCACCTAGCCCCCAGAGTCCGAAGCAGAAGGAGGGCTGCCTCCCTCCTGTCCTGTCCTGAGTGGCATGGCCCGGCCACGAGCCAGCTACTCTCGGGCCAGAGCTGTGAGTCCTGAGACCGGCTGGCGGGCCGTGACGGGTGTGGTAGGGCGGGGAGGGCAGCTGGCCGAGGGAAGGAGGGGCCCCGGCACCCTACGTTGGGTGAGGAGGCCGGAGGGGCTGGTGGTCTGGCCCACCACAGCACAGACAATTGGTGATCCTTTAGGGGTTCCTCCTGGACCCCGATGAACCAATCATGTCCTCTCTGCTCAAGTCCTCCGTGGGCCGCCCATCTCTGCCTTGGCCTCTGGGACACACCCAGGCTCTCGCCGCTGCCCCTTCCCCTTGCTTCTTGCTCTCTGGCCCCTTGGTGGAATACACCCCACCTGCCCATTTCCTACTTCACGGCTTTTGCAAATGCTGTTCCCTCTGCCTGCATTCTTTTCCCTTACTTTTCATTGACTGAACTACGCATCCTTCAGGTTTCAGCCTAAATGTCCCTTCTCTCTGGAACATTCTCCAACAACACACACACACTGCACGCTGGTAAACGTTATCCCCCGAGTCTCAAGGCAACGACAGCCCTGGCCCTGTAAATATTTCTATCGTGGTCACACGCAGGTGGCCATCACGCCTCATCGCTGACCGCAGAGTCGGGCAGGGAGGAGCCTGCGGGGTGCTCGCCGGTGGCCGCGGGGCTAGCCTTCCGCAGGTGCAAACTCATGCCCCCACCGCTGCCTGCCTCCGCCTCCCTCCGCCTCCCTGATCCCTGATCCCTGATCTCCGGCAGGGAGGCCTGGGCGCTTTTACCTTGAGGCCTTTGCCCTGTCTGAAATCCCGCACTGATTTGTGGGGTGATGGCTTCAGCCCTCTGACTCCCCCACACACCTCCGAACTTTGTAGAGAGGTTGAGTGACCCCTGAAAAAACAGGCAGGGTCTTGGTGCTGCCCAGTGCCTGCCAGGCGCTGGGAGGGGCTTCCCTCCCCGGGCGCTTGGGGGGGCGGGGGGCGGGGCCGGGCAGCTCCAGCCCGCAGCGTGAGGTGTGGTCCTTGTTATTGCGGGACGCCCCCTTTCTCGAGCAGCGTTGCTTAGCTGGTGAGTGAGGCTGAGCTTTCCTCCTCGATGTCACTGCTTTCTTTTGTGAGCTTTCTCCTCATGCCCTTGGTTCCTTTTCCATCGAAGTTTATCCTTTTTCTTGATTTGTGAGTTTAGTTTCCAGGTGGCCCTGGGTTTCCACAGGTGGCAGTGCCCTCCCTGTCCGCCCCTGTGTTTTCGCCGGAGCACTTCCCCTGTCCTTCCTGTTCCGCCCCGCGGAGGCGTCCGCACTGTGCGCCCCAGGACCCCAGGGCGCGGGCTGGTCCTTGCTCCCGGGGACCCAGCGAGTCGGGGGGCAGGGAACCGGCCTCAGCCCAGTGCTGCTCGGCCTGAGCCTGGACCTGAACAGAGCCACTGTCTGTCCTCGGGTCCCTGACTCATGACTCAAGGCAGGTGCCAACTCGAGTGTCCCCTTCCAGCCTCCGTGCTGCTGGGTGTGCCGTGTCTCCCGCCTGGCTGTCCTTTAGCCCACATTCCTGCACTTGTTCCAGCTTTTGTGAGGCGTGATTTCTGCCCTGTGACACCCACTTGTTGAAAGGCCTGGTCCAGTGCCGTTTAGTGATCCAATCAGGGCATTTCCATCGCCCGGGAAAAGACCCCGGTGGCCAAGTGCGCTCACGCCACAGCCCCGCCCCCATGTTTTAAGTCCTTTATCCTCCCAGTTTCAGCTGGAAAGTCACTGGACTTGTGTGTCTGTGTGTGTCCCCTCGGCACCTTCGGTCTGGGACGCACTTCTGGGCCCCGCACGCCACCCCGGTGCAGCCTGGGAACCCCTCCCGTCTCCGAGATCTGGGGCCTGGCTGCCACAGACCTTCAGCTAATATTTGTCCATGAACGAAGAGCAGGTTTGGCCAGAGGCAGGTGAGGAGGCAGAGAATGGTGACCTCCGAGGGCGCTTTGGACCGCTGTCCACGGTTTCTGCGTCGGACCAGGTCCCCCGAGCCCCTCCCGCGCTGACCCGGGAGGACGAGGCTGGTCTTCTGGCTGCAAACTGAAAAGGCGGGAGACGGGCCTCGGGACAGTGGCGGCCCGTGCGTTAGGGCCGTGCTGCAGGGACGCCGGTTAGGAAGTGGGGGATCGGAGGGCTGGGGTGCCTCTGTTGGGAGAAGCTGTCAGCGGTGAGCTTGCTCTGCTGCTGGTGGGGAAGATGAGGGGACACGCACTGGGCCCCTGGTGCCCCTCACTCAGCAGCTCCGGGGCGGAGGGTCCGGCAGGAGCGCGGTGGGCCGCAGGAGCTGACTCTCAGACAGAACACTTGAGGCTTAGGCGACTGGGGTGCCTCGGGACAATGACAAGGACTCGTCGAATGAGACTGGTACGCGATGGCATTTGGCGTCCCAGGGGGAGTGGTGCTCAGTCCTTAGTGGTGCCGGGCCCGGCACGTGGGCGGTCCCCGTGGACGTGGGAAGAAGCCCCGAGTGCTCCTGGGAGCCCTGCTGGGGACCAGGGGGAAGACCTCACCGCCATCCCAGCCTCAGCAGAGGAGAGCCCAGGACTTCCCGCTGCCTGTGGGGGCCGGGCCCAGCCACCCCTGTCTGCCGTCCTCCCTCCGCTTGGCTGCCCCGCAGAAGTGCTCAGAGCTCTGGGAAGAACCGCAGAGCCACAGTGGAGACTGGTCTGGGCGGTTGGAGGGGCGCTGGGGTCGAGCTCCCCTCCTTCCGGCAGGCCTGGCTCCTGCTCTGCTCCGTTCTCCGGGTCCTCGGGGTCAAGCCGGACACGTGTGAAAGGATGTGTGACGCACACACCTGCTGGAGCCACACTTCCCGGCCTCAGCGCCTGCCCGGCCCCGTGGCGCCCTGTGCCCCCGAGCCTGGGGCAGACCACACCTGCGTGTGCTCACAGCCCCGGGCTGTCAGAGTGGGCTCCTTGGGCCCAGAGAGGCTCAGGGCTGGCCCATGGGCACACAGGTTTTCCCTGGGTGCTTTGCCTCGAGGGGGCCCTCTGGGGGGAGGGGCGGTGGAAGTTCGGTTCTTTCACCTGGTGGAACCTGTTTCCTCCCCCTGCGAGGCACCTCACAGACTGACTAGTGCGTGTCAGACTCCGGGTGGGCGTGCGGCCCCTGCCAGGCTGACCCTGGCATCCTGCAGGCTTGGCCTCCGGGCTCCCGAGGACAAGTCTCCCCTGCCTTTTCTGACCCTGCCCTGGGCCCCCCGGGTCTCAGACCTGCTTTCTCTGCCATGCCTGGACAGCATGACTTCTAGCAATGGCCGTTGTTCGTGGCCAGCTGCCCAGCTGCTTTGGGCTCGGCCGATGCCGGGACACATTTGCATGGGTGTGTTTGTCTTTGGTTCCAGGTGGCCGTCCACACTGGGCCCCAGGCTGTGCTCGAGCCTGCAGGTCCTGGCCAGGCTCCTCCCGTCCTCGGAGCTGGAGGCCTGTGTGGGCAGGGTGCCCCGGGTCAGCTGAGGTCCTTCTGGGGCCAGAGCCCGGTCCGGGAGGGCCCGCTTTGGGTGTCCGGCTAGGGCCCAGGGCCCCTGTTGGGGCTTCTCCGGGGTGTGGTTCCCTCTGCTCCTTTGGGACCCAGAGAAGGCAGAGCTGAGCAGTCCCCGACCCTGCCTGCCCACTCACCCCCTCTCCCTGTCCCCCTTCCCTGAGTCCTGCCGGAGGGCCCTCCTGTCGGGCCAGCACCCCTTGCCCCCTCCTCGACCCCCACCCTGGCCTCACTACCCCCATGCCCACACTCACCGCCCCAGCTCTCAGCTGTCTCACTCCTGGCCGCGCTGAAATGGCTCCTGCTGAAGCCCCCGTGACCTTGTCGAGTTCAACAGGCACCCGCCCCATCTTCCTGTCTGTGACTCTCCTTGACCTCCGGCAGTGGACACCCCCGAGCCCATGGCTCCAGTTAGCCCAAACCCTGACCTGCCCAGGGACCTCAGCTTCCAGTCTGTGCGGCCGGTGGTCCCAAGTGTCTCTCCCGGGAGGTCCCCAGGCCTTCCCTCTCCCCAGGGAGCTGAAAGCTCTGGAAATGAAGAGGTTACATGTTCTCCTTGAGTGAGTGAGTTTCCACCTGGCAGGCAGGGGTGCGTGTGCACCCCCCTGCTCAACGGGGCTATTAGGATAGTCCAGAGGAGCCCCACTTCTAAAGGGGTCTCTGCTGGGGACTCTCCAGCTGGGGCCCCTTCCAAGTGCGCTGGGCTCCACTCGCTGGGGCAGCTCCTCCCTGCCCTGGATCTGGGAGGTGCTCCCGGGCGCAGGGCTCACGCCACGGCCCCTTCTCAGGGGTCGAGCCTGGGCTACCCAGCTTTCCCCATCACCCGGTATTTCCTTGTTTCCAGCAGGACATCCGGGCCCACTGACCCCCGCGGCCAGGGGCGATGGGCCTGTTCTGGTGGTTCAAAGCCAGCCGGGGCCAGATGGGCCTCCAGGACCAGCACCCAGGGCCCCGAAGGTCAGAGATAGGAGGCTTTTACTCTCAGATTCCAGAACTGTATTTAATAACAGTCACCTGAGGTCGGGGAGGTGGGGCGGCTGGGCCTGCTTGGTCAGCCTGGGGGAGGGGCTGTGGATCAGGCACCCCAGGCCCTGCCAGGGCTGTACCCCAAGCGGGGGGCCGAGCTGGGGGATACTGCTGTGAAAAAGAGGAAGGGGTACCAGTTCCCTGAAGGGGGGCCGGGCAGAGGCCGGGCAGGGGAGGCCCCCCAGGGGTCTTCGCCTGTGCTCCCCCACAGGTGGGACCGATGATCTCTGCGTGCCGATGGCGCACCTGAGGCCCACCGTGCAGAGTCACAGCTGCCCGGCTCTGTGGCCGCCCTTGCCTCCCAGGGGCACGGGAGCGGACCGTGTGCTGTCCTGGACCCCAGAGCCAGGGTCCTGGTATCCGCCGCCCCAGGGCGTGCCAGCCTGCGCTCACCTGGTGCAGGTGTAGCCTGCCCTGCCCTCCTGCCCCAGGCTTGGCCTCCTTCCAAGGGGAAGCAGGGGAGGCTCACCCCGTGCAGGCTGGAGGCTGGAGTGGCCCCCAGCTGTGCCTTGGTAGGGGCGGGCCTGGCCCCTGGGGCTGAGCGGGGAGGCTGGTGCCCAGAGGCCGCTGCTGGTGATCGGGAGACTGGTGGAGCATTGCAGTCTGTGGTCCCGGCCCCACACCAGGCACGCAAAGGTTCAGAGGACCTTGCCTGTGACGCCCCGCACTAGGCTGTGGGTGAGGGCCTTCCGGACGCCAAGGTTGCTGGCACATCCTTCTCTCCCCAGCCATCAAAATGACACTTTCTGCCCTGGCAGGTGTGGCTCAGTGGATTGAGCACTGGCCTGTGAACCAAAGGGTCGTGGGTTTGATACCCAGCCAGGGCACATGCCTGGGTTGTGGGCCAGGTCGGGTCCCCAGTAGGGGGCACGCAAGAGGCAACCACACACGGATGTTTCTCTCCCTCTCTCCTTCCCTTCCGCTGTCTACAAAAAAAAAAAAGAAAAAAAAAGACGTTTCTCGTTTCCTCTTTCCCTGCTGGATCTGGGCTGGTGCCGCCCCCAAGCCCCGGGTCCCCACTGGGGACACCCGTCTTCCTGGGCAACACCTCAAAGTGGCCCATTCACTCTGACCCCTTTGGGGCAGGACAAGGTGGCGTAAGCCCTGCTTCCTGCACCCCCTCCCAAAGGGGGTCCACGTTTGGTCTCTCTTTTTTTAATACAACCTTTATTTTCTTTTTTAAAAAAGGATTTTATTTCTTTTTAGACAGACAGGAAGGGAGGGAGAAGGTGAGAGAGAGAAACATCAATGTGTGGTTGCCTCTTGCGTGCCCCTCACTGAGGAACCCGGCCCGCAACCCAGGCACGTGCCCCGACTGGGAATCAGACCCACGACCCTTTGGTTCGCAGGACCGCACCCAACCCACTGCGCTGCAGCAGCTGGCGCCCTTTGGGCCCTTGCCCCACCCGATGGGATGACGCCGGGGTGCTGAGCACCCTGCGGGGCCTCCGGTTTCTCTTGGGCAGCCAGGCTGCCTCCCTCTGCCGCCGGCCTGGGGCCCGTGGGCAAGCCGGGGAGCAGTCAGTCAGCCTGGCCTCCGTCAGCAGGCCTGCCAGCCCTCTGCGCTTTCACGTAGCTGAGAGCCATCTGCGGGAGTGTCTGGCGGCCCACGTGCGCCGTGAACCTCGCCTCACCGCGCAGCGGTTGACTAGCAGTGGTAAACCTGGGCTGACTGCGCCCTGCTCTGGGCCCTCCCCAGCTTCCTGCCGCTGACTCTCTGGAGCAGAGCCGGCACTTGGAGCTGAGCTGCCTTCTTGGAGTGGGAATTTTTTAAAAAAGGCACAGAAAATGGTGGCAAAATATAGAGAACATAAAATGTGTCATTTTAACTGTTTAAGTGTGTGATGGGTGGCACTTGGCACATTCACAGTGACGTGCAGCCGTCACTACGATTTCCAAGTTTTCCATCTTTCCTACCAGAAACTCTCCGCCCCTTACCAGCGCCCCTCCCCCGCCCCATGACCTCTGCTTTCTGTCGCTGTGACCTTGCCTGCTCTAGACATTTCCCGTCCGTGGAATCACAGGGTGGCCGGTGGCCATCGAGGCTGGCTGTTTTCCCCGAGCACCACGTCCTCGAGGCCCAGCCACGCCATACGTACCCCGCGTCAGTACGTCACTCCTTTTGGGGGCGCTGGCAATTTATTTGGGAGTCAGTTCCACCGAGCATGATTGAGGGAATTGGCACTAGAAAAGCGAGAGCGTGGAAAATTCAATAAGGGTTTTTAAAAATTGAGGTAGAATTGACATGTAACAGTGATTAGCTTCAAATATACGACGGATTCGCTGTTTGTATATATTGCGAAACGGTCACCCCAAGTCCAGCTGACAGCCATCACCACACAGTGCCAATTTCCCCAGCACTAGGATGTCTGAGATCTGCTCTCTTAACAGCTTCAGCATGTGCAGCACAGAATGACCGGGCGCAGTCGCCACGCCACGCAGTGCATCCCAGGGCCGACCCCTCTCGTAACTGGGAGTGCCCGTCTGTCCGGGGACTGCATAATGTTTTCCCTCGGTCGCTCCCGCCTTTGGGCTATAGCGGACAGTTCTGTGAACACTGGTGCACTTGGTGTCTTCGATGTCAATTCTTTGGGGTATACATTTAGGAGTGGAATTGCTGGGTCACGGTAATTCTATGGTTAACTTTTTTTTTTTGAGGGACCACCAACTAATTTTCCACAGCATCCATATCACTTTGTAATCCGACCAGAAACGTACAAACAAGGGTTCCGATTTCTCTGCGCGGTCACCAACTTGTTATTTTGTGAAGTGATATTTCATACGGGTTTTTTTATTTATTCATTTTAGAAGGAGGGAGAAAGAGTGGGAAACATCAGCACGTGGTTGCCTCCTGTGCGTACCTCCTTACTGGGGACCTGGCCCGAAACCCAGGCATGTGACCTGACTGGGAATCGAACCAGCAACTATGTGGCCTGCGGGCCGGCACTCAATCCACTGAGCCACACCAGCCAGGGCTCATTGTGGTTTTGATTTGTGTTTCCCTAGTGACTGATGACATCGAGCATCTTCCCATGTGCTGATTGGTTAGTTGCACATCTTTGGAGAAACATCTACCCAAGTCCTTGGTCCATTTTTAAACTGGGTTGTTTGCCTTTTGTTGTTGAGTTGTAGGAGATCTCTCCATATTCTGGATTCTAGACCCTTATCCGGAGCTGGGATTTGAACCTGCTCTGGAAGCTGCTGCTTCCCGGCCCCTCGGGGACTGCCCGGGGCTGGTTGAGGGGGGCCGAGGTTTATTACCTGTCACTTTGCTTGCTCCCTCTTCCTCACGGCACTGCGACCACCATGCGTGTGGAGCTGTCTGGGTGGTGTCGTGTCATTGGTGGCGGCAGGGAGGGAGGTCCCAGATCGCAGGCCCCGGCCCTGGGGCCCCCTCCTGCAGGGGGAGGGTGGCTGGAGTGGGCATGGGGGGGGGAGACCTGGGTCTGCCCACCGCACCAGCTGCCGTGGGGTTCAGACCCATCAGCCACTCCGGCACCCGCAGGCGGTCCCGAGGGCTGTGTGAGCTGCAAAGACTCGCAGGGGTCGGCGGTGGGGGGTGGGGGGTGGGGGGTGGGGGGAGGACCTGGTGTGCGGACAGCTGCCTGGGGTGTTGTGCTGGCTTCCTGGGCAGAGAGGGCCTGCGGATCTAGGATTCGGGGACCCCAATGCCCCCCAACATCTCCCGGCAGAGGACGGCTGTCCTGCCCTCAGGAGCCAGGACTGTTAGGAGGGGACAACACACTGAGAGGCACGCTGTGTCCTCGCCATCTCTCACGGGGACACCACGGCCCGCAGAGGGTGGGAATGAACCGGTGGCCGCAGGGCTCCAACATGAGGCTGGAGCTGCGGGCGCGGCAGCTGGGCAGGAGGATTTTGAGCCTGAGTGTCCCCTCTGACGGGGGCAGAGTCCCTCGCCATGTTGCTGCATTTCTCTTTGCATACCCCCTGGGGACAGGCAGCTCTGAAGCGGCCTGTTCTGTGTCTTGCTGGGCGGCTCTGGCAGGAAGGGTGCTGTAGGTGGACCTGTGTGGTTTGGAGTCACTGGAGAGACGTGACTACACCTTGAAGCTGGTGTCCCCATGCCAGGTGCATCTTCTCGAGAGGAGGCTGGGGACATGCCTTCGGGTCGCTGGCTGAGCCCCGGCATCACCCTGAGACTCGGTCTCCTCCTCCGCCCAGGGGACACAGGCTGGCGGGAGGGAGGAGGGGCCTGGTTTGGGGGCTGTGGGCCGGCCGAGCTGTCAGGTCCTTCCCGACCAGGCACAAAGCGGGAGCGAGTTCCTGCCTCACTTGGAGGAGCAGGCAGGGCCTTCGCCCGGCTGCCCGCAGTTGGGGCCCGGCCTCTGCCGCAGTCCCGGGAGCCCCTTCCCCGGACAGCCTGTGAGGATGAGCCTGAGGCAGGAGGGGTGCCCTGGGACCAGCCCCGCCCTTGACAGCCTCAGTTTCCCTCTCCGCACCTCTGAGGGCCAGCCTGCTCTGCTCTGGGAGCGGGACGGAGCAGGCCCGGTGAGCGCCCGTCACCCTGCCTGTCCCTGTCACTGGCCTGCACGCAGCGCCAGCCTCTTCACCGGCCTGCTGCCTGGCCCGCCGGCTCCCCGCTGCCCAGCAGCTGCGGAGGTTTCCAGAAGGCACGCCCCGACCCCGCCCCTTCCCCCTGGTCCTGCATTGTCTGCTGCTTCTGGCCCTCGAGGCCCTCAGGTGCTTGGCCAGCTCCCACTCTCATTGTTTTTTGTTTTACAGAAAAACAAAACATGAAAAAGTACAAAAGATACTGTAACAAACACCCACTACCCAAAATAAACGCATTTTCTTCAGAACTCGTTTGAGCACTGAAACCAGATAGCAAGCCAGCACCCTCCCTGTGCCCCTCCCCCATCGCCCCGCTCCCCCAGGCCGCTGACCCGGGCGTCCAGTCGGCCAACCCCGTGTTCGGCCTACCTGGGCCCTGCACGTCCACGCCTGGCTCTCTCTGCAGCTGCTTTGATTTCTCTAAAATTTATTTTTTTAATGTATTGATTTTTCCCCTTTGTGCCCAGACTGGGGATTGAACCCGGCACCTTGGCAGACTGGGATGCTCTAACCAGCTGAGCCCCTGGCCAGGCTGCTTTGATTCCTGACATTACGTTTCTGTGACCCTCCACGACACCTGCTCTTTATTTAGTTAGGCTGGTGGCAAAGACCCTCGCTCTGGGAAGTCCCAGGTGGCACCGGGCAGGCCTGCCTGTCTCTGTGCGGCACAGGCCAGGCTGCTCCCAGGCCCCGAAGCACGGGGCAGTGTCTTAGCCTGACCCTGGAGGGGTGGAGTGGGCGAGTTTGTCCCCGTCCCCGCCTGGGGTGGTGGGGTGGGTGATGGGAGGAGGGCTGGAAGGAAGCCAGCTGGGCGCACGGAATGGAGGGAGGAGGGGAAAGGCAGGCACGGCTGGGGCCCTCGCAGCCCGGGCCCGCCTCACCGCCTTCTCTCCTGGTCCGACCCGCAGCCAAGTACCCCGCCATCAAGGCCCTGATGCGGCCGGACCCTCACCTCAAGTGGACAGTGCTGGGGCTGGTGCTGGCGCAGCTGCTGGCCTGCTGGCTGGTGCGGGGGCTGGCGTGGCGCTGGCTGTTCTTCTGGGCCTACGCCTTCGGCGGCTGCGTGAACCACTCGCTGACGCTGGCCATCCACGACATCTCGCACAACGCCGCCTTCGGCACGGGCCGCGCCGCCCACAACCGCTGGTTCGCCATTTTCGCCAACCTGCCCGTGGGCGTGCCCTACGCCGCCTCCTTCAAGAAGTACCACGTGGACCACCACCGCTACCTGGGCGGCGACGGGCTGGACGTGGACGTGCCCACGCGCCTGGAGGGCTGGCTCTTCTGCACGCCGGCCCGCAAGCTGCTCTGGCTGGCGCTGCAGCCGCTCTTCTACTCGCTCCGGCCGCTCTGCGTGAACCCCAAGGCTCTGACCCGCATGGAGGTGTACAACGCCATGGTCCAGCTGGCCGCTGACCTGACCATCTTTGCCCTCTGGGGGCTCAAGCCCGTGGTCTACCTCCTGGCCAGCTCCCTGCTGGGCCTGGGTCTGCACCCCATCTCTGGCCACTTCGTGGCTGAGCACTACATGTTCCTCAAGGGCCACGAGACCTACTCCTACTACGGGCCCCTCAACTGGATCACCTTCAACGTGGGCTACCACATGGAGCACCACGACTTCCCCAGCATCCCTGGCTGCAATCTGCCCCTGGTACGTGGCCGCGGGCAGGGGTGCGGTGGTGAGGGGAGCGTGGTGTCCGAGGAGGTGGGGAGGCATGGCGGGGAGCCTGGGGCCACACCCTGACCTTCTCTCCCTTTTGTGCTGATCACGGGGCAGCTAGGTTCCCAGCTGTGGCCTCCAGGGCGAAGGGAAAGGCCACACAGTACAGGCGAGTGCCCCAAGGAGGGGTACCCAGGGAGGGCAGGGGCTCAAGGGGGCATGTAGTGTAGACCACTTAGTGTACTGGAAACCTGTTTGAGCCCAGCTGTGACATGTGCTGGCTGTGCACCCCGGGGGAAACTGCTTGCCCTCTCTGTGCCTTGACTGCCTCTTATGTAAAATGGGGCAGCAGGAGTGACAGTGTGTGTAAAGCACCTCCCCTTCCTGGCTCCTGGCTCCCTGTCCCTGCTCATTTCCTGTCACTGCCCTGTGACTTTCTGGGGACCCACGTGGCACAGAGAGGACAGGGTGAGCTTTGTGACCCGAGGGGCTTGGCCTCAGTGCAGAGTGGAAGTCCCCGGCTGGTGGCTCTGCCTTGGGACACCTGTGGACGGAGACGTTCTGAAGGGGGGCGGAGTGGGAGGCAGGGGAGGGGAGGAGTTGTTCAGTCTGGGTGGGTGGGTTAGAGACAGCTGAGGTGCTGCGGTACTGGGGGGCAGGAGGGGAGGAGGGAGCAGTGAGGCCGTCTGTGTGTGCGTGGGTGTACACAGGCCTTTGTGTGGGTGTTTGCACGTGCGCCTGAGTGTGCCCGCCGTGCGCACGTGTCTGTGCATGTGGCTGTGTGAGCACTTGTCCGGTGTGCAGTGCCCGCCCTTCCCCCTCCCCTCCTGTCCTGCTGAAGTCATTGAGGCCATGCTCTGGGCCGGGCACCATCTGACTTAAGCCTCACCACAAGATAATCCGGCAGGTGCCCTCACTGTCCCCATTTCAGAGATGAGAGGGCAGAGGCTCAGAGAGGGGAGGTGCCTGCCGCAGGAAGTAGCAGAGCCAGAATCTGGACCCAAGTTGGTCATGAAGTGTCCTTCTGAGCAGAGTGAATGGCTCCCTGCTTGCTCCAGTGGGGTCGCCTCGTCCGTCTGAGCCCCATCTATAGCTGTAACAGGCCCTGAGCAGAGGGGTGTCCTCCACAGGGGAGTGGAGGCCCCACCCCCACACCCCGTGCACTCGGCCAGCAGACTGGATGCTGAGGCTGGGAGCACTTCCTGGAGGAGGCAGCTGAGGGTGTCCGGTGCAGATCGGGGCTGGGAGCTGGAGGGGGCAAGGGGTGCAGGGCAGGCCCCTGGGAAACGACAAGCACCGAGGCTGCGAGGAGGGGTTTGGTGGGGGTGTCGGCTCGGGGAGGGCACTGGCAGCGGGTGCAGAGGAGCGTGGACGTGGCCACAGCGAAGCGGGGCTCAGGCCGGGCTGGGGCTCAGGACTCCATAGGAGGCTGAGGGAGGGAGACCCGGCCCACCCTGGGCTCCTGGGTCAGAAACTCCAGCGTAGGCCCGGGGGACACAAGGGTGCATTCTGAACCCGGGGCAGGGGCAGGGGCAGAGACTGTGCCCTAAGGGACGGCCAGCACCAGCCAGCCTCCGGCCTGGCTGAGCTGGACATGAGTACCCAGGGGGAAGATAGGTGTGTGTGCGTACACGCTCCCGTGTGTCTGTGTGTGCGCGCACACGCTCCCGTGTGTCTGTGTGTGCATGCTCACGTGCGCGTGTGGCGGAGGCCCGTCTGTGCCGGGCGCAGCCTGTGACCGGCTCACCTCCCGCAGGTGCGGAAGATCGCGCCCGAGTACTACGACCACCTGCCGCAACACCACTCGTGGGTGAAGGTGCTCTGGGATTTCGTGTTCGAGGACTCCCTGGGGCCCTACGCCAGGGTGAAGCGCGTGTGCAAGCTGGCAGGGGACCGCCTGTGAGCCGGAGTGGACGACCGCGCTGTGCCCCGCCCCACCCCGCCCCTGCTGCAGAGCTGGCTGCCGGCGCTCTCCTTGGCCTAGTGCCCAGAACTGGTTTGGCTGCATTTGGTCCCCGAACCCTGAGCTGCTGCTTGTGTCCCAGGTCCCTGGTACCGCCAGGGTTGGGGGGGGCGGTGGCAGTCCCTGGTGCGTCCTGGGGAAGCTCTGTCTGCTCGTGGACTTGCCAATGATCTTGGGCCAGGCCCGCCCTTTCTGGGCCTGGCAGGGATGGCCTGCCCCACGTGCTCTGTGCCCCGCCCCCGAGGGCTCCTTTCTCTGGTGTCCCTGTGCCCTAAATTAAATAAGCATTTGTTTCCACACCCACAGGCCTGCTTTTGAGGGGTGCGTACTCGGCTCCAGCCTGGGTCTGACTGAGAACAAGCCCCCCCACTAGCCCTGGAGGTGGTCCCAAAGCCATACCCCCCACCTGCTCCTGCCCATCGGGGACCACTGCTGCCCCCACACTTTGTGCAAGGCGGCAGTTCCTGAGGGCTGTGCCTTTGAGGTACAGGCGATGGAAGGCCCCGAGTGCCCTGCAAACCCACATGGCCCTGAGGCCTTTCCCCCTCTCCACCCTGCTGGGCGCTGCCTCCCCTCGGTCCATGTCACCTGCTCCTGCTGCCCACCTCCCAGGTCTGCCTGGGGCCCACTCATGGGGAAGCCTTCCCAGAGCCCCATGGGTCTGTCCCCCCACTAGCTCCAAACAGGGGCCACAGGCCAGACACATGGTGGCTGGACAGACAGGTGACTACAGGTCAGTAGGGGGCTGGTGTCCTTGGTGTCCCTGTGGATGGGGACATGGCTCTGTCCTGACTTGGGAGGGGCCGATGGGAGGCATCCTTCCCATCAGCCCCTGGGCTCCCCACCTTCCCCAGGCTCGAGGCTGCAGGATCCCTGGCCCTTGGGGGATGGAAGGAAGCAGAAGAGAGCAGTTACAACCGTCCCTAGGCCGGCCCCCCAGAGATCAGAGCCTCTGCTGACCTCCTGACAGCAGGACAGCTCTCTTACTGCCTTTCAGGGTTGCTGGGGACCCCTAGGGGGTGCAGCACATCCAGAGCCGGCCAGAAAACAGCAGGCCCCTGCCTCCCATGGACTGGGGCCCCCCTCCCCTCCTCCCAGGGCCCTCAGAGGACTGCAGAGCCAGGAGCCGGGCACACCGCTGTGTCCAAGGTGGCAGCGGGCTGGCCGCCAGGTTTCGAGGCCAGCCCGTGGGCTGGGCGGAGTCAGAGCTTCCCTAGCTGCGGTGAGGAACTTGCGCGGTCTGGGAAGGGCTGGCAGGCGCCCCTCGGCGCGGTGGTGGGCCGACCGGGTACATCCTCCTGGCCCCGCCGGGCAGAGTGCACACAGACGCAGGCAGGGCGCCACCCAGGGCTGCCCCCCACGCCCCTGCGGGCGTGGCTCCCGCGGCCCCAGGACCTTCTGGAAGAGCCCGAGCCGCCTCTCACCCTCCCCAAGGGCCCCATCTTGCTCCTATGCTGGTCCCCACTGTGTGGGTCCGTCCCCCCGTGGGGCGTCCCAGAGCCAGAGCTGGTGAGAGAGTGCACGGCAGCCGGGCGTGTGGACAGTAAGCGTTTATTACACGGGGACACAGACACTGTGGGGCGTGCACAGGCCTTCGCACAGGGCCCTGGGAAGGCGCTGAGCATGCACGGCTCGCCACGCCAGCCAGGTGCCGACAGCGTCACCCAGGAGGAGCCACCTAATGAAGCGTGTGGTTTGGGGGTGTCTTTTCTATAAACCAAAAGAAATGTACACTTAAATAGACAAATATAAAATACAAAAAAAGGTGAGTAGACCTGGTATTCTGTGTCAGGTAGAATCTAAAAAACCCAGGGACTGAACGGTTTCCTCATTTTAACGTTTCGCCACAGGCGGAGACTTCGCACGAAGGGCGTCCTAGCTTCAGTGCGCGCTCGCGCGTGCTGCAGGCCAGGGCCGTCCGCCGGGGCCGCGCGCCCTATGAGGTGCTGATGCCGCTCAGCTCCTGCCTGATGGCTGTGCACAGGACGGAACGGGAGAGGGGGGCTCAGGTGTGGCAGGGACCACCCCGCCCTCCTCCCCCTGTCCTGTCCCCGCACCCCGGTGCGGTCCTTCGGGTGCCTGTGTCTCCCGAGCACCCCGCCCAGGCTCCCAGAGGCCAGAGGCCCAGGCTAGAGGTGCGCAGGGCACAGACACGGGGCTCGTGGGTCTCACTGCGTCTCTCCAGCCGGCAGACCCTGTTACGGGGCCGGCGGGGAGATCTGCGCAAGGCCTCGGAGTGGGAGGGGCTGGCAGGCAGCAGGATCCCCGGACAGGTCTGGACAGGTGGACATCTTGGTTCTGCTCAGAGGGCCCGGGAGCCCCACCCCTGACGTGGCAGCAGGAAGCCCGTGGCCTGAGCTCTGCCCTCCCAGGGAGGGGCTTTGCTCTCCTCCTCAGCTTCCTCCATCCCCACTCCTAGGGTCCCCCCCGATTTAGGCCTTTTCCTGGAAAGACCCTACAGGGCCTGGAGCCAAAGGCCGAGAGAAAAAGTTCAGTGAGCGCTGGGCACTCGTCCAGAAAGGAGGGGCAGTTTCGTGGGGGCCCCGCATCGCCCTCCTTCCCCACCGCCTGCTCAGCCGCCAGAGAGGCAGCGCCACCTGTGACTGTACCTGCAGACGGGAGAGGGGGGCCCGCACGCCCCACAGCCTCCACCCCTGCCGGTTGCTTCTGCACACAGGCTGCTTCCAGCCCCCGGCAGCCCCGCCTGGGGGGTCACCCAGCAATAAAGCCGAGTTAATAGTTGGCCTCTGTCTCCTTTCTGGCTCCATCTGCGTCCCGCTCTGTTCATTCATTACCTCTTTATCTGTGCAGCTCAGGCCTGCGGCGGGGACCGGGCAGACGGGAACTGCATGTTCTCTGCTGGGGCCGGGCCAGGCCAGGGTATGGCTGAGATGCCCAGCTCTGGACAGGGGTCTGGGTCTGGGGGCACCCCAGGCAGCCTCCTGCCCTAGCCTCTCCCCTCTCTCTGGAGTCCAGGCAGCCCTCTGCCACCAGCCCCCCATCACCTCCGGTCCCAGGGCTGCGCCCGCCCTGCCTGAGCGACCTTTCCTTGTCCCCTGGCCCAGATCTGAGCCAGGGCATCAAAGGCTCTGGGGGGGACTGGATGGGGGGCATTCACGGTGAACCAGAACCCCGGGGCCAGGCAGGCCGTGAACCAGGTCAGGCCGTGAAGTAGCTCTGTGCCTTCTGGGTCCCTCTAACTCCCCCTGGGGAGGGAGCAGAATCAAAAAAGCCAACCTAAGCCCACAGTTGCAGAAACAGAGAAGCGAGCACTGGAGCTGCTTTGGCTGCCCTGGGCTTCGGAGAATGTTCTTGATCACCTTCCCTGAGCAGTTACCATGGCTACCGTGGCCTCAGGACAAGCCTAGGAAGTGGGGATGGCAGATTCCGGTGTCCCAAGTCCCGTGACTTATCTAAGCCTCAGCCTGCTGACTAGAGAGCATGGGGAGGGTGATGTGGGCCGTTGGGGACAATGAAACCAAAGTACCAAAGTACCCGAGTACTCCCAAGCACCTAACTGAAGGCCGCCCAGGCCCTGGATGGCCCCCTCGGGTGGCCCCCAGCTCCACTGCTTTGGGGCCCTGGGTGGCAGGCCCTGCCCTGCCACAGGAACCCTGGCTGCGTGGGACTCACCGTCGATGATCTCCTCCTTCACCTTGTGGAGTTCTCGGACCACCTCCTCCAGGATCTCCTGCGGGAGCAGAGCCTCCGTGAGGAGCGGGCGGCGGGGACGAGGCTGGCCTTGCGGGGGGTGGTGTGTCCGAGGGGCAGGGTGTCCTGGGCCTCCCTCCGGGGTGGAGTGTGCTGGAGCGGGGCCCTGGCCGGCCCTGCAGCCTCCCATACCTCAGGCCCGCTCTGGAGTGCCCGGACAGGGGGAGGGATGCTTTGTTCCGGCGATGGCAGGGGCTGGGGACAAGCGGTGCGAATGCCCTCCGAGGCTGGCTCCCTGCCTGACTTGCAGCCGTGGGGGCCCCTGGGCCTGCCCGCCCGCCCACGCACGTGCACCCGAGGTCGTCCCTGGCCCTGGCTCCTTCACGGCCTCTCAGGAAAGGACACACTCACCTGTTTCATCCGGTCCAAATCGAAGGCATCCAGGGCCACATCGTTGACACTTCCTGCCGGCTTCATCCTGGGGAGGGACGCAGGGTGCGGTTAAGTGGGTGCGCCCGCCGGGCCCCGCCACGCTGGGGGACGGAGTGGGAGAAGGAGCCTGCGTGCCACAGAGCCTCCACTCCGGGCGGGCCCTGCGGGCCAGGCCAGGCACCGCCCTTTCCCCCCACGTCCCTCAAAGGCTTTTGCTTTGTCCCTGAACACTCCTCTGCTGCGCTCGAAGGGTCCCAGCGCCTTGTCTCCAGGATCTCATGGGTAATGTGACCATATTTCCCAACCCAAGAGCCAGCACTTGGGTCCACGCTACCTCCCCGGGGAGAAACACATCGGTCAGCTTGTCCTCGGTGTGGGGCCTGTGTTCTTGGCTCAAGGGAGGCTTTGGGGAAAACTAGTAAGAATGGTATTAAATAGGATGCAACATCGAAAAAACTTTGTACAGTCAACACTCGTCCTAAAGGCCTAATAACGTCCCCTGGAAGATCTCGGCAGAGAGCCGTCTCACTGCTCGGCCCTCTCCAGCAGACCACGGTGCACTGTCCGGACCCAATTCTCCCCCCACATGCGGAGAAAGGCTGGTGGGCCTGCGGGTGCGGGGCAGTGACTGGCTGAGCCGCTGCAGGGACCGTGGGTGTGACGGGCAGTGGACACACAGTGGCCGGGTAGGGTCGGCCCGGCTGCAAGGCCACTGGACAGGTGAGGACTGCTGGTCTCCATGGTGAGGGAAAACACGCACAAAAACCATGGCACCTCTGTGGAAAAGTGTGGAGGCTCCTCGGAAAATGAGAAACAGACCAGCAATCCCGCTTCTGGGTTTTCTCCGAAGGACAGGGAGTCACTGAGGACGCAGCCTTGGAGGTGCCCGCACCCCCCCGGGCTCACTGCGGCACAGCCACCTAAGTGCCCAGTGACAGCGGCTGCGTACAGAAGATGCGGGACCCACGCAGTGGGAAGGACCCAGCCGCGGCACAGGGGGGGCCTGCTGTTTGTGGCAGCACGGGTGGACCCAGAGGGCTCGATGCTCAGTGAGATAAGCCAGGCGGAGAAAGACAAATAGCGTGTGACCTCACTTCGTGTGGAATCTAAGAAAACCAGACTTACCGAAACAAAGAGCGGCCCGGTGGGTGTCGGGGGCTGGGGTGGGGGAGGTCCAGTGCACACACTCCCAGCTCTAGGATGGACAGGTCGGGGGGGTGGGGCGCACAGCACGGGCACTGGTCAGCACACTGCGCTGTGTGCTTGAGAGCAGTCGGAAAGCAGGTCTCAAAAGACCTCCCCGCACACACACACACACGAGGCTCACTCTGCCCAAGACACAGACCCGCTAAATCACGGTGTGTGCACCTCCAACCGGCACAACGGGGGTGTGGAGAGGATCTCAGTGGAGCCGTGACGAAGCCCGCAGGGCGCTACGTGAAGTTTCAGTGGCCCGGTGCACAGAACTGAGTGCACGGGAACGAGAGCACGAGACGCCCGCGCACCCTCCCCGGTGAACTCCGGCGGCAGGCCCGCCGTGGTCCTGGGAGTGGGTGAGCGATGCCGTTCCCGACGGGGGATGGGGTCCAGCTCCGACCCGGGTCCCTCACACCCGCCCTGTAGGTTCAAGTGTCCGCGGTAACAGCAATTTTTCTGGGTCCCCTGGGCCAATGGCCTCACCTCTCTGTGCCCCCACGCCCCCACGACAGTCCCCGGAGGGCGACAGTGCCGGGCTCTGTGAGCTCAGGGGCGCTACTGCCGGAGGGCCCGCATCACATTGGAGGACAGAGCGGTCTCTTCCGAGTGGGACGCCTGGCAGCTTGTCCCCACCACAGCGGGGATGCCCCGCCTCCGCTCCTGCCCCTCTGTGGCCGTCCCTGCGCTTAGGCTCCGACTGGCCTGCTCACAGCGCCGAGTCTAAGCTCTCGCCGCGTGACTCCTTCCCACCCTCCACCCTCCCCTTCCGCCGCCCTCCCCACGCTGCAGCCGCATGGCCATTTCTGTCCTGTGAACCTGCCAGGCTGGTGACAGGATCAGGGCCTCAGCACCTCCACGCTTCCAGACGGGAAGGCTGTCCCCACGGTCTTAGGGGAACTCAGATGCCACCTCCACGAGAGGCCTGCCCAGCCCACTTGCTAACGTTCCTGTCCCTGGAGCTGTCTCCCCCTGCGACCTGGTGTGGCTCCAGGGCACCGTCAGAGCCCACAGCCGTCCCAGTCCTGGTAGACCACGGGCCGGCTGTCCCTGTGACGTCTTCCTCCCTGCCCACCGAGCCTACCGCCGCCCCTCCTGCCAGGGCCGGGCCGGAGTAGGGGCTCTGGAGGCCTGCGGACTCAGGCCACGCCTGGCCTGCGGTAACCACAGGCTGTCCTGTCCTGTCACCACACCAGCCCTTGGTTTGGGAAATATGGTCAGCACCCCGGGGACCTGACTGTATGCGCTGTACGCAGCAGAAGGCGAGGAGGTGGGCGCCGGGCCTGGCGCAGATGGCTGTGCCGTGGGAGGGAGCTCCGGCGAGGGGGCACCACCCGTGTCCAGCTGTTGTCACACAGCCGTCCACATGACTGCCCTGTGAGGCGGAAGTGGACAGACCTCTTCACGGGGTCGGGGGAGGCCTGCCCAAGGACTGGGACTTGCCCTTGGCTCCACCTGCCCCTCGCTGGGCGGGTGGTCCCCTCCCAGGCCCCCGTCTCTCCCTTTCTGAGGGGGGCGGAAGAAGCAGCCCCCAGCCCTGCTGTCCCGGGTCTGAAAGAGCAGACCGCTAGTTCCCAGAGCCACTGTTAGATGACGCGACACGGGACAGGGTCCGGGGTGTTAGTCACGGCAGGGCACAGAGGAGGCCCCAGAGACGGGGCTGTTCGGTACCTAGAGTGAGGCTGCGACTGGAGGGGGCTCTTAGCTTCGGGGCTCTTGGCCACGGACGGGGTTCTAGGGCGGTGGGACGAAACAGACACGTGAATGGGCGCCAGGGCCGCCGCGGCCCCACCGGACGCACGCGCGGTCGAGCCTGCCCGGGGCCGCTCACCTGGACAGTAACGAGGACACAGGCTTCTCCACAGAGTTGCTCCGCTCCCAGGGCTTCCGGCCGGCCTCTGTCAATCACGCCACGGACGAGGAGCCTCAGGGCTGAGAGGACTCCCGGTCCCCACCCAACAACCCCGGCGGGGGACCCCCACCGCCCGTCAGGAAGCTCTGCTTTGGCGGAGCTGAAGCCCCTCCTGGTCCGTTCCCCACTGGCCCAGGCAGCTCTCGCAGGGCTGCGGATGACGCTGTTGTCACCCCATGTCTCCCCCACTCAGGACCCGGATGACCTTGACTTTCGGTCTAGTTTTGAGTGTGCACCATGGAAAGTCCTCTCTCCTTGGAACCTGAGCCAAGCGGTCAAGGAACCTCTGAACTATGACCCCACAGCCGTGGGCCGAGTCCTCAGTCAGCCCGAGGTCCACATCTGCTTTTGGGGGCCAGGCCGGGGCCTGCTGTCCACTGATTCCTTGGTCCCCACCGCCACACTACAGATGGCCCCTCCCTGTCCTGGGCTCTTGCTCTTTCCTTCTTTTTTAGGTTAAGTTTAAATTACATTTCCTTTTTGTCCAAGAGCCGAGTCTAGCTGAACTGAACCCACTGACGTGGCAGGAGGAGCAGAGAGGTGGAAGGAAAACCGCCGGGGCGGCATGACGCCACCCCCCAAACTGAGCCCGAGGGAGGGTCGGAGGCCGATCTCCTGAAAGCCAGCCCCTGGGACGCAGGCCGGGCCTGGTGGTACGAGAGCTGGGACCACACCCAAGCTGCGGACGCGTGGCCTTGAGCAAACCACGTGACTACACTGCGCTTCAACCGCCCAAAGTGGGAGAACACCTGACCCACGCACTGGGTGTGAGGTGCGCACTAAGAGCCCACGTGGCCGCATCTGGGAAAGGGACACAGAGCACCAGGATCACGCTGGTGTGGGGAGGAGCCACGCCCCAGGCCCCAGAGAGACAGCCACGGTGGCTGCAGCCTCCCGCGGCTGGGGTGGGAGGCCTCTGTCCCCTCTGCCTGTCCCTCCTGCTCTGAGTAGACGCTGAACACACATCTACTGAGCGGAGTGATAAACCCCAGTGTCTGCCTCATTCTTCTAACTGTACCCCCTCCCTGGACCCCGTGTCCCAGACCCCAGACCGTGGGTTGCTGAGCTGGGTTCGGGCAGATGTCCTCCTCAGAGCCCCGGCCCTAGGCAGGAAGCTGAGCCCCAGGGCCACCTGATGCCACCCGGCAGGTGCTGGCAGACAGGCTGCTTCTCTCGTGTGCGGCGCCGATGCCCCGCGGCACCGATGCCCCGCGGCACCGATGCCCCGCGGCAGACCCCGCCAGCACAGCCCTTCTGGCCGTCTGCTCATCCGTACAGTGCGGCGGCGGGGTCAGACCGTCTCCCCGGGGGAGCGCCCCCTGCTCTAAGGCCCGGCGCAGCTCAGGGCAGGGCGGCCTCTCACCTGAGGAGTTAGGGGGCTGGCTGGCTGCTCGGGCGCCCGGAGATGGAGAGGTGCTCGGCTCTTCCTGCAACGGGAAGGGGGGCCTGGCATCAGTCTGGCCGCAAAGGCAGGCGGGGCAGGTCGGCCGTGAGGCCTCAGGACTTTTTTTAAGGAACATGTTACTTTTACACACAGTAAAATAATGAATATTATTAACAAATGAAAACCCCAAACCCCGGTGGGGAGGTGGCCGGTGCTAAGGGCAGAGGGACCTCGCCCAGCCGGGGGTCTGTTTTGCACAAAGCAATATTTACAGAGAAGAGCAGGCTGAGGAGGAGACAGTGGTGGGGCTAAGGGGACTGCACAGCTTGAGCACGGGGGCCAGAAGCCGGGCAAATCGGGGGCAGGGCTGGAGCCCAGGGGTCACATCTGGCTGTATCTCTTCTGTCTCCTGCCACTCAGTTGTTGCCTGTATGCCATTTGTAGTTCAGGTCTCAACTTAGCCGTTTTAATATGAGGCTGTTTTTCTAGGAAAAGCTTAACACGGAGGAAAAGAGAACGAGGCACCCGAGCGGAGGCGGGTGCTTCGAGCCTGTGTGGCCAGGCCCGGCTCCAGGACACCCAGGAAGGACGAGGCCAGAGTCGTGCTGGGGTCAGTGGACTCAAGGAGCCTTTAAAAACAGAAGTAACTGGAAAACAAAAACCACCCCGGTCTCCCAGCGACTGGCCCAGGAGGCTGGGGTCCTGCTCCTCTGCCTTCGTCTTCGAGCTCCAAGCAGAGCAGATCCAGGCTCTCAGGGAGCAGAGGCCAGCGGGCCTGTGGGGGGGGGCAGACGAGAAAGCTGCACAGCCCCTCCTGTTGTCTCTCCTCCTGTCCCCGGCCCTCCACCCCTCCTATGGTCCCCCGTCCCCCGTCCCTCCTACACATCACCGGGTGAAGCACCCATCACACGTATGTCGAAACCAAAGGCACCGCAGTGCCCCAAAGGCCTGGCCTGGGGCCAGAGAGCCTTCCTGGCCCATTCACACTGGTGGGGGGGCACGCGGACGCCTGCTCACCGTTTGGCTTTCGTCTTCCTTTTTATCAGCCGGCTTGTCTGTTTGGGAGGCTGCTTTTCTCCTAGTTGTGGGGAAGAAGACACAAATCAGCCCCTGGAGGTTTCGTACCTCTGCGATGCCTCCTGTGTGCGACACAGCTTGGTCAGCAGACGGCGCCGTGGTGGGGTGGGAGCCCTGTGCCGTGTGAAGGGGGCCGGCTGTCCGAGCGCCCATCTGGTCTGTGGCAATGCCCGGGGAGTGTCCGGGCCGGAGGGGTGGGGCCTGGGGACGCCGCTCTCTCTTTGTAGCACTGGAGGCCGGCTGTGGGCTGGCAGCGTCCGGGTCCCTGGGTGCTAGTTCGCCCGGGTGGCAGCCGTCCCCCAGGCTGCTCGAGGCCTGGCCACCCGGGATCCGGAGTGGCGCCTCTCTGGGCTGCGGCCTGTCACGGTCAGGGCGGTGGGGACTTTCCGAGCGCAGGCGACCTGCCCGGGTGAGCAGACCGCCTCGTGGGAGGGAGGGAGGGCCCTTTCTGCATTACCCCAACACGGACCCCCGCCGACGCCCTCCGGTCGGTTCACCCATTCCCCACACGTGTGGGCTCTCTTTCCACGTCCTGGAAGACTCGCTGTGGCTTGTTTCCTCAGTGTTCACCTGTGGCTAACTCCCAAGTCCACACACGCGAACCCTTGCGATCCTCCAAGTCACATCTCTGGGGCGCCTCAGCTCTGTGAAGCTGCCAGGGCACGCACTGTCAGAACTGGCGGCGTGAACGGCCCATCAACGAGGACACTGGTCTGATGAGTGGGGAGGGGTTGCTGGCCGGCCATCACCGGGAGGGGGGTGACGGGGTCCACACTATAGGCTCATCCACACAGGGATTCCTTCTTCGGTGTTCTCATCTCGGGAAGCGCAGGCCTACCCGCCTACCCACCGCTCCTCACACACCTCTGCTTCTCCCTCTGCGCTGTTTCGAATTCGCCTTTTCCCATCCCACTTTGGACAACTAGTGCAAGCTGCCGTCACTGCTTCCTGGGCGACGGCAGCATCCTCGCTGGCCCACCCGCTGCCGCTCTGCCCTGCCACATTCTACTGCTGCCCAGAGTCGGCCCAGCCACCCAGCCCCATGAAGGTTCAAGGCCTAAGCGCCGTGGGAGTGCGGAGCACACGGAGGCCCGCATCTGCCACCAGCTGCGCAGAAGCAGTGGGCCCCGCCCAGCACCCCTCACCGGGGTGCACTTCAAAGAGCAACCCCAGTAGTCCCTGCGGGGAGGTGCGAAGCGTGTTTGTTCTCGGAGGGCGAGCCGGCATCTGGGCGGCTCACTGGCTCCTGGCAAACTGGGTCTCTTCCTGTTCTTGGGAACTTCCTCTCCCTTTGGTCTAGGCCATCTAGGCCAGGCTGTTATTGTTACTGTGTTGGTTTTGGACTTGGGGAAGGCGTGAATGTTTTCTCTTTGAAGAACACCCTCCGTTTTCTAGGCCTCATATACTTCTCGGAGACCGAGATGCCTGCAGGAGGGGGCTGTCTCAGCCACCCCAGGCGCTGGCCCCCACCCACCACGCCCCTGCTCTTCTTTCTGCACGCGGTGCTCTCCTCCCCCGCCTCAGCCCTTCACGGCTAGCATGTGGGAAACCTCTTCTGTGAGGCCGTCCTGGTTCCCTCCCCCACGACGCGCAGCCACCGCCACCCTGCACACCTCTAGGCACTGCCCGCCCCGCTCTCGGTTCCCTCTGTGCGTCAGGCCCAGCTGGAGGCTCCTCGGGAAGCCCTGTGCTGTGGGTCACCCTGTGTGGGTGGAGAGCGTGGGCAGGAGATGCTGGCTCGGGCCCTGCAGGGAAGTGTCAGACCGGCTGGCTACCTGCACGTTGGGGTAGCTGCCCCCCCCCACCCCCGCACCATTCTCACAGAGCTGTGCAAACGTAAAGGCTCACGGAGGTGAGGGAGGACGAGAAGAGCCCCGGGCACACAGCGCGCTCACACTCAGGGCGTGGCCACTTGGAGGGCAGAGGGAAAAGCCCGGAGGGGACAGCACACAGAAGGGGGTGGTCGCTGGAGCAAGGCCCCGCCCTGGCTTTCCTCGGACCACAGGGGGCACCGTCCAGACAGGGCAGGCCTGCTCCTGGGCCCTCTGGTACTCCGGTGAGCCACAGGGTCAGCGACCTGTCAGCTCGCCCCTGCCACCATGCCACATTTACAAAATCAAGATTTGTAACCCTCCCTGGAGGAGTTGTGTGATGTCCCCACCTGCTCGGATTTCATCTGGGGAACAACCAACAGCCACAGTGACAGGCTGATGGCCACCACACTGGCTGGTGTGGACGGAGAAGGGGATGACAGGCACCGGGCCCCAGGCCCGACCCGACCATGACATGGATGGGACCGGTCTTCCACTTCTTAAGGGCGATGTCCTCTGGGCTCTGGCCACTTCACACTCCCTTTCCGTGTCCTCCGTAACGACCCTGGTCCTGCACTCGGTGGCGTGCTCCGAGCCACTTGGGCTCTGGGGCCCCGTCTTGTCCATGCTGAGACCCCGAGGGCAGGGTCTACTTAGAGAAGTAGACCTTCTGCATCTATCTCCGAAACTGTCACCAAAGTCCTCTCTGCTCAGGACCCGGCTGTACCGGAGAGATGCTTCAATAGTTGTTACACGGAAAAGTGGGATTTAGAGTTCACAGGATCCTTTTTGGCCTGATGCCTCCGACTGACCCCACGAGGAGGGAAAAGTGAAACTGTCATTGCACTGCTGAACCCAGGCGACAAGGTGTCCTGGGCACAGGCACGGACTCGCATTCGAGGGTGAGGGACGGGAGCTTCCCGACGGGCGGCCGGGTCTGGGGAGCCGAGCACCCACCTCTTAGCCAGCAGCTTGTTCATTTCTTCCATGAGGCCGCCTCCTCCGCCCCCGCTGCTCGCCCGGTTCGCGTCAGACTTGGAGGTCCCGCTGGGGCTGGAGCCTCCAGACGCATCTTCCGGCTAAGGGGAAAGGACGCAGCATTTTAGTCTGCTGTCTGTGCAGGACGTCACTTGAGGGGACGACGGGGACGTGAGTGTGGACGTGCGACTCCCACGACTGCAGTGCTAGAAGAGGCCTTGGGGGCATCGACGTCAGCGTTTCCCAACCCCACCGGTGATACAGCCGGAGAGGAACCAGGCCCTGCGGGTCACACAGCAGACACGCCCCAGGGCCACGGGTGCAGAGCCAGAAGTCTCGACAGGCCCGGTGCGACCCAGAGTGGGGAGGAGACGGTTCTCGGGAAGGAAGCCAAACTACCGGACATGCGAGAGCCACAGCCCCTGGGCCTCACTCCCCAGGCTCCACCTCCCGGACGCAGGTGCAAGGGTGTGGGAAGTGAGACTGGGCCCGGGGGAGCGGGCTCCACGACAAACACGCAAGGAGCGATGGAGCCGGGCCCGAGCCCACACTGTACTGATAAACTGCCGTGAACACGCCAGTCAGACCCCTGGGCCCCAGCCCCCTCCTCTGTGAAGGGGGACAGTCCTGCCCCGCCTGTGAAGGTCACCGTGAGGGCTGGCAGCGCCTTCCGTAACCGAACGTCCTGTGTGGCTCACACAGTGCCGTCCCCCAAGCTCTGCACTCAGAGTGGTGGGCCGAGGGGGCGTCCAGGCTGCGGCAGGGCGGCGCTTTGTTCAGGGTCCGGGAGAGGGAAGGCTCTGTCCACTCGGCAGTTAGACAGTTGGGAACTGGTCCTCTAGCCCATCCCGCCTGTTTTCAGGGACACTCACCCGTTGGACCCTTCTCAGCTTGGCGCCAGCCAGGGCAGCGGCCAGTCCTGACACCGAGCTCTCGTCGTGGCTAGTGCCCTGGGCTCCTCCAGATGGCAATGGGGGTGGGGGAGGGGGCGTGGCCCCCGCAGGTGGTGGTGGGACAGGGGGCGGGGGCGGGGGTGGAGGCCCACTACAGGAGAGGGGGGCGCTGGCTGCAGATGAGGGGTGCCCCGGTGGGAGGGTGGGTCCTGAAACACAACAGAAGGGCTTGGTCAGCCGCCAGCCCCCAGCCGCGCTTCCCTGGGAGAGCGGAGGGACAGGGGGCAGCCTACTTCTCTGAGGGGCGAGGAACAACTCAGGCTGCCTCTTCCATCCCCCTTGGGGTGAGCCTGGCTCCGCTGCGGTCACTCCCTACGCCGGTCCCTGTCTCCCAGCATCCGGGGCCTGGCTGGACCCACAGCACCACATGCTTGCCTCACAGCCCTGAGCTCAGCTGACTTTGTCCTGCTCTCGTCATGGGTTTCTAGTGGGAGAGGCAGATCTTCGGTGACACAAACTGTCTTTTTCTCCTCCGTTCCTTCTCATTACCTGGTCCCATACTAGGCATCAGCAGACGTGGGTCCAAGATGCAATTCTGAGTGACCCTTGGCCTCTGGGGACTATGGCAGGTAACTGGGTGGCAGGGCTGACCGGGGCACATGTGAGGGAGCAATGCTGAGTGCTGGGAAGTCCCCCGTCCCCGTCTCCCCTCAATGTCGCAGCACCAGAGGCTGGTGGGGAGGGGCTGGCCGAGCGGAGCTACTCCCCACCCTCTGCCCTGTTCTCTCGTTTCCCTGCTCTCACTGAATGTGACTGTCACACCTTGAGATCGATGTGACTGGCAACTCTTCAAAGAGGGCCCGGCACGCCCCTGGCACCCCTGGGTGCGGGAGCTGCCCCTCACCTGTGGCTGAGGTTCTTCTCTCTAGAGACTCCTGGCGCTGCTGCTGGTGCTGCTGCTCCATCACTGGTCTGAAAGGCAGCAAGGGCGGAGCAGGCGTGACTTCTCTGTGCTCTGTGTCCATGGAACGCAGGCCGCAGGGTCGGGTTTCACCGGCTCCTCCCGAGCCCACGGGCGCCCCGGGCTGGAGGGCTCACAGTGAGCACCTGAGCTTGCTGCCTCCATGTAACAGAGGCGGGGTACACGACTGGTTCAAGGTCCCCAAACAGGGGACTCCCCTAAACAGGGAGCCAACCATGAAGGCTCGGGCGACCATGTGGCTGAGCGGCCCAGCTTTCCCCTAGGCTGGAGAGCCCCTGGCTCCGGCCTCTGACTGATGGCTACTTTGGCCTGTGGCCTCGGCTGACCCGACCCCACATCTCCTGTTCCTGCTGCACCTGGCGAAGTTCCTGGAACACTTTCCAGGCTCTGCGGGCTGTCAGGAGGAGTGGACACTTGGCAGCACATACTCACTCCTTTCAGCACAGATCTCGCCACGGGCCCGGCCCCCAGTAACAGTGCCATCCGGCAGGTGGCAGCGCAGGCTGTGTGCGCCTCAGTGGGAACCAACCCCCGAGTTCCTTGTGGCAGAGTGCCTTCAGGGGGCTTTGGAAGGCCGGTCGTGTGAGGACACTGACCCACAAACGCATCGGCAGAATCTGGGACGGAGATGCCAGAGCAGGAGGGGCTCAAGGAACCGAGCAGACTAGGGCGGCAGCGGGCCTCGCAGGTGAGGAGCCTCCCCAGTGCCCGCCGTCACAGCCGGCGTAGCGGCACTCCGACACCCGGCCTGGCCCAGCGGGGGAGTGTGCGGAGGCAAGCCACGGTGTCTGCGTGGCAGGGAGGGCGGAAGGGCGCCCCGCAGGGCGGGAGGCTGTGGGCACCGCGCCCTGTGCACGGCGAGCCGGCCCTCTCTGCCGCCTGGCTCCGGGTCCTGCACGGAGCGGCTGCTCGGTGGGGGCAGGGGAAACACGTGCAGCTCCTCCAGCCACTCTCACCCGAGAGGGTGGTCCGATGGGCCCGCAGTTTACTGCGGAGACCACTTACAGGTCGGGAGCTTTCCCTCTCCTGGGCCCCATGTTCTTCTCCATAAAAAACGCATAATTACACCTGTGTTATGGAGTTCTTTTAAGACTTATGCCTGGTACCTAAAAAATAATGGAAAAGGCCCTCTGGCATCAAAGGTGTTTGAAAATCTCCCAGCAGCACTGCACTAGCCTCTCCATCCAAACTGCTGAAACATTACCCAAAATACCAATCTCCCCAGCAGCATCCACATTCAGGAGCCCTCAGTGAGATAAAAACATTTGGAAATATTTAAAAAGCAGGTGTGAACTTATGATACTGTTTTCGTGAAAACGAGAAGGTTCCTGTGCTTGGAGCCACTAGCTCACTGTGTGACCCTGGGTCAGTCATCTCTCCCTCCCTGGGCCGCCCTCTGTATGAAGTCATAGCTGGTCCCCTGCTCTGTGGTGTGCCTCCTGCAGTGCACAGACTGACCTCCAGGGGTGCTCCAGCCTGCAGACAGTTGACCGCTGGCAACACTGGACTTGAAGGGTCTGTGGCCAGGGGCCTCCCACAGTTTGGACTGGGGTTGTGGGTTAAGATAACACAGCATGGTGTGAGCCAGTTCTGAGAGAGCAACGGAAGGGTCTGTTTAAGCCCATGTGCCCCTGTGCACGCATTCTCGGCCTGGCAGGGCTCACTCAGAGGCCCTGGCGGAGCGCTGAGCTGGGCCAGACCAGGCACCAGTCCTGGTTCTGCCTCTGACTGACGGCTGCTTCGGGCGGGTCCTCCAGCCCCTGAGCTTCAGCAGGTGGCTGAGACAGCACCAGTAAGCACAAGCCCTGAGGGTCAGTGTGAGGACTGCCACGAGGCAGAGGCATAAAGCCCTTCGGAAGTTGCTATATTCCTGAGGCTAGAAGATAGGCCTGGGAATCGGTCAGCATGGGCGTCAGTGCAAAGGACTCTCTCTGGGCAGCACGTTTCCCCACCTTGCTCTCACTGCTTGAGATAAGCAGAGCAAGGACTAACACCCCAGCTTCACAGCACGGAGGGGCCCGGAGGGCCCCGGGCTCAGCGAAACAAGTCGGACAGAGGAAGACGAGGACCATAGGATTTCACTTACATGTGGCATCTGAAGAACAAAATAAATGAACAAGCAAAATGGAAGCAGACTCACAGATCTACAGAACTGACTGAGGGCTGCCAGAGGGGAGGGGTGTTGGGGGCCGGGTGAAAAGGCGGAGGGAGTGGAGCACAGACTGGCAGTCACAGAACAGCTGCGGAGGAGATCGCAGCACAGGGATGCGGTCCAGGGCCCGTAATAATGGCGCTGCCAGGCGGGTGCTGGAAATATCGGGGACTGCTTTGTAAAATAATACCGAATGTACACTCTAATAAAAAAATAGACAAAAAAAGAATGGATAATAGTATTATCCTGAAGAAAACAACAAAACAAAACCCTGACCAGTTCAAATGGAGAGTCTAAGGCCTAGGGACCCACCTAGGCTCCTAGGGCGCTGTCAGCCAGAGGCGCTGAGGGGGAGGCTGGAGCACAGAATTCCTGAGGGGCCCGCAGCCTCCACGCCCAGCTGGGGGCCCTGCTGGCATCTAGCCGCCAGCCGTGGAGTCAGTCCATTCCCAGAAGCTAAGGAGGGAAGTGGGGCCAGGCCCACCTCCTCAGCACAGCGCCCCTGGGGCTGGACGCAAAGCCTCATGGAGAGGCAGAGCCCTGCGGGGAGAGGGTGGCCCAGGTTTAAGCCTTGGCCCTGCCTTTCCCCGCAAAAGGACCTGGGGAAGCCACTCCCTCCATGGCTGTCACGACCTATTCTGTCACTTTAGGATGATGGCACTGGCCCTTCCTCCCAGTTCTAACTTTGTAGGAGCAGCTCGGAAGGTCGGGGGTTGTTGTCCCAGGGCCCATATTCCCTGGCAGCTGCCTCCTCCGCAGGCTGGCCCCACGAGGACATTGGTGCAGCCCGGCTCACCCAGTGCTCTACGGCCTCCGCTGCTTTAACCTTATTGGGGGGTGAGTGGCAGGGGGCTGAGATTCTCCGGAGAGGCCGTGGCACCTGCCCAAGGCCTCCGGGGGGGATGTCTTCAGACAGAGAGGAGACGGTGGCACAGGACGGTGCCCAGACCAGGGCCTCAGTCAGACGGTCCTGGGCATCCCTGGCTATGTCACTGAACCCTTCCGCCTCGTGTAAGCTGCCTCCTCATACGTGCGGGAGGGGTGTGTTAACTGAGAGTGACCAGCACTCGGGACATCGCCAGGCTTGTTTCGAGGGCTGCAGGACCGGGAGGCAGGGTGCCCTCTCTGGGAAACCACAGACTCGGGCAAAGCAGCAATGAACTTGCTCCCTCTTCCTTTCTGGTCAGGCCGGTTCCCCTGTCCCAGTGGGATCCTCTGGGAGCCCTGGTCCTAGTTACTGCAGGGGTGCCCTGTGCTTGCTGAATGGTGCCCCTGGCCACCAGGTGGGCCCTGCTGGGTGGGCGGTTACCTTCTCTGGATGTCCATCTCATCAGGAGAGGGGCCATTCTGCACCTGACGCTGGGTGGAGGGGCCTGTGGGGCAGAGAAGCAGAGAAGCATGCTGGTTAGGAGAGAAGAAAGGCCTGGCAAACACACCTGGAATCAAGGACCTGTCTCTGCTCTCCTGGTTGGTCCCACACAAGAAGTCCTTGACCTTTCAACAGTGGTTCTCACACCTGAGTAACACGCTGCCCGCCTCGTCCTCGCAGTCACCCCTGCCCTCGGAGCCAGTACATGGGACCCCATTTTCACGTGGTTCAAATCATCCCTTTCAGCACCTGACCCCTCTCTCCTCCCCTTTCAAACTACACTTGCTGTTGTCTCTCCCTCCCTTGCCACTGTCCCCAAAACCCTCTAACATCTGGCCTCTCCACATTCCACGAAACTGTTGTACCTAAAGTCACCAGTGGTCTTGGAACTACCAAACCCTGTAGACCCATTTTCCCCAACCTTTGAGCAGGTAGGTGTCAGAGCCAGGTCCAGCCCCCGGGCTGCCTGAGCCACTGTCTGTGACCCTCCACCCTCTGCCTGCACCTGCGGGTCTGCAGCTGAGGGTGGGGGCCAGTGGGCGGAGGCAGAGGTGGCGGAGGCGGTCAGCACGCAGTCTCCGGGGCCACATCCTTGTCCCGGGCCCCGCATGGGAGGCCTGCGCACGCACCCGAGTTCACACAGGGCTGGTGTTGTGCCACATTTGTAAGAAGGGCCAGGCTTTTGCACCAACCCGAGAAAGAGCTGATTGTTCCTTCTCTTGGTGAGCTCACGGGTCACTGGGGAACTGCGGGCAGTCTTGTGATGGGGGCAGGACTCAAGCTGCCCTCCCACCTCGCTGACTAGGTGCTTTGTCTCCTCCAGGATGAGGTGACAGCAACATTAGACCACAACAAAATCCACCAGCTGAGGGGTGAGCGGCTGTGCTTGGGTCAGGGGCACAGGGGAGGGGCGACAAGGTGACAGGAGCTGGAAGCTCAAACAGACCCTCTGAGTCCAGGCCGAACTCCTGCCCAGCACAGGAACCCTGTGTGCTGTCCAGGCAGGTCCTCCTAGTGCAGCCCCAGCAACGGAAGCTGCCACCCCCAGGTGAGTGTGGGCTTTCCGGCACGCGGTGCCGTATCCACCCACCCTCGAAGGCCCTGTTTCCTCCACCAGGTGCGACCCGCTGTGGGCTGAATCCTTTCTCTGCTTGGCAGCCATTGACAGGCCGGAACGCAGCTTCCAGATTTGGCAGTTTCAGACCCTGCTGCCCTGGGCCCTGGCACCCACTGCTTCGGCCACGGTTTGCCACTTTCCCGGCCCCGGGGTGGAGGACCCCGGCAGCAGGCAGTGGGCCAGGGCTGGGTGGCCCTGCCCGGCCTGCTCCTGGCTCAACGCCTCCTGCGGCTCTCAGGGGGTGGCAGGAGAGATGCTTCAGATTCTCTGCAGAGGTGACTAGTGCAATGTCTGGGTGGTGGTCTGGCACGTAGTAGGCGGGCAATAAATGTTAGTTTTCTTTCCGTCTCTAAATGCTTTTTTGGGTTTTATTTATTTAATAACACATAATTATGCACTTTTCAACTGATTTTAATTCTCACAGCCCTCCAAGACAGCGCCCACGAGGACTTGTGAGAGGCGAGCAAACAGCCCACAGAGAAGCGAGCCGCTCGGGGTCTCGCAGGTGGCAAGCGGCCGAGCCACACTCAGACCACGTGCAGAGCACCCTTCTCCGTTACAGTCCGTCCGTCGCACTGCAGCGTCGCACTGAGCCCGGCTCGGAGAAGGAAGAGAGAAGAAGAAGGCGGCAGGCTTGACTATCGCCAGAAGAGCCACGAGCACAAGGGGCTGCCCCCTCAGGTGGTGCGCAGCCCCTGCCTGGTGTCCGCACAGCGAACAGGTGTCCCTCTACCCCGACCCACGCACGCCGGCCGAGACAGGAGGGCGTGAGGTGTCCCAGCCCTGCGTTCTGGGGCCCAGGCTTGGGGCTCCAGATCAAACTGGACTCCTTCCTTGTTCTCAGACCGGGCCTAGGCTGCTGAGCCCACGGCCTGAGCCTGGAGCCTGCCCTCACCCTGGCCAGGCCCCACCCTAGGACTGGGGTCTTACGATGTCCGGGCAATCCTAGCTGCTCAAAGGTGTCTGCGTCTGGAGGACTGGCCTGGTCACTGGAACTGTTCCCCACCCCTTTGTCAGGACCCCAGACAACAGCCAGCTGCCCGCACAGTGGTCTGGGGCAGTCTTGCGCTCGAGCCCCTCTTCTGGCTGTTGAGCTGGATTCCTCCCAACCCCCTCTGCCAGCCTGGTCCCTCAGTGCGGGGGGCGGGGGCGGTGTTTGACAGGAGCCCTCACTGTCTCAGGGACTCTGGCTCCTGCACTGGAGGCATATTTTAAAATTAGACAGGTGGACTCTTAGGACAGAGGGAAGGGACACTTGGTTGCATAAGGCCTTCCATCCACTCTTAAACTCAGAAATGTTAGTCTGTTTTGAGCAACCAGGGTCCCTAACACTAGAAGGTACAGTCCCTCCTTCTGGTTTAGAGGTGGGAGCTGAGGCCTGGGGAGGAGTCTGTCCAGTGAGATCCCTGTGGCCTTCTGGGCCTGTTCCCCTCACCGGCCTGGCTGGCCCCCCTGGCAGACACAGGGCAGAGGGCTGGGAGGAGGGTCCCTCCCCCAGAACTGTGTGGGAGCCCTTGGGAAACTGCTGGTGCTGTCACGTGTAGGTGCTTCCGAAGTGAGAAAACCTCAGGGCGGGGCACTGGGTGTCTGGCCGTCACTGCCATCTGTCCTGGCGTCCAGTTATTTGCACCCAGTGTGGTGCAATCAGCATTCAAGGTGGAGGCCATGCAGTTCTCCCGTGTCAGGGAGTCACCTCCAGTCACGCCCCCCTCCAGGATCCAGGCCCAGCCCCTCCCCCTCCACCCCTACATCTCATTAGTTACAGAGTCTCACTGCTGCTGTGTCTGAGGTCCCAACAGAACCCACAGCCCCTCCATCTCCATGTGGCTGCCTTGGCATCTCCCTGCTGAATGGGTACCTCAGCCCACCCCGGAGCCTCTGCTTCCCCTCTCTCTCCCGCCGTCTTACACACTGACATCGCAGCCTATGAGCGCCGGAAACCCCTTACAGGTTTGGTCCAAGCTCCAGGGCACAAGATCCCAGTCCACCCGCAGCCACTTCTCCCGGACCCTCCTCCGCACAGACCTTCTGCCTCTGCTCCCTGCGCCCGAGCACATGCCTGCTTCCCAGCTTTGTCTGCGTGGGCTGCTCCATCCACCCTGTTCCTCCTTCGTCTGCCACGCCTTCCAGGCCCAACTCCACAGTCTCATGCTCCTCACCACTTGGCTTTCCAACCACATCACAGGGATGTGAGGCCGTGTCTTCTCTAGGAGAGCACGAGCTCCCGGGGACAGAGGCCGCCCCTCTGACCATGCCTCCATGCGGAAGGCCTGGCTCCCAGCAGACACTGGTGTCTTTCATGGGACTGAGTCGGCAAGGTCAGAGAGCACTCGTGAGAACAAAGCACAGGTGACAGAATGAGGGAGGCCGAACCAGCTCCATGAAAAAATAAAACCTAAGGCATGAGCCACAGAAATACGAGGCTTAGAAGGGGCCCTCCAAGTTCCTGCTTGGTCGGAGAGGAGACTGACGGGGGGAGAGTCCTCCGCTCCACAGCAGGGGCCCACTGTGGCCTGGAGGCCATGGACAAGCCTCAGAGATGGGGCTGTTGGCCCAGCCATGGTCACACGACATTGTTTCTGATGTGGTCCCCGGCAAAGGACAACGCTTGGCTCTGCACGCAGCTGTGTGCTGCCTTCCAGAGTCACCTTCTGTGGTCATGCCGTGTCCCGCTTTGTATGGTGAATAGATGTACGGTGGACACTTGGAAGATCGCACTTAACTGCCCCGTTCCACCCTGGACCGGACTGGCGCCGTGTTCTTGGCAGGAGCCCCACCCACACGGCAGCCTCTGAGCACCCATGGGCCTCTGGAAAGTGAGAACGTGGTCTGCCTGCCTGCCGCCGCCCTGCCTGCTCCTGCCTGCTCCTGCCTCGGTGCCCCACCCTCGGAGAGCCCGGGTGCGGTGTGTGCGAACTGCCCCAGTCACAGGAGAAAGGTGCCTCCTGGGCTCTCGGGGCTGGTAAGAGTGACGGAGGCGTCCCGGGGCAGCACAGGTCACGCTGTCCGTGTCTTCTTCCCGGGGGGCTGAAACCCACCTCGGCACTGCTCCCAGCAGTCCCTGTCAGGACCCGATAGGCGGTTGGTTTTCAAGTGGTGGTGGCCTGGTGGCCGCTGGACAGCGAGAACAGTGCTTGTGCCCCCTCCAGTCCGTGCCAGGGAAGACAGACCCAGTGCTCACACTGCCCCTCATCCTGTCCCCAGTCGCCCCCCATTCCTGCCTGGTGTCCTCTGGACTGTTCCAGTTGGTACAAATCCCTGCAAGGCAAACTCGGAGCCGGGAGACCAGGTTTTCGCTGGGGTTCTGCCACAAATGTTTAAGTGCCGTGGGGACCCCTCTCTGGGCCTCAGTTTCCAATTCAGTGAGAAGGATGGGGCCAAGGCCATTGAACCCTAAACCTCTCCAGCCTGAAGGGATAGAAGGAGACACTGCAGGACGGACACAGTGGCCATCTCTGGATCGTGGGATTAGTTCCCTCTTTTTCAACTTCCAAATCAGGCAAAAGAAGGATGCATGACATTATTATAAAGACACAGATGGCAAGGAGCCCCTCAGAGGGGACGAGCCCTCCTCTGCGACTCCATCCCTGGGAGTCTGGCTGGCGCAGGGTGCAGCCCAGGGTGGGCAGACAGGCCGAGCCACTGCGGACACCTGCTCCCGAGAAAGGCCGCCCTCCTGCCTGCCCATCAACATTCATGAGGCTCTGGGACGCCAGCCCCGGCTCCTCTGGGACAGGGGGACAGGGTAGGTTTCAAGTTAGCCTCCTGAAAGGACGGAACCTGAGCTCCCAGGAGTTCCGGAGACAAAGGATCCAGCACCTGCTCAGTGAGGCTTGATGGAATTTCTGGCCAGCAAACGACAGCCACCTGGTCTGGGCTGGCAGCGTCCCAAGCCTCGCTGAGCTCCCCTCCCCCCTCTGCCATCTTTGCGGCTTTCCATCCTTCTCCAGGAGGCCCCTCCATTTTGAATTGACTTGGAGCGACACTGACACAGGGGACAGCCTTCCTAGGCCAAGTCCCTAGCATGCCTTCCGCTCTTGTTTCAAGGTTCCTGCCGCCAAGCAAGTGTCCATGTGGGGATAGAACCTGTGATCCAGGCCTAACACTCCAGGGTCACCTTGCCAAGGCCACACAGGAACTGGTGGCAGTACTGGGACCAGTGCCCAGGACGACGTCTCCCGGCCCAGGGCTCTGTCCACCCGGCACGCTGTGCCAGGCAGCTGCCTCCCCCCAGGAAGCCGGGGCAGTGCCGCGGCCCCACCTTCCAAGCTCGGCTCAGCAGCAGACAAACCCCGGCTGCCTCCCAAGTTTAACACCACTTGAGGTGCTTTCTTAAAGTGACCCCAGGGGAAGTTTCTAGTGCCCCCTCTGCCCAGTCCTTACTAATGAGGGCAGGCCCACAGTGGGCTGATAAGTGAGGCTGTTTGTTGAACTCAGACCAGCAGAGTCAGCTCATGTACCACCTACCACAACCCTGCAAGGGGCCCTCCTCCCCGGGCCCACCGGCTTTGGTGCAACCCCATGGTGACCAGCAGCTAACCATGTGTCTAAGAGGCCAGCGTCTACGTGACCTGTGGGCCTGGAAGGTCAGCATGTGCTGACGTGGATTGCAAGGCCACCGTCAGGAGCGCCCGCCAGCCCTGCATTCAGCACCCACCCGGTGCGCTAGAGAGGAGAGGCCTTTCCACTGTGACAAGGACGGCAGGAGGCTGGCTGTGCCACCCAGGTGCTAGCAAGCAGAGCCCTCCTCGACCCTCTCCTTGTGCAGAAGGGTCCTGAGGCCCAGAAAAAGGGAGAGACACATCTGAAACGGCAGGTAAGCAGGCAGACCCCAGTGGTCCCCCAGCTTCCAGGCCAGGACACGGCGACCACCCAGACTGTGGTCCTCAGGCCAGTGATTTCCCCAGTGACACAGCTCTTCTCCCTTGCTGCATATGCTCGTTTCAGGACACACAACAAACCTCGAAAAGAATCTCAGAATAAAGTGCAATAAAAATCTGTCACACCTTTGTGACAAAGCTCCTTTGTACCATTTTTGTGAGTAATCTGCTCAACTATTCAGGGCAGGACCTATCAGACCTATCTTATAGCTGGGGAAACTGAGGCTCAGAGTGAGTGACCTGCATAAGACCGCATGCGTCTCAAGTGACCGGTGCTGCTGGGACAAGAGCCTACATGTCTCGATGCCCAGTCCGCACGCTGCTGCTCCTGCCCGCCACTCCTGCAAGGCCCGAGTGCAAACAGCAGCCCAGCCCTCTGATGGGTCAGTGGCGGGTACTTGGCCCCAGGACCCAGAGCTTATCCCCCCACCCCCGCCCCGACGGCAGAAGGAGAGGCCCTGAGGAGCAGGAAGGAGAGGGTGGAGCCCATCACCTACAGTTCACTCTGCAAAGCACGGTGCAGTCGCAGTGGCAGAAGCAGAAGCAGTGGAAGGTCCACTCCCTGCTGACCATTACGGGTGGGCCCCTGGGCGCAGTCCGGGAGGCGCGCTCCTCGCATCCTGGCCACTTACCTCTCCTTCCTCAGCCGCCTGGCTCCTGCAGTGGGAAACTGATCCACGGCGGCCGTCAGATGGGCTTCACGCTTCAATCTTTAATGCGGCTTCCCAGCTAACCTATCAGAACCCTCTGGTCTACCCGATTCCAGCGAGCGCTGGGGGCCCCAGGGGAGGGTCTGCCAGGGGAAACCTCCTGCCACGGCTCTCCTCTGGTCCCCTGTGGGTGATGGGATGAGATAGAGTGGGCGCGGAGCCAGAAGGGAACCGGTGACGGGCCACGGGAGGAACCCCGGGGCACTGCTCAACTCGGCCAGCCGTGCCTCCCAGGCTCTATCCAGGCGCCCCTGCCGGCTGTTCTTGGCCTTCCGTTCCTCACCATCATACCTGCTGCGCTCTTAACCTGCTACTGCTAGTCTTACACTTTTCTTTTACCAGCCCAACCAGCTCCAAGGCCCGCAGGTGACTGATCCTTCCACCTGCCGCAAGCCTCACTGTCACCACATGTGCGGGCACAGTGGCCGTTCCCTCTGTGGGAAGCTCACCTGCATCCCCTAACCGGCAAACCCGCAGGGCCCACCGGAGGCACCTAGGCCCCTGTGTCCGTGGAGCACCCCCTGGCTTCTCTCCTGCCCACAGTGGAGTTGCTGCACTCCGCGGTGAGCTCCTCGAGAGCGAAGCCCACACCTCGCCCCTCTCTGGACTTCGACACCCCGCTCAGGGCCTGGTGCAGAGTGCGTGGAGAACATCTATGGGACACACCCAACTCGGCGTCGCCTCCAGCTCTCCATGTGGGAACCCCCAGCCAGCACCTTCTCACAAAAGCAATGCCTGCTTCCCAGTCGGACTGTGGTTTCTCCTGCTCGCCACCCTCTACCTGTCCCCAGGAAATGCTGCTCCTCCCACAAACCATCTCTCAGGTCACCTTTCCTGCCTGGGTCCTAGACATGTGCTCTCTCCCGGGTAGGCTTCCCAACAGCCCGAGCTGGTCTCTGCCCAGGCTCGTGTCCGTGAGCCCATGCGTTCACACACAATATCAGAAAGTCCAGCTCCTCCACGCTGTTCCCTAGCCAGGAAACTTGGGGTTCCTTCTGGTTCCCCTGGGAAAGCCCGACTCGCCTGGCCCAGATGCCAGCCACTCCTCCAGGCCCCCTACAGGGAACCTGCATGGGTCAGGCACCATCTCCCTCACAGTCCGCCCTCCTGGATACTGACTGCTCCCTCTTCAATGCCCTGGACTAACACCAAATATGCAAATGATGCAGGAATTGGCAAGGCATGACACCGGACTTCAGAGGAATTTGCCCTCCCCCATCCCCACTGCCTAGGCTGGGCACCTGCAGGAAGGCTGGCACCTCTTCTCTGTGACTTGGGCTCACGTGACTGCCTTCTGCTGGTCCAAACCCTTCCCCAGACGTTTACCATATTGTTTCTCGTGGGCTTTGGGACCGTGAGCAGCTAGTCACTCTCCATCTCCAGGACTCGACCCACCCCTGACCCGTGGTGCTGAGCTAGAGAGGAAGCAGCAGGTGCCAGCGGCAGCAGCCCCGTTGACTGACTGCTCACCAGGCTCCAGGCGCTGCTCTGAGTACAGGGACTTGAAGCCACGTAGAGCTAAGCCGAGTTCTGGCTGTCATTTACTCTTTGATCTTAGGCAGGTTATTGAATCTATTTGCCTCTGTTTTCCTGTCTGAAAATTAGCAAAAGCACCACTTGCCTTGGCATGTGTATCAACGACATGTTAGTATCAGCCTAGAGCCACATACAGTGCAAACCAACAATGCTGGCTTCTTTCCTTGTTAGGTAGTTCTGAGTGATTAGCATCTCATATGTGCAGCTATTAAATTCTTTTTTAAAAACAGATTTTAGTTATTTATTTTTAGCGAGAGGGGAGGAAGAAAGAGAGGGAGAGAAACATCAATGCATGAGAGATACACTGATTGGTTCCCTCTCACACACCCCCAACCGGGAACCTGGCCTGCAACCCAGGCATGTTCCATGACTGGGAATCAAACCGGAATAGAACTGGTGATCCTTTGGTTTCTAGGCTGGTGCTCAATTCACTGAGCCACACACCAGCCAGGGCCACAAAGGGGCTAGGAGTGGTGTTACCACTACTCACTGGGCCACAGACACCCAGAGAGACTAAAAACTTGCCTGCATCAAAGCAGTGAGTGAAGGAGTCAGAACCAGAACCGGATCTTGCAGCCTCCACCCCCACGCTGGCACAGAGAGCCTCCTCTGTCTCTGCAGAGGTCACTCTACAACGGGCCATGTTGTGAGATCTGCCCAAAGGAGAGGCCTCAGGAGCAGCGCCCAGTGGTCGGAAATCCAACTCAAGACCTGCCTGCCAGCAACGGACCACGTCTGCTTCAAAGAGCGGTGTTGCTAGGGAGACGCAGCCGGAGAGGCAGCAGGTGAACCTGCAACCAAGCACAGGGTGAGGGCTCAGCAGATCCGTGAGGTAATGATCCGCTTCCAACCAGAGCAGCCGTGTTAGCTGGGGTCCACAGACGTCCCCACCCTCCCAGGCGGGCAGTGCCCACACCCAGCAGGGCCCAGATGCCGGCTGGGCTGCCTGTCCCCGCTCTAGCTGCTGCGTGCCCCAGGAGGGGAGGAAAGACGTTTCGACATCAGGGTTTGCAAAAGGGAGTCAGGAGAGCCAGTGCTACTGCAACCAGGCAGATAGCTGGACCTGACCCCAGTTCTGCCAGAGCCCAACTTCCCGAGCCAGCTTCTCCATCCGAGACCCAGGTCTTGGCTGAGAGGACCCACAAGGCCCTCTTTCACACCAGGAGCCTATTAATTTGTTAATTAAATGTATCTGTTTCCTCAACAAGTACTCGTTCCCAGTTTTTTACTCCACAGGAGGAAGCAGTGGAGGAGAGCTGTGCCCAGACCAGCCCCGGAGCTCAGCCTGCAGTGGTGCCGGCCGCTCCTGCCCCTGCTGCAGAGGCCGGTCCTCTCCTCCACACTGGAACGGCCCTTCCGGCTTGGGGGTGGGCACCACCAGCTGGGCGTGCTCTGGGCTATGTGGAGAAACAGGGAGAACGCTGGCCACTCTTCCAGGGCATCAGTTCTACTGGTCAGTAATTCAAAATAGGGAAATACTCGTAGAATAGAAAATAAAATCTGCACGAGTTCTTACGACAGACTTCCAAGGGCTGTGGAGACTGGGGTCTCTTGGCCACGTCACCCACCAGACAGATGCAAGACCGTCTCCTGGCTGACCTCCGAGGCCCACGGACGCTCTCTGAGCCAGGCCTCCAGCGGCTCTAGCCTAGCCCTGCTGCTCTCCAGGAGGTCACCTGCACCCTCCTGAAGTGTTTATCCTTCCCTGCCTTCCTCTGGTGGCCCCTCTGCCCAGGACGTGTCCGTCTCTGTCCTGCAGCCCTGCTGTCCTCTGAGGCCTGCCACCTGCCCAGAGAAGGCTCCTCCTCCGAGCCCTGCCTTTTACTAGAGCTGGAAGGTGCTTGTTTGCTGCCCCTGCTGGACTGTGACCATAAGAGAATTACCCTGCACGGATGCTTCCACAGCTCCGTGTCTACTTCTCAAACCAACCTGATGAGCTGTCATCATCACCCTGCGGGATGTGTCAGCAAATGGAGTCTCGAGGCACGAACCACCCCTCTGATGGGTGGCTAAGCTGGGTCGGCCAGGGCTCTTCCACTGACCTCTTTCTGCCACCCCAAACAGGGCACCATGTTTCTCTGAAGTGGGGACAGGCAGGGGTGCCCACCAAATGCACAGGGGTCCTCAGAAAGCCACAGGCCAGCACAGTGTGGAAGCCATCACTGACGCCGTTTAGGAAGAAGTCATGGCTGTAGCACAGAGCCTGAGCGGGGAGTCCGAGCCCGGGGCTCTGGGGCCTCAGAAAGCCACGGGCTAGCTGGGGACCCACCGGGCCCCTCCTTCCAAGTGTCAGCAGGAGCCGTGGTGCCAGGGCAGGGATGCAGGCTGTGAAGGCCTGGGGTCTTGAGGGCTCCTTCCTCACAGGTCCAGGGGGAAGTCTAGGCCCTAGAATATTATCCTCAAAGGCCGCCTTCCATAGCTGGCCCTGCCTGTCCCTCAAACCTCACCCACCCCCAGGAGGGACAGTGCCCTGGGAACGGCGCCAGGCTCCACAAGCTCTCTGCGCCTGAGTGTGCAGCTGCGTGTCCACGCACCGTTCCTGTCTTCTCAAACTGGCAACGCTGTACCCACCCTTTAAGACCCAGGCCGGGCACGCCCCGGCCAGAGGCTTTCCCCGTAACCACGTGTGCCAGTCCTGCTCTCCAGGCTCCGCAGGCCCCGTGCTCCCGCGTCACAGCACTCGCCACACTTGCTCTCTCCTCCGCCTCTGCGTGCAGGGGCCTGGCTCCGAATGGATGTTCAGACAGAGTCTGTGCATTCGCTCACCCCCAACTGCCACTGAGCGAGGCACTGGGGACAGAGCTGTGGACGAACTGCTCCCTGGACTTGGGTTCTAAGAGGGGCGTGGTGGAGGAAGGCCCAGCAGGGAAGAGAAAAGTGAAGTGGCAGGTATGTGGGTGTGACCTCTGAGTAGGTGATGCAGGAACAGAGGAAAGAACATTCTGGGTGGGAGGGACACTGGGCGTGAAGGTTAGTGACAGGAACACGAGTGGCCTGCTCGGAAAAACAGTGAGGAGGCCGGTGTGACTGGAAGTGAGTGGGTGAGGCTGAGAATGCAGAGGACAGGAGTCAGGAGGCAGCCAGGGCCAGGGAGGCCCCTGCAGGCCCCTAGGAAGGTTCGCATTTGACTCTGAGTAAGACCGGAAGGCCCTGGAGAGCCTTGGGCAAGGGCTGAGCTGGACTTGGACAGACCTGCTTGCGTGCGGAGAACAGACGATCCCGGGCTGAGAGTAGAAGCAGGTAAATCAAGTCGGTGGCTATGTGAAAACCCGGTCATTTGTTGAATGAGTACAAGGATGAAAGAAGGCTGGTGGCAGACAAGCAGGTGGGGGCAGGCCCTCAAATGCTCACACCCCAGCCACTCTAGCAAAGCAAGTTGTAGCCCAAGTTCAGCGCTTGGGTTTCTGAGTTCCTGGGGTGTTTACTGACTGAGATATGTGAGCTGGCTCTTAGCATGTGTGAGCTAAACATGGCAGAATGCTGACCCATGAAATTATCATTCTTTAGGAAAGATATTATAGATGCTAGGTGAGAAAAAAGAAAATAGATGCTAAGGAATTTGACTTTGGAAGGGGTAGGTACTATAAAGACGGCCCAGGTTAAACGCCTGTAACAACCAACCCATGACCAAGCTGGGTTACAAAGCCGGGAGGCATGAGCTAACCAGGTCTCTTTGAGAGGCCTGTCACCTAGGACGTGACGGCCCTTCTGCAGGTCCAGTGGGCAGAGACTGGACTTGGAATTAGAAGACTCTGGTGTGGCCTTGGGCAAGTCACTTACTGCTATGAGCCCTCGCTCTTCATCCTTAAGATGGGGACACAATTCCTAATGTCTCCCTCAGTCTCAGAAGGATGCTGCAGAGACGCAAAGATATGAGGTCTAACCAAGACAATGTGTGGGAAGGTGGGGGCACACACAGCAAGTGACCCGGCCCTTTTCTTAAGGAGCACGGGATTAGCCTCTGGGGGGCCACCGCTCTTCCCACACCAGTCACGGCTCTGGCCACGCGGAGGAGTGAGACCCAAGGGCAGTGTCTCGGGCCTGGGTGCTCCAGCCACAGCCTGATTTCTTCCTTTCTTTTTTTAAATCCTCATCTGAGGATATGTTTATTGATTTTTTTTAGAGAGAGAGGAAGGGAGAGAGAGAGAAAGAGAGCAAAACATCAATGTGAGAGAGAAACATTGATCAATTGCCTCCTACACCCACCCCAACTGAGGATCAAACCGGCAACCTAGGTATGTTCCCTGACCAGGAATTGAACCCACGACCTTTTGGTGTATGGTACGACGCTCCAACCAGCTGAGCCACCTGGCCAGGGCACAGCCCGATTTTTTATGGCGCTGACAGCTTGGAAATCACGTTCCCAGTTGTTTTATCATCTTAGCTTCACATCATTGTAGGCGGTTATTAAGTCCACCTTAAAGATGAGGAAACTAAGGAGCAGGGTGGTGAAATGGCTTGCTCAAGGTTCCAGAGCTGCCACGTGTGACAGTCTGAGGGACAGGCCCGGCACCCTGTCATCTGCCCCCCGAGGCTGTGTCAGTCACCTGTGCTGCCCACAGGCTGCTTACCAGGCCCAACCACCGCGCCCAACCCGAGGCACATCAGGCAGGACCCATGAGCCCGTGCCCTGTGAGGACCATCTGCCTCTCAAGCCCTGGTCGGGCGTGGTGTCCAGGCCGGCCTATGGAAAACTAAAGGCCTCCAAGACATCTTCCCACTGCTGCCGGCGGGAGGAGGAGGTCCTTCTTCTCCAGGGTGTGAGGTGCGGACACACCAGCCGCTCTTTAACGGAAGACAATGGTGGCAGCGGGATGTTCTGAAATTAGGGGCCCCCGGGAGGGATACAAAGTCCCACCAACATGCAGAGGGAGACCCTTCTCTTGGGACCACCAAACCACCAAGATCTGCCTGTGCCACCGGAACCTCCTGACCATGCGATCCTCCCCACCTGCAGGCCCAGGCCAAGCCCAAGCAGCCCGGCCACCCAGTGTCCCAACGCATGGGCTGCTGGCATCACCCCAGGAGTTGACATGGTTGACTTTTCAAATATTTCTTTAAAAGCGACTTCAAATAGTTATAGCAATTTACAGGTAACAAAGAGTTGTCACAAACACCATCTCATGCATTCCTCACAACAACCCTGTGAGGTAGGAACGATCTCAGAACGGGGAAGTGACTCGTCCAGGGGTGCTCATGCCCTTGGCACGAGCTGGACTCGAACCGAGGTCTGTCTGAGTCCACGTCCAATGCGCGTGCCCCTCAGGGCCCCGACAGCGGCAGGGCCGTGATCACGGGGCCGTTGGCCGGGGCAGGCGTGCTCCTCTGTTAGGGGTGGTGCGAGGTGGGCCAAGGTGACGGGTGCGATTTCTGTGTGAGACAGTTCTATTTGCCATGTCCCTCAATCACAGATAGCACCCCTCACCTTGTGCCCAGTGTCACGGGCTTGCGAGCAGTGCTGGTGCAGGAACGTCGTCTTGGTCTGCAGAGGGAGCTGTGACGGCAGGAAGCACCGGGCTTGTGGACACACAAAACAGACACAGGAACAATCTGGCGAGCCCCCGTCACCCAGCACCTTGGACGTGACAGCCCCCTGCAGGGCGCCTGCCCACGAGGGGCTCACAGTCTAGAAAGCCAACCACGCGGTGCAGCCCAGTGGGACGGCCGCAGGGGCACGGCCCGGTCTGGCGTGGTGCGACACGAAGCAGGGGAGAGCTGAAAGGAGGCAGAAGCCAGGCCACGGAGAGCCTTACTGAGATGACCTTGGGTCTTCAGAAAGGTCACATGAGAAGCGCCAGCCGGGAGGAAGATTAAAGAAGGGGCAGTGAGGCTGACCAGTTAGGGTCCTGCTCCGACGCTCCGAGGGGAGACAACGCGTGTATGGGGTTGAGGTGGTGCACCCCCAGGGTGGGGCTGGGGCCTGGGCTCAGAGTCCCACGACCGGCAAGCCCCTGGGGTCTCGGTCTGCTCACCCACCCGACACGGATGCAGCAGGAGCTCACAGCCTAGGCAGAGGGCTGGTTTTTGAGGGTCCTGTGATAAACAGGACCTTGTCTGATTTCCCAGCCTGACTGGATTCACATGCTGGGACAACAGGACGCGCCCAGTGGCGTTCACTGTCAGGAAGGAGGCACGGACAAAGCCCCGTGGGGCCCAGGGGAAGGGGGATTCTGCACGCGGCTGGAAAGGCCTCACTGCGCCAAAGTGTTGGGGGAAGTGAGAGGGAATGGCGGGCGGGGCACTCTGATAACTGGACACAGGCCCCAGGTAACTTGCCAGAAGGCGAACGAGGGCCTGCCCGCTCCTGGGGCAAATCTCTGAGCGGAGGCTGCACCGGAAGCAGCCGGCCGGGCGCTCAGGAAGCGGCCACCGGAGGGCAGTCAGCGGCGGGAGGAGGACGCTGGGGTAGGGGTCGCACCAGGAGCAGCCTCCCCCTGCTCTCAGGTGGGCGGTGCTGGGCCTGCTTCCTGTATCTCAGGTGAGTTGGACAGCCTGGGATTTCTCTTTCTTTAGGGGAAAAAGGTAAGTAATTTTCAATAGAAAGGTTTATGAGAAGCAGAATTCGGCCCCGACTCGAAGCCCCTATGAGGGGCACGGTGAGGAAACGGCTGTCTGTCTAGGGCCCCTGCCTGGCTCCTTCCCATGCGAGTGTGGACTGTCCTCGGGCATCGGCTAAGCACACGGGCACTGGAAAAGCTGGGGGAACACTCGGCACCAGCACCAGGAGAGTCACATCTGAAACACACCAGTGGTGTTGCTGCAAGCAAGCCAACTAAGAAACAGCCATACCGCTACATTCCGAGAGGCTGATGAAAACAAGCACTTGGCCACGTGTTTTAATTCACCCCACATGGGTGTCCACTGAGCTACTGCATTTCTCTTCTTTTTTTCCGGAGTCCCAGTCGGTATTAAAAAGCGAAACTATTCTGGTTGCATTAGGATGTGGACCCTTGGAACTGCTCAACATGACCACTTTGAAATTCACTGCATTACACCCCAAAACCGGAAACAAAGACGTCTTTGACTGCAGCGCTCCTGTTCCAGCTGTGCCCGGCCTTCCGCCGTCGGCTTTACCGTTCTGAGGCTCCCCCCTCGCCTTGTGCCTGTGGCCTTTGAGGGGCGTGCCCACGCCCGCGCTGAGCTTGGGCATTCTGGCCCCCTGCCGTCAGCACCACACCTTGCCGTACACCCACAACCTCATCTGAGATAAATACGACCGTGTCGTTTTACGGACAGGAAACCAAGGCTTGGAGAAAGAGTCCTGCCCAAGGTCAGACAGCCTGGGTGGCTCCGCCTTCTCGCCCATGAATGAACTTCATGCCACTGTCCCAGCGGCCAGTCCTGTCACGGAAGCCCAGGGGCTGGGACACATGTACGCCAGTGCCCCTCTCTCCTCCAGCCCTGGGCACCGTGGGCCCACTACACATGTGCACAGGCCCTGGCCGGGGGGGTCCAAGTGCAAGGCCCCATCCTTGCTATGGAGGGGCTCTCGGGCCTTCTGCGCAATCCCCCCGCCCCCACACACTCAGCCTCAGTCGGAACAAGAAGCTGGGCCAGCTGCCCTTGTCACTCCTGGTCACCCCTGGGAGTACCTATGACTTTGTGACAAGCTGGGGGTTGCCGGGTCTTCTGATCTGAAAAAAACTTCTTGAGGTCTTGGTGGGAGCTGAGGCAGGAAGCCTGCTTTGGTCTGGGGTGGCCCCCCTCTGCCCTGAGTCGACAGGAAGGATGGGGAGGCTGCAGGAGAGAGAGCTGAAGAATGCCGTGGCTCCTGAGGTGAGAACACAGAAGGAGCTTCCCAGCAAGGGCAGGCTGACCGCCCACTGGGAAGGCCTGACTGGGTCTCATCAGAGAGAACCCAACGGGGAAAAGTGGCCCAAAGCACGCCCTCTCCGGCCCTCCTGAATGTTGGCTTTCTTGTCCCTCCACGCTCTTCCTGAAGAAGTCCCGTGGTGGCCCTAGGCCCCAGGGACACTTCTTAGGAAGGAACGAGTCTGTCAAACTTGATCACCTCGGAGAGGGGGAGAAACCTTAGGTGCAGGCCCGGCTCTGCCCAACTTGCTGTGGGACCCTGTGCGGGCACCTCCCCCCACTGGGTCTCAGTTTTGTCATCTGAAAAATGCACATGCTGTTCCTTGACACCTAAGTCCCCTTGCCCAGCCCCCACTCCCCAGCCCCACCTGGGCCACCCAGCAGAGGCTTTGAACAAAGATTTCCAGGACTTCTCCCCCACCGGGTGGCTGGATCCCATCTGCGCGGGGCCTGACGTCAGGCGCCACCAGGGCCCCGCGCTCCGGAACAGCGGAGCGGATCCTACATGCTGTGGGGAGCTTCTGAGGCCCGCAGCAGTTTCACGGGACAGGACCGGGTCCGGGGCCAAAGTGTGGGGCGGGGAGGGGGTAGCCCGGGGCAGCAAGACACCTACCACTATGAGGTGCCTCTCGCGGGCACTGTGCCAGTAGCCCTCCGGCACTCCCTCTCGCAGATAGAGGGGCCTGCTCCAGGTTACACTGCTCAGAAGTGGCAGAGTAGAAGTCGGTGCCCAGTGTGGAGCGTGGAGCACCCAGCGGGCGCGGATGCTCGCGCCCCTGCCCCCACACCTGGCCCCAGGTGTCTCTCCCATCTAGCTGTCCTTGAGTTGTACCCTTTATAATGACACAGTGATCGTGTAAGTAAAGTGTCTTCCTGAGTTCTGCGAACTGCCCTAGTGGATTAATCGAACCCCAGGAAGGGGTTCATGGGGACCTCTGATCTGCAGCCCGTGGGTCAGAGGCACAGGCGACAACCTGGCTCTGTGACGGCATCTGAGTGGGCGGACGGGAGACGGGGGTGGGAGGGGCAGGCCAGAAACTCAGCCCTCAACCTTGGGAAACCTGGTGCCAGAAGTGAGGCCTGGAGGGCAGAGGACAGAGGGGACAGGGAGGAGGGCGGCATCCTGCCCGCCACACTACGTGTCTCTTTGTGTTCGGATGGAAGAGGAACCGTGTTCTCCCCCCAGCTTTCCCCCTGGGCCGGGCCATGCCCGGGACCCCCTCTCGGGTTCAGTGTTCTCCGCGGAGAGGGGCAGACACTGTGTGTTGACACGGCACGGTCAAGGGACACTCCAGTGAGACCTCAGAGGTGGTGCCGGAAGGGACGAGTCCGACCGTCGCAGACCTTCCCGTCCATCCCTGCAGACGCAACGGCCCCCTTTCACGACGAACACTTGGAATGCTCCCTCTATTATCCAGACGTGAAATTCGTGGGTTACATAACCTACATACACAAATTAGAAAAAAGAACGCCTCCGTGCACTACGCAGGAGAGAGAAGGAGTAATCTGCAATAAAACCCACACCACTCACGTCACAGCTCCAACACCAGGAGGTACAGTCCGAGGCTCGCACCCCCTCCCAGGGAACGCAGGTGCCACAAGAAGATTTGACAAAGGAAGTCGGGTGGACAGTGACAAACCTCACAGGTGACAACGTTCCCAAAACAGAAAACAAGTCCAGCAGAGTTACAAACAAACTGAAGCACAATTTCCTTTTGAAGTACGTGGTAGTTGCAATCCTAGAAACTCAGCAAGTATTAAAACTGGTAAAAAACAAACAAAAAAAAAAGGCGGGGGAGGCTTTTTCTTAAACAGAGTTCAGCTCTGGCTCAGATAATTCAGTCTTTCGCCTCCACGTGCCGGACACGGGAACGAGCCCTGTGCCCTGTGCAGCACGCAGGCCCCTCCTCCCCACTCGCCGTCCCTGCTGAGGACTGCTCGCCCAGGCCAGCCCAACGCCTACCAGAGCTGAAACAGGCCTGAAACAGTGTGCAAGGAGGTGGCTGACCAGGCCGTGAACCAGCCCCCCAACTTCCAGGCCAGGCTCTCCCCACACACTCCAGTGAATGCCCACAGGGCGGAGCCGCCCAGAGATTCCTGACTCTGCGGCAGGGGACGCACGTGCCGTAGTTGAATGGGACACAGCTAAGCCGCCACTGCTAGTCGCCATCACAGCCCCTCATACCATGGTGTGCTGTGCGCCTCAGAAGCCTCCCTAACCCCACCATCTACCTGTACTCTCATTCGGAGGCAGACACACCACCCATCTTATAGACAAAGAAACCGAGGCCCAGAAAGGGGCAGTGACTTCCCCAGGCACACGTGGTTGCCGGCATGGCCAGGCCCAGAATCAGGCGGGCCAACTCCCTGCCACCAAGGCCTCTTCCCACCGATCACGTGTGGCGGCTCACCCACAGTCCATGGAAAGGCCTGCGACAGGCCTCCTGCCTGGCAAAGACCCTGGAGGACAACCAGACATTGTAGACGCCACTTGGCGGCAGCTGGGGGAGGGAGGAGGTGCCTTTATTACCCATCACTGAGCCTGAAACACACCACACGATACCAGACCGCCTCCGTGCGTTTGCTGAGGGAACCGCAAGATCCCTTTGTCAGTAGGGGAGGCACATACTTTGGGAGTGGGGCACTGACACTCAGGGGTCACTGAGGTGCGAGAAGTCTGCATCCCTCCGTGCTGCACTGCACTCAATTAAAGCTATGGCTGCAAATAATGGGGAAAATGAGATGGCCAATTACTGCATGGAAATGCTCACCTGTCCCAGTACACAGAAATGCAGATTAGAATGATGTGTCTTCCCTTCCCTGCATTTACAAAGGTTGACTAGATACAGTGCTCACACCTTGTGCAGGGGAAGGCTGGAGCAGACAGCGATGTCCTAAGTACTGGACAGGGCGTAAACCGGCACAGCCCTTCCGGAGGCATTGGGGCAAGATATGTGGAGACTTTAAAAACGCCTACGTTGTTTGACTCAGAAACATGCCCAAGAATAACTGGACAAACGTGTAAGGATGAACTCGCACAATATGAAGCACACATACAAATACACGAACGTACGAGAGTCTTCTCTCCATTACATGAATGTGGGACTGAAAACTACGGATGGCCTGCAAGGTTAAAAGCAGATGACCGACCGGTTCAGTTATGGTGCCTCGTCCCATGGCATTCAATGCAATGCTCCGGCCGCTCACACGGTGTGCCGATCCGACTTCCTCGACGTGGAAATACATCCATGCCGCAGCGCTCTCGAGACAGGCCGGTTAGAAGACGGCATGCAGAGACTGGGGTCAGAAACGCTCCTTCACATGCGAACCCTAAAATGTTTGGAAGGGTGGAAGGCTACTGGCAATCTCCGGGTTGTAGGAGTAGAGGCACTTTTTGTTCGCTTGTCCGTATTTGCTGTTTTTCAATGACGAACAGGACCGCCTCACTCAGCCAGCACTGATGCGGGAGCCTGCCCCCTGCACGTGCGAGGGCCCTTCAGAGGTGAAGCGCATCCCGCTGCTCCAGTTTCTTCGCAGGGTCTTACCTGCTCCTAGCCATGGCCCTGGGGACAGCGTCAGAAAACCAGATCTTTCAAGGGTCAAAGGCCTGCCTCTTCCATGTAGAAGTCAGGCAGCAAAGACAATGCTGTCTGTGCCCAGCTTCTCTCCAGAAATTGTTTGAGTCCTGGCTCGACAGCGGCTTCACGAGGCTGGGAGGCAGCAAGGGATAGAGACAGACACATGTCATGGCCTCTACCTGTCGCCAGCACACAGACCATGCAACCTGCGTGAACGAGTGGTTTCTGGGTTTAATTTCCGCTAATTCTTTGGCTGTGGAATTACAAGGGAGTCACTTTCCCCTCTGAGCCTGGCTTCCTAACCTAGTGACATTATCTGGGAGTCACCTCTGGGGCTGTGGCGAGACTCAAATAAGAGAAGCGGGTGGGGGCACTGTTCGGCACGAAGCCCTCGGCATCTGGGACGGTCCGAGTGGCTTTCAGGTTTGTATCTCGGTGTCTCATGTCTGTCAGGTCTGCAAACCCGCAGGCAGCCACACCAGGGTCTGCCCACACACGAGGTGGAGATGGGGGAACGCTAAGCAAGGCCCAACCCACAGAGACACTGAGCTTAGAAAAGAGCCTGACCTGAAGGCGTGAGCACCGACCCCTGCAGATCTGGCAGAGGACAGGGAGCCATGGGTGAGCCGAGGTAGCAGACACCACACTGGGCCCTGGAGTCCCCTCCCTGTGTAAGAGGGATTTAGGGCCACACTACACAAGGACAAGGAAAGTCACAGAAGGTAACCACATTTAACGAGACCAAGAGGGAAAGAACCAGTGTTATTTATGTTCTTATGACATACCAGGCACTATACGCCAAGTGCTTTACAAACATTTCAGATTTAATCTTCCTAACAACTCCAGGAAGTTCATTATCCCAAGGCCACGGGTGGCAGAGCAGAGACTTAGTATGAGATCTAGCTGCGCTCAAACAAATGCTCTCATCGGTACAGCGACCTGCCTCCCACTGAGGGAGGGAGCGCAGGGGGCAGCTTGCCGATGGGGGGATTTAACAGGGAGCACTACAATCAGCTGGCAGTGAGGTGACAGACAGGTGGGGGACAGGCTGCCGGCCCTGGCCTGAGCACGAACGGCTGCACCACCGACAGCAGGAAGGCCGGGTCGGTGTGGCACAGCCGCACCAGGGAGCTGTCCACTGCAGTGACAGGAACCCGAGAGGGAGACGGTATCACGGGGAAGAAACCAGGCACACACGTGCACACTGCATGCAGTGCACATGCAGTGCGGTTCCAACACTGGCAAAGCCACTCGGTTGTCTCGGGTGTGACACCTGGCTGTCCTGGGGGGGACCTGGTGCACGTGCATGTCACAGCCCCTCCAGCCGCACTTCTCAGATGTGTGCACCTGCTGTCGGCAGGGTGTGCCTCAGGTGAGAAAAAACATAATCCTTGGTGGGCTTAGGGCTCCTCCACCGAAGCCGGCCTGCACAGGCAGACCAGGCCACGGCCAGCGAGCCCGGACGGGCAGCCGCTGCGCTTGGCCCTGGTTTGAAATCAGGCCACTCTCCCGTTGTGAACCTACCTTGACCCCAACAAAGACATCGTCCAACCCAGGTCTGGGCCCTGAATCCGACTTACTGCCTGACACTGCTAAGTTACTTCCTCATGAAGGTGGGTCACAGCCTTCTTCTATCAAAACGAGGTGAACTAATGGATTTCTTTGAGATTCTATGGTGAATTTAATCAAGTAACTAGTTTTATCTAATTTAAGCAGTTGCTTTGAAAGAGTCAGTGGTCTGATTCAATTAAAACCCTTTTCTCTTGTTTTTTGCCCCGCAGTGTATCCATGCGTACACATAAACAAAGCGTAACTCATATCCGGCGGCAGGTGCGGTAGTTCAGATCGGAACTTTAGCCCAGCTCACAGTACTGCAAAGTTCAAGGCTCTTGGGTGAAAAATGCTTAATGAAGATTCATTTGGTGCCCACAGTATTTCAAGCTCTGCGCTGGCCATTCCACAGGCCGTGGAGAGAGGCTTCTCCACCACGCGCCTGAGCTCACAGCAGAAAACCCACGCACCCGGGAGCTGTCACTGCGGGAAAGCACTCTGTACGTGCCGGTTCTGTGCACGACCTACGGAAAGCACACTCGGAGCACGTTCTTTATTACTTTAAAGAACTCCTCTACGGTTTAAACAGGGTCCCACGGCTGCGGTGTATCAGGACATTGGATATTCAGAAGCCACCTCCGTCCAGGTCCTGAGTACTACGTCTTCCCACTTCCCACACCCCAACTGTGGCAGCAGCAATAGCAGTGACAGTAATGACACTCGCAGCACTAGTACGGGGGATCGGTATATGCCAGGCAGTCTGCTGAACAGTTTACATTCCAGATCACTAAGACGTAAAAGTACCCCCCGCTTTAGAGACAAGGAACCAAAGCACAGAAACACGAAGTCCCGTGTCCGTGGGCTCCTTAGCAGAACCAGGACTCGCGCCCAGCAGTGGGACGGAGGTAAGGACCTGCAGCCCAGGGCAGGACCGGAACCGCGGCTGTCACCCACGCCCTCGAAAGCCCTAGACCCCCTCGGAGCCAACACCGCCAATTTCCAGTAAAAGCTACACACATTTCCGCTCACTGCTTTAACGGACCGCTCAGGCACTTCTCCTGAAGTGCCGCCCGCCCCCGTCTGCACCGAGCATCAAGCACACCCAAGCCTTCCAGGTCTTTGGGGCCTTTCACTGCGAGTCCCCACTTCCTCCCGGTTTCCCTTCCAGCCCCTCCCCTCCGTGGGCCCGGGCCCTCTGGAACATCGCAGTGTTGTTTTCCCGGCGCACACCGAGCTTCACGGCGGTGCTTTTGTGTGCTGTTCCCTCCGCCTCAGGCCTGCTCTCACCTCTGCCCAGCGACCTCCTCACCTTTCAGAGGTCACCACCCAGCGCAGCCTCCCCTGGCAGCCCAGATGGGCAGTCAGCCTAAGGGCCATGCGCACACTTTTTAGAGCCTTGTCACAGGACATTGTAACCTGTTAGGAATCTGTCTACTCCAAAATATGAAGTGCCTTGAGGGGAAGGACTCATCTATGCACTTCCTGTATAGTCTGCCTACCGGGTTCTTACTCTCGGTAAGTATGCCGTAGAGGTTTGTTGGGCATGTAAATAATTGAGCTCAAGAACACACTGCTGCTCACCCCCTCCCGTTTCTGCCAAGTACGCCCTCTGGGACGTGGAAGCAGCGTGGCTGAGGCAAACCAGGTCTGGAGAGACGGCTGCAGGAACTCGTCAGAGCAAATCCGCAGCTCACAAATGGCAGGAGACGCCCCTGTCATCCTGTCTTCCTTAGAACTGTTCATCTCTCTTTAAGCTTAAGCGTCAGGCAGCAGCTTCTGTGTGCACCCACAGAACGGCAGCTCACACAGTCGTGGGGAGGGGGCGCCCCGAGAGCCAGAGCCGTGGGGGCGGGGGAGGGTGGGAGAGGAGCCCGGCACAGCCTGCACGGAGCCCTGCTTACCTCCTTCCTGGGAGTTCATGATGTTCAGGGCAAACAGCATGGCATTGGAGAACGTGGTGGCCTCCTCCTTACTGGCGAAGTTCAAGCCATAGACCTGGCGGGCGTCTCGCCACTGGTGGAAGGTTGGTGTCGCCTGATTGTACTTCAGCCCTTTCACGATTGAATAATTGATCACAACCTGGAGGGAAAAGAAGGAGAAATACATCTAAATAAATAAAAGGTAAGCGAGCTGGAGGGAGCGGCCATGGGGCAAGGATATTGTGTCCCCTGGGGTGACCACGGACAGGCAGATGGGTGGGTCACCAGGGGAAAGTGTGCCCAGGCAGCTTTTCGACATGATCTTTGGAACATTGAGGAGTGAGAAACTGGCTGCTTCCTTCCACTGTAAGGCTGCGGAGTCACAATCTCAGGTGAGAGACCTGAGCTGGGAGCCAGGTTCCTTGGGTTCTGGTCCCGGCCCTGCCTCCCAGCTAGGTCACCCGAGGGGGTCCCTGCACCTCCCTGGGGCTCAGTTCCTCCACTTATGAAATGCGGCCGATAATCCTGGCTCTGCCACCCTCACGGGACTACTGCAAAGGCCGCATTGTGACACACGCCTTATCCAGACTTCCAGATGCACAGATCCTTAAGGACAAGAGTCCTTTCCACTCAGTATTTAGGCCTCACCCAGAACCCTCTGCATAGTGTGTAGTACTTGAGATGCATCCATAAATGGGTTATTAGTTAAAAGGGTCACTTGGAAAAGTTAAAATGTACCATACCAACATACAGCATTGTTAGTATCTTTATTATTAATCATGAACTATCAACGGACTGCCAGTTGATCTCCTAGCAGGGAGAGCCACTGAGCGGACCAGACAGCGCCCAGACATCCAGGTGCTCCGAGCAGGCGGGACTCCACGCCAGGCCCGCCAGGCCTCTGCACCTCGTCCTTCAGGCACGCCACAGAATTACTCAGCAAGTGGGGCTCACTGAGGGCGTGGGGGCCTGGAGCCATTATTTTGCAGCCCTCCCTGTCTCCTCTGCTCAGAGTCACGTGATCTAAGACCATGGAACTGAGTCATCAGTTTTCTTGTCTGTAAAACGGGGAACAGTGGGACGTGGCTGTGGTGTGGCACCTATAGTTCAGCATGTCGTGAGGACTAAGTTCTGCATGTGAAAGCACCTAGCTCAGTGGCTGGCACACAGCCGGCTGTGAGGGACTGTCAGTGAGGAACAGGAAGTCCCCACGATGGAAGCCCACAAAAGGAGTCTGGATGGTGGGCTCTCTGTGACTCCACGGCAAGAGCTTTCCTTCAGAAGAGGTGCGAGACAGTTTCTCAGAGCTCCCCGGCTTTGCAGCTCCAGGGTCGTGATCTGAAGTTGCAGGTAACTCTGTCCACTGTGCCCCTCGGTCAGGAAGGGATGCAGGGATGCAAAGGGATGTGGCCAAGACACCCTGCTAGTGGGCTGGGACCCCGTGACGGTAATTCTGACGACTACTCTCGCTCGCTGCCTCGCGCTGCTGCGCTGTCGGTGGAGTGAGGCCAGAGGGCGGCAATACGGACACTGTCTGGAAGAGCTTCTTTCCGTGCCCTGCCCACGTGGGAGGTGGGTCTGGGTTAGCCTACAGTGCAGAGAGCTGGGGGAATCCAGTGACCAAAACGGGCTGGCACTTAGAATCTTTCTGTCTTCTCGTTGGCCCCGTTCCTGTGGTTGCTCTGCTTAGAGCGTGTGCATCACTGCAAGTCCACGGGAGGGGGGAGTCGGTCGGCTTCCCTAAATACTTTGCCCCCAACATGCCTGCCCAGGGATGACCGTGTTTCCGACTACCATCACCATCCGTGACTTTTGCCTATTTTTTGAGTTTTATTTTTTAAATTTTTCCCGACTACCATTCAGTCACCTTATACCCACCCCCCACAATTACCACACTGTCGTCCATGTCCATGAGTCTTTTTCCTTTTTGCTCAATCCCTCCACCCCCAGCTGTCATCTGGCTCTCTATAGGTCTGTCTCTATTTTGCTTCTTAGTTCAGTTTGTTCTTTAGATTCCACATACGAGTGAAATCATGTGGTATTTGTCTCTCTCTGACTGGCTTACTTTACTTAGCATCATGCGCTCCAGGTCCATCATACTGTTGCGAAGGGTAAACTTTTCTTCTTTTCTATGGCTGAGTAGTATTCCACTGTGTAAATGTCCCATGGTTGTCTTATCCACTCATTTACTGAGGGACACTTGGGCTGTTTCCATATCTCGGCAATTGTAAATAATGCTACAATGAGCACAGGGGTGCTTATGTTCTTTCCAATTAGTGTTTGGGCTTCCTTCGGACATACTCCCAGAAGTGGGGTCGCTGGGTCAAGAGGCAGATCTTGCCTACTCCTGCTCTACACAGAAACGGACTCTAATGGTGTGCACTCTTGTTCCTTTCACTCAGCATAATATCTATGTGATTCGTCCATGCCTTTGCATTTGTAACTGTTTAATTCGTTCAGATCGCTAGTTATATAACATTCCGTCTTTTGATTTACTGCAAACAACCAATCTATTCTCCTGTCAACAGACATTTGTGTAGTTTCCAGGTGCTGGCTATTATGAATAAAAGCATGAATATTTTCGTACATGTATTTCAGTGGATGCAGGAGTGCACTGAGTTTTGGTAGGTCTGTCTAATCATTTTTCAGAGAGGCTCTATCAGCTTACACTCCCTGTTGACATCAGCATCATGGAGGTGTGAGAAGAACCCTTTGTTGTCTCCCCTTAAATCTACAAGTCGGACATTTATAACCCAACAAAGGTTCATCTGCTCAACACACAAACATACCTGAGGGACCCACGCAGCAGTGCACTGAAGGTGGGTGCATGGGAACATGCAGGGGGTGTGGGACAGAAGGAAGGGCAGGGGCAGTGTCTGTGGATGTAGGTCAGTGGCTGCCAAGGCCCCAGTTAATGCAGTGGCCGTGGAGCAGTCAGGGCGCAGCCCCCACGCTGGTGCCCGAGGCCAGCTCCCTCCCCCCACCCAGGAGCAGCAGCACGGATGCACCCAACAGCGCAGTGGCTCCTGGGGCCATCGGCCCGTTAGGAACGGGAGTCAGTGCTGCTGGAGACCCTGCCTCCCCGACACCTGTCATGAGGGCGGTGCTCCAAGACTGAGGCAACCCGGGCGTAGGGGGGACACTCACCACTTTGGTCACCCAGGAGTCAATTTCCACAGTGCCAACACCCCCCGCCCCCTACCACAGTGACCCGGGAGGCCAAGCAGTGGGGTAAGAGAAAACAAAAATTTGCTCTATAGCACCATCTATTGGAAAATAAAAGAAAGACCTCTAGTAATCTACTGAATTGTTAAGATTAAAATGCTATCTAAACAAGAAGAGTACACTATCTCAAATGTACAGAAAATGACAGTCTTCAGAAACCAATCTCAAAGTCATGGAAGACTGAGATGCAAATGACAGAATTCAAGACTGCAGTAATGAAGACACTCAGCGAGGTACGAGAACACTCAGAAAGGCAGTTCAGTGAGTTTAGGAATAAAATTAATGAAAAGGAATACTTTACCAAAGAGACGGAAACTATAAAAAAAATCAAACAGAAATTCTGGAACTGAAGAACTCGATAAATGAGATGAAGAATGCATTAGAGAGCACTGGAAACAGAGCAGACCAGATGGAAAAGAAAACTCATGATCTGGAAGATAAAAACCTAGAAATGACTCAGGTGGAACAGAGAGAGAACGAAGAGTTAAAAAGTGGCAGAACTCTATGAGAAGGACCCGACCCCACTAGGAAAAGCCACACAGCAGGGGGGTATCCTAGCGGGGAAGAGGCGGAGATGGGAGCAGAGAGCCTATTCAAAGCGACACTTGATGAGAACTTCCCAAACCTAGGGAAGGACTCGGATATTTAAGTATGAGATGCTGACAGACCACCTAATTATCTCAACACAAAAGACCTCCTCTAAGACACGTTACAAATTGTCAAAAGTTAATGATAAAGAAAGAATTCTCAAGGCAGCCAGGGAAAAAAGGACAGTAACTTCCAAAGGAAATCTGATAATAATATTTCAGTAGAAATCCTACAGGCTGGAGAGAGTGGAGTGAAATCTTAAAAATATTGGAAGTGAGAAACCACCAGCCAAGAATACTATACCCAGCACAGTGGCCCTTTACATAAGGAGGAGAAACAAAGACTCTCCCAGACAATGAAAGCTGAGGGAGTTTACCGCCACAAGACCTGCACTACAAGAAGTACTCGAAGGAGCTCTTGTACCTGAAGCAGAAGGACAAAAGTGAACGAAACTTTGAGTAAGGTGACAGACAGACAGAATCGGAACCTAAAGGTTAAAGGGAAAATAAGCGTTAAAAGTAACTATAATTAAGTAAAAATAACGAAGTAAAGTAAATAAAAATAACTACGTTACTACAACTGGCGATAATTCTTGCAGCATTATCCCCGCAGGGTTACTGAGACATGAGAAGTGCTCCATACAATATGGAAGATATCCCTATTTGGCTATAAACCCAGGAATCTCTGTCTCCCCCAAAATGTTTGCCCTTGTAATCCATACTGACTGTGACAAAGACCTGTGAAAACTAGTCTCTCCTCCTGAGGTCCATGAACGTTATTATGGACTAGGTTTCCTGCCACTTACACTAACACCTTGGTTTGCTAAGAATCTCTTTTACGTCCCTGGCAAACACGCCCCATCCACTCGGGGAGAGTCTCAGCCACACCCTGAGAACCTGTGTCTTAAATATGCAATTCCAGGGGAAGGCAGTGCTAGTAACCCCTCCATCAGACTCCAGAGCTGCAGGTTAGGGCCAGTACAGCCTCTCTGAACCTGCCCAGCCTCCCCGCGTGGGGACAGTTCTTTCCCAGTGAGCCCCCACACGTGCTTTCCTCTGCAGGAGGCTCCTGGGAACAGGACGCACGCTGGTTCCCAGGAATCCTGTTTCCCAGTCCTGTGCCCTTTCCAGCACACTGCCATTTTCCCAGTGGCCCCTGGAGGGCCACCAAGAGGCATGAAGGGAATGGAAAACTGGTCACAATGAAAGCAAACACTTAGGGAGCGCCCACCATGATTCAGGAACTGCACTAGGTGATGGACCTATGTCAAAGACATGGGGTCCCAGGGTGGTATGCTGTGCCAGACCCCACCCATGGGTGTTAGACAAATGTGTAAGACGTTTTGGTTGTCATCATAACTGGGACTAAGGGTGCTATATATCCCTCAGTGTATGGTGCCGAGTGCCTCGAAAAGGCAGAGCTAGAACCGATGAACTGGAAGAACAGGAAAGAGCTCCTAGAGGCTTTTAGAGAAACCTTCCTATCAACAGGCTCATCAACAAGGGAAAAGATGCCTCTGAAAGGTGCCAAGAGTTCCGGGTTAGACAGACAGACTACCTTCCATCAGGGGCCCTGACATGGGGATGTCTCTTTTAGCCACAAGAATCTGAAACTTAATTTGGCCAAAGCAGAAACACATTCAACTAGCAACACACTAAAAATAGAGTCTTAAGTTTCTGTTCTCTCTTTTCTAATTGCTAACATGCGGATTCTTGCAAAGAGCAGCTAACCTGCTGCTCAACTTGGCCACGGCCTGACCAACAGAGGATGTCAGAGATGCTATTTATTTAGGTAGAGTTCTCCGCAAACGCTGAAACTACCGATCTGTTGATTTCACTGCTAAAAATGTCCTTGTCAATCTCTACAAAGAGAGGCAGAGGGAGAGCAGTGAAGTTCGAACCCAGGTCGCTGTGGTCAGGCCACACAAACCCTTTCTCTGCTTCGCTATTTTTGCCTGCATCACATCAGACCAGTCTGCCTTAGTCACGTGCGCACAACTGTTCCTGAGGCAGGCGGTCTCAACCCCGGCCGAGCGGAGGTGCTCACCGGGGGCACTCCCAAGCTATCTCATCTGATTTGTCCAGGACATGCTACTAGGGAGAGAAATGGTCCTGGAGCCTTCAGACCATCTTGATGTTCCTTCCAAAGGAACGCCGAGGGGGTTGATAAACCAAAAATCTTCATGGTCACGTTGCTTATGGATATGTAGATATAAAACAAAACTAACATATTTGTACAATATGTCCTTTCAAACCTGTCACGTCTATTGTTTTATTCTAACACGACAGTAACACAGTGAGGTATGCAGGGTGTGGATCACTGTCTGTATGTGAAAAATGACATTCAGAAAAGACGGTTTGTTCAAGGTCTTGTATGTACCCTGCTGTATGAGAACATGGAGTCAGAATTTAAAAAAAAACTTTTCTTAGGGGACTAAATGGCAATGGAAAAACATATAATAAAGAGTAAATCAAAAAATAAAAAATGTGAATTAAAATTAAATTAGAAGCAAATAAAAAACTATTATTTATTGATTAGAGAGAGAAGAGACAGCGAGATGAATTTGTTGTTCCACTTATTCATGCATTCATTTGGTTGATTCTTGCATGTACCCTGACTGGAGATCAAACCTGCGACCTTGGGGTATAGGGATGATGCGCCACCCAATCGAACTACCCGGCCAGGGCTGGCGTCAGAATTTGAACCCAGATCTTCTGACTCCGAATCTCGCCCTTATTATTTTTTTTGCCTCTTTTCACTGCACACCTGTGTGTGTCTGTGCACGTGTGGGGCGCAGGCTCAGGGGCATCGCCTGTGACGCTGGCACTCACCTGCTGATCCTGCAGCTTGACCCCGACGACTCGGAAGGTGCTGCTGGCAGTGTTGTGGTAGATGTTGACCCGGCTGAACCCCTGCTGGCCAGGTTTGATTGGCCCCCATTTCTTGCTGGTGTCATCGTAGACCATCACGGAAGCCCGGGCTTGGCAGATACTCTGTTCGCTGCAGAGCAAGAGAAAACTCAAGAGTCAGCAACAGGCACAAGGGCTGGGAGCTGGCTTTGCCCTTTTCTGAAATCAGAGGCCAATTGCTCTTTGATGCGAAGAACCTTTCTAACTGCCAGAGCTTCCAATTGGCTATGGAAGGGCTGCTGTGAGGTGATGAGTTTTTACTCTCCAAAGACCACGGGGAGTAGAGTTTTCTGGGCCAAGAGAAAAAAATTTTTAAGACAGAGGGGAAGGGAGGAGAAGAGAGGGAGAGAAACATCAATGTGTGGTTACCTCTTGAGTGCCCTCACTGGGAACCTGGCCCATGACCCCGGCATGTGCCCTGACTGGGAATTGAACCAGAGACCCTTTGGTTTGCAGGCCGGCACTCAATCTGCTGAGCTACACCAGCCAGGGCTCTGTGCCAAAATTTTTGATGGCTTGGAAAATACAAAGGATGGCTTTCCTTTTAGGGGAAAAGGTGCTTGAACGTGAAAGGAATTACAATGATAACCGGCCAACTGTCTGCCATATTGTAGGCACTGTGTTAAATGAGGCTGAAGCCTCCCAACTTAGGAAGCAGCCACTACTGCCCTGTTTTGTAGGTGGGAAATAGTGGCTTAGAGACTCGGAGGGATTTATGCAAATTCACACAGGTATTCAGTAATTAAATTTGGGATTTCCAACCAGTTCTGTATGATTCTAGGACACATGATATAGACAATTTCTTCACAACATCCAACCAAATGCTCAGTTTATGATATGATGAGGGGGTACCCTCAGAAGAGCTACACACACAATAAAACATCAGGTGTCCTTCTAAAGAACAGAGCCACACAAATCCAAATGAATAGATGGCTGCTCCCCACTTTGCTGAAGACGTTTACTAAGAACCTACTTCATCTGCTCAGAGTAGGACAGAAAACCAGGGAAGAAGCAAAAGAAGCCCCTGGAGAGAGGAAACAGTCACCGCGAAGACCAGGGGAGGGCCCACCAGCTCCTTCACTTACACAGAAGCCTAGGCGTCCCGAACGCTTACTGTCTCGGTCTTCAGCACATCCGCACTCCCCAGTTAAAACGGTACGATGTGGTTGTTAGAGGCAGCCACGCCGACAACAGCGAGCAGTGACCGCCATCAGAAAGCGAGGCCACACAAACACGGCAATCAGAATTAGGAACAGAGGTTACACTTAATTTAGTAGAAGTAAAAGTGTGTACCACAATGGACTGTCATGACAATAGACCGGGCTGTCAGAAAAGTCACATTATGCTCGTCTTACCATATTTAAGGCAGGGAAACAAAATATTCTAAAAAGGTCCCGTTCCCCAGTCCCAGCGGGTACTGGGTGGCAAATCAGTGGCTCCTAGGAGATGGGCCCTCAGTGACTTGGAAACCTCAACTCGGCCGACACAGTCAGTGCCTGCGTGTCCCAGAGGCTGAGCACCTCGGGACCCAGCTCTGCTCCCTAGAGGCCTGGATGGTGAAGGGTCCAGTATACAGGTCGTCATCACTCTTAACTCAGTGGACAGTGCACGCATTAGCCTTTCTACACGTTTCCCCGCATATCACTTTCCACGAATCCCTCCGCACATTCCACGTTGTCCAGCAGTGACTTCACGTGCCAGTGCTGGGGATCACACCCACTTGGGGAGCCTACGCTGGGCCTCAGACGTGCCGCTGACCCCCAGCTCTGCTCTGGGCTTTCGGAGTCTAGGGTGCACTTGTCACCAGGTGTCCAGCCTTGTGCTGAGGGCTCTGTCTGTGGACAGATGTAGCAGAAGTAAACCATACTGGCTTTTTGGGGTGCAATTGTGCTGCACTGTTTTTCCACAGTTCTCCACGTATTTAAGGGGAAATCGGTGACAAGCAAAAGAGACAGGGGTCTTCTCAGGAGAGAGCCACGCTACTATTACTGGCAGGGAGGGAAAAAGAAATCAGCAGTTTGCTTTCTCTGCGTTTTGGAGGCTGAAACCACACGTCTTCCAAGTCGTTTAAGAGAATATGCTCAGGAGAGTTGCCCTTCTCCTTGCTGGAAGCCTTCTGGGCCCTGTCCTCATGAAGTCTGGCAGAAATTAAACTGTACCCAGAATCAGACAGACCTTGGTTTAAATCATAGTTTCATTCCAATACAAACTGCCCAGAGATCAAGCTCTGGGCTAAGCTGTGTCACTTACTGCCACTGATACATACACTTAGCTTCTGAGCAATGCTGGGCAAGCAGGTGTGTGCTCTGGACACTGCCCTGGGCTGGGAGAGAGCCTGAGATACAGCCTGGGATTAAAGCCAGAGGCCTCTGAGCTGGAACCCCAGCTCTAGCCCTTGCTGGCCTGGGACCAGAGAAGCCCAGGAAGGTGTTGTGTGACAGGGCACTCACTGCTCTCTTGAATCCCTGGGTGGTGGCCACGGAAGTGGGTCTTTCAGATCTGTAAGAGAGCCTGTTGTGGAGCAGAGGTGACCTATGGTCCCAGCTGCCACGTCTCTGGTGGCCACCACATTTGCACAGAGGCTAGCCTTCTCCAGGTCGCTCTCTGCCAATGACTGGACGGGGCAGGGTCACCGGGGCCAGCCACTCCTGCCCGATATAGGACTCAGCCTCCCTGGCTCAGCCTCCTCATCAGCCTGTGTGCTGTGGTCTGAGACGCTCCCTACTGGTCCTTCTTCCTGCCCTCCCACCGTTCACAGATGTCAGACCTGCACCCTGGCCTGAAGCCCACCCTGCGCAAGCTCCTGACCCCTCCATCCTGCGCTGAAGCCTGTGGGGTCTTGGTGTCTGCTTCTTGGAAGACCCAAGGCGACACACCCTGCTATAGTGCAGGTTCCCCAAGGGCAGTGACACGCCTGCCGCATTCTCTGCTGTGACCCCAGAACCTGGCACAGAAGAGGTGCCTGATGAATGCCCACAGTACAGTCTCAGAGCTGACGAGAACCCTTGAGACTGCCCAATCCACTCTCAGGTCCCACACTCCGTGCCTTCCAAGCAGCCCTAAGTGCACACTGCGGCCCCGAATGAAAACTGCCAGCAGGGGAACCTGCTACCCTCCAAAGCAGCGCGCTTTGTTGTGAAACGGTTCAGTCGTTAGGCAATCCCTCCTGTTCTGTGCCACCCCACTCCCTGCCCTCCGGCGTCACTGAGGGGTTCTGGATAGCCTGCGACAGCCCAGCGCACAACTGAAGGGACGTCTCGGTTCTTCCATCCTTTACTCACACGACAAAGCTACGAGCCCCCTTGCCCTCCATCAGTCTCCTCTAGTGAGTCCCAATTTGTCACACGTGCTTAGTGTCTGGATCCTCCAACTGGATACGATCGTCGCATCTCAGTCTGATAAACACAGACGCCAGCACGTGAAAAACATTTAGGGGTGCGGAGGCGAGGGTGTCGGCCGCTGCCCTGGGCGAGCTCACGGCTGCTCGGAAACAAGGCAGATGACTACACACCTCGCTCGGCCGGAGGGGTGGGGGGCCGGGGGAGGCTTTCTGACAAAAGTGCTGAGTGCCTAGAGACGGAAAGCTTTCAACCAGGCGAATTCAGGAAGGGGATGTGGGATGCTGGGGGTGGGAGGCAGGGCCGGGTGCTGTGCGGAGAACCGCACGTGACCTGGCGCATCTTGTACCCCCCACACCTTTTAGGGGTGCTTGCCCCTAGTAGGTACTCAAACACCAATAACTATTTTTCTTATTGTTATTACAGCCACAGGTTCCTTTTTCTGCTGTTGTTTTTAACACTTTAGGTTCAAATTGAACTTGTGGTTAACCAAAAAGCCTGTTTTGTTTTTCTTTTTACCCCGTGTGAATGGTGCTCACCTGCCGCTGCCTGTTTGATGCCCCCCGACCAGAACCAAATGCAGGAAAACACTCATTTATCCTACTTCAGATTCGTCTTGCTTATTATCCCTTTGGGGCTTTGTTTTGCTTTTAACGAAATCTTGACGGCTACCCAGCTCTGACAATGCCGCTCAGCTCTGAGGAGTCAGCTGTGTTCTCAGCGAGGTCGCTTGGCTAAGGTGCAAACCGGGCCACACACACGTCCAAAGGCTGCAGAAGCTTCATCTGTCTAAGTCATGAGTCATTTGAGGAAAGGAAGTTTCATACCCAAGTATTTTATTTTTAAAAATATTATTTTTGGATGACTAAACTATTTTTTTAAAAACTTGAGCGTGCAGAATTCCTTTACTAACTGTAGGAAGTCTATTCCCGTGTCCTCCCCACAGAAGGCCCCACACCACGTGCGCACGTGCCGATGTGGCCTCAACGCTCCCGCCCACCTGGCTCAGAGGGCCACCAGGACGCTGGGAGCTTCCGGGGAAAGCTAGAGCTGATTCTCATGATATGACCAAAACCACCAGATGATAAGTGGGGAAAATTGGTAAAAATGCTCTGTTTGGTATGTTCTCCTGGCGGGAAACTGCCAGATGGATGGACTCCCCGTGCCCGCCCCCCGCATCACCCTGCCCCCCGCCCAGGGGCCTGGCAGGCTGCTGAGCAGTCCCCTCATCTGTGGGAAGTCAGTCTGAGCCTCTCGCCTGGCCTAACCCTCCTGGAAAAGCGCAGGTGCCAGGCCCCACCTGGGTTGGTCTCTGGCTCCCCAACTCCCCGCGTGACCAGGAAGCAGTCTCTGAATGTGTCCAGGCTGACACAGACACTCTTTCCTGTGTACGGTCATCTTGGAACCCCTTCCACCCTACAAGTACCTTTCGGGGCCTCTCCAGGCACTTACTACAAAAACTGGAAGAACAGAGTGCAGGTTCGGAAGTCAGGGCAGAACGGGTAAAGCCGAAAGCCGGCAGGGCGGAGCGGGCTAATCACAGAGGCTGCTGGGAAACATGCAGGGGGGCTGGGCTGGGGAGAAGCGCAGCCCCCGGGCCCGTCAGAGAAGACAGGGGCTCCTCCAGCCCCGTGCTCCCTTCTACTCTCCTCGAAGGACTCACCGGTGCGCCCTGCTGCTCAGTGCCTGCATGGGTACCTGTCTGCCCCACTGGACTGTGAGCTCCTGGAAGGCAGGGACTCTTGTTTTCCCCTGGTAGACCCGAACGACTGGTTGCTGAAGAAATGACTGTAACTGTGAGTACGTTTATGACTGTGTGCCCATGGGGACATGCCTTTCAAAACCCCACTCCACTTACTATCCCAGACAGCAGCTGCCAAACAAACGCATCTGTTACAGATTGCCATCAGCATTCTCTGCCTTAGAAGGCCCGGGGTCAGAGTCAGGAAACCGCGACTCTCAGGGTGGGCCTACTGTGCAAAGGGAGGCGGCTGCTGCCTCCGAAGGGGCATCTTGGCTCCGCCTGGTCCAGGCGTGGGGGGAGAGACGGGCAGGCTGCTCGGGGAAGTGCAGGGGATGTGGGCTGCCCCCTCTGCTCCTCTGGAGGTCCAGCCCGGGGGCCACACTCTGTTGCCTGGATCCCCTACCGCAGGTGTGCCAGACTCACTTTCACTGGGGGCCCCGTGGTTGACTTCAAAGGGCCCAATGTAATTTTAGGACTGTATACATGTAACTGCTCCTTAACTAGGGGCAAGGAGCTTGGCGCTGCCGCCGGGTAGAAAGAAGGTGCAGGGCCGGACTTGGCTCGAGGGCCTTGTGTTCGCCACCTGAGCCATACTGGGTCGACGCCTCGTGGTCTCTCCTCAGCGCTGGCCCTCGTCCTACTCTGCCCTGTGCCCTGACGTGTGGCTCCCATCGGATGGAACAACCCACCACTCTGTCTGATCCTGTCTCCCAGCAGGACTGGGACCCCGGGTCCGCCTGGGATGGAAGGATTTCCTGGGAGGTAGGACATTCAGTGGCGAAACCAGCGTAGTCCCCAGCTAACTAGGGTGAGTGTCACCCTGCTGGGAGCTCCTCGATCCCTCACCACCACAACTGCCACAGGGTTAAGCACCTCATAAATACCTGAGTGTAAGCCGCTACTGTGAGCTGTCCCCCACTCCCAGCCCCAGCTGTCCCTTCCACCCACTGGCTGCCCGCACACTTGCTTCCTCCACTTCCTCACCACTCGCTTACCCTCCAGGTCCCCGCTGGCGCCTGGCTTCTGTCCCTAATATACACTCAGCTCCAGACCAGATCACTGACTTGCCACTTCCCGATTCCAATGGGCGCTTCTCAGTTCTCAAATCACTCCATCTCTCTTATTGATTCCAACACTGCTGCCTATTTCCTCATTTTCGCAAACCTCTCCTACTGGACTCCGCCTCGCTGCTCCGCGGGTTCTCCCTTTATCTCTCTGTGACTCCTTTTCAGTGTCCTCCACGGTCTGGTCGGCTCACTGACTGCGTTGGGGCTCTGAACTCGGGGTCCGTGGAAAGGCTTACAGAGTGTTAAGAATCCCTGGAAATGATTTATAAAAGTGAGCATACAAGCTTTTTCTCAAGTGGGATTTGACCATGTCCTCAACGAGTCTTTGCCCCAAAACACACTTTGAAACCGCCTTAAATCTCTGTGCCCCGCAGCGGGAGCTACTTAGACGCCCTTCTCTCCGCACCTCTGCCCGTGGCTCTCAAACTGTCCGCACTGTAACATCAGGTAAGCAGTTTATTAGAGCACAGACCCTCAGCACCCTCTTTGGGAGATCCTAATTCAGTCAGTCTCAGGTGAGGCCTGGGTCTCCGTATTTTAACACACATGCCTGCCGATTCTGACATAGACGGCCCATGCAGTGAACTTGAGAAACATGAACTTTCAAATCTTTCCATGGGCTCTTTCAGCCATGGGGCAGGTCACGTGACCACCAACACACTGTCGGATCCCACGGGATGACTCTGATTGCGACCTTTCCCCTAAGCTGTGGAACCCCACTTCCAATGGCGGGAAGCTTCCACCTGGATGTACCCCAGAGACCTCACAACTCAACGTGCCAGAACCAGAAAGCGCTCTTTTCCATTCCCTGCTCCTTCTCCCCAGTCTGCCACCAGAAAGCCACCCCTCTCTGCCGCACCCTCTATGGCTAACTGTCAGCTGGCTACTCCCTAGAGAGCACTTGGGTCAGCTTCTTCCTCTCCCTCCTGGTTGCCCGGTCCTAGCCCTTGCCATTTCTCATCCAGACCTCCACACTCAGCTTCTGGCTGTTCTTCCTGCCGCTGGGTTCAAGTCTCATGTCCCCCAACTCATCTTTGACCCTCGTCACTAGAAGACATTTAGACAATGCAAATTTGATGGCGCCTTTCCTCTCACTGGGAGCCCTGCCACTTACTGGCTATATGACCGAAGACAAATCAGTTCACTTCTCTGCTCCTCAGTTTCTTGGTTTGTATCTAATCTTTCCTTCTCTATCCTTATCTTCTTCATGGGGTTGTGGGGCAAATGAAAAGGCTCGAGTGCTACCTGGCACCCACAGCATGGAAGAAGGTGTCATGGCTATTACAGCTCCGTGGCAGGCAAGGGCGGCCCTTCACAATCTGGTCCTCCCTTACCCGTTCGTAGCTGACCCACAACCCCAGGCAGAGTCTGGGGAAAATCCTCACGGGTCCCCAACAGGCCCCACTCTCTATGGCCTCTTAGCTCTAGCTCATGCTGTTCCCTCTGCATGGGATGCTTTTCCAGCCCAGCCTGCCAGTAATTCCCCCTCATCCTAAAGACTGAAGATACATACTGCCTCCTTTAGAAAGCCTCCCCTGAAGTTCAGGCTGATTCTGATGGTCCTCTGAGCCCTGTAAGCATACCCTCCGCCTTAGCACCTCGACAGATTTCACAGAACGCTGCGACATCTGTCTCCTTTAGGTCCCTCTGCTGGGCATGAGCACCACAAGGCCAAGAGCCACTTCCCCAAGACAGGCTCCCCTGCAGGCCGATCAAGGGCTAAGGCCACACACAGTGCCTCGCCTACCTCTTCATCTCTGGAGTTCTGAAACAGATTCTTTGCTGGCCCCGGGGAACCCCTGTCCTCGCTATCCTGGAACTGACGCTGTCCACACGCTGCCTGGTGCAGGTCAGGGAGGGAGGGGTGGTCTGTCTACAGAGCCCAACCAGGAGCCCGGTGCCAGGGCCGGGTCTGCCAGCAAAAGCGTCCTCCTGACACGTGGGCCAATTACAATCACTTTCTGGTGTTACTCAACAAATCAAAGACGTTTCCTTTGCCTACTATGCTCTCTCCTGCCTTAGTCCACAGGTTTGTATCTCACTGTCTTGCAAAGCTCAGGTCAAGTGTCCCTGCCTTCAGAAAACATGTCTCTTCATTGCCATTCAATTAATAACTACCAAGAGGAAAGCACTACGCTAGGCTCTGGGAATGAACGTGACATACCTCTGCCCTTAAGGACATTACAATCTAGCAGGAAAAACAGACAGTTGCAAAAAGGTTATGTGATAGTGCTATTGTAGAAAAAATATAGGGTTTGGGGCGAGGAATTCTCACTTGTAAAACAAGCTAATAAAACGTAAGTATTTTTCTACATGAAGGTGCCCAGTATCCAGCTGGCATTGTCTGTGCGCCTAACTGGAGTGTGTCTCTGCCCCGGGCCCCACGCCAAGGCCCTGCGAGCCTCTGGTCACTCTCCAGCCTTCGTGGTAGCTGTTTAGAGCTTATCTTCCTCCTGAGACCGTGAGCCTCTTGAGGGCAGGCCCAGGCCTGATCATCAGGCCCCCCTCTGCAC
>CM052538.1:191584369-191601872 GCA_028533065.1 Trachops cirrhosus | reverse complement strand
GTCCCCCTAGGGGACAGGGACCAGAGGCACAGGAGACACACTGTCAGCTACAGGGACAGCGTGGGGAGGGAAGGGAGCACTGGGCTGGAGGCCGAGCGCTGCCAGGCCTGTCACCTGCTGCCCACGGGGCCCAGGGAAGGCAGCGCCGGCTGTGTCTGCCCCGCCCTGCGCACGGACTCCCCTCGAACCCCTCCTCCCATGTCTGTCACCTCCTGGGACAGGTCTCCGCCCCCGCTGGAAAGGCGCTGCTTAACTTCTCTTCACACCATCACTGCACTTGCCAGTGTATCGAAGGCCTGCTGGCTCTCTCCCTCCATGAGGCAGTGTTTTTTGGGTTTGTTTGTTTTAAAAATATTGTTCATCCCTGTAGCCCCAGTAACTGCGACCCAGGGGACTCTCCACAATGACTGTATCTTTGAATAAACACTTGCTTTTGAGTTGGCCTAGTTTTGCCAGGTGTCATATTTTTCAGCTTTCAAGAATTCTTTGGGGTCGGGAGAGACCACGACTCACCCGACATCTGGCCACTCCTGCTTTTTCTCTCTTCCTGCGTTTGTTTAAAAAATAAACCAAGACAACATCCCATTTACTGAGTACCAGCTACATACCAGATATATTCCGGTGCCCAGTACTCACACAAACCCAGCCTCCTCTCGAATAAAAGACGCGGTGTCTGCCGAGGGCGGGGCCCGCAGGTGTGTGCCCAGTGGTGCGCGCACAGGGAAGGGCACGCCGCACTCCGCCCGAGGGAGAGGGCCATTTCCAGCAGAGGCGGCAGTGTCAGCGACGGCTCCGAGAGGGGAGCGCAGCGCCCTCGGCCCTCCCCCGGGCCTCCCGCCTCCTCGAGGCTCAGTCCCCGGGAATGTAAAGACCCACGCCATGGATGTCATCGTCAGGTCCCAATCCAGTGACAGAAACAGAGACCAGGAGTCACGGCCTTGTCAGAGCAGGGGACTATTTGGAAGTAATTTTTTTTGGATGGAGGAAACAGGCCCAGAGAGGAGTAGGTCTCCCAGCGTCCTAGGCTAATACACGAAGGGCCTAGATGAGGTCTTACTTCCCATTGTGCAACGGGGTTTTCCACTGCACTTTGTAAAGAATTTTTACGGCATGTGACATCGCTTTTAATGTCACTTTTTAAAGAACCATTTGAAAGTAAGTTGCAGATATCATACTTCACTCCTAAGGTGTTCAGCCTACACTCTTTAAAATAATGACATTCTGATATGTAGCTTAAACTCCAATATTGCGCCTAAGAAAATTAATAATTGACCCAATTTTCCCTAAAACGCTTTAATTTTTGTGGATCCAGGATCCACTCACACCTCACATTTGGGCTATCTAGCTACTTTCCCTATTTAAAGCCGGCATGTTGGGGCATTTTTTTGTCTGTTGCTGACACTGAATTTTGTGTGATGAGTGTAGGCCAGTCATCTGGCAGGCTCTCCCCATCCCGGACTGTCTCCCCGAGACCGAATTCAGGGCGAACAGGGAGGGCCGACACAAGTGACAGTGGGGCTCACTGTGTCACATCTTGTCAGGCAGCACCTGTGCCCGCTGCCTTCCCTTGGAGAGGCAGGGCGGGCTCAGGGCGCAGTCGCCAGGTCTCGCCAGTGGAAAAGTACGTTGCTCCTCAGCAACATGTGAATCAGCCACAGGGTGACCCCCCCTCGATGGCAAGAGGCTTGAGATAGGTTTAATGTCACGCTGTAAACTTAGATGTTTATTCTGAAGTATTTTATGCCTGTGAGAAGGTCCCTCTGATGCCCTCGGATGCCACCACTCCGTCCGGGACATATGATGTTGCCTCACAGTGCGGTTTAGTGCGACAGGAGGCCCTACATCCTCTTCTCAGGTCCCAGAGCCGCCCCACCCCCCACCGTGGGAGCCGACCTCAAGAACGTGCTTTTTGCAGTGCAGGCACATCACTGAACGCTCACAGCGGTGGCTCGCAGAGCGTCTCTCAGGACCTCTGCACACCCTACATGTGAGGGTGCCAAGAGCTCCTGTCTGTGCCCGTGACGTCTGTCCATGTTTACTGCATTCGAAATTAAAGCTGAGAATTTTGATAACACAAGCACACATTTCATTATTTGCCACAGTGACAATGTCAACACATGCCACGTAGCCCCTGGAAAATTCCAGGGTGCACTCACGAGATAGGAGTGAGAAGGGCGAATACTGTCTCAGTATTGCTATAAGCAGAGGTTTGCCCCGCAGACCCCTAACAGGGCAGGGCTTTACTGACCACATCCTGGGCACTGCCGCATCACAGCAACGACGACAGTGAGTGAGTCAGGTCCGCGCACGACAGCGTGCGGGAACCCGGACGGCGGCGTTTACGCCTGGCTGCCCCATTTTCGTGAGCGTCAGGGTGAAAGAAAGGCTCCCGGTAAATGAAGAATAAATTCAGTGGTGAGCCCGGACCCTTTCCTTCCATCCAGATTGGCCGGGTCGGACGGGGGATCGGACAGCTGCGTCACGTGCAATCCAGACGTGTGCCTTTCTCTGCTGGGCCGCCTCCGTCCCAGACGCCAGGACAGCCGGTCCCCACCTCTCTGGGCGGTCTGCTGGCATCTGGTACCAACACTCCGCCAGCTGTTGGGAGAGTCTGATGGTCTCAGACTGAACTCGTCTCGGGTCACTTCCCACACTTTCTTTCAAGGCCACCGATACAGCCCTGTCCTTGGGGAGCCATCCAGTAGGCCATGTGGACATGAGGGCTACCGTGACCAATTCCAGTATATGACTGTGTCCCCAGAGTCTGTGGCTTTGACCACTTGTGGGAGTGGAATGGGTGCCAACCCAGCCTCGGGACAGCTGTGAAGAGCTGGCCGGGCCAAGGACTGGGGCAGCTCCTCTCTGAGGGTGACTGACAGCCTGAGAACGAGCCCCGGCCGAGCCCCGGCGAGCGTCCCTGTTTATCGGCATGGCGATTTCGCTGTGTCCCACAGACACCTGAGGGAGCACAGAGCAGTTACTCGGCCCAGGGCCAGACAGAAATGAGAAGCACTGCGTCCTGCCCTGGAAGAGCTCTAGGAGTGAGGGGAGGTGGCGACGGATGGAGACTCACGGGTGCTACAGGAGGCCAGAGAAGGGAGGTCTCTCTGTGTCTCCTGGCGTTAACGGCGGGAGATCAGAGACTGCAGACAGCCGAGACCATGAGGATTGATTCTAACCTTGACTGTGCAAAATGGGACAAGTTTCTTCGAGAGGCCGAAGCTAAGCCTGACTTCTAAAAACACAATAAACCCTGGCTCGGCAGTGGCCCAGCCATTCTCTGCCACGCTGGCTTTGTTTTGTTTCTGTTTCTGGTTGCTGTTCCCCATCCCTATCTGCCCCCACGACTCTTTCAGGACAAGACCTCCTGTCTTGTTCACCTCTGTATGCCTGTCACCTAGAGCAGCCCCCGGGTGACACTGACTGGGATGCCCACTCGGTTCCTTCTAAAAATCATCCCATCCTTCAGAGCTTCCCTGAGATCCCATCCTCTCCCTGAAGTCTTTTCCGACAGCCCCATCTTTTCAAGTCTTGTTCCTCTGCCTGTCTACACTTACTACCGTCTGTACCGTGTGGCTCCTGCGACTGGCGTTCCCCATTTCTGAGAGCCCCGTCTTCCCCACCGGACCGCTGGACACAGGCCCGCTCTGACCCCGAGTGTGAGGGCACAGGAGCCATGCCCCCGCGGTCAGGAGAGTGCCCGAGGCCGTGTCTGCCCAGTCACTCCTTCCTTCCTCGCCTTGGTTTCTGCCTCTGCGGACGGGAACAGTGAGAGCAATGCTACACAGTACATAGTCCAGCTGTGTACCTTGCTGGACTAGCGAGGTAGTTTCATCACTAAGAACAATGCAACTTCTGTCCCTCAGAGAAATATTGAGGGGTACTTAAAAAAGATAAAAGTTAATTTGGTTAAAGTGGAGGGTAAGATGCCTAGCCTAGATAATCTACTGTAGATGGTGTCTGAGGTCCTCTCAAGATGGAAACCTCTCAGATTTCTACAATACAACTTAAAAAGACCTTAAAAAAATTGTACTGGTTCCTCCCCGTTGACTTCTGACCCTGTTCTCAGCAGTCAGTAGCTGACACTTGCAACCGACAGTGGCTCGGCCCCTACCCATCCTGGAAGTTAGCATGCCTTTGAAATGGGAAGTTTTCCGTTCTCCGCAGCTGCACCCACAAATTCTTTAAAGCCAAAGGCAAATTATTAAAATGACAAAAAACTGGCCAGCATCTGTCCCTGGCCGTCAGACTCGGGCTGAAGAAGTGGTCCGACAGCCTGGCTGAGAGCTCTGCACCCCAATCCCCTTCAGAGCCCCCCTTTGGCTGACCAGGAGCATCGGGCAAGTTCTACTTCCTGTCGATTTTAATAACTCACCGCACAATACTTCTAGAGCGCTCTGCAGCGTCCTGGAAAAAACCCTGGGTGAGGCCATTCTGGCTGGTTCTAGTTCCAGGCCTTCCTCAAGCAGCCACGCGGCCTTGAGCAAGGGTACAGGCTGGGCTTCCTCATCCACAAAACCAGAGAGATAACGCCTTTCTCACTTACCCAACAGGGTTAAAAGAACCACATTGGAAAACTGGAAAAAACCGCACTTTGGACACTATGAAGTACTTTTTAAGGTGAGAAATTATAATTTTATGCTGAGATACAGAGCCGTAATGAGTTAATCCAGTAAATGCCCCAAGCCCCAGAAGGTAAAACTCGGTCCCATCACCACCATCTTTCACAGAGTCATAGGGCAGGGGAACGTCAGGTCAAATGTAACCTCACCGTCGGGAAGACCACGCACAGCGAGACGTGCAGAGGGACTCGGACCAGCTGCTGCTCACACGTGCGAAACAGCACCAGTCCCAGTGACCGACGGCCCCGCCAGCCCCAGTCTCTCAGGCTGGGGTCAGGGCTCTGTCATCCCAGTCCACGAGGCTTCCGTTATAAAAGGAACCTCAGCTCCTCCCTATTTGCTCAGTATTCGGATCTAACAACCTGAACGTCTGCAGGCTGTTCCCGAGAGAAGAGCCGGGACCCACCCATAGCACATGAGCCAAGCCACGGCCCCCTTAGCTAGAGCAGAGCCCCTGTACAGTCCGAGGCTGACCTTTGACTTCAGAGTGCTTCTGACAGAGAAGCCAGTAAAGGTCATAAGCATCAAGAGACATGGGCCTGGGTAATGGACAGACCGGCAGGTGCAGAGTGAGAGGCTGTCAATACCCTCCTGCGTGACCTTGGGCAAGTCCTTTGCCCTCTGCTCTGGTCCCTGACCTCCCTGTTGTACAACAGGGGATCTGGGTGATTTCTATGACCCCTTTGGCTCTACACCGTCGTGATTTTAGGTTTCCTCTCAACATCCCTCTGTCCCCTTCTTGGTCCCGGTACTCACAGCATGGCCATGGCTGAAAGGCTTTAGCACAGGGAACCCGGAGAGATGAGTCCTGTACTGGCACCAGGCTACGCTGATCCGAGGACCGCAGACCCTCAGGAGGCAGCAACTTGCTTTTTAGACTCTACTTAAAACCAAACAGGAAAAGGAAGCTGAACCAGAGACAAAGGGGAAACAAACCCAAGCTGGAAACTGAAACCTAGGTAGAAAATGGAGAAACAAGAGGCTCCCAGGGCACAGCCCCGCCAGCCTGGGCAGCCAAGAGCCACCGCAGGGCCTGAAACCCCCCGGGGCCGCGACCTCAGGCCTCCGAGCACTTCCTGTGAGGGTGAGGGCAGAGGCCGCAGTGGGACCAGGCGGCCCCGCGGCCTCCTGCACACTTTAGGGCCTGTCTCTGGCGGAGCCGTTTGACGGGTCCAGGCCTGCGCCTTCCCGTCCGCAGGGGTCAGCGCCGTGGCCTCCTGAAGGCCTTCGTGAAAAGCTCCAAGACCTCAGCAGCATCCTCACTTGTCTTGCGGAGAAGGCTACGTGACGATGCTTTAGCTAGCAGCTCACGCCCGAAAGGGACGTGTCTGAGGAATACTGGCAGCCTGGCTGTGTCACTGGGTCAGTAGGCGACCCCGGGGGCTTCACCGGGCCTTCGTGAAGACAAGACCCATTTGCTCCCAGGCTCTCACTCACAGTGTCCCGAGCGCCCAGAGTCTCACACTGCGCTAGAAACTGAGACAAAACGCTGAAAAGCGAGCAGTTGTTCTGAACTGGCTTCTGCTGAGAAGAGGCTGACATGTAAGCAAACCGATGCATCGAAATGTTGTTACCGACAGAATAAAAACCATCTGGACAGAGCTCGGCACAAAAGCAAGACCAGTCCTAAAGAGCTGGAAGAGCTTCGAATGCCGAAAATGCATCTCTCAGAGACACCCGTTTCCTTTTCAGCACTGCACAAGGCGCAAACCACAGATTGTGACGTATATGGTTTTCATTTTCTTTTAGTTCAAAGTATTTTTGTTTTTCCTTGTGATTTCTTCTTTTATCCAATAGATTATTTAGATTTTGTTTAATTCCTAAACATTTGGTGTTTTCCTACATCTGTCACTATTGTTTATTTTTAATTTAATTCTATGGTGGTCAAAGAACACAGCATAATTTCTTCTTTTGTTTTTCCTGGTGTGATTTCAGTCCTTTAAAATTTATGGAGACCAGTTTTATGGCTCAGTACGTAGTCTATCTTGTTGAATGTACCATTCAACAAGAATGGAAGGAACATGCACTCTGAAATCGGGTGCAGCACCCTAAAAATGTCAGTTAGGTCAAGCGAGCGCCATTCAGATCTTCTACACTCTCACTGGTTTGTTGTGGTTAATTTGTTTTTGTCCGATTGTTCTACTCACTGCCGAGAGGAAGGTTTAAAAAGATCTCCAACTGTGGATTTGTCTATTTGTTTCTCTAATTCTGTCCATTTTAATTTCATGTTTTTCGAAGCTCTTATTAGGTTCATATAATTTTACACTATTATATCCTCCTGATGAACTGTCCCTTCCACTAGAATGAAATGTCCCTCCTTACTAGTGGTGGCACTCTTCGTTTTTGACTTTAATGTAGCCATGTGAGCTTTTTTATGCTATTTGTCTAGTATATCTTTCTCCATCTTGTACTGGTTTTCCATTGCTGCTGTAATAAATTAGCACAAACTTACAGCTTGTAACAACTCAAATCGATAATCTTAGTTTTTAAAGATAACAGTAGGTCAGAAGTTTGACACAGATCTCAGGTGCCGGAAGCGCTCCGTTTCCTTCCGGAGGCTCTAGAGAATAATTCCCTTGCCCTTTCCAGCTTCTGGAGGCCACCTGCAGCCCTGGCCCAGGGCCCCGCCCCCGTCCTCAGGGCCAGAGGTGCAGCAGCCCTGTGACTTCTCGTGCACCTGACACCTGCTTCAGACCACAGCCAGGAGAGGTGCTCCACTCTCGTCTGCGTTTACGGCCATACGCTAATTACCTTTTGCTTTTATTTTTTTCATCTCTATTGCGGTATGTCAAACAAATGTGTATTTAAGGATATGACTTGATGTTTTGATATATGTATGCATGTGAAATAATCACCACAGTCAAGCTAAGTAACATATTAATCATTTCAGTTACCATTTTCATTTCTCTTTTAGATTCCCCACTTTTAAGGACTCACGTGCTTAGACTGGGCCCGAGGGTAACCCAGGATGACTGCCCTATCTCAAGGACCCTAACTTTAATCATATCTGCAAAGGCCCTTTTGCCATGTAAGGTGACACACTCACAGGTTCTGAGGATTGTGGGGGGGGCAGCATTACTCTGCCTAACACACACCCCTTTATCCTCAACCCCCTGTATCTTTGCATTTAAAGAGTGTCTCTTGTAGTTAGCCTTGCATTTTCATCCAGTCTGAGAATCTCTATTGTTTAACTAGAGTATTTAATCCATTTACGTTTAATTTATTGATATGGTTGGCTGTTAGTCTACTATTTTGCTATTTGTTTTCTGTCTCATCTGTTTTTGGTTTCCTCCTTTCTTACAATCTTCTGAGTGAACTAAATACCTTTTAGAATTCTAGTTTAATTTCACTATTGGCTTTTTAGCCATATATCCTTATATTATTTTTTAGAGGTCTTTCTACGTATTACAATATGCATTCTTAACTTTGTATGGCATACTTAGAAATAATATTGTACCACCTCACATAAAATGTAAAAACTTTACAACTGCATAAATCCACTCCCATCCTTTATGGTGTAGTAGTCATGTGTATTACATGTTTACAATACAATGTCATAGTTTTTCTTTTTTCTAAGATTTTATTTATTTATTTTTAGAGAAGGGAAGGGAGGGAGAAAGAGAGGGAGAGAAACATCAACGTGTGGTTGCTTCTCACGCACGCCCCTACTGGGGACCTGGCCTGCAACCCAGGCATGTGCCCTGACTGGGAATCGAACCTGTGACCCTTTGCTTCACAGGCCCGTGCTCAATCTACTGAGCTACACCATCCAGGGCCAACGTCATATATTTTTGTTTTAAATGATTATAGGTACATGTACACAAGTATGTATTGAACTATAAAATTATTTTATATGTAGCCATATATTTATCCTTTCTGGCACTCTTCATTTTTTCTAAACGTCTGTTTCCCGCAGAAAGCCAGAGCCATTGTGGGGCTTACAGTGTGCATTTCTTTACTCAAGGCTCGGAGTCCTGTGCCGCCTGTTCAATGCCTGCTACAGCAACAATTCAGTATTTTGTGTGAGTCTGAGTATGTTCCATATATTGAGGTGTTCTGCATATTTGTTTCACTTTCATAGTTTTGTTGGCGGGAGAGCAAGCCCATTACCATTGCTCTGTCACAGCCAGAAGCAGGAGCGGGTGATTATTAAAGTACCCAATGGCATTCTTTTTCATTTTCTGAGGATCTCCTGAAGATGTTACCGAGTGCAAACATCCTCACTGTGAGAATGTGCCTTTCACTTTCATCCCACATTTCCTCTGTCCCCCACCCATGTCACTGCTGCCTTTTCGTGGTTTCATAAGTAGGAAACAGGTGAGAGTGAACTTTGGAGGGCATTCTTTTAACTGTCACTAGCTTTCATAAGGCACTTGAGTAGCGTTAAGAGAAAAAGCAAGACATGTGGAAAGATTCTGGCCAAGGCGTTACCAGATATAGAGTCTAGGCCGTGCCCTTATGTCCCTGGGCATTTGCTTCCCCACTCTGAACCCTGGATTGTGCATCAACACAATGGAAGGACTGGCTATAGTAATAACTATGGACTGCAGGTACAGCACCAATTCCTAAATCAATTGCCAGGAAATAGAAACTGCTGGAAAAAATAGGATAGGAGCTACTGACACTTAGAAAGCAATTTAGTGAGATAGTTAAGAAAAGTTCTGTTTAAGGTGCTACCTTATAATGTGTTACTATCAATTGAGCTCAGCACCTACTATACTGTATAGTTGATACAGGGTACCTGTTGATTGCATGAATGAATGTATGTATGAATGAATGAATGAATGAATGAATGAATGAAAGGGAAGGGGCACCAAATCTCACATGGGAAATCAAATGGGAAGGCATTTGGCTCTGTATCTTGAACATAGTAAATGCTCAATAACTGACAACTATATTGACTTGACTTGGAAGAGGTGTTTTCCATGTGTCCAGATCCCAATGGAAGCAGAATGGCAGAAAATAAACCAGGGAGTTATACTGAAAGACACTCAACTTAGGAGAGCTACTTAAAAGACTTGCTGTGAAATGGGAAATTCGTTTTACTTTTGTGGATCTTAGTTTTCTTTTCTGTAAACAGACTAAGCTCTCTTCTCTCCTTTCCTAGTGGGATGTTTGAGCATAAAAGGGTTGTTAAGAAACACATACAGAAAACTTTCACGAGAATGGCCTTCCGTCTTAGGAGTGAAGAAAAAGGGGAGGGAGAAATGGCTACACAGAATTAGTTACCATCACTGACACATTATGAAAACTTGTTAGCAAAAAGCTGCATGACCCACTGCAGCCAAACTTGGGTTTGCCCTTCAAGACCCAATATACACATCACCTCTTCAATGAAGTGTTTACTGAACCCCCAAGACAGAGAAAATCATTCCTACTGCTGTGTTACTTCTTATTTTACAACATTATCAATTTAGTTGTCACAGATCATTGTCCTTCGGGTAGAGGCCACCATGTTTTACTCATCTTTTAGAACCAGTTGTGACCAACACCACTCGTGGTACACAGTGGGTGTTTGGAATGTTGAACTCTTCTGTGTGAAAGACGGGACTCAGGTGAATTACCAGTGCCACAGACCGGGCATACACACGGCCTTGGGTTTCAAATCTCAGCATTTGGGAAAGAAATGGTCGAGCCGGGTCTGCACCACCGGCGCGCTCTGCCCTAAGAAACCTCCGTCCCAAAGACGCTCCTGACCAAACTCACGCCACCCAAGGCACCTGAGTGTTCCAAGGAGGCAGTGATGGATTCACAGGGGAGAATCATAACACCACTGATAAGTGCAAGCACTATAAAAGAAAGACGGGAAAGATAACAACAAACGAAGCAGCCTGTAATATATATTAAAAAATATGAATTTGGTCTTTGTTTCTGGGTCACAGCTCCTAAAACCCTCGGAATTTCCAAAACACAAGAGCAATGTGAGCATAACTTGTTATGATTTTGGTCTCTTGTCCTTACCTCCTGAAACAGCTTCAGCGTGATAAAAGTGAACAGGCGTCTTTTGTCATTCCCAACCAGCCCCCCAACCACCCAGTGTGTGCTAACATCTAAGGGTGAGCGCTGGTTTTTAGAGAACTGGGACTTCCAGCTTCAGCATCTACCCCCAACCTCCTGGGAGAGAAGGGCTGGAGATTCAGCTCAGTCACCAATGGCCCACAGTTTACTCACTCACACCTACATAATGAAGCCTCGGTAAGATCCCAAAGGGCGGGGTGTGGGGAGCTACCCGGCTGGTGAACCGGAATGCATCCCCGTGCTGGGAGGGTGGCGTACCCCAAACACGAGGACAGAAACTCCTGTGCTTGGGACACTTCCAGACCTGGAGTTTTCTAGCTTTTCACCCGGCTATTCATTGGTGTCCTTCAATATCCTCTGCAATAAAACAATCTAGTGAGTTCTGTAAGCCACTCTAGCAAACTAATCAAACCCAGTGAAAGGGTCACGTTAACCTTCAATGTATAGCCAGCCGGTAAGAAGCACAGGTAACAGCCTGGACTTGCAACTGGCATCTGAAGTGCAGGGTGGAGTGGGGGAGCGGTCAGTTGTAGGGGGCTGAGCCCTAAATCTGTGGAATCTTATGTGATCTCCAGATAGATAGTGTTGAAATTTAGTTAAATTGTAGTACCCCCAGCTGGTGTCACAGAATTGCTTTTAACTCATTTAATAATGTCGTTATTATTACATTAGCACAGCTGCATTCGAACTGGGACACATTTCTTCCTGGGGGCACATCACGACTTCCTGGGGCGACCTGGCTGGTGCAGCTCAGTGGATTGAGTGCAGGCCTGTGAACCAAAGGGTTGCCGGTTTGATTCCCAGCCAGGGCACATGCCTGGGTTGCGGGCCAGGTCCCCAGTTGGGGGCACGTGATGGGCAACGACACACTGATGTTTCTTTCTCTTTCTCCTTCCCTTCCCCTCTCTCTAAAAAATAAATAAAATCTTAAAATAAAAGACTTCCTGGGGCTACACTGGCAATTCAGCAGTATTCGGTATGTTCACAGTGCAGCCATCATCATTATCTAGTTTCAAACATTTTCATCCCTCCAAAACGATCTCCATATTTACTAAACTGCCTTTCCCTCCACCTGCCCCCCACTGATTATATTTTGTGTGTTTTTTGATGTCTTGACATCTTTGGGGGGCCTTCCTAGCTGGGAGGAGACTGCCCCCCCAAAGCTAACTAACCCTATAGACAGTAAACTTGTTGCTGAGCCCACCCTTTACTGACAAACTAGCCAGGCTCAGGGCCACACCCCCAGCCACCTCCTTCATGTAACCATCACACGCCAAGCAATTCTGTGACACCACTGAACTGCAAACTGTAAAACGATTAAAATGATTCTTTTAAATGGTTAAAAATTTGGGGGGCAGCAAAAATCTAGTAATTTCTTACTGCCTGAGGTTTAGTTACATCTGAATAAGCAAGAATAATCAGTGACCCTTTTTTAGGAAAGTGTATTATAACTTTGAATAAAAATTCCAGGTACACTAACTTCTGTGTGTGGAAGGTATTACTCTATGAGGTTATTGTCGCTTGAGGCAATGAACCTTCGTGGGACATGGAGAGGGCAGGCAATGTGACTCTCTATGCCGCCAGAAACGAGGAGGCACGGAAGGTGACCGGCACAGCACGGCACATTTCAGACGGGTCAGTGCTGGGGCGGGAACTCGGGAGACCGACTCCCTTCAAACCAGCCTCGCCAACGTAGCCCCAGGAAGTCGTGATGTGCCCCCAGGAATAAATGTGTCCCAGTTCGAATACGGCTGTGCTAATGTAATAGTAATGACCTATTAAGTGGGTTAAAAACAAAAACTAAGCAAACAACTAGAACAGGAACAGAATCACAGAAGTGGAGATCACATGGAGGGTTATCAATGGGGAGGGAGGGGGGACAGTGGGGGGAAAAGGCACAGGGAATAAGAATAGGTAGGCACAAAATAGTCAGGGGGAGGTTAAAAATAGTATGGGAAATGGGGAAGCCAAAGAACTTATATGTACGACCCATGGACATGAACTGTGGGGGCCCACAGTTGGAGAGTGAGAGGGGCAGTACAGGGAGGAGGGGGAGAAAGGGGAGAAAAAACTGGGACAACTATAATAGCATAAGCAATAAAATATACTTAAAAAAATCACTGGTCAAGAGACAGAGATTGCTTGTTTCTCAGAACTTTTGGCTTGGTCTGGTTTGATTTGATCTCATGTCTATGGAATGAACACCTGGATGAATCTGTGTAGCCACCACCACAATCAGAGGCTGAAGTCCACCCCCTCAAACCCTCTAGCTGTCCCTCAGAGGTCAATCCCTCCCTGCCACTCACTCCCAGCAACCACTGATCTGTGCTCAGCAGTTTTCTGTAGAAGGTCACACTAGTGAGATTATATGGGATGTGACCCTTTAAGATGGCTTGCCTCACTCATCCTACTGCCTCTGAGATCCAGCCTGGATGCTGTGCTTAGTAAGTAATTTGATTCTTTTTTTTTTTTTTTGGCAGAGTAGCGTTCCATTGTATGGATGTGCCACACCTTGTTCCTCTGCTGAGCTGAAGCACATTTGAGTCACTTCTGGCCATTACAAATAGACCCACTCTAAGCAGTAATGTACACCTGTACAGGTTTTTACGTGCATGTAAGTTTTCATTTCTAGAGGGTAGATATCCAGGATTGAGACCGCTGGTTACTGTTTAACTATGTAAGACACTGACCACCTGCTTCCAGAGTGGCCGTGGCATTTTTGTTCCTATGAGCAATGTGGGGGTTGCTGCGGCTCCCCGCCTGCCCCCAGCACTTGGCATCGTCAATGCTGCCTTTCCTCAGCCATTCTAATAAGCGTGTGCTAATCTCTCCTTGTAATTTTAATCTGCATTTCTCTAATTACTCATGATGCTGTGTATCTTTGCATGTGCTTCTTACCCAAGTGTCCAACATCTCCATAAGTCATCTGAAAAATCACAAAGCAAACTTGTTGGCATCATATATCTGTCTCAGCGTCAGAACTCAGAACTTGAATCAGGAACAGTGATTGGGTACCCGTTTTGTTTATTTTGTGATGTAGGCTGTGGAGTATGTAACCCATTCTCTGTCCAGGCCGGACCACACATGGAATCCTGAGATCACTTTTTGACATCACGGTATGAGAGGGACTGGCCACCTGGATGCATTCTGAGAGGGTGACTAAGATGATGAGGCAAAGAGAATCCAAACCGATGAGGACTGGCTGGGAAAAGCAGGGCTGCCCAGCCTGGGAGACGAAGGAGAATGTGAACCCTGGCTCTGGGTGTGTGGAACGGAGCTCGCTGGAAAGAAAGGACCCTTCTTCTCTGCGAGCCCCTGGGAGATGACTATTAGGTCCAGTGTTGAGACCCGGGCTCTGCGCTAGGGGCCTCTGGCTTTCAGAGGGGAAGCCACAGGGAAAGCGATCTTGGTGCGGGGCAGAGACCATCCAGCTGGCTGCAAGTGTGACTCTGTCTGCTGCAGTAGGACGCTGATCTCCCGACTTGCTCTGACTCTGGTTTTGCAGTTGTCAGAGATGGCCCCACAACTCTGGCTTGGTTTTGCCTTTGGGTGTAAAGGCCTCATGAAGAGACAGAGGTCACGTGAAAGAAAGAGATCTGCCCAAGGTCTCAAAACACTGGTCGCAAAACTGAGTTTGGAAAACAAGCCCCCTGATGCTCGAGCCAGGCCTCCATCTTACTGCTGGTGTTCGCGGAGGAGCGAAGAACCCAGCGCCTCCTTCTTATATACACTGTCTCCTGGGTCTTCAGACTCTGGGCTCTCAGTCTTGCATGCTCACTGTCTCAGACGCCTTGAAAGAGAAAGGGATCCTCCAGTTTGAAATTCTAATACTTAATTTTTTCAATGTCAAGATGAGGAAAAAATCCTATCAAATCAGACTGGTTTCTTCTGAAGGTTTTACTTCTGCTCTGAGCTGTTTTGAGGTGACCAACTGCTCTAATTGGGCTGGAAGTAAAACTGGCTTTTGTGAGATTCAGGATATGGCTGGAGGGGAAAGCTGTCGAGACTGGTTAGGATCATGAGCGCCCACACTGGCCTCAGAGCATTCCAGGAATTCATTGATTCATTCCGTAATTCATTCCGCCCAGTGACCACAAACACAGACATGCAGGGAGAACAGACATCACTGGCCGAGGCAGTCTTGTTAATACACCCAGGGCAGCACAAAGCAGGAAAGTTTTCACACTTCAGTCTGTTGCCAGTCCCCCCGCCCCCCTGGGGGAAGGGTGGGGGTGCTACAGAAGGAAGTCAGGACTGAGGCTCGCAGCGCCACCACAACGGCCAGTCCTTTCTAGCAGACGGAGTTCTGGGGAGGACCAAAGGAGACGGAGGGTGGGAAGGAGCTTTGCAAAGTGAAAAACACTGCACCCACATGAGGGTTTACTCCCTTAAGGAACTCGTGCTGGGCACCTATTAAAAGACACGCGCCATGCTGAACACCATGGATATCGAGCTGAGAAAACACAGACCCTGCACTCAGGAAGACAGATCTAACACAGAGGGGAAGTGAGGACGGAAAGAACAGCGGTTGTTGAGCGCAGGAGGGGATGGGCAGGAGCACAGGTGATGGTGAAGATGGGTGTGAACGGAGTATTAAGGCAGGAGGAGGACTGTACTAGATTCTAGAAACTATCTCATTCTCCTTATTTTACTTCATACTCAGAGCAGTCTGTGAAATGGGTGCTAACTTTACCATTTCCCTACTGTAGTGGAAAGCATGGTTCCCACTGCGGGGGGTGCCCTGGCCCGGTGGGCAAGACCAGGAATGCTCCCACCACAAACGTCAACGGTGCTGAGGCCGAGGACAGCTGCTCTAAATACAGAGCCCATTCTATTTACAATTCTCTTTTCCTGAAACCAATGACACCACTTTCAAGGGTGGCCAACAAAAACCATTACTAGGAAGGCAGCTGGTATGGCTTAGTTCCTTAGTCTAGGTTGACATGAAATGTAATCACTTTATTAATGAATTGATTTTCAAAAAACCCTAAAACTGAATCCTGTAAAAAAAAAATCCTCGTCCAAGTTTGCTGAATGCTGCTTGTTTCAAGTACTTTTGCTGGTGACCGATTTAATCCTGTCGAGCTAACACTCCTGGCAGGAACCACACGCAGACTCGTGCCGCGTGCCACATGCCACGTGGACGTGGCGGGGTGCAGAGAAGTGAGCGCCGAGCCGGGAGTCAGGAGGCAGGCTGCACCTGCCCTCAGATCTCAGGCTACCGAACTCCCCTGAGGCCTCCGCGTCCTCATCCGTACCACGAGGGACTGCGTTAGCAGGCCCCTGAGCATTCCCAGCGCCCGGTCTGAGTCTCGGTTTCCTCCTTCCTACTCTGCTGATGAAGATTAAATTAAAAAATGAATGGGAAAGATTGTTAAAAAGTGGACCATCTCACTTGTCAGAGAAGCCTGCCAGCGAGGCGTGGGGCGCAGCCCTTGGCTTTGCTAACGATACTCGGGGCCACCGAGGCCGGTGCCAACTTCCTCGTGCACGGGGATTTCTAGCAGTTGTTCCAGCTAAGGTCCTGCAACTCACCTGCGCGCCACGGACAGGCCCACGGAAAACCGCACGGCCAGGAGTCACTGCCAAGCAGCACCGTTTGCAGCGGTTACTTTTCCCATCACAAAACCCAACCAAAGCTGGGCCCAGACCACCCTTCTCACTGGTTTACGTGCAACAGGATCTTGTTAGCAGGGAGCCCTGGCCGTGCATCCTCCACGCGACCGCCACCATCTGACCGCCACTGCTTGGCGTGGCGGACTCTCTTCAACTTTCACTAAATTTCTCTTCAACTTCATCAATCTGGATCTAGCTAATAACAGAGTTCATGATTTTAAAAAAATCCTGTCATCCTGGTCTAGGATCTAGGAACCAATGTGTCTGTTTTGACATATGCCGCTCAAATCTTCCCGCACGAACAACAGGCCGGTAAATCCGCGAGCTCTGCCTCCCTGGGTGTCCACTCATCTCACACTGCAGTAGGTTTCAAAGCCACTGGCCTCGGAGGCACCTATGGGACAGTGACTAGATCCAGCTTCTCCATTTGCCAGACCCTCACGGAGTTCACAAACTCCAGCTCTTCACAAAGCGTTTCGGCTCTGGCTAGTAACACACAACCTCCACCGCCCACTCAACCCCCGTCTCCTTTTCCACCTGCGTTTACTGCCAGGACACGTGTCCTTGATCAGATTCAGACAGACATACCTGAGAACCTGCAGGCGGAATGCGGAGGGGCAGGCACACCCCGCTGTACCCGCCTGCACTGACCACAGCACTTACGTCCCCTGGGAAACCCTGCCTGGCCAGGGTCTCTGCCCCCTTCCCTCCTCTGGGTCCCCTGGCAGCCCACGTACACAGACAAAAGCGACAGCTTTCAGCGATCTGTTCCAGGGACCACTCCACCACCAACGCCGCCAAGCTGTGCGGGGACTGCGTTTTAGTCATCCCCGCAGCCCCGACCCGCATGAATTGTTGATGTGTAAATGGAGGACTAATGGATGGAGGAAGGTGGAGCCAGCGAAGCCCAATACGTTATGATGAAATGGCCTGACCTGGAAACTTGAGGACGGAGACAAGTCCCAGCTCTGTCCTTTGGTAGCAGCATGACCCCAGGCAAATCTCTCACCCCTCTACCCAGGCCCATCTCATTACCGGTAAGACGAGGTGATGGTCCCGATGCTACCACGGGACTAATGCGGAGGCCACGGGTGTACTAGAAAGCAAGTGCAAAGGGGAGACGTTTTTATTTCAAAACCACCTCTCTTCGCCTGGCATTTGGATAGGGGCTGTCAATGAACACGTACCCTGCAAACGTGAAGAACGCCAGGCTAATCCCATGGACTAGCACTTCCCATAAAATCTGA
>CM052538.1:191547367-191583869 GCA_028533065.1 Trachops cirrhosus | reverse complement strand
TCTGGTTTCAGTAACACAGTTCTTACCATTGGGCCCCGGGTTCCAGGTCCCCAAGCTCGGACTCTTCCCACAAACTCTGACTGCAAGTGTCACCACAACGGTCAGTGGGGCCTGCAAACGTGCACGAACCTGGGCTCCACCCCCGAGTGTTTGGACTCCGCAGGCTTGAGCAGCAGCCTGGGCACCTGTGTTTGGATTCTGATGGGCCCTCCCAGCTGAGAACCACTCCACAGGGCCCCCAAGTCGAAGCTCTTCGGTGGTTTCCCCTGACGTCCAACAGGACCACCCAGAATGCGTGCCATCATTTCTACAATAGCTGCCTCTGGTGGGAAGGTGGCTCGCCACCGAGTTCTCCCTAGGACCTCACTTTGTACCCCCGCCCCCATCCCACTTTCAATGCGGTCCACCAGTCCACATCACTTCAACAGACATCTAGGTCCTCCGGCAGGCTCCGGAAACACACAGACAGGCCACCGAGGGGCACGGAAGATGACTGTGGGCTGTGCGCCACTACACAGGCCCTGGGGAAACGGCAGCCCGGGTGCTGGGCTCTGGCTGTGTCAACACAGACAGAGAGCACTGGAGCCCCAGCTTGTCAGCTGTGAGGGATGCCATTCATCTCTTAGACCAGTGAACCCGCCTGTCAACTGAGCCCCGACCTGAGCTCCCAGCTGACTGGACACACCACGACTGGTTCACTGTGTCATAAAAATTCCGACAGACGGGACCATCACCCAAGGATCGCCCTCCAGCATTCTGAGTCTGAGCACCGGGCGGGGGAGAGTTGAGAGGTGCTCCGGACGAGTGTGTCAGGCCCCTTCCCTGGCTTCTAGGCAGCTTCTAATCCACAATTGGATTAGAACAGGACTTAATTAGTCTAATTAAATGCTTTGCTGCATTAGGGGAATTAAAGGAATTAATTTATTGAGTATCTACTAAGTGCTAGGCACCTTGCTAGCTGCTTTCTGTAAGTAATCTCATTTAATCAGCAGAGTAGCTCTGGGGGTAGGTAACGCCCCCGTTTTACAGAAAGACAAACCAAAGCACCAATGGCTTAATCAGATGCTCAAGGTAACACGGCCGGCGGAAAACCAAAGGTGCCAGTGTTGCGAAGCATCTAGCAGTGCATCCCAAGACTACTACGTAGTCCCTAAAGGGGAGAAGTGTTTGCCTCCGCAGAGCAGTGAACTTCAGGGCAGAGAGAAGCCACCAGTCCCGAGGAAAAGGCAAAGCAGACGTGGCCACACAGAGGAAAATGAGAGAAGTCTCTCCTCCTCTCAGCCCAGCTCCCCTGCCTCAGGCCCTGCACCCCCGCAAAAGCCCTTCCCTTTATTTTCATCCACCCAAATCCTATGCTTCTCCAAGACTCACGTCCTCCGGAAAGTCCTCGTACCTGTCCACTCAGCAGAACCACTTCTCTTGTGTTCCTTGCGTCGTGGCCACCCCCGGCCACACTTTCAGTGTTGGCTTGCACCTTTTCAGGAGAGCAAATTCCTGAAGGTGGGGCTAAGGGTTATGCGTATTTGCATTTTGTGCTATGGCTTATATTTAGTAGACTTTCAGAAAATGTTTTTTAAGTGAATGGTTTGCTATCAGCAAAAAGGCCCTCCCACCTCCAAAAAGACATGCACAGAGTTTCCAGAACTTATGCAGTTGGCAGGACCTCTGCAACTGTCCTAAGTGGCTAGCAAGTGTCATGCAGATGCTTGTTGGGAACCGCCCTGCCTGGTTTCATAAGCTGTAACCCTTCATGGCTAAGGCTGAGTGAGAGATCTCGAGACTCTAAGCCACTAAGGAGACAAAGCTTATCTCCCTGACAGGAGCACCACCCCTGTCCACTTTGCTTCACCCTCCCTGGTCCCCACTGGATGACAGGTTAGCCAATGATGGGCAAGATTCCTCAAGGGAGGGACGACCTAAGACAGGCATGGTCATAAGGGGGTCCTCAGGGAAGGACTTGGGAGGCTATGGAGAAAGGGGTGATGGAGCCTTACCCCTGGGCTTTGACATAGCCTGAGTCCTCATTCTGTCTGCGAGAAGTCTCCTAATCTCTTGGCTGCCCTTCTCCTGCTCAACCTAAGCCTGAAACAATGCTGGAGGTGGGTGTGGCCCTGTGCTGGGAAGGGCGGGCTTCCCAGGCAATCAGGCCTAAGAAACAATGCCTAAAATCCTGTGAAACCTGCTTTGCTAATACCCTCAATTTAAATGATAAAGGGTCCAAGCATGGGATGAATTTGTACCCCCAAGTTTTATGGCCCTTTAACTATTTGACCCTAACTCAAAATAAGCCCTCAGAGTTCTTTGAATGTTATCTATTTGTGGGTTTTTTTTTAAACATCAATAGGTGGTTGCCTCTCACACACTCCCTACTGGGGATCTGGCCCTCAGCCTAGGAATGTGCCCTAACTGGTAATCTAACCATCGACGCCTTGGTTCAAATGCCAGTGCTCAATCCACTGAGCCACACCAGCCAGGGCTGAATGTTATCTATTTGATTATTACTGCCTGACAATGATTGCTGAGCTCTGTGTTCATATGCAAATTAAAGCCAATAAAAGCCTATCAAGGCAAGGGCCTGCACACTCTCCTCTTGAGAGAGTTTGTGGACACTGCTCGCCGGTGTCCACATCAGAGGCTGTATCCTGTTCTGGACTCATTCCCGTAGCTGAGCCCAGCTGAAGTCTTTCCTCTCGGTTCTCATTGGACCTGCTGTTTCTAACATATGAGATGGCTGCTGTGCTATCACGCACAGGGGTGTGGGGGATGGGGCTGGGACTGAATGGGTTAAACTTGAGCTGATCAAGCTTCCACTGATTCCAAAACAGAAACAAACAATACAGCAAAATTTTGTAATCTATACACTTCTTTCTTACATCCTCAAAGCAGCCCTTTCTTGTAAATGAAGAAACTACAACCTAGAGAAATAAAGTGACTTACCAAAGTCACAGCTTGTAAGTTTACACTACATGAAGTGAGGTCAAATCTCTGGACTCCAATCCCCAACAATGCCTCTCTTTGAGTAATAGTCAAGAATAATACTTAACACTTATTTAATAATAGAGGATAGATCGGTACTTTGAAATATATCTGCGTTGCCATCCTAACAGCTAAATTATGTTTCCCAAAATAACATTTCACTTGTAGCTTGTCAGACAAACACCAAGCACAATGGCAAAGTCCATGAAATCTGTCTGTCCTTCCCTGCCACCTGCTCTATTTCTCTCCCCTTCAACTCTCCACCCTCTGCCCACTCCCTCCAACCAGGTGCCCCTGGGGTGGGTCTGGGTAGAGGTAAACGTTTGGGGGCTGTCTGTGTCCCTGAGCCTCTGTTTTCATCCCTAAGATGCCATGTGGGTTAAAGTTAGCATGGGCAAAGCAACTAGCAGTGTCTGATACACGGTAGGTATTCAGTGGTCAAGTTCTGCGCCTTCCCCTCCAAGGCCAGCCCAGCTTCCACCTCCTGCTGACCTACGACACCTTTCCACACCACAGTGGGAACATCGCTGGACCTAGATATCTGTTCTTTAAGGCCTTACAGGACCTTGGGGAACGAGAGGGATGAGGCTGGCACTTGACACTCGGGGCGCGGGGATCTCCTGGCTGGGAACTTCAGGTGGTCCCTGGTACCACTCCCTTTAACTTGTTTCAATATTCCACCAGTCAGACGGCAAGAAAAGGTATAATATTTCCCAAAACATGATACAGATTTTAAGTAATAAAAACAGAGCTAGTAAGAGTTTGAACTCCAACCCATCCATAATGTTTAAAAATACGATAATTGAAACAAAACAGATTCAAAGTAGTAATTTCCCATTTTTATGTGATTGATGCATTCTAACCGTGGATTTTAGATCTTGGAGTTGATACACCACTTTCCTTCTGGAAGTAAGTAGGGAAAAGTATCGGGAATTTTGAGAAACAGTGGTTTCTAATTTGGGTTCCATTCTTACTTGAGGGATCATGAAGCCAAAAATTACATTTAAAACTCTTCCTTCTGGGGACAGAAAGGGCCTGCGGTCTCTGCTCTGGGTCTCGAGGCGGGAGGAGAACTCCGGAATTCCACAAAGCTGTCTCCAGTGCGCTCGAGTGACAGTCTCCGCGGTGGAGAGTAACAGGTAAGTATGTTTACTTAAACTCTTAGTTCAGTACACCTCACACCTAAGTTTTTTAAAAAAAAGTTTAAAAGGCAAAAACACAAGTGAAGTGTGTCTACCACAAGAGCCAGCTAGGACAGCTCAGCTGGTGTTAGGGCAATACAGACTTGTAGTTGGGGGTGGGGGGAGCAGAATCCCCTACGGGCTGGAACATGCCGACCCCACCTCTCAAGTTCTGGGGAGTCTGCGACTCTCCAGGCCGGGGCCCCAGGTCTCAGTGAAGCATTACGAGAGCAGCAGGTTCTGGAGTGAGGTCACCTGCAGAGACGCCTTATGAAATGGGGCCGGAGCTCTCTGGCACTCCAGCACCCAGGGTGTGCTGAGGACCCTTCGTCCTTTGCTCAGGAGGTCGGCTGTCAGCTCTTTGCCATACTCCTCTGAGCCAGCACCCTCAGCAGGCGCCCCGGCGCCCACGTCAGGCCTGCACCGAGCTAGCCGCAGACAGCTTGCATGCTTTTCCTTCCTTGTTGAATCCTGAAAACGAACTGTGTCCACTGCTTACTTAGGTTTACTGTGTGCCAAGAGTTTAGGCATGAAGGACACAAAGCTGAAAACACAGGACTCATACAGCTTCTCGGGGACGTCAGTCCGTATACGGCATGTACCAAGTCCGCATCAAACTCAGACTTCCTTTTAAAAAGGAAGGTGGCCCCTGTGCTCTTGGGGTTCGGGTGTGCGTATGGAGGCCCCTAAACCTGTGTGGATAAGAGGATGGGGTCGCGCCCAGTGCCCTTTCCTCCCTTACGTTCATGTTGAGAGAGTGCTGTAATTTATCAAGTGAGTTCACGTCCTCACGTAATTCTCAAAGCATTATAGATTTGCCTGGCAAGAATTGCTATCCCCATTTTCCAGCTGGGAAAATGGAGACAAAGAAAGATCAGGAGATGGTGCGTGGCAGAACCAGGCATATAAACCAAGATAAGAACCCTAACACCCTCACCCTTGTATCCTCTCCACCGCTCCACAGCCCCGCAGGAGGAGGGGGGCTGCTGGGACCGATGTGGCCCAGCTCACGTCCCCATGAGCATGCTGGTGCTGGTCCACCTGCCCGTGTGCCACTCTGGCTCTGGAAACTTCCCATCTCAGCGACAATCTGTCTGCTTCTCCCAAGCCAATGGTCCTCAGAGTCTGGTTCCCAGACCTGCAGCATCAGAATCACCGGGGACACATTAGACTTGCAGGTTTCAAACCCCACCCCAGACTTCCTTCCTGGACCCGAACCTCTGGGAAGGGGCCCAGCAATCCAAGTTTCTGGAGCCTTCCTGCATGCGGATCTCCTGCAAGTCACAGCCGGAGAGCCGCCTTGGCCTCAGCTGAAAAGCTAAGCTCTTCGCTAGCGCCGGTGCTGCCCCACTGCGATCACCTGGCCCGCACACGCACACCCAGTGAGGAAGGGACAAAGCCATCTGTCTGGAACCGTGCAGCAGTCACAGAATGCAATCGCACCCGGCCAAGAGCTTCAGGGCCAGCTTAGCCAGGAGCCTAGGCAGGGCGACAGGCCCCCTCTTTCTGGCTTCCTTTCCTCAGCGGGCCCCGCTTTCTCAGGCCGGCAGCATGGTGGTCTTTAACTAGGCCTTTTCCGCCTCAGCAGACCCAGCTCCCGGGCCAGGAGGCCACCACCACGGACTGCCTTTGTGGGCACACGCCCTCTCCCTGACTAGGAAACGCACAGAGAGGCTCCAAGCTCTGTCCCAGGCAGTAGCTAAGGCTTATTCCATCTGGAATAAATGCTAGCAACAGAGTACGAACCTTACAGTTACATACTTTCTACAATTCACAAAACTCTGCTGTAACTCTCATCAGATCAGAGAAGCTAATTTTGAAACTGGGATTAGAACCCAGGACTCTCTCTAAGGACTGATCTACTGTAACATGTCAAGCATTAAATAAATTCTTGTTAGTTATTAATGGGGCTATTATAAAACAATAGTTCCGGTCCCCATGTAAGGACACAAGCCCCACGTCACCAGAGCATGTTGCCACATGAAAAGCATGTCCTATTCACAAGCCCAGTCCATTAGAAATACTGCAGGGACACACTCTTAAACAAAGGATAACTTCCTGGGCCCAAAGCCCCAAGTTGACAGAAAGGGCGGGGACAACCTGTGTAGCCGGCTCTGCTTTCAGGAAATCTGATGATTCTCTCATCTACTCCCTTGATTTTGATTAAAAGGCCACTAGTTTCCTGTTACAAATAATGGAAAGTGGTTATTCTATTGTCATTGTAATATGTATTGCAGCAACATTTGGAGGGAACAAAAAGGGCCTGCAAGAGGCAGAACTGAGGTTCCCACACCTTTGCCCCACTGATATGGTATTTACGGTCGTTCTAAAACACACAGAAATTCCGTGTGAGAAATGAGAAGCGGCCCGAGGTCGGAAACAGACACATACACACTTGCTTCCATACATCCCGGAGACGCGGGGACACGCACAGGGATGACTGGACAGCCCTCCCATTCCTCCTCCTTTATTTTCATTTCCTAGGAACTATCTCTCCTGGAACATCCCTTCCACATTCACGCCCAGGCACGGATTCCCAGAGAAGAGATGGAGGAAAGCGAGGGAGTAAGATTCACAAAAGACTCCGGTTTGGAGCATTAATAATTACAGCAGCTGGAAGGCTTACAAAAGCAAAAAAGGGTCCTGTTGACAGGACATTATCAGGGCACTTCCCAGAAAACCGCCAGCCACGAGATTACTATCGATGAGGAAAATCAGAGCCAAAATCAGATCTCAACTAAGCAGGCGGACTTGCAGAATTTTTCACCTTCACTGCTAAGGTTAGCATTTTTTTAGAGAGCAATCGACTCCATGAGTTTGACAAAGGAAGAAAAACAAAAGATAGCGAGAGACTCATTCTGGATGAACAGTTGCTATTCTGTATTCATAACTCTACACCTGCAACAGAAGCTCAAATGAGGCACAAGGTGGGGTCCTCGGCAAATTTACAGACCAGCAAACAATTATGCATGCTGCATTTGTGCATGCAGCAGACACCCTGACCCACACCACCGCGCCACCTCCGACCCCCGCGGCCGGGGAAGACCCACCGAATGCAGACAAGAACCCCTTTTTTTGTGTGTGAGAACCAGCCAGAACCTAAGCTGTCATTACACAGCAAAAACCTAGCAAGAACAAAAACCCAGCAGCAGACTGATGTGGAAAACCCAGAACATACCTGATTTCTTCAAATGCGAACATGACCTAGTCAGAGACAATTTCCTTAGATTGTCTGGTAGCCTTTTTGTTTCGGAGGACAACCATTTAGTCAGTCAGGTGCTGCAAAGTGCAGAAAAAAGAGGCGGGGTTCTCCCCCGGCCCCAGTAGTCTGAAGTAAAAGGCTTTCTGCAGACAGGGGCCTGCAGCCTCCAGCTCCGCCAGCTGCTGACAAGCGGCAGCTAACAGGGGAGGCAGCGAGAAAACCATGTGATCATTCCAGCAAGTCTGATTAATGCAGTGGATGCTTAGGCTCCAGGCTGGGCGCTGGATTAGTCCAGAGGAACAAGTGCGTGCCCAGGATCCTGGGTAAACCACAGATCACATCCCGCCTCCAGACCAGGCTTTTGCAGGGGGGTAAAAGCTTAAAGGAATGAGAATACAACCTGTTCCACTGTGACCTGCCTGATTACCTCATCTTCCTGCGGCTGCTGCTGCCATCATGACCAGGCAGGACCGATGTGGTCAGTGAACGTGGTACGGAGTGACGCCTGGCCACACTGCACCGAAATTCTGCAGGACCCCGTGTTATGCCCGTCCACCACCACACCTCACTTTACCACAAATGCATAAAGGGCTTTGGGACCTTCGAAGCCATATTTTATGCCACCCCTTTACCAAGAACAACATGACCTTGTAGGTCAGTCATGATGGGTGATCTCATTTCTTTGATGATTCATTTAGTGAGTGTCTAATATGTACCAGGCTCTATCAATTCCTTGAAGGACAAAAATTATTGTAATAATTTCAGAACAAAAGTTAAAAATAAATAAAAAAGGAAATAAGATGTCAGCCTAAAAGAAAAAGAAAGAGAAATGCTTACCAGTTTGTCAAGTTCAAGCTGGCAGAATTTGGCAAATAAGCTGAGGCTGCAGTCTATATGTGCCATTAAGAAGAATCTTGAGCATTTGGACTGCAAACCTTAATAAGGGAGACAAATCTCAAATAAAGACCTGTGAGTCACTCTTGACTTTTTTCTCTGCCTCACACCACAAAGATAATCGGACGCTAGTTCTGATTCTACTTCGGAAGGTTCCTTTGAGTCGGGCCCCTGCCCACTCCCCGCCCACCACCGGCCTTCCGTGTGTCTCACCTGGTCTGTGGCACTGTAACTGGTCTTCCTTTCCCTCCCTTCTCTCAAACTCTGCCAGAGCGATGCCTCTAAATCCATCTGGATGGCTCCTATTTGAACCCTGCCTTAGCTCCTCAGTGCCCACAGTGTTAAGGAAAAACCCCTTAGCCCAACACACAGAATCTTATTTTTCCAATTCTTTCTTCCATTAAAACTCGTCACGAACCCCCAAATCCAGCCAGACATTCCTACTTCCCCAAATATGCTAAGACCTCCTTTCTTCAGTCCACGGGCCAACTGCCCAAATCATTCCTCGCTCCTTCTGTGACTTGCACCCTTGCTGGTGGCCCACGCGCCGCCCGCCGGGTGGGCCGTCCCCAGGTGCCAGGACGGCCAGCTACTGCCCCCGCCCCACAAATCCCCGCAGTGCCTGAGGGTGGGGCTGTGTGGGATGAAGTTCTGCATGCCCTGTGCCTGCGCAGAGCGGGCCGCCAGGAGCGAGTCAATCACGGTCCGCTGCACGAAGCTCCTCGCCCTGCAGTAGGTGCTCTGGGGTGAATGCGCCGCCCCTCTCACATTGTCTGCACGTGAGGAAGAGCGAGCATCCAGAACTTGCCTCAAAGAAATGAAGTGGTAACTGCCAGCTGAGGCAGACCGATTAGTAAGAAGTTCCGGGGAATCCTGTAGTCCCCCAAACCAGACAGCAATCAGCAAGCAAGCTGATCCCGAATGCCTTCCACGGAATTCCTGACAAGTCTCTGCCTGAGACCCTCGACTTGGCAGAATGGCGATACAGCAGGAAACAGGGCCGAATCAGAGTCACTGATTAACCCAGGTTGAAGTCCCAGAGCCGCCACTCAGTGACTCAGTGGCAACTGGCCAGCTACTCAAGTTCTCTGAGCCTTGGTTTCCCACGAGGGACAACCGGAATCACGTGGATACCACCCTTGCCTCTCTCACAGGACGGCTGCAAGGGCCCAGCAAGCTGGGACTGTGCAGTGGGGAAGGTCTTTATCAAGCACATTACAGGAACCGACTTCGCCATCTTTACCACTGCACGAGCTGGCCTTTTGGGGCGGTGCTGCGAGTCGACGGCTCTTCTTCCCGGCGAGCTCGCCCCTCGTGGAAGGGTGCAGTCGGTCTGTTTACTGGTAGCTCATCTCATTGTTTTTTTCCAGGGGAAGGGGAACAAGGTATTTCTGTCCTATGATTCTCAGGACAAAGGGTGTGTGTGTGTGTGTGTACACATACACATATAAGGTATATAGATATATGTATCACATCACTGTCCTAAATCCTAATTTTAAAAAAAGCAGTAGAGATTGCCCATCTTATGAAAAATAATTCTCCCACAGCAAATACAATTAGATGACTTACTCTGCCTTAAAATTTTTTCAATTACAATAGACAGTCAGCATTATGTTGTATTAATTTCAGCTGCATGGCATAGCTAAACAATCATATACTTTACCAAGTGTTTCTGCCAACATTTCTAGCCCCTGCCTGGCACCACAGTTATTACAGTATCATCGACCATATTCCCTGTGCTGTACTTTGCATCCTGTGAGTGTTTTGTAACCACCAATCTGTGCTTCTCCGCCCCTTCACCTTCTTCACCCAGTCCTCCAGACCCCCTCCCCTCTGGCAACCGTAAGTCTGTTCTCTGTGTCTGTAGTCTATTTCAATTTTTTCATTTATTTTGCTCTTTAGATTCCACATATATATGAGATCATATGGTATTTGTCTTTCTCTGACATTTCATTTACCACGATACCCTCCAGGTCCCCCCATCCTGTCACAAACAGTAAGAGTTCATTCTTTATCATGACCAAGTAATATTCCACTGTATACATGTACCACTTCTTTACCCACTTGTCTACTGATGGGCACTTAGGTTGCTTCCATACCTTGGTTAATGTAAACATTGCTGGGATGAACATAGGGGCACACATATTTTTTCATACTAGTGTTTTGAGTTTCTTCAGATATATACCCAGAAGAGGAACTGCTGGGTCATAAGCTAGTTCCAATTTAATTTTTGTTTTAATTGTCATCAGAGGATATGTTTATTGACTTTAGAGAGGAAGAAAGAGGGAGAGAAAGAGGGAGAGGAAAAGGGAGGTGGGGGAGAGACAGAGTCCTCGACATGAGAAACATTGACTGGTTGCCTCCTGTATGCACCCTGACTGGGGATCGAACCCTAGGTATGTGCTCTAACAAGGGGATCAAACCTGCAACCTTCTGGTGCATGGGATGTTGCTCCAACCGATTGAGCTACGGGGCCAGGATTCCATTTTTAATTTTTTGAGGAACCTCCACACCGCTTTCCACTGTGGCCGTACCAATCTGTATTCCCACCAAAGTGCACAAGGGTTCCCTTTCCTCCACGTTCTCACCAGCACGCGCTGTTTGCTGATTTATTGATGGGAGCCATTCTGGCAGGTGTGAGATGATAGCTCATTGTGGTTTTAATTTGCGTTTCTCTGATGATTAGTGACTTTGAGCATCTTTTCATAGGTCTATTGGCCATCTGTATGTCCTCTTTGGAGAAATGTCTATTCAGGTCCTCCGCCCATTTTTTAATTGGATTGTTTGCTTTTGTGGTATTGAGCTGTCTGAGTTCTTTGTACCTTCTGGATATTAACCCCTTACAGGATGCACCATTGGTGAATATCTTCACACATACAGTAGGTTGTCTTTTCATTTTGTTGATGGTTTCCTTGCTGTGCAAAACCTTTTTTTTACTTTTTAAACAGTTTATTTTTAGAAAGAGGGAAGGAGAGGAAGAGAGGGAGAGAAACATCGATGTGAGAGAGAAACATCAATTGGTTGCCTCTCATATGCACCCCAACCAGGGACCAAACCTGCAACCCAAGCATGTGCCCTGACCGAGAATCAAATCGGCAACCTTTTGCTTTGCAGGATGACGCCCGATCCACTGAGCCACACTAGTCAGGGCTGCTGTGCAAAAACTTTTTTGATGAGGTCCCTCTGATGTTTTCATTTGTTAAGCACCTGATTGCACTCCTAGATGGACGGGGGTAGGAGCAGCTGGCAATCACCCAGTTGTAAGCTGAGGGAAAGGAGACACTCAATGATTACGTGATGGGTTTGTTGGTTGGTATACAGGTCAAAACCTACATTCCCGGCATTCCCTGCAAGCTTTGTGGAGGAACAGCAGGCGGCTGGCCTGGTGGGATGGAGAACCTCTGGGCTTGGTGCCTTTTCCCACCAGTGATCCAAGAGTCTCCTTTTGGAGAGCTGGCTCCCTCAGGGCAATTTATAAGGTCTTGGTAGGGAGCAGAGTTGACAGAAATGGTGAACAAGCTCCAAATCCTAGCACCACATGCATTTTAGACATAATTTTAGGAAATTCCCCAATTTACTAATAAGGAAATGGAGACCAGAGTGATTAAGTAACTTGTCCACAGTTGTATTGCTATTAAGTGAGAGAACAATGACTTGGACCCAGGCTGGTTTAGCACCAACATTTTTTAAATCCTTGTGCCTCTTGGCATCCCTATACCAATGATCCAGCTGCCTCCAGAGAGGACTTATCCTATAGATTGCCAGGCCCCTTGTGGCTTGAGACGGGACTGGGGCATGGTGACCCTCTGGGGTTCTCTCATCCAACTGGCCAGCTACTGTCCAGATTTCATGTCCAGGCTGAGACCGCTGGGGGCTGAAGAGGGCCTCAGCTGCCCCAGGAAGGACGGGGTGTGAGCCCGAGTTAACCTGGCCTTGGCACCACATTTGGAACAGAGTCTGTTCGAGGCTAGGCGCTCCCACCTGACCACTTGATAACTACTAACACCGGAGTGTCAGGAACAGGAGCATATGAGAGGGTCCACGACTCCTAACCACTCCACGACTCCTAACCACTCCACTCCTCACTGGAATGGCACTTCCCAGTCTGGCTCCAATACCCTAATCAAGAGTCTCCTCACCTCCACCTCTTCTCTTGCCTGTCTTACCCCCTTCCTGCGGTCACCTGCCCTCATACCTTCCAGTTCGAAACCCCACAATGCTAGTCCACTGTCTGCAGGCTGAAGTCCCAGCAACCCGGCCTGGCATTCAACTCCTCCACACACCTCCCACTCTTGCCAGCTGGACCCAGGCTGGCCTCCTACCGACCCCGCACATTTACACACGCCACCTCCCCTGGCCACGGTGCTTCTCGCCTTCTCTCCACAAATGGTCACGGAAAGGGTGCTTCTACTGTCCACCTGAGAAGTCTCACACTAATTCTTGCCCGTCTAAGCTTCAGTGTCCTAACCTTCCAAAGGGGGATGACAGCATGCGTGTGAGGGTGCTGCAGAGGTGAAACCCCGGCACACGTGAACCGCCACCAGTGGTAGATGATATGTTTCTAAATCCCATCGTGTCCCGCTGTGGACCAAAAGCAGCCTATGGCGATCTGTAAAGCTCCCAAATTCCTATGAGAGTCAACAGATATGGGTGTTTTTAATCTCACTTATTGTCTTGTGCTGAGGAGTAGCGTCTGTCCACCAGATGTCTGAGGCCCCCAACCAGGTGAGAGTCACTGGGGACAGGGGCTTAGGGGACTGGCAGGAGGAAACTGAGAGTTCAGCTCCTCATAACCTCTATCAGAAATACACGTACGATCTAAGCAGAACCAGCATGTTTGCTATGCAAATAAAGCTTCAAGAAACACCCATTAAAAATTTGGGCCACCATCCCCAAATCCTTCTATTTTGTAACGATGGGGCCCACTAACAGTGACTTCTGTTTTTAGTCCTTTTTAAGCCTTCACCAGGCACAGCACATTCCTGGGTACATCGTAGGTCTCTGGTCAAACCTTTTTAAATTCACTAAATGCATTTTTTATTCCAGTTGAATTAACCTTTCCAAAAGTTAAAAAAAAAATAAAAATAAAAACAAAAACCCCTCGAATTTTCAGAAATAAGTGAGTCCTATATGCTGAACTAATTCTTTCCCCCAGATTACACAATTCAACTGAACTTCCACAGTGACATTTAACTTTAAAATAGAAGTTTTAAATAAGCCATCCCCTGACTCTACTAACTGAAAGCTACACCCCAAAAGCACTCCGCGTAAGGCAAATACAACTGCCGTACATTTCTCAGCCTACCACTTCTCAGAAGCAGTGTATCGGTCATTGCTTCTGCATGCCCGTTCACGTTGATCTCCCCCCAAACAAGTGCTCTTGGACGTCTGCGCCAGGTTACTGTTGCGTCCCATGGACAAATGCCTGAAGGGCTGCCACGTGCTAGACGTGACTCCGGGTGCTGCAGAGAACTGTGAAGACGCTCCAGCCCTCACATTCACAGGGCATCCACTCGAAGGAAGGGAGTGAGAGACTGAATGAACGAGAAAGGGTGATAAAATAGGGCGATGTGCCAGAGAGGGGTTGGAGGCTGGGAGAAGTAGTGGAAAAGGCCCCCTCAGGTATGATATTTAAGCCGAGATGTGAATGACAAGCAGGGGTAGTTGTGCCAACATCAGGGAAACATCACGGCAGGCAGAGGAGACAGCTGGCCCTCTGCAAAGGCCCCAGGTGGGCAGAATCAAGCCTGCATCCCTCCTTCCTTGACAGGGCCGCTGGACTAGAGAAGTCAGGAAGAGCAGAGGAAGATAAGACAGAGAGGTAAGCAAGGCCTTATCAGCCAGGAAAGCAAGCCTTGGCCAGTTTTAGAGGGCAGTAACACGACCTAGTTTTCACTGTTGGAAGAAAAGTGATGTGGGGAGACCAGCTGGAAGCTGATTGCGCAGTCCAGGTGGGGGATGATGGCCTGGACTTGACAGTACCAGGAGACAAGAGAGAAGCTGATGAATTTTAGTTAGGCAGCGTTTAGAGGCGGTCCTTCTCACACTCAATTATTTCATGTGGTTCTTTAGATTATTAATGAAGCAGAGCAAAGATTAAAACATTTCAACAGAAACCTGAAGACCACCAACAGGACCAGAAGCCAAAGAAGGGCATGGTCCCCACTGGAGCGACCTTGTCTCATCTTTATCCCCTTGTCCCAGGGCCTGGCCCCGGAGAGCTGCTGAATTCATGAATCAGCAGTTTGTAGACTGAGAGAGAAGATTTCATAAAAAGATGAAATTGGATTAAGTCAGCAGTCCTCTTTCTCGTGCAAGCATCCAATAAAAGGGCAGATCATCCTTTTGAATCAACACATGCAGCTGCTCCGATGTCACTCAGATACACAGAAATTAGCCAAGAACATCTTACCAGGAATAGAAGGAGAATCAAGAAGATAAAGGCACGTAAAGCAAATTCACATACGCGCTCAACAACTATTTCCTGGGCACCAGCTCTGAGTCCACACGGTTCTATCCCGGAGAGGAGAGGAGGTCAAAGAACATTCGGGCACACTTCCAGCCTTGCGGGCAGTCAGGAACAGACCACACACAACACTGAAATGAGAGTCGGGATGGTAAATCGGGGCACGGTGGCTGAAGCCATGGCGCGAGATTTTATTGTTACTCTGTCAATATCCAGGTGTTTTTCCCACTTCAACTCGCTGTTCTTATCAAGATCCCCAGGAGGCCTGGCTGCACCACGCAGGTGGCCGTGAGCTGGGAGAGCCGCCCCACTCCTTACCCGCCGAGTGCCCCGGCAGCTGCCTTCACCTGCCGGAGTGCGGAGTCTCCGCTTGTTCACCTGCAACGTGTGGGTAACATTCCTGCTCTGCGCTCTCACAAAGAAACTGTGAGGGCCAAATGTAACAGCAGGTGTGCCAATGTTTTATAAATTACAAGTGCCTTAAAAATAAATAATTGTACTGTTACCAACAACAAAGGAGATTATCCTCTTCTACTTTGTGCTATCTGAGATCTTGATAAGGTGGCAATTTTAAGTATCCAGGCCGTATAATTAAATGACCCACGCATGCAACTTACTATCCAAGTGACCAAGAGAGAATTTTGGTAAAGACCCACAATTGTGGGCACTCAGGGCTAAGAGGGCCTTAAAGTCAAATTACTCAAACCCTACTCAGCCTAGCCACTTAAGACACTTATTCCTCAAAATGTACCCATTCTGCCAGAGTCTAATTTTCAGAAAGCTGAAAACCTAACTCCCACACAAATGGACACTAAGACTGTCAAGGACTGATTTAGCTCATCAGTGAGGGACCAGCAGGACGGCAGGGCCGGTTCGAAGGTAACACAGGGAACACACACACAGACAGTGCACAGAAAGAAAGCTGTGATCATCTTTAAAGTAGGAAGCAAAACTGGTTAATGGACCACAGAGCAATTGAGCCACAACCTTGAAGGTTATCTTTTCTACTCAACAGAAATTAAAATTAATTTTAGATCTCCACTGGACAAAAAATCATCTGTGACTTACCAATCTCCTACAAGTTGACGTTTAACTTCACACAAGTCAGTCTTCTCCAAGAATGTCCTTGGATGAGACTGCTGACGATGCTCTCGAGTGACACTGAAAAGGCACACAGTATTCTCTTTGCCTTTCCTTCAAGTTTCAGATAATTTTCCTAAGATACCTTTTAAAGATCTGAACTAGTTCATTATCCATCCAGCGAACTGGATGATAAAGGTCTTTCCCATCTGGTTTATTTTTGCTTCTGCCTCATTTACATCCTCTTAATTTGTGAAAATCCTTCAAATGATTGAAGTTAACTCTAAATTACTGCTTGGTCTTCCTGAAACTTGGGGGGCCCCGTTTTCCAGGACGTCCAGCCTTTGCGTTTCTCTGAATTCCCTCCAACGATCAACTTGTGGGTCTCTTGGAGAAGAGAAGGGACTGATTCATAGCTGCTGATTCACAGCCCCTTCCTCCGGGCTCCGGCTGTTCTGAGGCAATTATTACAATTAACTCTCATTTCCCAACTTCACAAACCAACTCCTATCAGCCCTTCTGTCCAACACAACGTGCTTGGAAGTCACGAAACAAGCCCCCAGCAGAGAGACATAAAAACCCAACCAGCACTAACTAACAGGTGCAACAACACGAAGTCAAAGGAGAAATCCAACGAGTGCACCCGAGAACGTCTTGTTCAAAGCCTGCATTTCCCATGGAGGCTGGGAACTGGAATGAATACACATACAAATCAATTGAAATGATCTAAAAAACTGAAAGACAGCTGGGTTCTGAAGGCTTTGGTATGTTACGGGTCCTTCAAGAAGTTAAGGAAGGAAGGAAGGGAATTTCTGGGGACTAGTTCAGAGGGAGCCTTCACATATGGAGACTGTCTCAGTCCCGCGGGCTGTGGTACAATAAAGCACCACCGACTGGGGGCTCATAAATGCACAGTTACCCTCCCAGTTCTGGAGTGCAGCAGGAGCAGGCGAGGGCCGTCTTCCGGTTGGAGCCTTCTCACTGTGTCCTCAAAGGGAACCGTGGGGAGGACTAGGAGCTACACCAGGTCTCCAACGGAAGCTCTGATACCATTCACCAGGGCTCCACCCCCATAATCCGATCTCCCCAAGGCCTCCCCTGCTCACACCATCACACAGGGAGTTAGAAGTCCAATATGCAAATGGAGGGGGCACACACAGCATCCAGCCACAGTGGAGACCGAATGAATGAACGCTGTGGGAATTTCTAGCACCTACTGGCACGGCAGGGATGGAGATACTGTATTTTGAAGGTAGGGAAGTAAAGGAGAGGCGTAAGTATGCATTTCTAAAATCAGCCCGCATAGGTGGAAGGCACCTTGGCTGCCCCGGGAGAGCAGTTGTCCCACGTTTTGAACCCCTGAGACACGGAGTCTAGGCACCAGTCTCCAACCGCACTGCACTGCACGAAAGAGGAAAACCTTCACTTAGCACGGCTGCTGACCGGAGAAGGCGTTCAGGGGACGGCAGAGGCAGTGACAAAGAAACTGCATGAACATATGTCTACAAGAGCGGTAATTTGAGAAGTCCTGCTTTAGACAGATGTATTTTGTCCCCTCAAAAAGCTAGTTTTCCTTTCTCACATTTTATTTCCAAAAATCAGACTTTCTCTATTTCCTACTAGAATGTACAAGGGTGGTGGTGTTTCTCATCCAAAATAGCACTGCTTCTCAGTTTCCAAAAGAATTCCATTTGCATGAGTCTTGCAGTGGGTTTATATTCCTTCTTACGAAAAGCTCCGACACCCAGCGTATAAGCCTGGTGCTGAAATGAACAGGTATGGGGACAAAGTGATTAAGGCCTTCCACGCGTGGCTGATGCTGAGCTGGAATTTGGTAGGTAGCTGATGAAATCCGGAACTGCAGGTCTTTTTAAAAAAGATGTACACTCGCTAACATGACAGAAATGAGCACTTGATTATTTTCTAAACCTCATTCTCAAACCACTCAACTCTCCTATAATACTACCTTCCTTGGTTTACATAATAAATACGAGAAAGGAAGGAAGGGAGGAAGGAAGGAAGGAAGGAAGGACAGAAGGAAGGAAGGAAGGAAAAGAGAACAAAAGGACCCAGCACTGAATGAACCAAAGTTTGGGAACCACTATATCAGAAGAACATGGACTTTGAAGAGTTTCACAGATTTCATTGATGTGGTAGGTGACCTAAAAAAATGTCAGTCCAATCTCCTCATTTTGATCAAAGGAGAAAAGCATAGCATCCTGTCCAGGGGCACAAAACTACTGTCAGAGATGGAATAGGATGGAAGCCTCCTGATTTCTAATTGCAGTGCTTTTCCTTCACGTCTGTGGTTCTCAAGAGCGGGGTCCACAAGCAGCCTCAGCATCCATCCCTTAGGAGATTCCTTATCGAAGATGAAAATTATCAGCCCTTGCCCAGGCTAAATGAAACAGACACTTTGGGAAAATGGAGCCCAGCACTCTGTGCTTTAGCAAGGTCTCTGGGGGATTCCAGTGCACATTCAAGTCTGAGAAGCACTGGTTCCTCTAAGGACACCTGCGATTCTCAACTGGGGGTGATTCTGCCCCCCTCCAGGGCATTTGGCACTGTTTGGAGACAGTTTTAGCTGTCACAATGGGGGTGGGGAGTGCTACTGGGTAGAGGCCAGGGATGTTGCAACACACCCTACTGTGTACAGGACAGCACTCCACAGCAAAGAATGACCTGGCCCAAATGTCAACAGCGTGAGGTGGAAAAACCTACTTCTGGGAGGGTAGAAGAGAGTGGAGAAGTTGGCAGAGTCACTCTCTCTCTAAGAAGTGCCTGTCCCCTTGAGCAGAGGGGTCAGTGCATCCTGTCATGCTATGCCCCCCACTGGTCCACCACCACTAGGGAAGGCGACCTGGCACCTGCATCCTTCGGCCATGTGTGAGTCACAGCCCCAGCCCTCGAGGCCAATCACTCCCACTGAAGCAGCTACATCCAATTCCTTCACGTGGTGCACAGATATTATCGTTTTCCAGGAATGCTATGATGTGATGAATCACTCAGAGAGACCTTGCGTTGCCAGTGATGGTGAACTGGAATGGAGGTGTTTTAAAAAGATCAATGCATCCAGTGAAAATACCCACACACACTCACAGCAAAATCTAGGAAAAAAACACTCAACACTTCCAAAGGCATCGAATTGCTGTCAAGGTGGTAGAGGATTTCTAGGCTAAAACTGGAGAGAAAAAAAGGGACTTAAAAGGCAAACGAGCAGAGAAGACCCTTGTTGCCCTGAGCGTACTTGTTGATCCCAGAAAACACAAACTTTCATGCTGATGGCCTCACAGGGCAAACGAGTCATGCTTCTCAGGGCGCTCCCCTCTTCAGTCAGCTGAAGGGATCCAGAGACACCTCCCCAAAAGCAACCCACGGCGCTGCGACTGAAGAACTAGCACAGGTGAGGGCTAACATTTACGGAGCAGGCCTTACGTCCTACGTGCTCTAGGACTTTACCTGCATCAACGAACTTAGTCCTGGGGGAGCAGCAAGGACTTAGGCTCTAGTCTCGCTCCCGTTTTACAGATGGGGAGCTCGAGGGACTGGGAGATGAAATGATTTGCCCAAGATAAGGCACCTGGACAGTGGCAGGCTAGTCACACACGCATGTGGGCTGCCCGATGCCACAGTCTCCTCTACACCACAGAACAGAGTTGAAGCCAAAAGGTCACAAAGGTGTGGATTCCAGTATGACTTAAAAAGCAAAAAAACTGGAAATAGACTAAACACCCATCAACAAGGGACTGACCAAATAAAGTATAATATATACAAAGAATCATAAACTAGATCTACATTAACTGCATAGACATTATTACAGTTGAGTGAAAACATTAGAGGATTACTAAATTACAATTATTGTTGTATAATAGACACCTCCACAAATCAAACAAAAAGCAAGTCATAGAAAAAAAATATAGAGTGTATTCTCATTTACGCACTATCATGTACAACATCGCATAGTAGTTACGAGCTTGGTATTTAGATTCACAGAGCTTACCCCGACTTGACCTGGGCAAATGACTTCACTGTTCTAAGCGTGGGCTTCCTTCTGACTAATATGTGGTAGCAGCATCTCGTAGGGTTTTGGAAGGATCAAGTGGTGCAGTGCGGTGAGCCACTCAGCCACTCCAGACAGCTCAGGACACACAGCTGCCCCATCAGCACTACGCTGCTGTGTGTGTTTGTATGTGCGCAGGGACGTGTGGAAACGTGTCGGTCAAGATGCGAACAAATGCTGATCTCTAGGGATTGACATCGGCTGGTCATTTTCACTTTATTTTCTTGTATTTTTTACACTGAATTTTTGAATTTCTGAATTTTTACACTGAACAGGAATGATTTTTATAAAAACAATAACACTATTTTGTAGTACCCTACCAGCATACACATAGCACACAATATGAACACTCTCTATTCTAACAGCATCAGTGTGATAGGAGATATCTCAAATTAGAGACCCACAGGAAACAGAAAGAGCTGGGGGGCGGGGGCAGTGAGATCCTAGGCCTGGAACATTGCCAGGTATACAATAAGAATTTGTTGAACGAACGAAGGAATAAATGAATTGAGAGGCAATACAGATGCCCCTGGACTTCTGATGGCGTTACATTCAGATAAACCCATCATAAATTGAAAATATCGTATGTCAGAATGCCCTTTGGAACATCACAGCTTAACCCAGCCTCCCTAGCACGTGCTCAGAACACTCAGAGTAGGCTCCACTTGCGGAGAGGCACCTGACACGTGGATACCCTGTAGAGTGTGGGCTGTTAACCCTTGTGACCGCGTGGCTGGCTGGCAGCTGCTGCCCGGTATCACAAGAGTATCATACTGCACATCCATAGGAAACGATCAAAATTCAAATTACGATTTCCACGCAACGTGTGTCACTCTTGTACAGTCACAGAGTTGAGAGGTCGTAAGTGGAGCCATCCTAAGCTGGGTGTCTGTACAGTGCAGCAGTATCGAGGTTTGGAGCCAAACAGCTGGATTTTGATATCAGCCATGTCACTCCCTAGCTGTCAGCCCTGAACAATTTATTTTAACCTCTCTGATCGCCAGCTTGCTCATCTATAAAATGGGACTGTACTGATTCATAAGACTATCGTATGGATTAAATGACAGTAAATGTGAAAGCAGTTTGCATTTAGCCAAAGTTCAATAAAAGCTAGTTCTTCTTTCCCCCTACTCCCAGGTTTGCCAATGACAAGTTGTGTGACACTGGACAAGCTGTTTATCTGAGCTTCCATTTTCTCATCTATACAATGAATACAGTATTCACCAACCTCTTCAGATGCTATGATATTATGTGACAGCTTTTTGTGTAGTATAAGGTACTATACAAATGGGAAGGCTTATTATGATTATATGTGAGCTTTGGGGGTCAGTTTATTTTATAGCCACTTGGCTCCAATAAACTACACTTAGGTAGACTTTACAAGCTGACAAACGTGCAGATTTATTAATCAGTAATAATGTACAGACCTTCCTGAGCTTTCCCAGAATAGCCTAATCTCTGTCTAACTGGCAATAAAGTCTGCCTTGATCTGAGTGGAACCACTGCCTCCCAAGAAACCCTCAGCCCGCTGTTCTGGCTGCACAGCACAGAATGAGCGAGCTGGCCCAGGCGCGGGGTGCCCGTGATTTTGGTTTTGTTCTCCTAATGATAAAGATGGGAACTCCTGCTTCTTTCTACTGGTTAAGAAGTGGTAACCTATCTAAGGTGCTACCAGTTGACCCCTTACAAAACTGGCATGTCCATGCTCCCACTGTGTAGCACCCTAATGACAGCTCCCATTTCTGGAATCCTTTAAAAGCATTTCTCATATTGTCTTCTATGGCCAAAGAATCAGCCCTAAAGGTTGCCAAGGCAGGGATTACTACCCCATGTTACAGAGGGGAGACTATGGAGCCAAGAGATTAAGTGAACTTGACCAAGTCAAGCCTTGCAAGGCCAAGCATGCTTGATAACAGAAAGGGAACTATAGACAGTATTTCCCTTTGGGAAGGGAGCAGAGGGAGGGAAGATGAAGCTGTGCGGTCAGCCCCCCTGAATCAAGAGCAGGCCCAGAGTCTGACACCAGGCAGTAGTCTGGACATTACTTGCATCAGGATCTCATCTCCCTAACACAAGCAACCAAGAAAGGGGGCATTTAGGTTTATGGCCTCATATGACTTAGTTCTGCCCTAATTTAGAACACCCAGCACCTCCTGAGCCAGGAAGAGCCACAGCACCACAGGCGACCAACTTAGGAAGGGCCCTTAGACACCCGTTGAGTTCAATCCCCTCCTTTCACAGACGGACGATAATGGTGAGGCTCCGAGGAGGGCAATGTTCACCAGGACCACCCGTGAGCTCAGCCTGAGCCAGGCCTGGACCTGGGCTCCCCGGCATCAAGCCCAGCACTCTCTCAGCCACTTCCTCAAATGACTGACTTCAAACTGGCCCTCAGTGACAGCCCCCAACCCTGCTCCCAATACCCTCCCTGTACCAATCCTTTCCTCTCTCAGACTCAAAACTGGACACTGAGTGAAAACCACATACCCAACTAAGGCAGCGAGACACCCCCTCTCCTCCTGACCTTTATAATAGAAGGGACGAGCCTCCATGCGGTTTAATATGTACAGGAACAGCATCTCCCTGACCTTCAGGTAACAGTAACAACTGACAAAAGAAAGTGAATTGTGATGACTAAATGTTACTCTTTCCTTTTGGCTTAACTTCCTCAAAGCTTGAAATTCTCAAAAAATACTTACTGAGTGCTTATGAATCTGACGGGAATGTTCTATAATCTGTGCTATCCAACATGGTAGCTATCAGCTACACGTGGCTGATCATCACTTGATGTGGCATCACAAGCAAGAGGAATATCACATGCAAAGAACATGTGAAGGTAGGGTCCTTATAAGGAGAACAGAGGAAATTACTCTGAAGAGGCAGAGAGAGGCCAGCTCATGCAAGACTTCACAAAATGCTAAGGACTCATGACTTCATCCAGACAGGCAGAAATATCCTGAAGAAAACTAGAAAGAGAGTATCAACTCAATCCGAGTACTGACAACCTCACGAAGTACAGAGGAGGCATTTTAGGGGGTGGAGGACCAAAGTGGAATGTAATTACGGTGTTTTAATGATGATGAAGACCTGAGTAATCAGTGGCATGGCTCTGGGGACAGGGGGGCAGGCAGCAGGGACAGGAAGCAGGAGGAAATGCCGTGACATGTCCACCTGGATGCCGTGGGAGGGAACCGAGCGACCCCACCGAGCCCCCGGGTTTCTATTTTGATCACAGTGTGCCTCTCGCTGAGGAGGAGGATTCTGGAAAGGAAAGTGGTAGGTTCATTTGTTTGTTTGTTTTTTAACCAGATTACTGAGAAACAGAGTTTTGCCCCATGAAACTCACCTACGCGAAGTGTGCAATCCAGTGAGTTCCGTGCGTTCACCGAGTGGCACGGCCAACGCGGCGGTCTAACTGCGGAGTGTCCTCTCGGCCCCGGAGAGCCCGTCCGCAGCCGCTCCCATTCCCGCCCCGCCCCCTGCAACTATCAGCTCATCTTTTCCTGTCTCTGTGGATTTGTCTCTTCTGGACCTTTCACACAAATGGAACAACATGGGATCTTCTGCGACTGGTTTTGTACACTTTGCATGTTTTCAAGGTTCATCGACTGTATCGACAGCGGCACTTCATTCCTTTTTATTGCTGAGTAATATTCCACTGTACAGATACACGCACCACATTTTGTTTATCCATTTATCAGTACATACATTTTTGGGTTATTCCCACTATTTGGTATCATGAGTAATACTCCTACGAACATTCACGTTCAAGTTTTGTGTGGATGTGTGTTTTAATTTCTCTCAGGTGCACACCTAGGAGTACAAATGCTGGGTTACGTGGTAGGTCTATGTCTAACATTTTGAAGAAATTAGTGACTTTTTTCCAAAGCAGCTGTACCCTTTTACATGTCCCCAGCAATGAATGAGGGTTCCCATATGAGATTTAAATCCACAGAGCCACTTACTCAATGTGTAAGGTTACCCACATCCTTACCAACGTCTGTTATTATCCATCGTTTTCATCCTAGCCGTCCTAATGGGTGGGAAGAGGTGTCTCATTGTGGTTTTGGCTTGCACTTCCTCACGTCTCATGAAGCTGTGCAGCTTTTTATGTCCTTTTTGGCCATTTGTACATCTTTGGAGAAGGGCCCATTTAAACCATTTGCCCATTTTAAAATTGGGACATTTATCCTTTTATTATTGAGTTGTAAGGTTTTTTTCAAATATATTCTATCTAGAGGTCCCTTATCAGATATATGATTTGCAAATATTTCCTCTCATTCTCTGAGTTGTCATTTTTCTTGATAGTATGGCTTGCAGCACACTTTTAAATTGTGATGGAATCCAGTTTACTTTTTTTTTTTTTATCATTTGTATTTTGGTGTCATTTCTAAGAAACCATTGCTTAACCCAAGGCCATGAAGATTTACTCTTGTATTTTCTTACAAGACATTTAAAGCTTTAGCTCCTACATTTAAGTCCGTAGTCCATTCTGAGATAACTTTTGTACGTGGTGTGAAGTAGGAGTTCAACTTCACTGTGTTGTGTGTGCACATTTAGTTGTCCCAGCATTTCCTGAAAGGCTGTTCTCCCCGTTGAAAAATGGCACCATTGTCGAAAACCAACTGCTCAAAAATAGGGAGGTGGCAAGTCCAGTTTTAGACGTGATGAACTTGAGGTCACTGCGCTCCATCACTTTGGGACTAAGCTACGCACGCAGGAAACCACGTCTTCTGTTCGAGCCCAGGAGCCAGCAGAGTGAGCGCGGTAGCTGCTCGGTGAATGACTACGCTTCGTGGTTCGCAGTCATGCTGCCTCCCCACCTATGGGCTCGGACGCGCGGAAGGAAGCACACCACTCTGCCCTCACGAAGGACCGGCTGGTTCTCTTGCTAGCGATGCTCTTCTGTCCGGGACTCTTTCTTTTCTTTATCTGACGCACTCAGTGGCTCAGCGACACAGACCCAGGAGAGCACCTTCCTTCTTCCCAGGAAGGAAGTGTTTATCAACAGCACTGTAGAGATGCTCAGTTAGAAATCTCAGCCGGTCCCAGGGAGCAATGCCGATGGACACCCTTGACTTTGACCTGTCCATAGGAACACAGGCTCCCAGGTGTGGTGCATTTCTCTCTTGAATAAAGGGTTTTGTTTGTGTGCCAGGCCCACCGACTTTCTGTGTGCAAGTCAAACTTAGAGAAGTTAATTTTTTACTTGCTAATGGACTTCAAGTGTCAGAGCCCAGAGAAAGGAAAGCCCTCAAAGGGGCCACTAATTAGAGATGTATCATGAATAACTGGAAGAACGAAGGACATTTAAGTAAGGTAAGGCAAGACTTTCTGAAGACCAGTGTCTCCAAGGAACTGAAAAACCAAATTAAGCCAGTTCAAAGAAGTACAAGGAAGACCCAGAACAGAACATCCCTGCCCTCTTCTACCGCAAATGCAGATCAATCGATCTAAATATAAACACATGCACGTACACAGACACGTACACACGTACAAACCGGGTTGTACACACGTCTGTTCTGGCACTTTTATCTCAGATGCCCTGTGCGCCCCTTCTTGGCTTTGTGCTCCTTAAGGCCAACGCCCACTCGTGTCTGTAGCCCTATCCCTAGCCCCACCGTCTCGCATATGCTAGGCATTCAATATATATCTTGCAAGTAAAAATGTAAGCAGATACGATACATAAAAAAACACATAAGTAATGTATTTATAATACAGATGTCTACACTTTATAAAAATTCACATTTACTGAATTATGCTTACATTAAATATTTAACACTGCCTTTATTATATAAACTAATATGCACACGTATTACCACTGCCTAAGCCAATCACCATGCTTACTTCTCTCGAAGACAAACGCACAATGAGGTTGAAGCGTTGGCCTCCAGGGGCTCCTCTAGCTCAGGGTCTACGAGCCTGTGATCATCGTGCAACTTCTCTCCCGGCCCGACCTCTAAGCTGCCCACCGTGGGACTGAGCAAAAGGCTTACAACCGTGCAGACACTCCTGTTCACACTCGCCCACCACAAGCATGAACAGTGTGCCTGGAGTCTAGTCAGCCTCCAAGCTGGGATGGCCGTGGTGAACAAGAACACTTATTTTCTTAGACATATTACTCAAAGGTCTCTTCCAATCCAAGTCTGACCCTTTCATTCTGTCCATTACTACTGCCCACGCTGTCTCCTGGCCTCCGGTTCTCGTCTTCTCAGAGATCACACCGTTTCTGACTGAGCGCCACTCACCGTACGTGAGAACTCCACAGACAATTGAGGCTCCTCTAGACAGGGTTTCCTTTTCCTCTGACCGGCAGGGAGACAAACACGACCACATGGCAGCTTGACAGAGTCAGAGACAAATGATTCAAAGCGGTGCTCCAGTTCCGGAGAGGGCCAGGCGACTTCTGGTTCTCCCTGGCCCCTGAACAGAGGCCCTTATGAAAACCCGGGGTGCTTAGGGGCCCGGGTGGGCTCCTCCTCCTGTGTGTGCTCCGAACACTGGTCTTTATCTCCCCAGTCCCTGAACCTGTCTGACGCTCTAGTCACCTCCTCAGCCGACAAGGGCCTCACGGGAAGACACAGTGCCAAATGCCAGGCTTACCTGTCCATCTCCTCCCAGATCTTGGCTCTGCAAATCCTTTCTGCCACGCAGCTCTCCTACGCCTTCAGACTGATTTTCTTTTCTTTTTACAAAAGATTTTATTTATTTATTAGAAAGAGGAAAATGGAGGGGATAGAGAGAGGGAGAGAAGCCAGCGTGTGAGAGAAACATCCACCGGTTGCCTCTCGCGTGCCAGACTGTGGCTCAGCCCACAATTCGGGCACATGCCCTGCATGTGCCCTGACCTGGAATCAAACCGGCAACCTTTCAGTTCACGGGCGGACGCTCTACCCACCAAGCCACACCAGCCAGGGCCTGATTTTCTTTTTTAACATTTCAAGTGCTCTTGTTCTCAATAGGACTGGTCCAAACAACTTGATAAACCTCTGCCAGAAGTAGAATCCCCAAATCCAACAAAAGTTAACACAACTTTGTTTAAAAGTGAACCAGAGGGGAGCTTTCCAACACAAGTGATTCTAGTTGGTTTCTACAACTTTTGCAGTTTTGACTGTTGAGTCTTTCCTGGGGAACTACCCAAATCAAGACTCTACGAAGCAATCTGGCATGTTGTTAACAGAGGTTGGGAATTACTGCTGACTAATGGAAAGCCATAAAATCTCAATGAAACTAAAGCTTTAATCAAAAGTAATGTCGTCATGCATTCCAATCTACAATCTAACAGGCTTTACTGCTGGAAAAGGGGCTGTGGGGCTCCATTCAAAAATTGAGATACAGTAGCTGGAAACTCCTAGGCTCAGACACACAGGAATGTCAGCTCCCTGTGCCTGTGTCCCCATCTCCTCTGTCCCATCTCCTCCCCACCTGCAGGATGACACCGAACACGGGTTGCAATTTCAGCCTCGTCCAATTATCTTACTACAGAGTCGAAAGCTCATTCCCAAGTTTCTGCTGTACTGTGTAGGAGCTGGGGTCGCAGTCATAGAAATGGCGGGCACCCCCTCTGCCTACGACTAAAGAGGAAACATGAATGGAGGACAGTGAAAGAAGACCAGACTGAGAGGCAAGAAACCTGAGCTTCAGGTCCCTGTTGCCCCACTGCTGTGACCTCCGGCGAGTGACCTCTGGAGCCTGCCCAGTTCCTCACCCGAGAAGGGAGGGACTTGTGCACTAGTCGACAACATTTATCGAGCAGAGTACCTTCCAGGGTCACTGCGTAACCCAGCCCTGCTCCTGACCTCCGGACGCGGTCAGCCGTCCTCAACTCTGGCTGCACACTCAGTCACGCAGAGGCTTTAAGAAGACAAGTCGAGAAAAAACAGAACAATGTGCCTCACTCCAGATTAATGGAATCTCTGAGGTATGGCCTTGGCATTGGGGGGAGGGCATCGAGGAAGAGGGCTTTATCCAGTGTTTCTGATGCCCAGTGAGGGTTAAAGACCACTGACCTTAGAGGATTTCTAAGTTTCTGAACCTAACTTTCTATGATTTTATAAATGAGTATCTTTTTACAGGTCAAAAACCTCCCCCCAAAACCTGTGGTTTCATTAATAATTGGGGGGAGGGTGACTAAGGGTAGGAGGCGCCTTGCTAATAACCCTATCCTGGAAGGTCGTATTGTCTCTGTGGGTGACCTTTAGCCTCACCATGCCTGCTGGGATTCAAACTCCAAAGCCACAGACATCATCAGGTCATAAATGAGATTCTTCCCCAAGGGGCACCATCATGCCGGCCTGGATTTGTTTCTCTGAGTTAAAGTACTAGACACCAAACTGTGATCATTCACAGTTTTTGTCATGTCTGTTTAATGTGAATGCTATAACCTAATCTTTTTCTTTAAAATCAACTGACTAATACAATAGTATTAGCCCTGCTGAATATTAAAACACATTAGAGAGCTTCTTTAATTAAAAGTGAGGTATTGGTACATGAATAAATATAAACCAATGGAACACAATAGAAAATCCAGAAATAGGCCAAATTAATTAAGAATGACAAAAGACAGCATCTCAAAACGCTTCGAGAAAATCGTTTTGATTGATTGATTGTGAAGACTTCATTGGCTTTATTAGGCGACTCATATATCCAGCAGCATCTCATCTAACTAGAAGGGTGCTTCCAGAAAAAGGACTTTTTAATAAGTGGCACTGGGAGAACTAAAACACCAGATAGAAAAGGATAAAATTGGGTCCAGCCCTCAAACCATATATTTAATTCCAAAGGGTCAGAGATTTAAATGTTTGAAAAAAACAAAACTACGCCTACAAGTACTAGAAAAAACACAGGTGAATTGAATCTGTGAGTATAGAAAACTTTCCAGCAAGAAGCGGTGAGTAAAGAGATTGAAAGACAAAAAGAAATCCACTTACTTTTCCCCAGTAATAACGCCCACCCGGTCACGTGCACTGAGAACCCTGCGGCGTGTCCTTACCGGCGTCTTAGTCCGGCCACCTCTGAGGGGCCAGTTCCCCGCTTTCCGACCTGCTGCCCCGGGGGGGTGCCACGGGAGCCCTCTCAGTGCCCACGTGGGGACACGGGTAGGTGAGGGGCAATCCTTTGTCACATGAAGACAGCAGCTATGGCTAGATGTTTCTCTCCCTTTCTCCCCTAAACATCAGTCCTAACTCATAATGATCGCCTGTCCCGGCTCTTCCTCCTCCTCTATGATCCCTCCGCCATCCCTGCTCCCAGAGGTCCTGCACCGCACCCTCTAAAACTCCTCCCCCGTGAGCCTTTGTCTTGGCTACAGCTACCTGGGGAACCCAGTTAAAATACCATGGCGTTAACACATTCATTGTTTTTAATATACAGAAAAATATATACTTAATTATGAAAATGTAAAAAGCATTCCTTAGGAGAAGCAGTGACTCCCTACTACCTAAATGCGGGCTGTGAAGAGGACTTCCTTGAAAAGAGGACAGTATAGAAAGGGGAATGAACAGTAACTTTACAGTGATGACACCTGACAAACACTACTTCAGCCGGGCGGTCAAGGTCAACTCTAACAGTCAGAAATCCTGTGGTCATATCTACCCTCTCTATATGATAAATGGCACTTCATTGCCTGGTCTTTTCCCTAAACTGTATCACCTCAGTCTAATCCTGAGAAAAACAAGGGAAATCCCAATAGAGGGGCTTCCTACAATATACCCACCCGGCACTTCTTCGAACAGTCAAGGTCATCAAACATGAGGAAAGTCTGAAAAAGTATCACATCCAAGAGGAGTCTAAGGAGGTATAATAACTAAATGCCTTGTGGCGTCCTGGATGGGATCCTGGGACAGAAAAAGGACACTGCAGGGAAACAAGGAAACCAAAATAAACTATGGACTTTGGTTAATAATAATGCATCAATATTAGTTCCTTAAGTATAAAAATGCACCAAGTAAGATGTTACTATTGGGTATATGTGGGAGGGGGCGTAGGAATTCTCTGTCGTATCTCAATTTTTCTGTAAATCTACTGTTCTAACATATAAAGTCTATTACTAAAAAGAGAAAAAGACTTTACAAAGCATCCTCCATCTCTGGCGATGGGGCCCGGGAGCTGCATTTTGGAAGGCGGTGCACGCGGTGGCCACTAGGCACATGAAGGTCTGACAAACATCCGGGACGCTGAGGGTTGCAGTACAGGATGTCCTCACAAAGAAACCCAGGGAGAAGTCCCTCTACTGTCAGCAGACAAGCCGTGTCTCATGGCAGCAGCATGGAGACAACAGACAAAAGCTCGGTCGCCCCAGTGACACATTAGTCCATTAACCTCACAATAAAACAGCTTTCACCCTGGATGCCAGCTTGAATGGTCTGGGGGCGGCCGCCTGGATCATGGGACCTGGGAGACCCCATGCCACATGGAAGGAATGGCACGATTTACTGTCCATTTTAGGTACAGGTGCAAGCACAGATATTTATTAAGCACCGACCAAGTGCCAGGCACAGTGCTAAGCTCTGGGGATCCCACAGAGATCCAGACAGCGTAACCCTTCGAGAAGGACAAGAGGAAAGAGAATTACGAATACAGCTTGGGAAGAGGCACCGTGAGATGCCACAGTGATGAGTAAGAGTGAAGGGCCCTCAGCCAGGCGAGGGGCTGAGCACTGCGTCCCTGGGGGGTGGCATCTGAACTAAGACTTGAAGACGAAGAAGTTAGCAGGGTGAGAGGAAAAGGAGGCAGACTCCACTCAGCTCAGATCGGAGCAGCAGACACAGTCCCACCAAGAAGTCCAGAGCGGAGGGCGGGACCAGCAGCGGGGGGTCCGACCTTTCGGTGTCTCTGGGCCGCACTGGAAGAAGAGTTGTCTTGGGCTACACATTAAATACATTGTGACACGTAATCACAAAATGTTTTAAGTAAATTTACGATTTTGTGTTGGGCCACATTCATAGCCATCCTGAGCTGCATGTGGCAGGTTGGACGCCCCGCCCTAGAGAACGTTTAAGGGTTGGAAGCTTTTATGGAAGGGACCCAGGGCAAATATACCGCCAGGGGAGAGGACTGGAGAAGGGGTGTAGGAAAGAGCCTTCCCGATCCAAGCTGGTAAAGTGAGCCGTCCAATGTCTCCAAAGACACGGGACAACACGTCTCCGGAGCCCTACAAAGCCATGTCCGTTTCACTCTGGAACGAGAAACACACCTCAGCTTGCATTTCCCTTCTCACCACGGCCTCCATGAATTCGCCGCTAAATACGCTCAACTGCAGTAACTATTTCTTAATCTAAATACTCTGGGACAATGCTCTCTACCCCGAAATGGCTTGCCTCCTGTTTTGTTTTTATTTCAATAGTTCTGTTTTATGTCTCTTAGAGAGTGTCCCTGAATCTTTTCTAGAAGTTGAAGCATCAATAGCAACGGGTTTCTAAAACAAAAAATGATCGCATGTGGTAGATAAGTTATACAGTGATGTCACAAAAGGGCAGAATATTTAAAATCAGAATTGTCCCAGGTTTTTCCAGGGACAATTGCCAGGGGTTGCCTACCTCAGGGACACAATAGACTGGGGTGGGGGAGGGAGATAACTACCCCCTACTGAACACTGTCAGCCAAGAACCTCCCGTGACCTCGCTTGATCCTTACAAAACCCTGCGAAGGTGTAGAAGCTCTTTGCAGAGCTCTGAAGACGTCTTCTGAGCATCTGTCCAGACAACGGAGGGCTCCCCTAACCAGAGCTTGCTCTGGGGGCCTCCTGCACACCTTCTCACTCACGTTTGAGGGGACTAAGAAATCGGCTCGCTGTCAGTCAGCTTGTAAGGAGCTGCTCTGGGGTAGAACCCGGGTCTGTCTGACTCTGAAACCCAGCTCGCTTAGAATACAGGGGGCAAACTGAATATTAAAAGGAGCAAACAACCTTCATTCACGGCTCCCGTAACCCCAGAGCGAGAGGAGGCATCTTAAAGACACACAGCTTTAAAGACAAAGACAGTCCATCTTCCCACACAGGAGCCGGAGGACTCGGAAACAGGGCTCCCCCCACTGGTGAGCGCAGGGAGCCACGCCGCTTCCTTGTTTCTTCTGGTTGCTTTCCTAGCCCTTCCTCTGCCTTTTCTTTTTCTGGGGTGTGGGGTGCAGGAATCTCCAAGTTGACACCAGGATTAAACTTCCTTTCACTAACTTTATCTCTTTCTTTCTCTCTTCTTGTTTAAAATGAATATTCTTATATATCGGTAGCTTTGAGAATGTTTATACTCTTTGGTATCAATAGTATTACATACCATTTTGCTAATTTACCTTAAGAAGATAATCAGAGATGGAGGCATTCTAAGATTTATGTACACAAAGATTTATTATCATGGCATTTTCAATGATGAAATGCTATAAACAAGCTCACTGTCCTAAAACTGGGGTATGGTGAATAAATCATGATATATCATGTGATAGAGTATTAATCAACTACTTCGAATGCCTTCAGGGAATATTTACCACAGGGAAATACACACACGCTAAGTGTGAAGTGTCCAACACAAATGCATAGCGCCATTTCAGGTTTGTAAGAACGTTACACCTAGACATGAAAAAATTAAAGAAACTAAACCACACATTTTATTTGATTATCCCTAACCAACAGGATTGATAATGATTTTTAAAAAGTGATAACTTTAGCCCTGGCTCATGTGGCTCAGTGGCTTGAGCGCCGGCCTGTGAACCAAAGGGTCGCTGGTTCGATTCCCAGTCAGGGCACACGCCTGGGTTGCAGGCCAGGTCCCCATTAGGGGGCCCATGAGAGGCAACCACATACTGATGTTTCTCTCCCTCTCTTTCTCCTTCCCTTCCCTGCCTTTAAAAATAAATAAATAAGTACATACATACATATATAAATAAATAAATAAAGTCTTTTAAAAAGTGGCAACTTTAATTTTTTCCAGTTTCACTGATATATAATTGACACACAGCATGGTATAGGTTTATGGCGCACAGCACAATGATTTGACCTACATATATCGTGAACCGATTACCCTGTGAGTTTAATTTACATCCTCACTACTGACTTTTATTGCCTTCTTCATACCTATGCTTTTAAATTCTCTACATTCAACATGTATCCATTTAAATCAGAAAAATACTTTTCTTAACTAAGAGAAAATTGCCACCAGAAATTATTCCTATGGGGATCTTCTTGTTTTGGGCTAGGAAAGAGACAACTGCACCTTCGACAAGGGGACCACTGTCCTTTCCATGTCAACCCTGGCGTCAGCTGGATGGGCTCTCCAAGTTACCATCACATTACTATAGCACTTCTTTTCAATGTGGTATTTTTTTAAAGCTTTTATTAGTTATTTTTAGGGAGAGGGAAAGGGAAGGAGAAAGAGAGGGAGAGAAACATGAATGTATGGTTGCCTTTTGCATACCCGCAACTGGGGACCAGGCCTGCAACCCAGACACGTGCCCTGACTGGGAATCGAACCAGTGACCCTTTGATTCACAGGCTGGCACTCAGTCCAGTGAGCCACACCAGCCAGGGCTACAGCACTTCTGATACAGTCATTCCACAACTGGGAGTCATCAAGCTTATTGTCCGTCGCTAGGTTCAGAGTATACATATTCCCTTTAAAGGGAAGAAATCTTCATAGGAAACAATGCTGATATAATTTATTTTCACGTAGCTTTTTTATGCATACTTATAAAACTAGGTCTAGTTGTGTGTCTAGTTCATACAACTAAATACAAACAAAACAACCAAATAAGCAAAATTCAAAATGCCATCACTTTAACAAAAGGATAAAGTTGCTCTAATTAAAAAATCATCATCCACAAGGTAAATATGGTAACAGCACTGGCCTGAAAACAGGCAGACAGAACAACAGCAGACAGCCTAGAAAGACACACACACAGAAGTCCCACAGCCCCGGGAGCAGTCTGCCTAACGTGACTTCTAGGGACACCGGAGACACGCTCCCAGCCCCACCCTGCAGCGCTGAGCTCAGGAACGCACTTGCACCCAGCTTGGACTCAGGAACGCCGCAGTTAGTGCCGACGAACAGTGGTAAGTAAGGGCTGTGTTTGTGCCGCGCGTCCAGCAGTGCGCCCTGTCGTCACCCCGCATCCTGTGTTACTCAAGGCTGACCGAGTGCCCTCGGCCCAGATGAGGCGGTTCCCTGGCACGTAACCAGAGCCGAGGGATGCTGGTCGGGCCGTGCCTTCCGTCTACAAGGCTGAACCAGATGGTGGCCGGCAGGCTTTCCGAGGACTGGAGGTGATCCGCGCTTGGATGTTACCGGCTGCAACCGTGCACCCCTGGAGAGGATGTTGGGAACCAGACGTTTGTACTGCCATTCAACTTAGAAAGCATGGCTGATACCTCTGCCGTATAGTTACTGATGCAGTCAAGTACCTGATCAGCAATTTTGAAGAAAAATGTAATTTTGCTCTTTAGCTCATATTCCAACTTGAAGAAAAACTTAAAAAAATTCACACATATAAAACAAAAAAACAAGTTAATACATAACCAAACTTGTAGAAGAATGCTATCACAAACATAAGAAATCACGGGAAAAGTCACAAAGAAAATGATTTAATGACATAAAAACCTCCAACTTCTATATATCAAATCTTTAAAAGATAAAAGGGAGCTAGGGGGACTGTTCACAGAAGAGACTGTTCCCAACAGACAAAAGACTAAAGCACATAAACAGAAATATTGTATACTGTGTATGTGGGTTGTTGTTGTCTCTGTGTTTGCTTGTTTAGGTAGGGAGGGATGTAGGAAGGGATCTAGTACATTTCTGTAAATCCCTCAGGGCAGGGTGGTATTTGGGGAGGGGGCGGGAGAGGTGTGGGTCCTTCCACCTCCGCACCCATATAATCCAGTGCCCAGCAACAGTGAGCCCTCGAAAACTGATTTCTGAAGGAAGACATTATACATTAGGGTCTGTGAGAGAACGGGCCCTTACATTCAAGTCTGTTAGAAAAAGAACTCGGGCAGAAGACTGGGAAGTAAAGAAAAACTCAGACACGGCCTGAAGGAACCCAGCCGACAGGACTTTCCGGCTGAAGGCGTGGCCCCTGCCTCAAGGGGCCAGCTTGTTTGTTCGAAGGCAGCTCCTCCCAGACCTTTATCAATAGGTCCTGTCTAGGTATTCTGATGAGATCATCTAAGTAAAATGGGGTGTTATTTTCATTTTAAAAATTCAGAACTGAACAAAAAGGAAAGTGTTTTTCGTGGATGGACCAAGTAGCTTGTTTATGTGTATCCAAATCAAATGAGTTGAAAACAGACGTGATGAACAGACAAAATGAATAGACTCTCTCGATTTATTTGGGTCCATTTGCAAAACTCAAGTACTTGAGGTCCATGTAAAAATACTTGCATAGGTGTCTAACTACAAAGAGTCTGCAAACGAAATTCATGTTAAGTTGTCAGCAGCATTATTTTTGAATCTGTGTAAAAAACAAATGACTTTAAGAAAAAAGAAGTGAATGACTCGTTTTGGAAAAACCATATAGGAACTTTCACTTCTATGTCCTTGTCTTTTTTTAAAAACCTGACCCAAAAGAATGGGATCTGAGAAAGCTATTTCACCACTGTGGATCAAAAAATTACATATTCTATTCAAGAGAACCAGGCAAAGGGTAATTTTTATCAAATAAATGACAAAGGAAATCAAAATGAGAAAGAAATACATATGAGAAGAAGAGAGGAAAGCATCCATTTCTAAAATCTTTGCTTTGCAGTAGCGATTTTCAACCAGTGTGCTGCAAGACTTTTTAAAATATGCACTACCTGACAATTTAGGGAGGGGTACTGACTAAGCCAGGGGTGTCAAACTCATTTTCACCGGGGGCCACATCAGCCTCGCAGTTGCCTTCAAAGGGCCGAAATAATTTTAGGACTGTATAAATGTACCTACTCCTTAACTGTTAAGGAGCTGAAAGTACATTCAGCCCCTTGAGCGCAACCGCGAGGCTGACATGGCTCCTGGTGAAAATGAGTCTGACACCCTTGGTAAATAGATTGTCAAATAAAAAATGACAACAGCCAACATAAGAATAGCCACCCGCTGTGAATACATAACAATTATACCTAAGTGTTTTGTCAGATCAGCAAAAACGTGTTTTTTGGTGTGCCTCAGAATTACTTTGTGTGTGCCATGAGAGGAAAAAGGTTGAAAACTGCTGCTTTACCGTGGTGATCTGAATTAAATCGCCAGATTTGCAGTTAATTATATATTAAGAGGAATTAAAGATTTATTCTTCAAATCATTTTGGTTCCAGAGCCTCCCAGTGACAGAGACGACCTAAGATAGTTCCAGCAGAACACACGAAAACAGGTAACGTTACTCTCCGCAGCTTCGGAAACCCAGCAACTTAAGTCTCCAGAGTTGCGGAAAGACTCCAAGTGCCGCTGAAAACGCAAAACCAGGGACTCTCTTTTTCCAGTAGCCACGGACTAAGTAAACCTGAACACTCCTCCAGCTGAAGAGACCAGAGAAGCAGGTAAAAATAGAATATACGAGGGCCTGGAGGCCGGGGGAGGGAAGGCATGCCAGGGGCTCCCGGAGGCGAACTTCGATTTGGGCCCACTCCCACTGGTCCCGGGGATAAGAGCAAACACCTGGCGTGCGCGGGGGGGGGGGGGGGGGGGGGGGGGG
>CM052538.1:191474499-191547267 GCA_028533065.1 Trachops cirrhosus | reverse complement strand
CCTCAAGTTATTTCTAAACAATTGTGCAAGTAAGATGTCCAGCACACAATAAAAAAAAAAATAAAAACTAGGGACAGGAGGAAAGGCAATATGAACACTATGAATGAAAACCAACAGAAGCAGACACTGGAAATGACTCACAGGTACTGCCGCGATCACACTTTAAGGCAATTACACGGACTGTATTCAAGGAGGTAAAAGACAAGATTGAGTATTTTAGCAGATAACTGGAAACTATGAGAAACAAGTAGAAACTAAAGAATAAAAAATATACGACCGAAATAAAAACAACTGACAAGTTCAATAGCAGATGACGCATAGCAGGAGAGGGAGTTAAGGGAGAGTGCTAGAGTGAAGGACAGACAGAAACGCAGGAGGAGGCCTGAGACACACGGAAGGTACCGTGAAGTGTTTGAACACGTGTAACTGTAGACCCGGAAGGAGAGGTGAGAGAAGATGGGGCCGAAGCAGTATCTGAAGTACTAACGGGCGATGACTTCATAAAATAATGAAAGACATGAAGCCACAGATCGAGAAGTCCCAAGAACCCTAATCGTATGTTTAAAAAATTGCTGAAAACTGAAGACAAAGAAAACATTTAAAAAGCAGCCTGGAAAAAAGGCAGACTACAGACAAGTGACTTCCCAACAGAAACAATTCAAGTTGAGATAACGAGATATCTTTAAAGCTCTAAAGGAAACAGTGGCAAAACAGGAATGGGGAAAATGTTCTCAAATTAGACTGTGGTGATGGTTGTATAACTCTGTGAAACTACTAAAGCCACTGAACTGTTCGCTTTAGATGGGTAAATGTTATAGCATGTGAGCTGTATTTCAATAAAGCTGTTTTTGTTTTAAATGAAGGACCAATAACGACAGCTGCAAACAAGTGCTGTAAGAATCTGTCACCAGCAGACCTGCACTAAAGAAATTCCAAGGCGCAGCCCAGGTTGGTGTGGCTCTGGATTGGGCGCCAGCCTGCGAAGAAGGGTTTGCCAGTTGGATTCCTAGTCTGGGCACAAGCCAGAGCTGTGGGCCGGGTCCCCAGTAGGGGGCGCGCAAGAGGCATCTACACACTGTTTCTCTCCTTTCTCCTTCCCTTCCCCTCTCTCTAAAAATAAATAAGTAAATTAAAACCTTAAAAAAAAAAAAAAAGAAATTCTAAGGGGTGTTCTTCAGGCAGAGAGGAAATGACCCCAAACGGAAGACAACAAACGTGGTCTTGCAGAGCTATGGGTAAAGGAGGACCCCTTTGACAGTGCAGAATAAATGGTGCGGATATAAAATAAAACTTGACCCCTTTTTCACGAGTTACACAAAAATCGACTCCGAGTAGACTGTAGATCTTAATTTGAATGGCAAAACCGTAAGATGTGTCCATGTTATAGGAAACTATCTTCTTGATCTATAAGTAGAACTTTTACAAATTAGGAAGAAAAAGGCATGTAAACCACAAAAGAAAACTGGGCAAGACATTTGAAGAGGCACTTCATAAAAGAGAATACAAAATAAACAAGGAAAAGATGTTCAACCTCATTCGTCAGCAAGAAACCGCAATTTAAAACCACTTTGCACTCACCAGAGTGGCTAAAATTTAAGACCGACAAAACCAAGTGTGGACAAGGATGTGGCACGCAAGAACTCACACACTTGCAGGGAATGTAAATCGGTACAAACACTTCGGCAACTAGATACGGTATTAGCTACTGAAGTTAAAGATGATACATATCTTTTGAGCTAGAAATTCCACTGCTAGGTGTACACCCAACAAAGAACGAGTGCACCAAGAGACAATAAGAGTATTCACAACAGCAGTAACAGCCACATGTTAGAAACCATCCAAACGTCTACCAACGGCGGAATGGCGAAACTGTGCTGAATTCATGCAGTGCAAAACTATGGGCAATAGAAATGAACAACAGTTACAACAGAACAAATGATTTTCAAAAACATCGTGAGTGAAAGAAGCCAGACACAAAAGAATATAGATTCATTTAAATAAAGTTCACAAAACAGGCAACGTGGAGCTACAGGCTCTATAGTTTTTATGGTATGTGTGTTTAGAAAGGAAATTACACCGAAAAAAAAAAAAAGGAAAGGAAGTGATTTGATTATCTCCCAAAAGCAGGCCTGGGTTCCCTCCGGAGCGGGAATGCCGGGCCGCCCGCGAGGTCCCACTTCTCGGCCCGACGACCAGCAGACCCCTGGCTGGGGGTAAGACGCGGGGTGGTGCAGTTCAGCCCTTGCACTTCACCGGCGTGCAAAAAGAAAGGAGAAGGGGGTCGAGGAGGGGAGAGAAGGGGGGCACGCAGCTCCCGATGGAAGGGAAGCACCACCTCACAAGTAAACCCAAACGCGGCTCTGAGCCCCGGCACGGGGGCGCCTTCGCCCAGGGTTGGAGCCCTGGAGACGGAGGCCAGAGGGGCTTCGGGCCGGCCTCCTCCAGGCTGCCAGACACCGATCCGGGGGCTTCGGCCGTCGTGTGCCACCGCGCGGCCCGGGCGCGGCCACACCTGCCCGGGGTGTCGCCCCACCCCGCAGGCCCCCGGCCCCCTCCAGTGCCTCCCACAGCCTGCGGGGGCCGGCGCCGCCCGCTCCCTCCAGAACGCCCCCCACCGCGACACCCCCGGGTGCTCCCGCCGTTCTCGACGCCCCCACGACTCCCCCGAGGCCAGCCCGCGCCGCCCGCCGCGTTCCCTCCTCGCCGAGGCGCCCGCGCGGCTCACCTCATTGTCGCTGCCGGGGCGGGCGCGCGGGGCCGGGCGCGCGGCGCGGGGCGCGGGGCGTTAGCGGGGGAGCCGGCCCCGGGCGCGGCGGCTCCGCGTCTCGCTGGGCTGCGGGGGGCAGCGGGGGCTCATCTTCTCGCGGCGGGCGTCCGAGCCGCTAGCTGCGGGAAAGGGCTGCGGCGGCCGCGCCTGACAGCTGGGCCCCGGCCCCTGCCATCTTGGCGGGCGCGTGCCCGGGCCGGCGTGTGCGCGCGCCGCCGGGAAAGGTGGAAGGAGGGGAGGGGGCGGCGACCCCCGGCTCCGCCGACCGGGAAGCTGGGGGGCGAGCTCAGCCCAAGGGCCGAGATTGAGGGTGCGTCCCTCGGCCCGCTGAGGTGGGATGCGCGCGTGCGTCCCCAGCCCGCGGCCGCTGAGGAGAGAGCGCGCGCGGCGTCCCAAGCCCGACACAAAAGGCGCGGGGCCCCACAGCCCGCGCCTCCGGGAGCTGGGAGCCGAGAGTTGTGAGGGGCGGGGCGGGCCGTGAGGGGGCGGGGCCGCGAGGGTTGGGGCGGGGCCGCGGGGGTGGGGGCGGGGTTTCTGGTGAGGGATGCGCGGTGGGGGCGTGGCCGCTCGAAGAGGGGCGGGGCTTGTGGGCTTATAAGGGAGGGTAGTGGGGTTAGGAGGAGCCAAGGGTCTAAAAGGAGTGGGGCGTTGAGCCGACACGTGGAGCGCTGAGCTCTTCCCAGAGCTGGGCGCCCCCTGCACAGGCGGAGGCCAATGACTTCTCAATCGTCTGTGTGTGGTGGCCAGAGGATTACCCCTCCTTCAGCCCTGCAGTGCGCCCCGTCTGTTTGGACGCTGTGGGCAACCTGGATCCGAGGGGTGTCGAGGTCACCGACTCCTGACTCCTCTGTTTGTCAGTGAAGAGCCAAGGCGGGGACCGGGAGTCGCAGATTTGGGGCAATCCCAGCACCTGAAGGATTTCCCCCAGCCCAACAAGAGCCCCACCTAAGGCTACAAAACCCGTGAAAGATGCCATCCACAAACGCGGAAGAAAGTAGGTCATCCAGGTTTTCAATGCTTGTTAAATCCCCATCCTTCCTAAAGGTTAGCCATCCTCATTGCTGGCAGGAAAACCTAAACCCTCAGAGTCTCACGCCCAATATCCAAGTAGACATAGTCCTTGTGCTTTCTCAGTATGAACTCCTTTTCCCCTCTGTCACAGCAACCTTGAAATCATGTCTACCTTCTAACAAGAGCCTATGCAGCGTTGAAGAGTGCCTGGTGTCCAGCGGGTGGGCAGCGAAGGGTCGCTAGTTCACTCCCAGCCCAGACTGGGAAGAAGCTCTGTGAGTGATGTGGTTTTGCCCAGGAGGTGGTGGAGCCAGTTCTCAAGCCAGGGTTTTTCAGAGTCGGAATCCTAGCACCCATCCCTTCTCGCTTTCTGCGGTTGAACATCATTCTCAGGCGTTGCAGGCTGGGTCTCTGCTTGTTTATCCCCCTCCCTCACCATCCACTTGTCAGAATTCCTTAGCGATTGGTTGTCACAGGTCCACTTTCCTTCTCCTATTTGTGTGAGCCTAAGTCTTCAGACTCAAAGGGCACCTTGGTTCCCTGGAGTCCTGTTAGCAGCCCCAAAGGGGTTTTGTCCCTCCTAACCTGATTTGTCCCTCTCTTCCTAGGGTCAAATTTGGTCTTTTTACTACAGAAAAGACTTGTTGAACCCTAAAAATTACCAAAATGGACAAGCCCCAGGTCAGTTGGTGACCTCCGGTGTGCTCTGCAGAGACAGGGTTACCCCTGGTCAGTGCTTATCAAAGTTCTGTGAGAAGACTCCCTGGGATAGTGGCCTGTTTATTCCCAGCCTGGTTTAATGAGGCATGTGGCCCACTCTGCCCTTCAGATCAAGCACTTTCTCTGCTACTTTGGAGTCGGACAGGTTGTTACTATTCTATAGCTGGAAGAAGATTTGCTGGGATATGTTGATGGCAGATTTGCTATATAACACTAGTACCGAAGGTAAGGGGTACATACACCTCCCCACCTCCATCATACTTTCCTGCTAACTACCAACCCTCTGGAACAACAGACATCCACATTCCTTTTAAGGGGATCAGAGACTATTGATGCTGGAAGGGACCTACAAGTCCTTTTCTTGGTGCAGGGTGGGGGGCACAGAACACTGAGAAAGGGAAAGTGACTGGCCCAGCATCACTGGGTGAATTCATGAAATTAGCTGTGTGGGCTCCCAAAGAGGTCCTTTCTTGCATCTGTTGTGTGTTCCTCAGAGCATCGGGAGCAGCAGGAAGGGCCAGGGAGGACAGGTGGAGACCACTGCACCTTAAGCTGAGCCCCGTTCCCCATGAATGGCTGCTGGTCTTTGTCTAATCAGCCGAGGATGCTGGGAAGGCAGAGCTCCACATTCTAACCCAGCTCACACAGACCTCTCCGAGTCCCCATTCTCATTCGACAGATGGGACTCCTAAATCTGTCTTGCAGGCACTGCCGAGGATCAGCGTAAAGTAAGCTCCCGAAGAGCAGCCTTTCCGCCCTTTCCCAGCACCCTCTCTCACGTCTCCTTCCCCTTTTCCTTGGCTGTGCATCTTTTAAAACCACAGTCTGTTTAGCATGTTTCCCATTTACCGAACAAAGGTGTTCTTCCTTCAAAGTACATGAATTTGTGTTTTCCATTCTTCTGATAAAAAGAAAATGAACATTTTGGGAGATATGTGGACCCCAAATGATTTGTTTCTGGAGGTCAGCGGTTCTTGGATCAGGAAAGATGGCTCACTGAAGTTAGTGACTCTGTGACACGTTATGTGTGTGGGTGCAGGACACGTGATCAGGATGACTACCCCTGGACGACGGCTCCCATTCGTGGGGGGGGGCAGGAAGCTGGGGTTTCTGCTGTTTGCTGAGCCTGGGATAGCCATCGAGCCACAGGCGCATAAGAGAGCTGGAAAGTCCTTAAAGGGCATCTCGTCCAACCTCCTTGTCCAGAAGGTGAATCTCAGGTCCCCTAGAGGCCACAGAGGCCAGTGAGATGAAAAGTTGGGTGACCCGGGTTTTACAGACGCCGAGTCCTAGAACCGCCCAAGTTATCCCATGCCCAGTCCGTTTCTTCCAGGTCTTTGCCCAGGGTCACCGCCGAGGAATCAACTCCACAGACCTTCCCCAGTACTGGTGTTGCCAAAACAAACCTCACTCACCACAAATAAGCAAAAGAAACACAGTTGCTTTGGATGATTGACTAATGAGACCCTGTCTGGTTTATATTAACCAGCTTAAGCTGTATTACTAACTCATGCCAGAACTGAAGCGAAGACATGCTTCTTTAAAGTGAAGACAACAACAGAGTCTCAGGAGATTCAGGGACCGCCGGTGCCCCTCATAGTGACTGCTTTTGAAAATCCTCCTTCACACCATTCATGTCATTGACCTACCCAGTCATTACCAACTGTTGTTTTCTGGAAATACAACATAATTTGTATTCATTCATTCAGTGTTTATTGAGCACCTACACTTCTGCTCAGGCTGCTGCCTCGGTCTACCTGGCAAATTATCCTCAGCCCCCACCCTGGGACCCTAAGCACCCCTCCCACAGGGCTGCTCATCACACCCTGCTGGGATGGACTTCTTAGTTGCCGGCTCCACCACTAGACTGTGAACTTCACAACTTCACGAGGGCAGAAATTTGTTTTATTCCTTTGTCCCCCCTGCGGGCTGCAGCACAGCATTGAAAAGACCCTGCTGACAGGTCATCCTCATCCAAGCCAGGCCTGCGGGGGGGCGGGGACCAGCCTGGCGCGCAGGCATTCCATTGTGGAAGCAGAGGCTCCTGCCTGTATTCTGGTTCTGTCTGGCAGGAGCTATAAACTGCTCCCAGCCCCCTTTCCTTCCTTACACCTGAGGATGATTTGTAGAGCTTCTCTCATTTGACACCACCCTATGGGCTCCTTGGCTCAAAGAAACAACTTTAAGATTATATTTCACCCAATTTGAAGACTCAGGAGTGGGGAGGGCTCTTGGGAAAGGGGCCTGTTAGGGTCATACTGGAGACGCCCCCAGCTTCCCGTGGGGGAACTCAGAGACCTGGACCAATCAGGGAGAAGCTTGGCCAGATGCGGAGGGGACCTTGGGTACTCACCCAGCAGAGAACAACTTCTTAGTGCCGTTGTTTGCAGTGGGTGGAGGACTGAGTGCCCAGGCTGGGCAAGGCCTGCCCTCCTGGAGGAGCGTGGCGCCAAGTCCTGCCACCTCAGGCTGCCCGAGTGTTCCCACTTTACTGAACTAAGAAAAGTAAGCCAAGTGCATCCCTCAGGCCAGCCTGGCCAGCGATCCCAGAGCTGCTGACTCTACGGGAGCCTATGCCCTTTCCCAGGAGTCCAGCACTTTGGGAAGGGATGACCCACCCCCCAACCCAGGAAAGTCCATCCTCCCTAGTGTCCGCAGCCTCAGTCATCAGGTCCCAGCATGGGGGTGGGGTGGGGGGTGGGATGGTTCACCCACCCACCAGCAGCTCTAGGGAAGAACTTCCTGGTCACTCCTCTCTGTTGGCTGTCTCACACCCGCCTGCTGACAGCCAGGCCGTTGTGGGGACCCAGGGAACACATTCCCACGAGGGGATGGGAGGCCTGGGCCGCTGGACGTGTGAGCAGACCCTTTAAGGAGCTTGGGAGGGCTGAAACCTGGGATTTGCAACCCCCTGCCCCCTGCAGTGCTCTACCGAGAGGCGGAACTTGGCATGGCCACCAGAAGGACCGAGAGGGCTGTAAGGGAGTCAAGGTCCTGTGCAAAAGCAACATGAGAACAAACGAGCATTTGGGGAGTAGCCCAGAGTGTTTTCTAAATGTGAAACGTAGTCAGAGGCAGAGAAAAACAGAAAAGACACCGATCCAGAACTAGGTTGGCAGCTTCTGCAAAGGGCCGCGGAGGAAATATCGTTGGCTTTCTGCAGGGCATTCGGTCTCTTTCATAACTACTCCATTGGGCCTTGGCGTGTAGGGCCGCTGTAGACAGTTCGTAAATGAATGGACGTGCCTGTGCTCCAATAAAACGCTGTTTATAAAAATAATGGCAGGCTGGGTTGGGCCTGCAGACCATAGTTTTGATCCGGGGGACCTAGAAGATAGAATGAAAAAAATTCCTTCACAAAGCAGAGTGGAAGAAAGAACTGGAAATTATCATTGACAAAAATGAGGCACTTACCGTATTTTTCGGACCACAAGATGAACCTAGGTTTTAGAGGAGGAAAATAGGAAAAAATTTTGAAGCAAAAAAGGTGGTAAAATACTTAATAACATAAATAACATGTTATTTCACCAATGTAAATGTAAACAGAACTCAACAGCAGCATTGACAACCATTATTCCTCCCAAATTGGGGGGTGCGTCTTATAGTCTGAAAAATACAGTAAGTATTGATAACAGATTCAGGAGACCAAACTTCTCAGTAATATAGTTCCAAAAGGGATGAAAGAGGGGACGCCACCAACGAGGACCAAATAGAGTTTTTAAGTTAGAAGAAGTCATCGGAAGACTGGCTGTCTTCCCCTGAGATGAGGAACAAGACGTGGCCGCCCACTCTCACCTCCACTTTCCAGCGTTGCACTGGGGGGGCTCGTCGGGGCGTTAGGCACAGAGACATTCCCACGGGGAAGCAGGAAGTAAAACCCTCTCATTTTCGGATGTCACGACCTCGTGTATAGAAAATCCAATGAAGTCCACTGAAGAACTATTTAAGTGAATAAAGCAACCCCAGGGAGGCTGTACGTACACCATCAATATACAAAAATGAGTCATATTTCTATACACTGGCTTTGAACATCTGAAAATGAAATCAGGACAATTTCATTTACAGTCACTTTAAAAATATTAAAGTACTTAGAGTAAATTTAACAAAAGAAGTGTAAGACCTACACTAAAAACTATAAAATGCCATTGAAGGAAATTAAAAACCTAAATAAATGGGAAGACGTCGTCCATGAATTGTAGAGTTTGGTATGGCTAAACTGACAATAGTCCCAGATTGGTCTACAGAGTCAACATAATCCCTGTCAAAATCCTAGCTGCCTTTTTTTTTTTTTCTTTTTCAAAACCTAGCAAGCTGATCCTGAAATTCATTTGGAAACGTGAAGGACCTAGACCAGACAAAACAATCTTGAAAAGGAGAAACAGAATTGGAAGCGCCCTATTTCCTGATTTCCAAATTTATCGAAAAGCGAAAGTAATCACGATGGTATGACACCGGCATAAGGACAGAAACGTAGGTTGATGGGATGGGACAGAGTCCACAAGTGAGCCCTTACATCTATGGTTAATTGAGGTTTAACAGGGGCGCCAAGATAATTCAGTGGAGGGAAGAACGGTTTTCACTAAATTGTGCCGGGACAACTAGGTAACCACAGGCAATGAATAAGGCAGACCGCCCTTTACATCACATACAAAAATTATTTCCAAAACGATCATAGTCCTAAAACTATAAAACTTCAGGAAGACAACATACAGGGTGACGTAAAAGTAGGTTTACCGTTGTTCGTAAGGAAAATGACACAATAGTAAATAATAACACACGGCTAAACTTGCATCCTCACAACTGTAAATCTACTTTTGCCCCACCCTGTATGTGGAAATCTTCGCAAACCGTGGGGCAGGCAAAGGCTTCCTAGATATGACACCAAAAGTCCAAGCAACTAAAGCAAAAAAAATAGATAAACTAGACTTCACCAAAATAAAGCACTTTTGCTGTAAATAAGACCATTAAAGTGAAAAGACAACACATGGAACGGGAGAAAATATTTCCAAATTGTGTATCTGAGGAGTATCTAGAGTATACGGTGAACTCTTACAACTCAGTGACACAAATATAAATAAGCCAATTAAAAAGTGGGCAGAGGATCTGAACAGTTGTTTCTTCAAAGAAGACACACAAATGGCCCACACAAGCTCATAAAAAGATGCTCAGCATCGTTAGCTACCAGGGAAACCCAAATCGAAACTACAGTGAGATGCCACTTCACGCCCACTAGCTTGGCTATAAATGTAATTCTACCTGAATTTCACTTTGCCAGGAACCTACATACAATCATGAGGCCATTATGGCAGTTTTATTTCAGTACGTTGATGATCCACGGAAGTGGATGGTTTTCTTAAAAACAGATAGGTAGAAATGCTGGTAATAGAACTTGGACTGAACTCTAAAACCAGCAATTTTCAACCCTTTTCATCTCATGGCACGCACAAACTACCTACTAAAAGTCTGCAGCAAAAAAATGTATTTTTACAGGTATGACAAAAATAGGTATAATTTTGATTTATTCACACTGGAAGGCTGTTGTCATTTTTTTCTTTTTTGACAACCTAAGGGTAAAGCGGTCAGTGTCCCTGACTAAATAACCAGGTGTTGTGTGTTTAAGAAAACTGCTGTGGCGCATCAGGTGACAATCGCTGCCTAAAACCAAGCTGAGAGCTGCGGGCACCTGGACGGTGAGCTTCGGGGAAACCGGCCAGCGCTGGCCCCAGCATGGAGAGATGTCATGCACGGTGATCGAATGCCCACGCAGTGAGTGAACGAGTGAGTGGGCTCCTGGCAAGGCAGCAGGTGGAGAGTCACCTGGAGGCAAGGCGAGGAGCCCAGCAGATGTCCCTGCTCTGTCACTTGCTGGGCCTGGGCTTTCTGGAGTTAGATTCTAGATGGTAGATTCGGGCAGCTGGAGGTAGCCGGGGAGGGGCGGGGTGTTGCGGGGCGTGGAGTGGGTGGGAGGGAGAAACAAATCATGTTTGTGGAAGGGAGATCATGCAGGATCCGACTCCTTCAGCCAAAGCAGCAGCATCCTCAACCACCTCCCGGAGTAGATTTTCCTGCATGATTGCATCCGGGGAAAGTGTTAAAACCAAGCTGCTAAAACCAAGTCTGAGAGCCAGAAGATCATCGGCCCCCAACTTGCTCTCAGCCTGATCTTTTGGTAACGTTCGCCTGCCACGGTTCATTGGTTTTTGCCTTGATAACTTTCCGGTCTGTTAGAAATCTGAAGAAGGTAATAATGTGTCTGTGTTTTCATTCTTTTATAAATGATGTGTCTGTGTTTTCATTCTTTTATAACCACCGCTTAATTTGGGAGATAATGTAAACCTGCTTCGCCCAAGTGACCTAGAACTGGGCAGGCGCAGGGCCTGACGGGCCGGCGAGGCGGCGCCATTTCCGCACACGCCCCGGCTCTCTCCTCCGAGTGATGAGGCTTGCAGCCGCTGGGTAAAAATAGCTTTGTGCAGCTTCCGCCAGGAAGACACTTAAAAAGGGAAAAAGGATTCATTTGCTAAAAAAGAAAAAGGCTCCCAAATTGCTACCATAATTTTGGAATGCATTTTTGCAAACGTTTCTGTATCGGGACAGGAAGGCGTTCTTGGTTCTAATTTAGCCGTTCCGTGCTGGGCATCTACCCTGAACAAGCAAAGCTAACTTTATGAAAAGCTCAGTGGACAGAGCTGTCCTCGGCGGTGCTGTGGGCAAAAGAAATCAGTGAGGCAGGAGAGAACGCTCAGGGTTGAGGGCAAAGGCTGAGGAGCCTCCTGCAAGTCCAGAAGCTTCCCCCTGAGCCGCTCGCTCATTCACGGGCGCGTCCACCTGCCTCGTACTGACCACCTGTCGGCACTGGGCGCTGTGCGGAGTGTCAGAGACAGGGAGCCCATGGGCCCGGAGGCTCCACCACACTTACAACTCAATGTGACAAGGAAAGTACGATGAGCAGGGACACAAAACGGGGACCAGCATCCAGACCAGCTACTTGGGGAGGGCTTTCAGGAGGAAACGACTTTTAGGCTGAGCCACGAACATGATGGTCGTTGGCAAGGAAAAGTGGGGGGAACGGTGTTGGGGCAGAGAGCGAGGTCACTGGGCGGTGACAGAGAGCGGGCTGTGGTGTCGGTCAGACAGCTCAGCAGGGGACTCGGAGAGACCGTGTTGGAGGAGCAGGAGCCACTGCACGAGCCCCGTGTGTCACCTGAGGGAGTGTTCCCTCCGAGCCACAGCAGGGTTTTAAGCAGGGGAGCGACATGTTTAGAAAGCTCACCCCGCTGCCGGCGAGGATGCTGCAGCCGGGCCGGCAGTGACGGCGGCCGGCCAGGGCAGAGGCAGCGCAGGTGGGGAGGCGACGTGGACACAGGCTGGACGGCTGCCCGGGCGCGGAAGGGGCGGAACGGTGCAGGGGTTAGCGAGAACCCTGGAACCTGACTCCAGGGGTTCCCATCCGGCTTCCCTGCTGAGTGGCCCGTAGCAAGTTAAGGGCCGTGGTCAGAAGCCACCTCCCAGGGTCGTTGAGGGAACTGAAGGAGTCGCCAGGTGTCAGGCACTTGCGCCAGTGGTGTCAGGCGTGCGGTCAGGGCTGCTACTCGGTTACTGTTACTGGCGGCTTGTTGCTTTGGAGCAGGAGACTGAGGCAGGCGTACACCCAGGTGCGAAGCTAAGGAAGCTGAGTCAGGAGAGGGGCTTGGGCCCTACAAGGTTGAGGAGCTGGGAGGCGGCGGAGACAGCCCAGGGAGGGGGTGGGGGCGGGACGGGCAGGGGCCCAGGAGAGGCCTGCAGGGCACAGAGGGGTAAGCGACAGACTGGGGGGGTAGGTTTTTTAACAGGAAAGAGTGGAACCTGCTTACATGCTGGCGGCAGGAGGCTTGGAAGAGCACAGTGAAGACAAATGTCCCTGGCAGGGTGGGCTTCCCGATGTTTTCTTGTCACTGTCATCTCTGTGAGGGGACCGGGAGAGGAGTGATGGTGTTATCACGGCCGCCAACAGGAGTTATTTACAACGAGGTTATGATGACATGAAAGTGCTTAAAAGTGATATGAAAAAAGCAACATAAAGCATTGCATGTGCAATATGTCAACTACAGAAATACACCCAAAACTGAACTCCTAGAAAACGGTGCACTGGGGAGAAATGGTGCCATTTCTGGGTGGTTGGGGTGGGGCAGGTTTCTTCTGAACTCGCCGTGATGAGTCTGTGTGAGCGTTTTCATGAAAAAGTCCAGTAAGCTTTATTTTATAAAAAGAAACTAGGGTGGCCAGGGGCTGTCCCTGCCAAGGTCACAGTGACCTTGGGAAAATCCCTGCTCTCCAGGGGTTTTGGTTTCTGCATCTACAGAAAGAGGGGGCTCAATAAAAGCGTGTTCCCCCAGTGTGTGTCCCCGGAGACTCTGCCCTGCAGAGATGTCCCAGGGATGAAAGGCTGTGTGGTCAGACGGCCTCGGAAACCCTACGTGCTCACAAACTCTGAGAAGATCCATTCTCAAAAATGGCTCTGCTCAAACCTGCCCAGGTCTCAAACACGAGGTCTCTTTGCAGCCCATGGAATCGGTTCCCTGGTCATCCCCCAAGCTCCCTTGGAGCCCCCTCTCAGCAAGGACTTCAGATAAACATCCCGGTGGTGGGGCTGGCAGAGCACCGGGACGCCTGGAAACGAGGGACAGCCACAGCAGCTCGGCCACCCTCCTGGACTCCAGGCCCCTTCCCCACCCTGCTGTCCTGAGCACACCGGGTCCTTTCCCGCCTCTGCTGCTGGCTGCTGCCTGGGCTCCAGAGTCCCCGAAGCCCGGGAAGGAGACAGGAGGAGCAAACAAACCAGGACAGGGGAAAAATCTCGCCTGCAGCCGCCTGAGTTTCTGAAATTCACCTGTCACCTGATGCCACAGACCCACAGTGACTGAAGGAGAGGACGGGAGGCCTTTGATTAATCCCCGCAAAGCTAATCCTGGGCGGCTGAAAGAAGTCACTTAAATGGAGACAAGTAGGAAGAGAGCAATACTAGCTTCCATAATACCCTTTTCCCATTATTGAACTTAAAAAATAGTGTAAGTATGCAGAAATAAAAGTAGATCTTATTAAGTTAGTAATGGGTCCTTTTTCCTTCCCTGATCTGGTTATTCCCTCAGTTATTAATTTTAAAATGATTACTCTGTAAATCTGATGAATGTGTACATACCACAGGCAAACTACAGTCCCCAGGGGAAGAAAAAAAATCCGTATGAGACAGAATATAGTGTGAATCATATCTAATTTCAAATATTTTAATTTATATACTTTCATGATTATAGGTCAATATGAAATCCGCTTTTCAGGTTTTATTTCATTACAGAATATATTTGATAAGGATACGTACAAACAGAGTCACCTTCAATATATATTGTTTTCCGGTGCCCCGCCCCCCACAGCAGCCCGCAGGTGTCCCCAGAATGCTCCCCGCGTCGCGCTGAATCGGCCGTCTGAGCAACTGGGGCCGGCGAGTTCAGCTAGTTCAATTCCCTTACTTGCCTGGAACAAGTAAAAATCTTAACATCTGCTTTTAAGTCCGTTTATTACTCTTCTATTTTAAAATCTGCGATACATTCCCCAATGTAAACAACACATTTCAGTCCGTCACACATCAAAATGCATAAGGCCTTCTGGACACACGGACGCCGCCCACGTTCGCGCATCAGAACGCGCCCTCCCTCGGTGGTGGCAAGGCGAGCGCCTGGGCACAGGCGACAGGGCCCGGGGCGCCCAGAGTACCTGGCGCAGCCTCCCGGGCTTCTCCTGCTGCAGGTGTGTGGTATCTTTTTGACTTGGTCTACTTGGTCTTAAAATACAAATATACAATGTCCATAAGCATAAAATAGTAAAGCCTAGCCTTACATATTTATTATGAATCGCTAGAATCCTATACAAGTACAATTCCATATCATGCCAATGAATACACAGAGGGAGGCAGCCGAATGTCTCCGTCCAGGGGCACGCCGTCCAGGGGGGCGCGCAGCGGCCGGGTGCACGGGGTCAGGCCGGCACCTGAAGCTGCGAACTGCCTGTGCCCTGTGCCCTCTGCGCAAACATCGCCCCGCCCCGGCCCGCCAGCCTCCCGGGGGGAGAACCCAGTGAAGCCGTACCAGCGGAACCAGGTGAAGTCACAGCTGCGTTTCCTGACTCAGCTGTGCCGTGAGCAGCTCACGTGCTCAGTTCACCCCTCTGGGCCGCCGACCCACAGGGACCGTGGTTCAGTACCGCATTCGTGTCATAACGCTCGGCCGAGCAAGCTCGATGGCGAGAGAGGCGAGCCTACGTACAGTATCTGAAAGGCATTCTGTGACCGATTTCCAAGAGTTCGTAGAAAAGTTACGAAGGATATACCAATCTGCTGATGTCACTGTAATGTAAACCCTGGCATTTTTTTTTACATTAACTGTGTTTTATCCATGGTACAAGCGAGAGACCTGAACTGCCGACCCGACGTGGCGCTCGCTGATCCGCTAAGCTAAGGTAACAGGTACAGGGCGTGGTTTCCTGAGGTTTGTGAGAACTTTGCAAACGGAACAGAAATCACAGTGACCGAGTGCCCGAGCCGGTGCCTCCCGGGCTGCTCCGCTCCCTCGGCCTCGCCGGCGCTACACCACCCGCCACTGCATGATGCTCGTGTCCTTGCCGCCCGTGGAGATGAGGTGGCTGTCGTCACAGAGGAACTCGACGTTGGTGACGTGACTGCTGTGCCCGCTGTACATGTGGCTGGGAGCCTGGAAGCAGACACCGAGGAAGCTCAGTGCCAAGTGCACAGCCGGGGGCTGGAAAGGCTGGAGCTCCGCAGCGTCCCGCATCCTCTGCCCTGCCCACACCCCCGCTGCCCCGCCCCGGCTGCTCTCCTGGGTGTGGCGCTCTGTGCACGGTCCGGTCAGGGACAGGCACAGGCAGGTGACCACCCTGGGCACATATGTTCAGTCCCAGAGATGCTGGGGGCGGACAGTGAAGGGCGTCCTCCGGAGGAGGGTCAGGATAGGGAAGGACCAGGAGGGTCGTGCAAGGCATTGGTGCTGGCTCAGCGCAGGGGGCTGGATCGGAGGGGAGAGGGGTGGGGCCCGGAGGAAGCTGCAGCGGTAGGACAGCCAGGTCTAAGGACTGCATAGGGTGGGGGTTTCCTGGGGGCGGGGGGAGCCCCTGAAGTGCTCTAGGGTCGCGCCTGCACCTGTGACCAGAGGCATTTGCTGACGGGCCTTTTACTGAGTTACCAGACAGCCGGTCAGGCCGGAAACGCATCCCCATGAGGGGCGAGAGTCTGGAGGACAGGTCCTCACCCGGAACTGCGAGCAAGGGTAGGAGAAGAGGTGCACTTTGCCGAAGTCATCGCCCGTCGACAGGAGTTTTTCCTCGTGGGCCCGACAGACAGCATTGATGTCGGTTCCGTCCGAGCCTTCCGGCCACACTCCTGAAACCAAGAGCGCAGACAGAGCCCTGGAAACCCCAGAGACACTGGGCCGCTGCCTGGGGGCCACACTGCCTGGGGGCCGCACTAAACTCCGGGCGGAACAGTAGCCCAGTCCCAGCTGCGGAGAGACCGGGGCCGGGAGCGCGCTCCGTGTCGCTCCCCACCTCTCCCTGTTCCCAAAGCATCTGATGGGAAGCTGACTAGTCCTCAAGCGGGCAGTTTCCGAATTTTTCTTTTTTCTGGGTAACTCTTTACATGTGAGAGCCTCTCCAAAGAGCTTTTCAACCCTGGGTCTGAGTTGGCATTTCTTGGTGTCAGCTCTTGGTGGCTGCCGCTCGCTTTGTGAGACCGGCAGGTGCAGGGGCCGCCGGCCGTGGGCCAGGCGAGGCCGCAGCTCTGCTCCGGAGCCCTGTGCCCAGTGGGTCTGCAGCCGGGGCTGGGGGCGGCGTCTCCCGACCATTGTGCCAGGAACCCTTCTTGGCCCCAGCAGCTCTGGGTCGGGCACGCGCATCAGCTTCTCCAGAAGTTCTAGAGCAACCCTGGGGATCCTAGCATTTAATACCAGCAAGTGATGAAATGCCAGCTCTGAGGAGGTTTGTGAAATTCTGATCAGATTATCGACCTAAGGTCTTACACAAAGAGATGACAAATATTGCTTTTCCCCGCTACCACGTCGCAGTAACTTATTTTAGATCATTTATGAACATATTCCTAATCAGAACTTTGAAAGAAGTGGAAGTTTCAGTTTAAGGACCCGAAAGGCGCAGTGAGAACTCTAACAAACGACATGTGTGCTGACTGAGTGCCGTCCATCTAGGAAGTCTGGCACAACCTCATGGGAGAAGATTCTAGAGAATCACCCCAGGACCCACGTCATACAAGAGAAGAGGGTTCACGCCCGGGTCCTGGCCCTGCTCGCCCGCCCCCTGGCGCTGTGGGGAGTGTGTCCTGGGGACCGTGCACAGCGTGCACAGCATGCACAGCTCACGCACCCGTGAGCACAGCACCGCACTTTGATAAGCCGGCGACCACAGGGACCCCCAGCGGCTGGGGAAACAGTCTAAAAGGAGACATGCCTTACCGTGAGCCCCGTGAGGGCTGCGGAAACTCACCAAACACATGGAATCCCAGCGTGCAGGTGTACGTAGCCCATTCGATGTCTCTCGTGGCTTCCACGCTGACGACTTGCTTACAAGCAGAGGGAACCCCTGGGGAAAGCACACGCAGGTCTGCTGGCACCTGAGCAGAGGTCCCCTCTCCTCCCAGGGCCTCACCTGCTACGGAGCCCTCGGGAGAGGGACAGGGGAACCGAGTTCACAGCCGGCACTGAGCCCAGCCCGGGGCCGGGGAGGGCCCACCCCTCCTTCGCTTTCCTCCCATCTTCCTGTCTGGGTCTGTTCTCCCCACGCCCGCCATCTGGCTTCTCTTTTCTCTGACCATCTCTGGTTCCTAGGCCTCCACGGGCTCACTGACCCCCAGAGCCCCTCAATACTACTCAGGCCCCCTTCCGCACACTCACACGTGTGTGGATACCCCCTCTACAATCCCCATAACACTAAGCTCATGGAAACCAGTCAGACCACGTCCTACGGCCTCCCGGTGATCTGTTCGTTCCCCGAGTGGGCTCTTACTGGGGAATTGAGAGACTGTGTCCAAGACGGTCTCAACCCAGGGCCAGGCTGGAAGGCCTTCCCTCTGTTTCTGCCCTCCTCGGGCCGGGCGGTGGAGAGGGCGGGGAGGGCTCACCATGGGAGCAACGGTCAAGGCACAGGTATTGCCCCCTTCCCTCCACCACGTGCTGCCCTGCCTTTCCTGGGCTCTTCAACTCGTGGGCGACCCCCTACCCACCGGCCCTAAATGCCTGTGGCTTCGTATCTGGGCCCCGATGTCCTTGTCTGCGGAGTGGGACGAGCCTGAAAGTGCTGCGGCTCATCGAGCAGGTGCAGTGAGAGCACCTCACACTTTAGTGCCCCCAGAAGTGCAGCCGGGCCTTGTCGCACCCTGTGACCCCAGTGCTGAGCCAGTGCCGGGCCCGGGCAGCTGCCTGGCGAGTGCTCGTGGAAGCAGAGCGTGGCACGTCTGACGCACTCTGTAAGTGCCAGCCATTACTGTCCTCACTGTTCCCGGGCACAGACACTCGCCACAGGGGTTGGAGAGAAGGACAGGTCCCGGGTCTGCCTTCCACCCAGGTGGGAGAGACTTCCAGGTCTGCCTGATGGGAACAACATCACCACAAGTCCCCTCGCGCTGTGACGGCTCTGACCCTGTCTCCTGCCACATCTGCCCCCCTCCAGCCTCTGTCCGCAGGGCGCGACCTCCACCTCCCCAGGCCTTCGTCTCCTCCGTTGGGGCACAGGTGGGCAGGGTCCCCATGTGCCTCAGTGGTGGGAAGGGCGTGAGAGGCCGTCCAGCTTGAGGGCTGTGCCGCAGAGGGCGGAACCTAGCCCCGAGCTGTGTGGGAGGTGGGTTTCTGCAGGAGGCCCCGCCTGCTCGCAGAGTCAAGTGCTCCTGGTGCTACTCACAGTAAAGGATTTCGTAGTCTCCGGAATTTGACACGAGGAACTGTGAGTTTACAGACCAGTCCAGGTGGGTGATGAAGCTGGAGTGGCCCTGGGGGGGAAGCGCATCGTCTGAGTTGCCTCGCCTTGTGAGCCCCGACCCGCGGTGGGTGGGCGTAAGTGACTGACCGCAGACGCACCCGTGAGCAGCAGGCGCGCTTACCGAGCACTTGCCCACTCGCGTGTACTTCCTCCCGTTGTCGCTGACTCCGTAGATGTAGATGCAGTTGTCGTGGGAGCCTATCGCTAAGAAGTTCCCATCTACAAAGACAGGACACACTGCGTTTCCACTGTGAAAAACACACATTGGGTCAAGCACGAGGGACAGCGCCGGGCGCCATCAGAGACTTAGGAAAAATAGCCAAACTGATGAGTTGTTTCAAAGATGAACTACTTCTAAGAGAAAATTTGCTCTGAGTGACTCCCATAAACACTTCTGTTTCGAAAAGCGCACCTGACCAGCTTCTTGCCCTTATACAACCCTCCCCTGGCCATCCCCACCGGGAAGGGGTCGAGACTCAGGTCCTGAGTGGGGCCCACGAGGCCCTGCAGGATGTGGCCCACACCTTTCCTCACTGTGTTCTGTGGTCTCTCAGGCCTCTGACGTGGTCCCTGTCCTGCCTGCAGGGCCCCTCCTGCCTCAACTCCAGGCACACTGCCCCCGCAGCCTGATTCTATGAAAAGGTCAACCAAAGAGACACATCTTTAACTAGATTGACTCGGAAAGAGAGAAGACACAAGTTATCAGAATCAAGAATAAAGGAGGAGACTTCACTACCAAACTCAGAGAAATTAAAAGGATTATAAATAAATATTAGGAACAATTTTATGCCAATAAATTAGACAACTTAGGTGTAACGGGAAAATTACCAAAACTGACTTAAGAAGAAATCAAAACTTTGGACAATCCTATAACAAGCGAAGGAACTGAATTAGGAATTGAAAACCTTCCCACAAAGAACAGCCATGCCGGTCACTGAACTCACGTGACTCCCATCACACATTTCACGAAGAAATGACCCTAATCCTTCATGAACGCTTACAGAAAATGAACGAAGAAGGGGCACTTTCCGGTTTCCTCTGCAGGCCAACAGCAGTCTCATAACTAAGCCAGACCAAACCATCACAAGGAAAGTGCAGACCGATACCCCTCATGGACATGGACGCAGAATCCTTAACAGAACATTAACAAACAGAATCCAGCAATAGGTAAGAAGGATTAGACATGACCATGTGAGATTTATACCCGGAATGCAAAGACGGCTTAACCTCTGGAAATTAACGTAAGGCACCCTGTGAATAAAATAAAGGACAAAAACCACATGATCATCTCCATAGGAACAGAAGAAAGCATTTGACACATTCTAGCACCCATTCATGATCAAAGTGAAACAAATCAGGAACGGAAGGGCCTGCCTCATCATGATAAAGGGCGCCCGACGTCCTACTGAACGGCCAACGACTGTGTTCCCTCTGAGACTGGGAGCAAGGCGGGGACCCGCTGTGCCCCTCCTGTCCCTCACCGCGTTGGAGGTTCTAGCAAACGCGGGGGAGGGGGAATGCAGGCGTCCGGGTTCACAAGGAAGAGTGAAACCGTCTTTATTTGCAGAGGATGTGCTCCCCTACGAAGAAAATCCCAAAAAGTTTACGCACAAAAACCTACTAAAACTAATAAAAGAGCTTAGAAAGGTCACAGATATAAGATCTATGTGAGAAAAAATAAATTTTAGTTTTCTATGCTAGCAACTAACATTCTGAAGACAAAATTTAAAAAAACTTAATTCACAATGGTGTGAAAAGTAACTTAGGAAGAAGTTTAACTAAGGAAGCTAAGGGCACTGAAAATTATAAAACATTGCTGATAAAATTAAAGATCTAAATAAGTGGAGAGACACTCTATGTTCAAGCATTACAAGACTCAATCTTGTAAAGATGACAACTCTCCCCATATTGATCTGTAAGTTCAACGTATTAAAATCTTGATAGGTTTTTAATATTAGAACTTGACAAGCTGATTCTAAAATTTATATAAACATGATAAGGACCTAAAATACCTAAAGCAAATTTGAAAAAAAAACAACAGCAAAGTTGGAGCAAATACACTATTCAATTTCAAAACTTACTCTAAAATTATAGTAATCAAAACTGTGTGGTACTGGTATGTGGATAAATATATAGATGAATGAGAGAGAACTGAGATTCTTAAAATAAACCTTTATATTTACTGTTAATAGATTTTTGACAAAAGTGTCAAGATAGTCCAATAGGAAAAGAATTGTATTTTCAACAAATGCTGCTGGAACAACTGGATATCTGTATGCAGAATAAATACACTTGGACTCTTACCTCTCACCATCCACAAGCATTAACTCAAAGTGGATCACAGATCTGCCTACACACAATGGCTAACACAATAGCTGTTCTAAAAGAAAACACAGGAGAGACTCCTCATGACCTTGACTATGACACCATAAGCAGGAGCCATAAAAGAAGAAAACTGATAAGCCAGGCTTCCTAAAAATTAGAGCTTCTGCTCCAAAAGAGCCCATTAAGAAAATGAAAAGACCCTGGCTGGTATGGCTCAGTGGATTGAGCACCAGCCTGCGAACTGCATGGTTGCTGGTTCGATTCCCAGTCAGGGCACATGCCTGGGTTGTGGGCCAGGTCCCCAGTGGGGGGGGGCGCATGAGAGGCAACCACACATTGATGTTTCTCTCCCTCTCTTTCTCCCTCCCTTCTCCTCTCTCTAGTACCTTCTCCTCTCTCTAGAATAAATAGATAAAATCTTTAAAAAAAATTATAGGAAAGGAAAAGACAAGTCATACACTGAGAAAAATGTTTGCCAATCACACATCTGATAAAGAACTCGTATACAGAATATAGAAAGAGTTCGTACAACTCAGTAGTAAAACCCAATTAAAAATGGGCAAAATGTTTGGACATATCACTTCATCCAAGAAGATAGACAGACACGTGAAAAGATGCTCACATCTTTGGCAGTCTCTATCGAGACGTAACTTGAACCGGTGGGGTACCCGGCACTCCCACTGGGAGGGCGCTGGTACCAAAGACAGATGGTAGCAGGTGCTGGCGAGGGCGTGGGGAAGCTGGCTGCTGGTGGGAACCTGAAATGGCACGGCCACACTGGAAAGCAGGTGCGCTTCCACAAGGCGTCAACATGAATTTACCACACGGCCCACCGATGCCACACCTACCACACCTAGGAATTCCCCAAGATAAATGAAAACAAATGCCTACAAACGGCACATACAGTGACTGTTCATGGCAGCGTCACCGAGAGCAGCCACGGCACAGAGGCAATCCGAGTGTCGGTCAACTGAGGACGGGCCGAGTTAAAGTGGCCCACCCAGGGGAAGGGGCACTGTCCAGGAGGTATGGAGGAACGCCAGGGGTGTGACTGGGGGAGGAGACCTGACCCGGGCGGCGCACACCCCACACAGGGTGCAGATGATGTGCTACCGAACCGTGCACCTGGAACCTCTATCATTTTACTAGCCAGTGTCACCCCAATACACAAAAAAGGAATTACCTACTGATACATGCACAATAACCCGAATTAACCTCAAATGCATTATTCCCAGGAAAAGAAGCCGGACAGATGTCACAGGCTCCATGCCGTATGGCTCCACTGACGCAAAATGTCCAGAGCAGGCCATTTGTAGGGCGGCCCAGAGGCTCGGGCGTGCCCGGGGCTGAGGGCGCAGGTGGAGGTTGCTGCTGAGCAGGGAGGGAACTTTCTGGGGCGCTGAAAAGGCTCTAACATCGGACTGGGGCGAAGGCTGCGCAGCTCCATCAGTCTGCTAAGAACCAATGAGCTGCACACGTATAACGGGCAAATTACTGCGTGTGAATCACACTTCAACAAAGCCGCTCACAAAGAGTCTCCTCTTTCTGAGCCACAGACAGCGATACTGATGGATGGGAGCAGCAGGTGTCTACGGATCGCTTCCAGATAACATGGAGGGGCGGTGGGTGGGGTCGCAGGTGAACAGGACAGGTCAGGGGTCGGTGACCAGCGCAGCTGGGTGGGAACGCGCGGGCTTGGTCATGCCCTCCTGTCCAGTTCTGCTGTGTGAGCTCTTCCGTAACCGGGATTTAAGCAAACACACAAGCATAGTGACCATCGAGGGAGAGAAAACACCAGTGATGTGCGTTCAAATTTCCCTCCAAGGCAGCTCGTGACGTTTCTTCCGCAAAGACCCCCGCACGGACTGCGATGAACCTGCGGGGGCCGCACCGCGCCGGCGCCCTGACCTGGCGAGTACCGCATGACGGACAGCTGCTCGTTCCCGTCCGTGTGCACCGTGACCAAGTCCCTCGTTTCCGTGTCGAACACAAACCACCTGTTGCAGACGTGAGACAAAGCGCAAAAAGCTGCTTAGAGGGGAGTGACGTCAGACTGTTACAGGACCCGTACCACTATTAAAAACTGTTAACCTAAGGGCTTAATAAATACTCTGCATTTACTTATTAACAAGAAAGCTCGTCCCCAGCTTTGATTTAAAGAACGTTTCCTGCGTGTGAGCATTTCCTGAAAAGGAACAGCTCATCGGCAACTACTCAAGATGATTCGGTGGCCGGCCGCAGGCAGCAGCAGCAGCGGGCCCACCTGCACAGGTGAGGCAGGACTGGGCCAGGAGGCGGGGCTGGAACAACCTCAGGGGCGGTGAGGTTCCCAGCTGTGTGGTGTCTGACCTCCGTGAATGCTGGCATGCCACCAGCTGGGGGAGAGAAATGATGGAGAGAACAGAAGACGAGTGAGGAGAGGGGAAGTTCGCCTCTCTGAGCTCAGCTTCTTCCTCCGACGGAAGACAGGGGTCAGGACCCAGCACCATCGAGCAGGCCGAGTGTCGGATCTCTCACGTTAGAACAGGTGCAGACGTGCTCTGCACCTCTTAACAAGGGCACAGCAGTGGGTAAATGTTCCGTGATGGAATGACTGCACTCTCCTGCCTGCCTGTCGTGGGGTGGTGGCAGTAACTGGGACTCGTGTCCTCCGGAGTGGAAAGCCATGGGGCCTCCTGCTCCTGCAGTTCCTACCTAGATGACACGTTCCGTCAGCTTGTCCCCTGAGCCAGCACCGCTGTCTTAGCCTTCCTTTCGGGGCCCTAACCCCGCCCCCACCCAGTGTGCCCGAGGACCCCCTGAAATCTGGATTTGGCTTCTTGGCTTTAATCCCTTGCATCTGTGAAACCATTTCCCTTTCCTGTGCTATTTGACCTTAACAGAGGTCAGAACAGGAGGAGCAGAGCGACTCCGTGGCCTTTGGAAAGTCCGGTTGAATTGCTGCATCAGGAGCTGAACCTGGCCCCGGGGCCAGAGATGCGGGAGGCACAGATGGAGGGCAGGCACTGGGCTGCACGTTCTGTCTTGCCCCTAGAGGACAATGTCCGGGATTCGAGTGTCCTGCCCTTGTCGCCACGTCGCATCCTGCCACACAGTCAGGGTGGAGAGGATGGCAGCGACCGGCTGTCAGAGCTACCGGCCGGAAGCCTCGGACTTCTCCGAGAGCCTTAAAGGGAAGGTAAGTGTGTGGCCCTGCACACATTTCCATGAAGAAGCCCCTTAGATACAAGGCGCCCAGCTCTGACGATACCGCCGCCGGGGACTCAGAAATGGCTGCCCCTTCTTTACCCACACTCTGCAGTCACGACAACAGACTCGAGGTGGGGTGCTTTCTAGAGAGGAAGGGCAGGAGGAAGTCACCAGAAATGTCTGAATTAAACCATCGGGGGGCCTGTCCTACGGCAAACAACGGGAACTTATAGGACCACGATGACGAGGACCCCGGCACTCGCCTGCCGGACGCCCTGGCAGCTGCCCTCTGCACCTCGTCCCCTCCGTCACCAGCGCTGAGCGGTGCGGCAGCTCACACTCCCACAATTTATAAAAAGCAGCAAACGCAGGGAGGTTATGCAACCGGCTCACAGACGCCCGGCCGCCGGGTGGAGAGGCTGGAATCCCAGCTTGGATCTGCTGCCCGGCCTGCCAAGGCGCCGGCCGGGTCGGGAAGCGTTCGCTGGGGCTAAGTAGGAGGCGCGGGGTCTGGGCGGCTGCTAAAATTTTGAAAGGGCAGCAAGAACAAACATCTTAACGTTCTCAGGGCTTGGATATGCTTTCGTGCCTGATTCTGAAGTTGGGGCTCCCCCACCACCTGCAGAACACCCTGCAGAGCGGGGCTGGAGGTGCTGCGCGTCCCGTGAAACGGGACACCAGTGTGGGCATGTGTGCACATGTGTGAGCACACGCGTGTGCACTTTGCGGGCACTCTTCCAGGGGCGCGGGCCGTGGCTTTCCTCAGACCCCCAGGCCCGACGTGTGGAGGACCCCTGTCTCAGTTTCCTGGAGCCTGACCTAACTGCTAGCCGGTCATCAGACGCTGGAGGCGCAGCCCAGGGCTGCCCCGCGCCCGCCCCGGCCACACAGACAACACGCCTCTTTCCGTGCCCTGTGAGCCACGCTGCTGTGGACTTACCTCCCGGTCAGTGTTCCGACTGCAACCACAGACCCTGAAGGATGAAAACCAGAAGACTGAGCTGGATCCTAAAATATTTTAAAGGAAGTGTAAATTGATGGCCAGGCACAGCACTATTGCATAAAAACACACAGCACAGCCCTCGTCCCTCAGGGCCGTGTGGCCCCATTTAAAAATCTCTCCTCTCTCCAGGGAGAAAAAGGTTTCCCAGCTTGGACCAGGCACAACTTTTCTGTCTCTGCCTTTCATCCTTTCGCAGCTACAGCAGCCAGACGGAGGACCAAGAAGAGGTGCTCTTCCGCTGGGTCCTGGAGCCGCGCGTGGCCCCCCGCCCCCGCCCCAGCTGAACAGTGCACGTGCTCTGCCCGGACACGGGACCACCGCCCCCATCCAGCAGGTGGACACTGGGTGGGGGCAGATGCTCCGCAGCCCCAGGAGGGTCTGAGATGAGGAACACGTGTTCCAGGTTTCGGTCTGGTGGCCCACACGTGTATGCCATGCTGACTGATGCAAGATGGAGCATGAAGAGGTGGAAACAGGCTGTGGGTCCCCGGAGTGGGGAGGCAGACAAGGCCCGACCGGGAGAGCCATCACGGGTGACAGCGGAAGTGGACGCACCAGGATTTGGGGATCGGGTGTTAACGGGACAACAGCATGGTCAAAGAGGAGGACGCGGCCCAGCTGGGGCCCAGCTGAGAAACGGCAGGTGGGTTTATGGTGCAGAAAGCACGGGGTGGGGGATGGGGCAGCGTGTGGTGGCACGGGGAACGTGGGCTGCGTTGCCAGGTCGGGACTGTGGTCACCAGGAAACAACACAGTGGGTGACTTTTTCCCTTTCAATAAAAAGAGTGGGTGACTCAATCTGCCTGTGAAATAGGGGTCCCTTGGCAGGGGTGTTTCGGACAAATTGTAGTGAGAAGGGGTTGATCACAGGCAGGCCAGGGAAAGCGTAGCAGTGGGAACGGGAAGAGGAGGAGCCGTGGAGAGACTATGGATGAACCGAAAAATGAGAGGCTGGACGCTCTTCAGGGACTGACTCCATCACAGCGATGCTGTTCGCAACATGGGAGCTATAAGTGAGCTTGGGCTGCCATGACACACAGACAGAAATCGCGGCCACTTGAGGCTTACAAGGTGACAGAGATGAAGACACTGAGGCTCAGAGGGGTCCTGCCCAAAGTCACACGGGCAGGGGAGAAAGCAGAAAGCACTGAACCACAGGTGTTTCTGGCCGCCCGGTTTGGCGCCTCTACCCTGGTGCCAGGCGGACGGGGTCACCAGTCTGCTTCCAGCATGGCTGCTGTGCTGACCGAGACCCCAGGGAAGCCCACCCTCCCAGACTGCCACTGTCCCCGCCGCATCGGTGGTGGTTGTCAGGTCTGCACAAACCCCTCCTGTATTTTCCATCCATGAAGCCCCCTCCTGGGGACAGGTACAAGGCAGGGCACCACCTCCTCTAGCCACACTTGCCACCTCGGGCCACACCCGTTCTGTCCTCTGAGTGGCAGGCTCACCCCTCTGGCCCTGGCCTCTCCCGCTCAGTTCTACCAGTGGCCGGCCAGCTCTAGCCCCTCGGTGGCCTTCTCTGAAAGCGAAAAGCAGGAGGGCGAACCCTCAGGCTGGGGCGTGCCCGCAGCTGTGCGGGGCTGCGGGCAGGGGTGTGGGGTCTGGAGAGGGGCCACCCCTTACACAGGAGGGTGAGTGTCGCCCGGGGCACAGGATGTGCGTCTGACCCCCGGTGGCCATGTGAGTGCTGGAGGGCCCTGGGTTTGGGGATCAGGCCGAGCTGGGTGCAGACACTGGCTCTGTCATGAACTCAGCAACCTGGGCAAGCACGTGGCGTTTCGAAGCCTCGGTTTCCTAACCAACGCCATCAGGGCGAAGGAACCTCCACTCGCAGGGCGGCTGCCAGGGCGAGGGCGATGAATTCACACTCAGCGCTCAGTGTGGGAGCAGAGTGCAGCGAGCGTGGGCACGGCGGCGTTGGCCCCGTGGGAACGCGCGGCCGGCACTCCGCTTGGCACTCAGAGTCCCTTTTGTAAAGGTCGCAGAGATGCTGGCGTTAACACCAGAGCTCTGCCTTCATCGCCGAACTCGGATCGCAGAGACAAGCTGCTCGTTCCGAAGGTGCCCGGCCACAGAGCGCAGGCTCAGGACCAGGGCTCCTCGGCAGCTAAGCCCGAGGCCAGGCTGCACCCAGGCAACCCAGCAACCGACTCAGAGGACCGCCCCCCCAAAAAAAAAAATTCAACAGCACCCTGTAGAATTACATGGGTGAGACCTCTGGGCAATGTTTAAAGCGACACAATTTAGAGGAGATCAATTAAGTGACGTTTGTTTTGGGGTAATTTTACATCACTATTAATTTCATGCAAGTACAAAAATACACATATTCCAGGTGAACTTTTACAGGAAAAATGGAATGCAACATGTACGTCTACCTCTATTATTTTGTCCCAGACTGGCCGGTGACCGACGGCGTCCCACAGAGTGGCATGTCTGTCATGCCCGCAGGTCAAGAACTGAGGTTTGGAGGCATGGACGGCCAGTCCCCAGAGCTCATCGGTGTGACCCTACAAAGAAGCAAGACAAACGGACGCTCTCTGAAACACTCCAACCAGCATGCAGGAGACCTGAAGGGACGTGCCGGCTTACCGCACGCTTTATCCCGGACCTTATCAGTCTCTCCCTGCCCCGACTTCCGTCAGGAGAGCAGGCCGAAACCCCCGAGGCTCAGGAAGGTTGTGTTAGTGTGAAACACAGGGTCGTCTGCGCCTTGTACCGCTTTGTTAAATTCTAACGTTACAGGACGTGGACACGTCTGGTGCTGGCCGGGACCCACCTGAGTAATGGCTGCGAAGTCCCCGCACAGTGTGCCCTGGAGGACGAAGTTTCTGGTGGTGCCTATCAGGATCACGTCACCTTTCCCCTCGGCCACTGTCCGTATGGGACCAAACTGTTCTGGGATCTGCATGGAAAGGATCAGAGTGAACACCAACGATCAGCTCCGCCGTTCAGAATACTTGCATAAGTGTCACGACAACAGCACCTGTCACAGTCTGTCTCTCTGTCTCTCTCTCTCTCTCTCTCTCTCTCTCTCACACACACACACACACACACACACACACACACGGAGGGAACGGCTCACTCTCTATGCTTGTGGAGTGAATGACCAAAACTCCAAATCTTGCTTTCAAACTCCGAACATTTTATATACCTTCGTAGAATCAGCAAGAATTAAAGCTGTTTAAAAAAATAATAACGAATAAAGCATTTTTCCTTGACAAGATTACAAAGTAAGAAATACTCATGGTTAGTTACTCCTTACTTGTGATGACTTTGATGAGCAGTGGTAAGTAGTAAGTAAAATTTGGAAAATGAAGGGCTGGCTTATATTACAAGCCATAATGAGAGTTCCTGAAATTTACTGTAACTTAAAATGGTGAATTTTCTGGCAATTTCTCTCTATTTAGTTTTGAAATCCATTGTTCATGTTGGTAAACATGTGCAATTAGCTACATGTTAAGAAAAAAAATTCCAAAACACGCCAGCCAAGAACAATTTGTTGTGCGAACAGAAGTGGAGGCTTGGGCACGCTGGGGCTTGACTCTGGGCCAGCTCTGGGGCGACTCCGGACCAGCTCTGGGGAGACTCGGGGCCAGCTCTGGGGCGGGAAGGGGCAGTCTCTGCTCTCTAACACTTTCCGCCTCCAGAGTCTGACACCGGAGCGAGGACCAGAGATGGCAGACCCCGCTAGTGAGGAGGATTGTGGGTACGTAAACATGGTGAGTATCTTCCACGAAACTGGATGAGGCTTCGGTGCTTTTGACGTGGTTACGACTTACCGTGGGTACATGTTCAAGCGAGTGCTGGTCAAATCTCATTATAACATCAACTAAAATCTCAGTGAAAGGGGAAGTGATTTCCAAGCTCAGGTGAAGGCCTTCCTTTACTAAGAGCGATAAGCAACAAAACCAAGTTCTCCTACAGCCAAAGCACTGGGCCAGCTGCTCTCTGACGGAACGGGTTGTGAGCATCACCTCAGCAGCTGGAAACCCGCTACCACGTGCCCACTCTAGGGTGGGGAGAAAGGCCGTCAGTGGCCAGATGGAGGCTGATATCTGTCTGCTCACATGTCCTGGGGCCTGGGGAGGAAATTCAGTGAGTGTGCAGAAGGAACACCGGATTTCTTGCTTCCGGCTCCTACTGGTGCGCAGGCTGCTAACCAGGTACCAGGAGGTGAAACAGATACTCAAGGACTCAGAGCAAGAGGGAATGTGCTGGCACTCAGCCAGGTACAAAGTACACACTCAATAAATATTAGCTCAAAGTGATAAAGTCTCTAAAGTAACGCACTGGAAGTTAAAGTGACAAAAGGAGAAAGATTGTAATGATAAATCAAAATGTAGATCATATTGGCTTGGAAAAATGAGACTGGTTCTATTATAAAAATATTCTAAATGTGAAGTATGTTACAACCCCTAATTTTATACACTTACTGTTACTTTGCTGTGTATAATGTGCAGCATTTTGCCCAGATTTTTGTGGGAGAAATAAAGATGTGCTGTATACACGGGTGGAATGAGTACACCCCATGGGTACAATAACGGGCACGATTATCCTGTGCATAACGTGCACAAACATGTGGGTGCACATCACACACAGTGAAATACGGTAATTCCATTTTCGTAGTTGCACTTTAACTGCCTCCGTGATTTTAATACAATGTTACCCCACTCGCCCTGGCTGCTGTGGCTCAGCGGGCTGGGAGTCGTCCCGCACACCGGAAGGTCGCTGTTCTGATCCCTGGTCAGGGCAGGTGCCTGGGATGCGGCCAGGTCCCCAGTTGCGGGTGTACAAGAGGCAAACGACTGATGTTTCTCTCCTTCTCTTTCGACCTCCCCTCCCCTCTCTCTAAATATAAATACGATCTTAAAAATATATTGTACCACTCAATAAAATGTTATCTAAAAATTTTTCAAAATGGTATCCTAAAGATTTCAAACCAACAAGGAAACTGATTGGGGTAACAGTTTAAGGCTCAAAACAAAGTTCAATAGTGCTGCCCGCTGTCTTACCTCAGTTTTATGAAGTTTCTGGTAGTTTCCATTCCAGGAAATGAGCTTTCGGTCCTTCCCTCCTCCCGACACCAGGGTACCGTCCCTTAACATGCAAAGTGCGAAAATGCCCCCCTCGTGGGCCCCTTGAATGGCGTAGCTTATTCGATTCGTACCTAAACACACCAAGAAAGCCATCCTTAGTCCTGCAGGAGGGGCTCCCCGCGGCCCGTCGCAGGCCAGCTTTGTTTTAAAATTGACATCGTAGGTGAGAACACCACTGTAGTGTCGATCTATAAAGGGTCCGAATTCTGGACGCTCACAGAACGCCAGGCGAGCACGGGCTGGGTCACTGTGCAAGGAAGGAAAACTTGCTAATGCAAAGCATGTGACGGGAACCCACGGGAACTACGGCTAAGAACAGGCGAGGACTCGGCTCATGAGCTGTGTCTCTGGCCAGCCGACCTAACTGCCCTGTATCACGGTTCCCCCTTTCGTACCCCGCAGGCCTGTTCTGGGGGTGAGAGAAAACGATGTCGAAAGCACCCAGCACCCAGAGTAGCGGGGACCCACAGAAGTCACCCTGTTAGTTGGAAATGATGTTGCTGGGTCTGTTTTGACCTTCGCTGCCAATCAACCCAAACTCTAAGGTCCCTGAGGCCGGGGATGGTGCTCCTCTCCTGCCTCGTGGTGAGTGAGCCTGAGGCTCCCCAGGCTGAGCTGAGCGAGTATGTCTCAGTGACACCTCCTCCCTACCACCGCTTGCTCCCCGGCAGCGAGGGCTCGGGTTGGACTCGCGTGAGCGCCCACAGCGTGCAGCGCACTGCCATGTACGTATTAGTGCTCAAATGCCATGTGAACCAGGACAGTGGCTTAAACATTTCACAGCTAAACAGTCACAGGTGACTGCATCATTGTCACTTGTGAATACATCTCCGAATAGAGGTATTCATCCCATCGTAACATCTTGGGCGTAACGAGCCTTTCAGAATGACAACAAGTCACTACTCTTAAAGTCCCATGTTCCTCTGCTCTGGTGTAATGGTTCCAGGCCACACACGCACACACGTGTGTATGTACCTACATAACCTGGAGTTTAAGAGCGATCCTGTGGACTACGTTAACAGACAATTGTTCCCGAAGTCACGCTTGATTTCTCATAGCGTCGCCAAACCAGTTTGGGTTGGGAAGGATCACGTGTTACCTTTCCCCCACACCAAGATGTTGCCACTCGAGTCTCCGGTAATGGTGTCGCCGTTTTCAGAAAAAGTCACACAGAGGACAAACTTTGGCTTTTCTTGCTTCTGCAAAATGTTGTAAATATATGTACACATCTATTTAATCGAGACATCCTCTTGTTTTAATACTATCTACACTCGCAGTAATCCCAAGAGAGACGGCGTTACCACCCTGCATGCCTTTCGCTTCTATCTGCCCTGACGTAACTAACGCCGAGGGCATCTGTTCTTACAGAATTCCTGGACGTGTAAGGTTACGGACAGCTCCAGCCAAGGTGGGTGTTGGGGGCGGGGGGCGGGGCAAGGGGCGGGCCATGTTGTCTCGCCTACAGCATGAGGAGCAGGGTCCTGGCAGAGAATAAAGGGGTCCCCTAACTCAGTCTCTGGGTGCAGCTGCAGATGTCACCAGAGAGAAGAGGTACTGTCCCCTGGTGCTCTCAGAGGCCCCCAAGTGGCCGGACTAAAAGGCACAGGTATCTTGGCCATGGTAGGGGCCCGTTCCCCAACTCTAGTAGGGGTCTGGGAATAGTCTTTGTCGCTACACCCGCACATGCACCCCCACCCTGGCCTGGTGACACGAACTCTAAGGCCGGGTCCCTGAAAGCTCCCTGTGACAAGTAGAGCCACCCGACCCACATCCACGCCGAAACATCAACTACAAGTGCAACTGAACTTTACCTCGAACAACCCTTGCTTCTTAATGAGGCCGTTTCCTTCTAGCGTCCAGAAGTAGAGGTGCGATTTTCCACAGGTGACTATGATGTTGGTGTCCGTGGGGTGGAAATCCACGGCAAACACAGCTTCATTGGAGCACTGGGCAAAACAGGGGGCTTGGATGGCTCAGGTCTCGTAAGATGCCAGAGATGAAGCACCCGCCATTGGGCACCAGCCCCGGACCTTCCCCACTGAACTGATCCTCTGTAAACACTAAGCCCACACTTGCTGTGGCCTTAACCACTCCTCGCCTGTCTCGCCCACCAGACAGCAGCCCACGGGGCCCTCTCTCCGTGAGGACCCGTCACCACAGTGGGCACAGAGCAGGCCTGCAGTGGGCTTGGGGGGCGGGGCAGTAGGGGCTGCACTGCAAGGGGAACTGGCTCTCCTCTTCCCGTCATGGCTGCTGCCTGGCCGTGGGGTGTTCGTGCAGATGTCAGGCCTCCTCCCCATGTAGTGACGGGGACCTCTGAGAGGGGCCGGGAATCTGCATTTCGTACAGCTCCATTGCTCCCGGCCCACGTGGGCCGCCATGTCTGCCTTGGGAGCCCTCCTGGTCTGACTCCTGGGGCTGTGCTGGTGGGTCGGCGACCAAGCCGGGGATACAGGTCCTTGGGTGACTCACTACCCTTCACCCTCGCCGGATGAACGAGACCTGATTGTTCCTTCTGCTGATAATTCAGTTATACCTTCTCACACCTGGAGAATAACTTGCCTCTGACTACCTCCAACCCAGCAACGCAGCACGAACTTACTCGTGACCAGACTACTAGAAGGCAAGGCTCTAGCTCGAAAACAGGCATTAGGAAATGTGACTGGTTAGCGTGCAGGGTCTGCATCCCGGTCTTGCAAGGAAGGTGACCCAACAGTTCTCCCTACAGCAAGAGAGGAAGGCGACCCCACGCTAATCCTCATGTGAGGGAAGTAAGACCACCTAAGGCTAGTGGATGCCAGGACGGAACTATGAAGTCAGTTCTGTGAAACAGACTGAACTATGATTTAACAGGAGGAACACTGGAGAACGCATGCGGGAAGCTCGCCACTCTATTGGGCAGAACGGATGGGAGGTGGGGCAGAGAAGCCTCGCCCCTCCCTCCTGAGCGCTCTGGGCCCCCCGGAGGAGGAGACGGGGCGGGTGGTGCTGGCCTCCCTCATGCCCAGCCAGCTCCCTGGCTCCCTCCCGGCCCCTCACTGATGGGGGCTGGGACTGGCACAGCATCTCAGCACCACCACACCTCCGGTGCCTCCTCGACATGCGAGTGCACGGGGGTGTTTGTTGAATGAAAGGGAATGAAAGGGAGAAAAAGTCGAGGAATGAGTGATGGAGTGAATTACAAGGGTCGTGGCTGTAAAATGAGGATGGAAAACCCTTGCAGATTTTGTGAAGAGAGGAAGGCAGCTGCCAGGACTTGGGCCTGGCATCCTGGTGAGGGGGGGAAGGGGCAGGTCAGAGAGATCTGGGGGAGGTGTCTCCCGAGGGCTGCCTTGGGACGGGGACCCCAGATCCCACTGCGAAGCAGGAAAGCGGCCTGCAGCCAGGGGAAAGAGGAGGCTCCAAATGGAAAAATCAGCGCAGCCAGCGTGGCCGGGAGAGAGACCTTGGCGTCGGCCAGCCGCTCCTCCCTCTGCCAGTCCCACACGGACAGCACGTGGTCGTTGGAGTCGTCCACGGCACACAGGGTGCTCCCTCCATTCTGGAAAAAAAAACGTGTGTTCACCCAAAGATTACACTTGAGAACAAGAAAGGTTGAGCGCGATGAAAAATGAACACTGATTTTACTTTTAATCAGGACCCTGACATATCAGGTAAAGAGTATTTACTGACTGCCTCTGAGACCTGCCTGCTCGGATAGACGGACAAGGAGAGCGGGTGAGTGGGGAGGGGTGGGGCTGATGAAGGGACGGGAGCAGGAGGGGCCAAGGGGCTGGCTCTTCCCCAGCAGATCCACTAAAAGCGGGCTCTGAGGGGCTGCAGAGCCTCCGCCCTCCACAGGAGCCGGTGCCTGCTGCACACGCAGCACGCGCCTGGTACTGACGGGTGCCTGCAGGGTTGTGGGAGGAGTGAGGGCACTGGGGCGAGGCGTGTGCTGCGTGGGCGCAAGCACAGACAGGGGCCTGGGACATCAGTTTCTGAGCTGCCTGAAGATGTGGTTGACAGGGTGGATCTGGGGAACAGCAGGCACATCTGGAGGAAGCATGGGAGACCACGGGGGCCGCCCAGCTCCTGTTAGAGACAGGGAGCCAGCCCCTGTGAGGACCGCAGGGACCTGCTTGGGCCCCGAGGGAGGGGCGGGGGAAATTTAAGGCCAGAGCAGGCACGCTGCCTCACCAAACCTGAAGACAGCGGGCTGCAGAGCCTTCTGCCATCAGCACACATGTGTGGCTGGAGAGGTCTGGTTGGAATGGTGACCTCTGACTGAGGGGGTCAGGGAAGCCGGAAGGTTTCAGAGTCAGACCTGCACACACGGCCGGGCAGTGACCTGTGCACTGACGCTCCCCCCGCCCCGCCCCCCGCCGCCCCCCAGCTCCCCAGGGACAGAGTGCACCACCCTCCCGGCTCAGACTCACCGATTTAGAGAAGGCAATGCAGGTGACGGCTCGGTCGAAAAACCCAGTCCCGATGACGTGCAGGGTGTTCAACGTCACAGAATCCCAGATGCGCACGTGTGGGGGCAATTGCTGGGGAGAGAGAACACACCACGTCCTCGACTGTGACGACTGCACAGCTTCGCTTTGAAGCTACAAGGTCACTTCACTTTTGTCAGAACAGAAGGTCTCTTCCTGCCTTTCTGAATTCTGTTCACATAAAAGATTCCCGCTGTCTCCAGGAGGCCATGACCCCTGGGCCAAGGTAACCTCAGGAGTGGTTACCAAGTTGTAATTTCGAGCAGCCCACGCTGGACCCCACAGGAATGATTCTACTTTTACGCCTGGACACCCCTGCATTTTAAACATGAGAAATGACGAGGGAAACGGAATCTCGGACAAGGTTAGGCCGTGACGTTCGTGTGGTTACCAAGGTGAGAGTGCGTGTGCATCACTCAGGGCGGCCACTGCCCGTCATTTAAAGCGCCCCTCGGGCCCCACGGGAGCACGACAGGCAACCAGTCATGCACAACGAAAACGAGAATTGTTACAGTTTAGTTCCACACTCTCTCAGTGGAGTTCCACGGTGATTTACACTAACTTCGCTCTTTCTCAACAGAAGCAAGCACTCCAGAACAGTCGGCAGACCTGTACCTCGGGGACAGAGTGCGGGCGGGTGAGTTAGGTTCTAGCCTGGACTTGTCTCTAAGGAGCTGGGCGGCTGCAGACAATTACGTGGCCTCTCTGATTCCTCTGCATGGGGCGAGAAAGCAGAGGCTCAGCAGGCAGCCACCGCATTTTCACCGGCTGGAGAGTTCTGATGGATTTCAATGCCAGAAACTGAAATACACTTTTAGTCCACTAGAGGGAGCAGATGGCTTGCTACAATTTCAAAGAACTTTTAAGGTCACTTTACAAAAAAAAATGACGACTGTTCCACTTATGTGTATTTATATAACAGTGGTCCGATTTATCATTCCTGTTACTTCAAGTGTAGCATTTCAATGGAAAATAGCATAAAGTTAATATTTAAAAGTAGGTGTTATTGAATTATTTGCTGAAAAATGGTAGCACTCGTTCGCTGGAAGAAAACATGTTGATAAGAACGGAAGCATTTCATGTAGTTGGTTTCAGATCATATATTGTTCAGTAAGCAGCTATACTAAGGTAGGTATCAAAAAACGACAGGAGTTTTGGATCCATGACAATGACTAAAGCCTGTCCTGAACAAGGGCCTGGGAGCCAGTTTTGAATTGTGTTCTATTTGCTAAATTCCCCCAGTTCGCCTCTGCTTCCCTCAACCACCACCTAACGCGTTGCTGGAGTGCCCACAAGGTTTGCCCTAACGCCCCAGCAGCCTCTGCGGATTGTGTGCACATGCGCATGCGTGCACATAGGCGCATGCGCACAGACACGCTCCACGGACTGACCGCAGGCTGGCGGGTCGCGGGGAAGGGGCTCGGAATCGCTGGGGAGGCGAGAGGCCCATATTCAAATGATTATTCACTATGATTTTAACTTCACTTATTAAATGTGTGTTTCATATTTTCATGTTTATCATGCATATAAATTTCTTAAGAATTAACGAGTTCTTAGACAAGAACAATGCTATTTAAAAACTGGCTGAAATGAAACTGAATTCAAAGGGTTTTTAAGCTCACTGTAAAAATTTTAATTCACAGTAAAAAATTCTAACGAGGGGTTAAGAAGTATTCATGTGCTTGACACCTAAGCAGGCCTGTTCATCAGCAAAACGCTCTGTTGTGTGACCAGCGTGTGACAAAAATACAAGAGATGCCGGAACTCACTTTTCCGTCCTTGGATGTGCCCGCGACCTGTCCCGTCGCTATCGTGATCTTATCCGGATGAACCGCTAGGCTAAAAAAGATCCATAAAATAGCTGCTGTTTAAGGGTAAACTTTATCTTTTCCTTGATCAAGTATAATCTAGTTGACGGTTTAAATATAAGACATAATGCCCAACTTCTTACAGACTCACAATAAACTCTCTGAGCACCCCAGTGACACTAGTCAATTAGAGCTTATTTCATTTCATCTTCATTCCTAACATCTCTAGAGAATTTTCAACTCAAGAATAAAAGCATTTTTTTTTTGGCTTGGAAAACACCGTTTCCATCTCAGAGCCATTTAATTAGTCTGAAAGCTTTATTAAGAAGTCATTTTGAGTGTGTCAAATAGCAAAGACATCCTAGAAATATGTAAACCCATTGTTCCATCCATCCGTCTGTCCGTCCACCCATCCATCCGTACATCCTTCCAAGATACATAAAACCCCACCAAAAGCCATGAATTAATACGGGAACAGCAGACCCAGCCATAAACACGAGGCAAGACATTTTAATTTTTATTAAAAAAAAAAGACCAAAATTAGGAGCCATTGGCACAAGATGTCTTCAGAAGGCTTCTAATCAGGGGTCAATCAGAGCTATCGGTTTAGGTAAGACGGTCGGCTGACCTCATGTGTCACAAAGACAGAAAACTGAACAGGTGTCTCGGGGAGCCGGGGAGCTAGTCGACAGCACAGAACATGGAGAAGCATGCTCCCACGGACCCCACTGGCTCAGCTCCCTCTGCTTCTCTCGAGCTACGTCCCGATCCAAGCCCTCTCGGCTGACAGTGTGGCAGAGCCGGAGTCTGGGGGACTCACCACTTCACGTCGTCGTTGTGGCCGGCGTAGTGCCTCTGAAGCTGCTCCTCCACGTTGTACAGCACGACCACGGACGCGATGAAGTACACCGTCTCGCCCGTCGGCAGCAGGTACAGGTTGTTCCGGCAGTCCCGGCCCCTGTACCCGTAGCTGCGAGTGTGTCAAGATAAAACTTTTTTCCTTTGAAGAGCTGACAAAGCATCAGCTTTATTCAACAGGCAATAAAATTCAACAGCGATACAATTCTACAGATGACTATCACTCGCAGTTTCACAAGTTCAAATAACCTTAAATTGTACAATAAATAGTGCCAAATATCTCCAACTCCCTAAATAGGCAATGAAGTTGGAAATGGTCATCGATTTAATGTGAGTACGTATTTTTAATACAAAAATGTGGCTTTATTTTTAGAAAGCATGTATTATATTTTGAAGGCGGAATTTTTTTAGCTTGATTAAAAATGGTAATTAATCTATTTTATTTACTAAAGGGAACTAGATCAGACACTCGTGAAGTCACTGGGAGATGAACTCTTTTCAATTTAGCCAATTAATCACGGATCTGGGAAGTGACCGCGGGCCAGTGTTTTTTGCTGAGCTGTTGGGATTTCATGTGGGTCCTGCCTCCCTCACGCCTCCTCTGCCTTTGAATGTGGCCGAGCTGATGCCGCTCCGAAAGGCTGACGGCCGCAGTGTTCTGCCGCGCCGCCCACCCTGACCCCAGAATTCAGGCCCCCTGAACTTGTGTTTTGACGCTAATCTCACAAGCATGCTGGACCACTTGCACCACATTTTCTCCTTCCTTTCCGCTGCCCCTTGTGTAACATTTATCTGCAGTTACCACGCTTGCTCAGACCCACTCAGCTATCACAGGAGTCCACGGTGTGTTCACTTTCCTTTCCCTCCTGACCCCCTGATCTCTTGGGGGGGGTCTGACTCGGGAACTGGAATGAGAAGGCGCAACAGGGCCAACTGAGTCTGTCCTCTGTCACCTCTTCATGTTGCTGTCGTCTTGTGACACAAACTCACAATCGGGAACTGAAATGGCCGTGACACTGTGGGTTGATGAGAGAGACTGGGCCTGGTTCTAGGATCACGGCTGGGAGATTAATCAAATCTCTAATTTGTGTCACTTGTGGCTCGTATGGGAAACAAAATACATCTGAACACGATAAGTAACCACTGTTCCAAATACGAAGCAGTGGGGTTATCAACCCTAGTCCAAGAAAAAACTTTAAGCTTTGATCATTTTTTTTAATTTTAAAAACTATTTTATTATTGTTCAATTACAGTTGTCTGTATTTTCCTAAGCTTTGATAATTCTTTATGTTTTAGAATATTTTCAAAAAATTTAAGACACTGGTAATTGACTTTAATATATTTAAATCAATTTAAGTTTATTTTTAATTGTAATCTTGGAGCTAAATCTTTGTCATTATAAAAGTACTTGTAACAGGTGCAAAGCACAAACACACACATATATGAGTATATAAAAGTTTAAAAATTAGGTCCTTCCTCCAACCTTTCCCAGGTCCTTAGGATAATTACCTGTTAAGACTTTGGTGTGTATACTTCCAAACCTTGATAACTATTTTGAGAGCAAAACATGTGAACTTACATGTGAAAAAACAGCCTAGCAAAAAACACCAGTTATTTGGAGCAAATACCACTGTTTTATATTTTCTAAAATATAAACAGGGAGTAGGCCGAACAAATGTGTGTTTTGAATAATGTTTCCCAGATCTGATATAACCAATTTAACAATTATTGACTTAAGGAGAAGCTAACTGAATCACTTCACTTCCACGCACTGAGATAAATCCCCAAATAGGTGCAGGAGACGCTTCTGACATCTGAATCTGAAAAAATAAAAATATATTTTGGGGGGAGAAATTTAGGTACAGGTGAAAATTCTAAAAAGTTTCCAAAGTATGTGATTCCCTAGTTTCAAATGCAGTAGCAATTCTTCTAAATGTAATCACACCGACTTCAGTTTAAACCCACTTTGTGGCAATTAGCATTCGGGGCTTTGCATTAAACTGGCACTCAATAAACAGGTGTTTGAGGGTGAATTAAGGATCTTTGCTCTTTGCCCTGCAGTCTGCACGGCCTGGAAAGTGCCTTTGCAGACTTCTTCCACAGTAAAATAAGGCAGTACGGGGAGGCAACAGTGGACTAAGAGTGAAAAGTTAAAGTAAAATACAATGAAACAGAAAAATCCACACGTGATCCAGCCTTTTCCACGGCCCCCTTGTCCTGTCTTTCGGGGCTTTCTCCTCGGACCGACTTCACATTCCGAATCTCCTGCTAGGGAGGCACCCCCGTTTCAGGAACGGTGGTCACGTGGCTGACCCTGATGCTTGTGGCCTAGGTTTTGGGGTGGGGGAGGGGCTTCCTATATTTTCCAGGGGTATTACATCTGTGCTGCGTGGATATTTCGTGTAGTGCGTGGGTATTCACTGCTCTCACCCCCTCAGCAAGGCCAGGTTAGCCTGGAAGTGGGGCTCCCTCGGCCGCCAAGCCCTGCTTGGTTTGGGGGGATCCACGCCCTCCCTTCCAGGCCGTCGTTCTCTCCTCCTTTCAGGGGAGAAACTTCCTGCCAGCATGGTTCCACTCTCTGATAGCCTCACCTTCTCATTCGTAAGTTCAGCGTTTTCCTGCGTTCTGGCTGCTGTCCCCTTTTACAGTGTGAAGCCCCGGCTTTCCCACCCGTCCCTGAAGAGCTGACTAAGCGCAGGATGGCTGCTGTTAGGAACAGTCAGCACCTCCCGTTTCGTTAGAATCTCAGATTCTACGCATTGCGATTAGTTTTGCTAAACCTGCTTTTCAATTAAGTTTTTAACTAACTTTATTCTGTCAGAAAAATTAAAAGCCAGGCCAGAAACTAGTCGTGCATTTTCCCACAACTCTCCAAAAAATAAAAAATCATTCAGACAGCCACCCAGCTGTCCGTCTCCTCTCTCCAGGAGGACGGCGTCTGTGCGTTTGAGTGAGGACCACAAAGATCCCAGGGAGTGACCAGCTCCCCGCAGTCACTAGCTCTTAGGGAGCCACTCTGCGAGTCTCCCTGGGTGCTGACGTATAGCCAATTCTGTTAAATCATGTCTTTTAGGTGGGAGAGTTTGTTTTGAGAAGCTTAAGAGGACTTAAGTTTTACGAGTTTCTATAGTTAAACATGAAGCCGAAAGCCTGACTCGGCCGAGGACCTCAGGGAGGCCCGACGGACGGACGGACGGAGGATACACCCACTCCAGCTTGAGCCTCTTGGTTGGAAGGTCCGCCTTGGCCTCCAGGCTGTAGGAGTCCACCTGGTCCCTGGGCAGGTACATGGTGACTGGGCGTCCGCGGAGGAACATCTTCACGTACCCTTCTTCTGCAGAGGGAACAGAGAGGGCGGTGAGCCGCTCGGCGCCTGGGGCACCGGCACCGGCAGACAGATGTGCTTTCTCCAGCCCTTCGGTGGGAGCGTGCAATCTTCACCCTCGGCTGTCACTTCTAACAAATGTCTAATTTCCCTCACGCACTTTTGACATTCTGCTGACTTAAGTACATAAAATATAGAAGAAGGTGTAAAAAATGGGAAAGAACTAGGTTCTATTAGTTTTTCATGAGAGGTTTTGATGCTTACATTTTTTTTCATCGAGGGAAAAAAATGGCATCCCTCCCAAAGTACAACGAACACAGGAAATCCACGGAAACTTCTTACTGAGTTCCACGGGCGTATCATTTCGATATCAAAACTCGTAAGATACCTTCAATATTTAAATGATTTGTCATATTGCAATGTAAAAATGTATCTTTGTGTATCTTTTACATCGGACACCCAAAAGCAGCAGAAGTACATGCTAGGATGCATGCAAAAAGGAAAATGCTTGAAGAAAGGCTAGAAATGGAAAACGAAAGAGCAAAAGGCTCACTGGAGAGCAAAACGGAGAAATAAACTGTCTAGAGCAGACGTTTTCTATTATGAAACGTTATGAGTGATTTTATAATAATAACTTGTGATGTCTTAATAAATCGTGGGGACAGAAGGAAAACCCACTGATACACCAACACGAGGAACTCCCGGACTTTGAAAAAGAAACAACTGGGGGTTCTCCGGCTGCATTTCCGGGACAGACTGAGACCGGAGAGGGGTCTGGTGGGCTTCGGAACTCCCTGCACTCGGGCGCCTCACCACGGACCCCAGGACCGGGCTCCCGTGGCCCTTCAGCAGCTGCGCAGTCGGGACAAGGGGGAGCTGCAGTCACGCCACAGAAGAGCCCTCCGCAGGAGGAGGGTGGTGAGGAAACGCCGTGGGGTCATCACAACACCGTGAGGTGCCGTCACTACGAATTAGCTTTGTCAGTCTTACTCCTAAGGGTTCCAAACGATGCCACATGCAGCACTGCCCGCACAGCCAGAGGCCACCGCAGTCCCGTTACTGTGCGCGCGCACGGCAGGCCTCGAACGCATGCAAGTGACACACTCTCCGCTCTGCCAGTGAGGCTGGACTGGGGTGTAAGGCGACGCGCGTTCGCTCCTGCGCGGGGTGCCGGTCGCCGTGTTCTGGGGTCCCCGCTAGAAGGCTCTCCCTCGGGCCCCCCCCCAGCTCCAGTGGACTCGGCCACCAGAGGCGCCGTCACAGCAGCCTCTCTTACTGGCCCCTAGGCTACCTTACGTTCTGCTGCCAAACCCATTAAGGCCAGAATCGGACTTCACGGAGTCGCCACCAAAATCCCGCACCCGTCTCTTGCTGCGTGCCACGGTCCGACTGCCTGGCCCAGCCACGCCACGTGGGCTCTCCCCTCCGGCCAGCCGTGCTGCTTTGCTGCCCTACGTGTCTGTCTTGCTCTGGGTCCCTACACGGGCTCTTCTCCTGGCCTCAAACCGCCTCCCTTTCTTTACCCCTCACCCAGATCTCAGCACATCAGGCGGTGTGGCCCCACTGAAAACCTGAACGTGCCCAGCAGACTGACAGACGTGAAGGGAAGGGCCGGGGTGACAGTGCTCAAAGTTAACTCGGAGTGACCCCGTCCGCCCCCTTGGAAGGGAGGAACCCCAGACTGCAGGCCGGGAGCAGAGAGAACACAAGGCCACTTCTGCAACGCGCACAGAGCCCACGTGGCCGGGTTTAATCGGTGCGTATGCATTTAATCCAAGTATAGCTACTTGCGTATTGCACTGCAGGGAGGTGTGGCTTCCGACGTCCTCACGACTGAGGCTTGCTTGCTCCACCAATCTAAAGGACTGGACTGGGCAAAAAGCACCGGGCTCAGCCCCGGCGTGCTTTCGCACCGGTAACTCAGACATCCCACATCTAAACCAAACGCAGCGGGGGGAAGCCATGGTTCTTTCAGGCATGTTAGGGTGACAGCACGCAGCCACCGAACGCAGAGGCGCCAGGGGGCGAGGCCAGCAGCGGTGCAGGAGACCATGTCAAACAGTGGACATCCAGGGTTTGTCCTATAGCTCTCTTAAGGTTTACACAGATGTTTTGAGAGTTCCTGTAATCGGCCAATAATCAATCAAGATCCAAATGACAGCTACTTATGAAAACCCAACCAAGTCAATGCTCAGTGGCTTAACTTCGGTCCAAGTGGTCTGCCTCACAAAAACGTTTTCATACAAGGAGAGAATCTGTCTGCCTGTATGAGAAAAGTTTCTGGGGCCCGGGCCACAGCTGTGCTCAGAGAGCTATGAGGCTTCAGAGAGGCGGCCTACCTTTGCAGTGTGTCACCCGGCGCTTCCCTTGCGATTTCGGAGACAGAGACAGAAGGGCTAGATAAAGAGACGTGGAGTACTGCAGGGGGCCTGCCGGCCCGCCGCGGGGCGCTCACTAGCTCTCGGTGGGAGATGCCACCTGCCCCCTGGCAGACAGACCTTGGCGCGTTTCGGGGATTCCCACGGTAAGCCTAGCTCCCCGGGCTTACGGTCAGTAACTGTCAGTGGTTTCATGCTTCCTGAAGACGAAATTAACACTAGCGCTCTTGCTGATAAACCCCAAACTCTGACTTCTATGTTTCAATTCTGAGTTAAAGGGAAAATCTGGGAAGACTAAAATTAAATGAATGGGTTTAACTAATTACAGACTTGTCAGTTGTCCTGCATTTCACACGCACTTTTAAGTAAGGCTGATACTCTAAAAATAGCATCCGCCTTCTGTGAAAGGTGTTACAAAAGGTCCACCGAGTCTCTGTGAACTCTCAGTGTGCAGGTTAGGAAATCAAAGACAGGGAGAGGGAAAAGGCTACTTTCAGGTAGGTGGTAACCTGCCGCATCGGAAACTTCCCTTTCAGAGAAATGCAGACGTCGGCGGCGGGAGCCCGTGGTGGGATGGACGGGGCGGCAGAAGTCGGTCTGACTGCTGTCGGAATCCCCGGCAGGGGGTCCGACCTGCGGCCCGCAGGCCCCGTGCAGCCCAGGAGGGCTGTGAACGCCGCCCAACACAAACCCGTACGTTTACTTAAAACATTATGAGATTTTTTTTTATGATTACGTGTTGCAATGTATTTCGTGTGTGGCCCGGGACAACTCTCCTTCTTCCGGTGTGGCCCAGAGACGCCAGGAGCTGGGGCACCCCCACGGCCTACAGCATTGGTAGAGGCCTCTCCCCTCCTCCTTACTGACGTCCCTCGCATAGGTTTTCAGAGGGGCCAGGAAAGGTTTAGCTTTCGTGACCGTTTCACGGGCAGTCTCTATGATCTGAGCGGCGAGCCCCGAAGTCCCCAGGGGCAGGCCGACAGCCGGCCCCCCGAGGTCCCGCCTGTCAAAAGCTGGCCCCCAGAGCAGCTGCTCCTCTGCCTCAGGTCCCAAGGAGGTGAGTGAGGGGCCCCCCCGCACCGAGGTCCCGTCAGACTTACCGGCGCTGAAGACGGGCTCCTTGGGTTTGCTGTGGAGGAAAGAAAACCAGATGTTAAAGGGAGGCGAACCGCACGCACCGGAGACCCACACGCAGCTGCGAGCTGGTGTGTCGCACGGGGCCAGGTGAGTGGCGCGCGTTAACAAGAAGAACAGAGCCCAGTTAACTGTGAAAATGAGCCGCGGCGATCCCCGCCCCGCCCCCGAAGCCGGGCCTTTCTCGAGTGAACAGTGCTGGAGAAGGAGAACGCTGGTCCACCTGGTTCATCGAGATGGCGGCCGCCCTGCCCGAGCCTGTCAAAGGTGTGGTTGCTTCCCCGGGCTCCTCTGACGGATTGTTTAAAGAGCTTCCGTGAAACTAGCAGGTTCCTGACAGAGGGTGCTTTGGAAAGGAGTAGGGAAGAACGGGGGGCATCTCATCGCAGGTGTGGGGACCCCACTGTGGACTTCGGCCAGGCTGAGACCACCCCCTGACCACACTGGGGAAACCAAACCCCCTAAGCCTTCGGGGTCGGGTCACAGATGCACTGAGGTCACCCCCAGGGGCAAGCTTTCGACAGGGCAAGCTCGCAGCAGGAGTCCGAGGACCAGAAGGCACAGCCCTCCCGTGACAGCCACCGGTAGGGACGTCCCCTGCTAGACGGGGAACGGGCAGGCAGGTGGGGCAAGAGTGTGCCCGTTCGGACACAGAGCCAGTGCTGGACCCCGAGTCCGCGCGGCTCCAGTGTCCACGCTGTCCTCACGGCGCCACGGGCTTCTCAAGTGGCCCCCGCTCGCAGACGCACAGCAGACACTGATAAACCCACCCACGCCCGAGGGAGCCCTGCGGGACGTGAGCCTGTAGAGGAAGGTGACCCTCACAGGTGCTGTGTGTTTGCAGGTTTAAAGAACACACCTGAGCAGACAGCACCCTAATACCACTTTTCTCCTCCACTTTTAGCTTGAAATACTTTGAGAGACACCACCAGGAAAACTACCCTCAGCTGAGTGACACAAAAAACAATGTCCCGGGTGTCTGGGTGTCTGAGTAGCCCATGCACCTTCCGAGGCTGCATGTGCGGGAGGCGGGGTTTCCTGGGCGCTAACCTCTGCTCACTGGACACAGCGCTCTGACAGCAGGGCACGGCCTGTTAGCAGAAAAGCCCCAGGCTGACTTCGGCCTACAAGGCCCCAAACACTGCGGGCCCTGGGCACTTCCTCCCCGAGTCACTGAGCCCAGCCACTGGTCCCTGGCACCTGCCAGGAGCTCCTGTGTTGACTCTGCCGGAGCCGTGCCCTGCACACGGGTCCTTTCCCAGAGCTCGCCCTCAGGAGCGCTGAGAGCGGGCCCTTCCTGCCCAGCAACCTGTGAAACGTGCAGGGCTGTGACAGCTCCTGGGAGACCGCCTCTCAGGGTGTCGTGTGACTTGTCTCCGATGACCAATCCTTAGAGTGGGCTCCGTGGAGAGATTCCGCAGCCCGGGTGTGGTTCCGTGTGGGCGGGGGGTGGGCTCTGGGACCCCAGGAGGCTCCATCCCTCTCTGAGTGCGGAGCCCACACGGGCACTGTCACTCTGCCGAGAAGCCTATGAGAGGAGCCAGCCCAGAGGAGAGGAAGGACTTCCCCTCTGGCGAGCGGGCCCTCCTCTCTTGGCTGTTCCGACACTCGGCGGCCGCCAGTATCTGCAGAGTGAAGTGTTGCGGTCCGGGGCAGTTTTTACTGCTGTGTTTTGGCAGGAGGGGGGTTGGCTGGAGGAGCTGGCTCACACTCCCTTGGACTGGTGGGCTCAGGAGCCTCCCCAAGCCTCTTGTAAGCACTAAGCAGGAGCTGCGGACTCCCGGAGGATGCAGGTAGCCTGGGCCTTCGCCGGACCAGTGGCTGGATCTGGAGGCAGCAGAAAACCAGGCAGTCGGGGCCAAGGAAGACTCCCTCCCTCACGTCCACGGAGCAGCTGCTGCCGTCCCAGTCACGCGTCCCCAAATCCCGGCAAATGTTCACTGTGGACCTTGGGCGCAGGGGCCGTCCGGCCGTGGCTGGTTTCCCTTTCACCTGATGGGACACGCACTTGCCGCACCGCGGACTGGCCATCTGTGACAGGTCCAGACCCAGATTCCCGAGGACCCACTGCCCTCCTCCTCTGTGGGGACTGCACAGCACCTTCGTCCCCGTCGTCCCGTTTACCCGAGTCGCTGAGAGGGGGCCCGGCCCCGCGCGCATCAGGCCTAACACACAGGCGACTTGTGCACAGGGGTTCAGAGCAGAGTCAGTGGGGGCCACAGCCTGCCCCAGCAGGGATGCTTACGTCTGAGGGTGACTGACAAGGGTCGGCCAAGGAGACCACCGCGAAGCCGCACACCTTGTTTCCCGGCATCTTAGGCGTCTATAGAAACGTCAGCCCTCAGCGCACATTCCATGCCTCCTTTTGAAAGGATTTCTGTCCAAGAAACAAAATTCCTGCTGGAAGTCAAAACACTTTACTATGTCAGTGAAGATGCTTTACGTGAATTGCCCCAAGCAGCTTTTCACTAGAAATAGGGTCACTTAGGAAACACCTATTTGAAGTGGTTAGAAGTCGCTGCAGACTCCGCTGGGGACAAACACCGCGGCTTCGCACACACTTCCGGCGCACCAGGGCGGGAGGAGCACGGCCCTCGAGTGGGCGGGCCTGCCCACCAGTCCGGCCAGTCGCTTCGCCTCCACAAGCCGTGGTTTCCTTCAGCTACGGAAACTCAGTGGGGAGGCCGCCGCTGAGAGGCACGGGGCTTTGGCAGGACCGACTAAACCGCGTGACAAAGTGCCCAGAGCGTGGTTATCGATTAACATTACTTCCCTCTCCCTAATTTCACTGACGAGAGTCTATATGTATTTCCGGGCTCTTCGCCTAAGAGCCTCAAAACAAAACAACATAAAGAATATTAGCAATGAGTATTTTAACATTTATTAAAGGATAAATGACCCCAGGGCCTGAAGAATGAAATAATTTCATCAGTTAAAAATAAAAAGGCCTAATTTGAATCATTTAATTTCCATAGCAATCTGTTTCAGAACCTAAAATGTAGCATTAAAATCATCCACCAATAGGTGGTAGTGTTTACGTACTTCTTAAGTGGTTTCAAATTAAATAGATAATATCCTTTCATTCAGTCAACGGATATTTATTGAGCAATTACTGTGCGCCAGGCACTGTGCGAAATGGAGAGGTACAGAGGGAGAAGTGCCGAGGCTTCTCCCCCCAGTGTGCGGGCGGGGGGTGGGGGCAGGAGAGTGGGTGTGGGGTGTGGGGAAGGAGTGCCACGTCCAGACCAAGCGAAAGGGCAGGCCCAGAGCCATCTGACCGGCACCTGACTCAGCCTGAGGGCCAGGGCAGCTCCCCAGGGAAAGGGGCACCCCGAGCCGGGCCTGGAAGGGTGCCCTGGAGTTCCTCCAGACACGCCCGACCACCCTCCCCTGCCGAATTCAGACATGTAGGCACGTCACTCAGAAGGGAAACTCTCCGCTTGCTAAGTGCTGGGAAGTGTATAATAATTCGTCAAACTATGCACTGTGTGTAGGTCTTTTGGTACCTGTGTTTGACTTTATAACAAAATAATTTTTTTCTAAGTGTGCTTTTTTCTTACTTAGGTTGGCACTTCTTTAAGACTGGGTTCGATCATCTTTCCATCAGGTAATTGGCATGTGTCTTTCTCACTGAACTACCTGATCAAACTCCTGCCCCATTTTTTAACTGAGTTGTCTATTTCCTCACTGCTCTGTGTTGAGTCCTTTGGAAACGAAGGAAATTGACCCTTTTCAGTCACCTGTGTCATTAATATTTGTTGAGAGAATGAATCCGTGTGTGCAAACCCCTTTCACTTGACCACCAAGCCTTGTGCCGCGTTCTGCACGTAGTAGGTACTCAGTAAGTTCGGTAGGGCTGTGGAACTGAGTGAGCAAAGCCCAAGAAATGCCCAGATCTTCCGATCTCTTTCTTTTCCAGTTGGGGTGAAGGTAGAAACAGGAGATCTGGAAGATTCCGAAACGTCCCAGAGAGGAGAGGGACTTCAAGACTGGGGGGAGGGGCCTGCAGGGTGCGCCCCAGCCCCAACACTGTGGAAGAGGGATAGCAGTCTTTGTGGCCAAGGGAGCTCCACGCTAAGGATTCCACGTGCGTGACCTTATTTAATCCTTAGGACAGCCCCGGGAGGTCGGTGCTGTTTCCATGGCACCGAGGAAAACCCCACAGACGGAAGTAACCCGACCACAGTCACACAACAGAGAAGCGGTGGAGCTGGGAGTAACCCTTGGTTACGGCTCCATCGCCCAGTTGGTTTACTCTTTTTTTGTTAAATTGAAGGGGGTGAAAAGGATTCACTCCACAAATGTTTGGTGAGTACCTACTATGTGCCAGGTATTGTTCCAGATGGTGGGCTGGCTGGACCGTCTGAGAAAAACCTTGCCGGTAACCGACACAGAATGAAGTGCGTCTGCCCAGAATAACGATGACCCACGTCTAGAACGACGCTGCAAGAGTGTGTTTACCGACACAACGACATGGTCGCGGAGTAAATGAAAAAGAGGCTTCCCAGACATATGCAGAGAGTATAATTTACATCAAAATTACACACTGCACCCTCGAAACAAAACCAGATGGGACTGTAAGAAGATGTTAGCTGTGAGTCCCCGAGATCAGAGGTGATTTCCACTTCCTCTCTGTCGTACATCTGGTTTTCCTAAAACACATGTTACGTGTGTAATAAGTAAAGTTTCCTCAAGAAAGAAAGAGCGAATGAACCTCGCTGGGGACAAGCGGCAGCTGGTGTCAGAGAGGCCTGCTCTCAGGAGGCAGCGAGGGCCCTGAGCCTGTGGCTGAGGATGAGACGGACAGACTGCACCCGCCGCGATGGTGCCGACGCGAAAGCAGCACAGACCCGAGGGCCTCGAGGTGTCATTCAAAAGGCTGCTTCGCGGAGCGCCAGAGCGTCCGGGAGGGGGTGCTCCTGGCCGCCCGGGCAAAGCGGTGGGTGCGGGAGTGCGGGGTGCACTTCTTTCAAGGCAAGAGGGCTTCTAAGGGGCCATTTCCGCACCCTGGACGTCTTCGTTATTAGTTTGAAGTTTCTCTCAAACTATGTTGCCTCCAAAGAAAGGCAGATTGTAAGTTTGTTGCAACAAGGTTTCTAGCAGATGGCTGACACATTTCTTGTTAAATCAAGTTGTTCAGCCCATCAGAACAACTTCTTAATGGAAACAAAGTGTTTTTTTTTTTTTAAAGTTGGTAAGTCTCATTCCCGGCAGAATTACAAAGAATTACATTCCCATCACTTTATAATTGAAACAGTTACCAGTCTAACATCGATCATGAACTGTGCATTCTAAATAGTAACTGTTTTTCTGTCTGAAATAAAACACTTTTTAAATTAAAAAATTCCTACTGGATTAGTATACTGGCTACATTAGGTAGCCCAGATAGTTCATCAAAATGTTATTTTCAATCCCTTATTTGAATTTAATAAGTACTTCATTATGATATGGATCACTATCTAATTATTAGTATTTATTTGCCATCAATAATATATAAAGCAAATATTACATTGCCATATATTGCTTTGTTTTTTTCTGGAAGTTTTGTCAGTGCAAAGATTAAGTGCTATTTATTTTGTGGCTCATTAACAGCCAAGTACTGTAAAATGTTAAGCATGCTAAGATAAAAGTCTACAATGTCACATGAAAGACTGTTAAATCCAGTGACCGTTTCCAAAGAAAATGGGACACAGAAGCAAGAAGACTGACACTATTATAAATAATATAGCTTCTATGAAAGCAAAACATAAGTTTTAAAATGAACTACATCTCAGAAAATGTGAATGCTGAGATCTCAAAAACACTGTTATTCGGGTTCAACAGTCTGATCTGTACAACTTATATCGACTGGCTTTGTATTTTCTGTAATTCTTGTTACTGAGAAATAGACACGTGGACGTGGGATGGTTTTTCTTGAGGGAAAGGAGCCTTTTTCTAATTTTCGCCCAAGCGCCCTGAGCGCTAACAACAGGCCTGCCCGTGGTGCGTGGTGCGCGTAAGCGTCATGGCCGATGAGTGGTGACTGGGACTGCTGCATGTGTGACCAGTCTCCCCCACGAGGCAGGGCAGCTTCGAGGGTCTCCCCCCACAGCATCGTCCTCACTCACGGACACTCAAGTGAGCACTCCTCAGTCACACACGACCCGCCGAACAGCTCACTCCTCTTTCGTTTTTTTGAAGATGTGCAGACTTCCAGCTGCCGCGTGACCAGGCTAAAGCCGGCCTGTGTTTTGCGCCTTTAGGTGTGCCCTATTTTGTTTCACGTTCCCTCGGAGCCTGGCTTTAGGACTGGCACCCGAAGCCCAGTGCCAAGGTGCCTTGGTTCCTTTTTTGTTTTTAATTCCGCCCCTCCCCTCTGACAACCAGCCACTTGTTCTCTCTGTGGGTCTATTTCTGTTTTGTTCTGCTCATTCATTTGTTGTGCTTTTTTGTTGTTTTTTAGATTCCACGTGAAGTGAAATCATGCGGCATTTGTCTTTCTCTGGAGTATTTCACTAGTACAGACCAGCTCATTCTGATGTGATAACAACCGTGAGAACCGTGATGACTTGTGACAGTTCACAGCCACCTGACCACTCCTGGGCTTTGCCGGAGTCTGGGTTGAGGTCACAGTACTTACTGTGTCACCTAAGTGGATGAGATCCAGTGTGCATCAGACCAGAAAAATGACCAATAACTGCAGAGGCCACCTGGCAGCCCCTCACTGTACCCACGAGGGACACGAAGCGCAGAAGCCTTGAAGCCTTGTCCTGTACAGGCCTCACGGTGTGACGGTGGCCCCCGCAGTGGTCCCCATTTTCTGAGTGCCGCGTGCTGTGCCAAGAGTTCTCCTATCATTTCTCATAAATGTGTAAGATTCAAGGGCATTAGACACAAAACCCCAATTCACAGAGGGAGACACTGAGGCTCAGAGAAGTGAAGTGGCAGAACTGGTTGGAAACCCCCATCTTCCTTTTGCTCCAGAGCCAGCGCCCTTTTCATGGCATCTCGCCGCCTCCACTACCCAAGGAAGGAATCCTTTTAAAGCGTAAGACAGCATCCCAGAACCGTGGACAAATACTAGTGTGCGACGGGGAAGAGACCTCGCTGTCCTGAGGCCACCGAATGCCATCATGTTTAAAAGAGGAATCGCGGCGGGCCACCCCGGCACCTCCCGTGCACGTTCGGCGTTCTGGGGCCTGGGGGCCGGTCAGTGAGCCTCAGCTCGGCCGCACTGCCCTACAGTGGGCTGCTCACGGGCGGTGGACAGCGAAGACGGAGGGAAGGGGCAGGGTGGCGACCGAGTCGCCAACTTGACCTTCACTTTATTGCTTCTTTGCTGCTGCCTCTTCCAGTCTGAGTCGCCTCCTCTGGACCCCTGAAGGTGTCTGTCCATGCCAGCCGTGACCCAAGAGGGGCAGGAACTTTCCCTCTGAACCTCCTTACGTGCGTGCAGCTCAGCCAGTTCAGAGCTGTGCTGGCCTCTGCCAGTCTCATGGGAGAAAGGGTTTATTTTTAAATGGATGGTCCAGTTGTTTAAATTACTTTGAGGAAATGATTAGTAAATGTACTCAGGCCCTCATTTCCAAATCAAAATTTCCTACGGTGGTATTTATAAAAAAAATAAAAACCCCTCTGTAAATACCTTTTACGGAAATATTTACCCAGCACGTTTACCAAAGCCATAGGATTTAGAAGATAAAACAGACTGGAGCTTGCACAACACAGATTCCTTTTGCAGATCCTTAATAAAACGCAGATGTGCAGAGAAGGGGCCAAGTTGTCCAGGGCCGCCAAGACCTGGACATCTCGGGTCAGCTTGCAGGCCCTCCCTGAATCCGCAGGCGCCCAGGCCACACTGCCTGTCCCTGTGCTCACGCCCTGTGGCCACTGTAACTACTTGGCCTCATTTCCAGGGTATTATCACCCAATTAGCATAATCTTCTGATAAGAAGCAGTAACAGTCTCTACATTAGAAGACTGAACCCACGTGAGTGGTTTTTGAGAGATTGTTAGTGGACCATGGACTTGACCTGCTATAGATGTGAGAAGTGCTTGCTTTTTTCCTACAAAAGATGGTCTTTCAGGAATAAAATTGAAAACGTGTTCAAGCTTCCTTCACAGGACTGGAACACGACGGATTTACAGACTTGGAAATTTTACAGCCTGTGGGTCGGAGCTGATGGCTGGATGACTAAGCCTTTTCCTTACCTGAACATTGGCGGTGGGGGGGGGGGAGTGGGGGGGCAGAGTTTAGCCTGTGAAGCTGAAATTCCTCCCTAAGCCTTGCTCAATCGAGAGAATACGATTAAAGCACAACGAATAAAAAGAAAGAATAAAGTGCATTAGGTATAGTACACACAGAGAAACCGATCTCGTTGCACAATGCATTCTTAAACATAAAAAGCAATTAAATTCCAAAAACTAGCTTTCACTCTTAAAGGGTTCCTATTAGTTTCATAGCTGTCTGTCATAATCCACCATACACTAATCTCAAAGAAAATCCAAAATTAGGAGTAAGTGCATTTCATGAATCCAGTGAGAAAATGGTTCCTAGTTCTGGCGTTAGCTCAGTGTTAAAAATAGTTTCCGACCAATCATAAAAGTGCAACCTTTCACCCGCCCTGTGGGAGAAAATACTGCTGACACACTTAGAGCGCCCACTGAGATTAACGTTCGCATGGCAGCAGAGTGTGCTGGGAGCGCCACGTGCCCCCATGGAAACTCAGAACAGCTGCCCAGCTCCACGCAGCTGGCCGAGGCGGGCTCTCAGCGGCTACTCCTGTGCGTGGGTGTGCTGGGAGCTCACACCGCCCTTTTCTTCCTGGACGGTGACCGTCCCAGCGCTGCCCGACCACTGTGGGCGCCCACCGCGACCTCAGCAGAGGCCCAGGCAGCCCCGAGCGCCCGCCCCGAGCTTGTGTGCGTTTGAGGGATCTGGACTCATCTCTGGGGAAAACAGGGACAAGGCGTCTGACCAGCGGGGACTACGGGTTCGGTACCTGTACCTTTCGCTGTTCTTTTTGCCACTAGAGGAGCTGCTGGTGGAGCCCGTGCGGTTCCGGTTGCCTTTGGGATCCCCGTAGCTCTCCCTGCGGCCGCCAGGAGACACGCGTTCGGAGGAGCTGGTCCGCTTGATGGTGCTGGAGTGAGAGGTAAATGACAAGGAGGTCCTCAACAGAGAGATTTTACTTTATGGCCGAGTAGAAAATATATACACAGAGCATCATGTTCCCACATTCATGTTTAAAGGACAGATTGGCCCTGGCTGGTGTGGCTCAGTGGATGGAGCACTGGCCTGTAAACCGAGAGGTCACTGGTTCGATTCCCAGTCAGGGCACATGCCTGGGTTGCAGGCCAGGTCCCCAGTGTGGGGGCATGTGAGAGGCAGCCACACATTGATGTTTCTTCCCCTCTCTTTCTCCCTCCCTTCCCCTCTCTCTAAAAGTAAGTAAATAAAAAATCTTTGAAAGACAGATTGATTCCCAAGTTCTAACTACAGAGATCAAAAAACTTTTCAGAATGTCACTTGGACCCAATGCCTCCCCCACTGCTCTTGAAACCATGGTGATTAAAACAGGTCAGAGTCGTGGAGGAAGCTGAAAGGTAAGAACCCCCACAAGGCCGGCGAGAGAACCTCGGCTTAGCGGGGCATGACTCTGCGCTTGAGTAGGCCTTAGCTTAGACCAGTGGTGCTCGACCAGGGGCGACTCTGCCCCCAGGGCAAGTGGCAATGTCCGGAGGCATTTTTGGTTGTCACAGCTGGGGGAGAGGGCTGCCACCGGCATCTGGTGGACAGAGGCCAGGGATGCTGCTCCGGCCCCAGTGACGCCCAGGACGGCCCCACGACAAGGCAGGACCCAGCCCCGAGCATCAGTGGTGTGGATACTGAAGATCTCTGGTCTGAAGGCACATGTGGGACAAACGCGGGATGCCACAGGAGGTGACACAGCACGCCACCCTGTGTGCAACGCCACGCTGAGGGGCGGTACCCACGCTGGCGCTGAGAGTCCTTCTGTAAAGCCGGAGCACGAGAGCTGAGGCAGGACAGTTTGACGTCAGGGGGCTTTTTGACAAGAGGGAGAAGGGACCCTGAGACAGACAGTGAGACCAGTAGGGCCATGTGATTTGAGCCATTTGCAGCCAGCTGGGAAATCAAACGATCTCATCTTCCCTGACCATGGACATTTGAGAGCAAATGGTTTACACCTCGGTTCCCTGACCAGAGAGTAAACAGCTGGTCAGGGAGACAGGCAGCAGACACCCAGTTAGTGCCGGCCAAACCCAAGGGTGGAGAAAGTCAGGGAAATAAATAACAAAAAAACAAACAAAACAAAAACCCAATTAAAACCCAAAACCCAAGATAGAGGTAAAGCCGACCGGAAAATGACCCTGGTATATCAGCACATGAAAGAGCACACCTGGAAAGCCAAGGAATACTCAGACCCTCCCCAAGGACCTCCCCCAGGGATTCCGGCCTTTACAAGACAGATAAGAACCCTTCAGACAAAGGACCCAGCTCCAGGCTCTCCCTGGAGCACACCCTCCCCTTTCTTACCAGCAGGAACTTACTTTCTCCTCAACTCTAAGGGTCCCCACGAGATCTGCAGGCTGGGGAGCAGCGGGCTGTGGCGGCGCCAGCCTGTCCCGGGCTAACCCCGTGAACCCGTCTCAAGGCCCCCTTTTCTCCGACTTTCAGTGAGCTGACAGCAGCCCACGGCCCACTTCTGTCACTGTGACTCCTCAGAGTGTCTCAGAGCGTGGACTCAGGGAGTCCACACAACCCCGCGCGCTCATGTCCTTCCTGCGACGTTCCTAGGGAGCCAAAGCAGAGCGCCACCTGGTCCCTCCCCCGCTGCTTCTCCTGTCCTAAGTCCTTCCTCCGTTTCCCATCTCCAGCTTTAGTACACGTACTGGCAAAGCGTCCTGGACTCGTGCTGTGGAATCTTTCCTGCGAGAAGTCAAGAGTCCACCACACACTACCGGCTGGCCCGAGGGGACCCGCTCCGGCCCGGTCCCTTTCCAGGGACAGAGGGGTTGGAAAGCCGGGGGGCTGTCTGGGGAAGACTCCCGGAAGGCTGGATTTCTGGGAGAGGTGAGGCCCGCAGGGGCTGCAATGATAGTGGGGGAGCGCCGACGCACAGGCAGTCACGGAGCCGGGCAGGGTGTGGGCCGCCTGTCCCGCTCCCGGAGCACGTAGCTGTGTTACCGGTATCCCCGCAGTTTTGAAGTTTTCATCATCGGCCATACATTTCTTGAGATCTTATCTCATTTATTGTTCTTGTGAACTTCGTGGCATAGAAGCTTGATAAATATCTATTAAACGAAGGGACATGAAGGGCTTTAACTTAGGGGCTTAGGAGGAAGAAGGGAGAAGGGAGAATGGGCTGGTGGGTGCAGTGGAGGGGTGTGTGGGGGATGACCGTGTACACCTGCCACCCAGGCGGTGGTTCGGACGGAGCAGGAGTTGTCCGGCTGGCGGTCACTGAACCACGGACGTGGAGGGATTCACCATGTGAGGACGGGAACTGTCACAGGAGTGGGTGGTAGCAGAGACCCAGGGAGATGGGGTGGAAGAAACGAGCAGAGTGGCTGGCGGCCCAGACAAAGAAAAAGGGGCAGGACTGGTCAGGGTGCCTGGGATGGAGGGGAGGTGACTGGGCTTCGGGGTGGGGTGGACCTCGAGACCGTGGCCCCCCAGGGCTGACCGGCAGTGCCCTCCCTTCCACAGTCACAGGTCAGACGGAGCGAGGCCTCCCGTGCACGGGGCTCCTGCCGCCTCCGGGGCTGCTCCTCCTCGGCGGTCATCGTCCCCTCTCTGCTTTTACTCTCGGCTCCTGCTCAGCCTGTTCCTTCCTTCGGGCCCAGGTGCTGTCCTTCTTCCTTTGCAACTTCCATCAGATCTCTTGGCGTGTTTTTAAAAACCACACGGTGTACTGGCTTTTGAAAACCGGATTGCTCTCTGAGTGAGCGACATAAACAGAAGGACCCAAACCGTGCGGGTGTGAGTGTGCTTTCTGTGCAGTCCCGCTGGTGACGAGGAAGCTCTGATTTGCAGCCCGAGTCCTCCAGCCGGGGCCAGCACGGGCGTGCCTTAAGGTCAAAATGTGAATTTTTAGAACGGCCAATTTGGGGGCAAGGAAATTACAGATCTTAGGAGAACATGACATTTCTGAGACTTGGGACTGAAGTCTTACAATTACAGAAACCTTTGTGCTAGAGGTCAGGATCTTCCAGTGACGACAAACATCAAGCTAATGTGACGTGGCGGGCCATTCTGTGCCCATCATTCGAGGCTCTTAGGTCCCCGGTCCCCAGGCAGCCTACGGGGTCCTTGTGGGAGTTCACGGCAAGTTCATAGCACTTGAAAGACTGGGAGGGGGGTGGGGGGAGGCTGAGGAGGGGACAAAGAGGGTAAATTGGTGATGGAAGGAGAGTGCGTGAACACACAATTCTATATATAGATGATGCATTACAGAACTGTAACCCTGAACCCTAATAATTTTACGAACCAGCATCTCTTCAATACATTCAATACGAATTAAAAGCTAACCAGCAGAGTCCTGGAGTGTTCCAGGTAGCGGTCAAGTTAGTGGTAGAGTCCCACGCCCTTGAACAGCACGTCCTTCCGCTGCCTGTCCTTGCTGTGTGGGCTGCCCCTTTAAGAGGCAGAGCAGCGAGCTGACTTCTTACAAGACCTGGTGGCACTACTCAGGCGCTGGGGGATCTTGGACAAGTTCCTGAAACTCTAGTCTCAGCTTCCTCATCCAAACATTGAAATGGAAAAAAACTGAAACTCAGTTGGATGGAAGGACCTGAAAAATGCCAGGAAACCAGGTGCCCATTCGGTGAATAGGAGTTCCCCATCCGGGCTCCCGGTCCCTGTCACAGACGGACTCTCTTTGCAAAGTCGAGAAAGTGGGGATGGACCCTAAGGTCCCTCCCAGCTCAAATATTCAGTCATATAGGAAGTGCTGGGAAAAAATATAAAAATTTGTATAAAGCAGCCTTAAAGAGCTGAAAACCCAGTTTTTAGGTGGTTAACACTCAACCCGGCGGCCGGAAGAGTTAGTCGGGAGTACTGACGAGGGACGCCACAGCGGCAGCCACAGTGCACGGCTCTGAGGACTCTGCATTTTACACCTGCCACCTGACGCAAACCCTCAGAGCCCCCGCAAAAGCACCATCGCCCCGTTTCACAGCTGAGGGAACAAATTCAGGCCCCCCACAGCCCTCGTCCTCCCCAGTGGGGCCCCCGGCGAGGCCCGCCTGCAGTCTGTGACACACGGCAGTGCCAGGATTTTGAGGACCTGTCCCACATCTGAAAATCCCACAGGTGCCAGTAATTAACACAGGGACATGACCTGAGACGTGGTGAACTGGAGGCACTGGGGAAGGTCCCCGAGCTGGGGTGTCGGGGCGGGGAGGCAGCCAGGGTCCCCGAGTAGAGCAAGTGCTTCGCCTGGCCGAGCGTCTGCTCGGGCGCCGAGAAGACGCACAGACCTGTCGGGTCGCACAGAAACAGCGCAGAGCAGGCGGGAGTGCAATCCTCCAAGCTGGAACTCACCCCCACGTGGAAATGGAACTGCACCGTGGTTTGCATATACAGACCTGCACATCACCCATCACAGCTCTTTCCAGATGCCTGTCATTCACACATTTGCACTGAAATGTAAAGCTATTTTTTAAAAAAAAAATATGGCATTGTTGTATAGACAGAAAAAACAAGACATTTCCTTTTGAGAGCCAAGTGGTCTTAAGAATGAAAGAGGATTTACTAGGACCCAGAGTGAAGCACAGAAAACAAAGCTTGAAGAGGACACAGGGGTGGCCAGAGGGAGTAATTCTACAGAGCCTCCTGAAACAGCCAGCGGGCTATCGGAGAAGTTAGGCCCCTCGGGACAGCAAGGGAAGGGGAGCGCTCTTTCTCTGGAAGCCGCAGGAAGCCTGGCTTTGAGGGAGGCTGTGCGGTCACCCAGACATCCTCTCCGCGCTCACCGCACGCAGAGGACTTCGGGTGTAGAAATGCCAGGTACGGCATTTCCTCTTCTTCCTCCTGCTCTCTGCTACCCTCCCAGACCCAAAACCCAAGTCCCGAACACGTCCCAGTCCTTCGCATTTTATGTTATATCTGCATCCAGGGGGTCTGGCCAATGTAAACTACATTTTGGACAGAATGAAATTTCTGCCGTGGAACTTGGTGACCAGAAAAACGTGGCAATCTTTTTTTTCTTATGGTTTGATAACTCTTAAGTGTAATAAGCCATAATCATGTCTTTCTTTTGTATGTGACTCCGAACCAAGAACTGGTTTTCCAAAGTTTTGTAAAATGATCCCAATTTTTTTACAGTAGAAACAACAGAAATCTGACAGGTAGCTATTCTGTGTGATCACAGATTCTCTGATGACGTCATGGCGGCCGGGGTGACTGACACTCAGTAAAACAAGGATTCACTCAACTAATACTTACTAGGCATCGCCTGTATACCGGGCGCTATGCTGAGCCCAGGGAGCCCACCAGGGACCAGGACCCTCCTGGCCTCCGTCCTATAAGGTGTGAGTACATCTAACAGGCCGGGAGCGCATGCTTCAGTGATTAGGAAATGCTCTTACTTTTCACTGTCTACAGACGTATCTCTGTGGCAAAAACCAAGTGATATCCCAAGAAGCCCGGTGGTCTTAGAGAATCTGACGGATCCCGAGAGGTTGTTTTTCCTGCCAGGAGAAGCCAACGACCCGAGCCCAGGGGGGAGCTGGCATCACCGCTGATAAAGGGGTAGGTGCCAATCTGTCATCTTCTGCTCACGGCAGAATATTTCCGTCTCTGTTCTGCTATGAGAACAGACCCAGAACACGATTTGACACCTACGTTTCAATGGGTCTCATTGACGAAAGTATTAGAAGGAATCATTTTGTAAAAACTAAAAGCGGACTTTGTTGTCCCGTTCTTTAAATCGTGAATGGTACGTATCTGGCTTTGGTGCAGCCATAAAAGCTGTGTTTCCAACAAGGGCGACTCTTTCAGAAGGACGGCCGGCTGCCTGTTTGGATGCAGGAGCTGCTGACCGTCTGGTCTCACGCTCGGAGCCGAGCGGTTTTAAAATAACGCTCCCTTTTTGTAGCAGTTTTGTTGTCTCGAGCTCTCCTCTCGCAGCTCTGCCCTATTGTAAAGCTCCACTTAGGGACGGAAAGAATGAGCGACTGTCTCTGTGTGGGACCGTGGAAATGTTATTCTATTGTCAGCTTCAGCACCCCCGCGGTGCAAGGTATGACCTACAACAGTCTTCCCCATTGTCCGCCTCCTTTCCTTTGACTAATGGAAACAAAGCTTCTCCCAAGGAGTCCAAATCCAGCCCCCGATCGATCGAAGGCTTAATTGGCAACACAAAGCTCAACCACCAGGTCCTGGACAATTTCCAAAGGGGATTTTGTTCTTAAGCACCAGGCTGAAAACCCCCAGAGAAGGGAAAACAAACACATACCCATCCGCACACCGCAGATGCCCCAGCTCTGTGAATCTGGAACTCTGATTACAGAAAAATTTCTACACGGCTGTAAACATACTGGAAGTGCTTGGAAGTTGTTTTAATCCTAATATTTACAATGCCCGGTAGCTTTCTGGTTTCGGAATTCTCTCCTAACGAGCGATCTATAGGAACTTTACAAACACAGAATAAGAATCCGATGCTACTGTTGGGTTTACAGCTTTCAAGTGGACGGGAACACACATCCATGGAAGCCCGTAAAAGCCAAAAGGAGGAAAAAATAAGTGATTCAATACACTCTACACTAGAAACCAAGACTCTCAGACGCTCAGTCTAGAATCTATGTATTTACAATTGGCAGCTGGGTAATAACTTCCCCCATTTTTGCTATTCTTTTCCTCTGAAAAAATTTTATTTTATTTATGTAAGTTCCAAATATATAAAGAGGAATGAATTATAAAATTCTCTTTTCTTCAAGAAAAAAAACTCTTTTTTTTTTTTTTACTATCTGCTACTTCAAAAAGTCAATCTTAAGATTAAACAACTTACTCTTAAACAACCTATGGGCAAAGAAACAATTGCTGGAGATTTTAGAAGCTGTGCCCTGACCTGTATGGCTGAGTTGGTTGGGTATCGTCCCGCAAAGCAAAAGGTCGCCGGTTCAATTCCCAGTCAGGGCACATGCCTGGGCTGCAGGTTCAGCTCCCAGTCCGCACGTGTGTGAGAGGCAACCGGTCCATGTTCCTCTCTCACATCATTTTATCTCCCACTCTTTCTCCCTCCCTTCCCCTCTTTCTAAAATTGAATAAATAAAATCTTAGGGGAAAAAAGAGAATTTAGAAAATACCTGGAGACAAATGAAAGTGAAAACAAAACATACTAAAACTTACAGGATGTGAAGAAAACAGTACTGAGAAGGAAGTTTATAGCCATAAACACCTACATTAAAAAGAAAAAAGATCTCAAATCAACAACCTATCTTTACACCTCATGGAAGTATAAAAAGAAAAAAACAAATTAACCCAAAAGTTTGCAGAAATAAAGAGATAATAAAGAGTATAGTAGAGCTAAGTGAAATAGAAAATAGAAAAACAATTTTTAAAAATCAGTGAAACCAAGAATCTTTCTAAAGATCAACAAAATGGGCTTCACACTTGGAATGCAAGGATGGTTCGACGTAATGAAAATCAATATAATCATCTCGTTAACAGAATGGAAAATCAATCCATGTGATGTATATCACATTAACAGAAAGAAAAACAAATAACAAACGTTTTCTTGATTGATGCAGAAAAAGCACTTGACAGAATTCAACATCTTTTCATGTGGAAAATACTCAACAAGCTAGAAATAGAAGGAAACTACCATAACATAATAAAAAGCCATATATGAGAAGCCCACAGCTGATGTCATGCTCAATGGCGAGAGACTGAAAGCTTTTCCTCCGAGAACAGGAACAAAGCAAGGACACTCACTCTGCCCCCCACTACTCAACACAGTACTACTGGAGGTCCTGCCGGTACAATAAGACAAGAAAAAGAAATAACAAGCACCCAAATTAGAAAGGAAGAAGTAAAGTTATCTCTGCTTGTAGATGACATAATCTTATCTGTAAAAAAACACTAAAGATTCACCCTGGCTGGCGTGCCTCAGTGGACTGAGGGCTGGCCTATGAACCAAAGGGTCACTGGTTCGATTCCCAGTCAGGGCACAGGCCTAGGTTGCGGGCCAGGTCCCCAGTTGGGGAAGCATGAGTGACAACCACACATTGATGTTTCTCTCCCTTCCCTCTCTTTGGCCCGCCTTTCCCCTCTGTCAAAATAAATAAATAAAATCTTAAAAAAAAACACTAAAGACTCTCACACACTAAAAATTTAAAACTAATAAGCAATCTTAGCAAAGTTACAGATACAAAAACCAACACACAAAAATCAGTTGCATTTCTATAAACCCGCAACTCCAAAAGGAAATTAAGAAACTGTGGAAACACACCAAATATTGTACCTTTACAGGCTTTAGTCAGATGGGAGACTGCAAAGTGTCACATAAGAAAAGGAACACCTGTTTTAACCCCCGAGATGGCTCTGCCTTTAGCGTCTACCCAAGGCCCTTCGTGCCTACCTTTTGGGTGTCGCTGTCACAGCCGTGTCTTTCCTGGTCCCGGAGGGGGACGGCAGAGAGCCGCTGGGTTTCTTTGGTAACACAGTGCCGTTGTTGACGGTGGTTCTCAGAGGCAGGGCCTGCACCAGCGGTCTCGCTGTAAGACAAGCGGAAAAGGACTTCAGAACGTGCCCCGTGTCGAGGTGACTCTTCAGGACATGCAGGGAGGAATGGGTTTCTACCAATGAATGGACAACGGCGCCAAGGCAATTCGACGGTGATTTCCAACCAGGGGAGCTGGTGCACTGGACCTCCACACCCGCTGCAAGCCTTACACAGAAGTTCACCGCAAACGGACCACAGACCTGAGTGCAAAATGCGAAACTACAGAACTTCTCGAGGGAGAAAGCTGTGGGGATGACTTTTCAGATACAACACCAAAAGCACAATCTATGAAAGAAAAAATTGGTCGCTTGGACCTCATTAACATAACAGTTTTGCTCTGTGAAAAAGCCATTATTAAGGGGGTGAAAGGAGTCACAGGCTAGGAGAAAACATCTGCGAATCCCATAGCTCATAAAGGATCTGTATACGGAATATTTTAAAAAAACCTCTAAAAACCCAACAGTAAGAAAACAAACAGCCCAATTAAAAGAAAACAACAACAGGCAAAGGATCTGAACAGACCCCTCACCAAAGAAGATACACAGATGGCAAATGAGCATATGAAAAGATGCTCGGTGTCTTTTGTCACTAGGGAAACGCAAATTAAAACAATAATGAGATATCTCGATATCCCTGTTAGGATGGCTGAAGTCCGAAAGACAGACGAAGGACCGATTTCTGGCCGGGGTGCGAGCAACAGAAACTCACTCACCGCCGGCGGGAGAGCAGAACTGCAGGTCACTCAGGAGGAGAGCTGCCAGTTGCTAAATCTAGTCTTACCATGCACTGCAGCAACGGAGTGGCCCTAGGTGTTTGTCCACTGCCTGGAAAACTTAGGTTTATACGAAATCTGCATTTAATATTTACAGCAACCGGAAGCAACCAAGGTGTCCTTGGGCTTGGGAGCGAACAGAAAAGCTCTGGGATATTCATACGATGGCATATGATGAAACAGAAAAGGCGATGAACTGGGCCGCACGACAAGTGGACGAGCCTGCATCCACGCTGCGAAGAAAAGGCGTCATGTTGCCTTTCCTGGGTCACTGCTACATTGTTTTCCTTCGGGCCCGGGGTGCCCAGCACACTCCGACTGGCGGCCAGCCGGCAGGCAAGACCCCCGGGCCCGTTTTCCTAATTAGGCTGAAGTAGGGGCGTCAGTCTGTAGGTGCTCTCTGGACGTGTCCTCCGCTCCGCAACCTACGACCCTGATCCACGTGAGGAGAGAGTTCTGAAGCCACGCTGGCCTTCCGCGGACCTGGACACTGCGGCAGGCTCTCTTACACTCGCCGGCCCACCCACCGGAAGTGGAAGGAGAGGAGCCGCCGGGCGGAAGTGGACAGGCCCCGGTTGGGAGGGTGGGTGGAGGCGGGACCCAGCCACTCCTGCGGAACCTGTGGCCCACAGTGACGTTGCGCACTATTCCCAGACTGTCCCCGTACGCTCCTGAGGGTACACTGCCCCCAGACGGACTCCATGGTTTGGGGACTGAAATCTCTGGCTCTCAGGTATGTGGAATCTGAGGTCTACATATCCGCAGTTAGGCCTGCAAGGAAAAGTTCACCTTTCCAAACGGTGGGACTGGAGGGACCAGACTTCAGACAGTGCTATCCACGATAATGCATTGTCACAACTACAGTCGATCGATATAAAGGAAATTCAAGTACAGCTAGTCAAATCCACTAATGCTTATCATGTTGATGTTGATGTTTATAATCTCAGGCAAGAAACCCTTTGAATTTATATTAACAACTCAGTGCAGTATTTGATAAGTAAAACTTTCCACTAGGCCTATGTAGGTGACTATGTGTAAAATCCACAGTTTAATTTTAGCATGTCTGACCATTCATGGACCTGGAATTCCTAATTAACTCTTTCAAAATTTAAAATGTCTATATTTGGAATTGGAGGAGGCAATCCGCTTTTGCTAAACTATAAGACAAAGTAGGCAACTGCTTAAGTGCTGGGAAGGTTCCTGCCGCCAACACCAGCAAAACTACAGGTGCATTTATTCCCTGACCCAGGAACCCCCTTCCAGGATTCGACCCTAAAGATACACTGGCAAAAATACAAAAGGCGCCCTGACCGGCGTGGCTCAGTTGGCGGGATGTTGTCCTGGAAACAGAAAGGTCATCAGTTGGATTCCTAGTAAGGGCACGTGGGAGAGGCAACCCATTTCTCTCACACTGAAGTTTCTCTCCCTCTTTCTTCCTCCCTGCCCCTCTCTCTAAAAAGGTCGCCCCCCACCCTCGGGTGTGTGTGGAGGACAACCAATAGATGTTTCTCTCTCGCATCTGTGTTCCTTGCCCTCTCTTCCTCCCTTCCCCTCTCTCTAAAAAAAATAAAAAATAAAAAAAAATCCTAATAGGGTGAGGGGAAGTGAATAGAGGGCAAGTAGGAATAATAAATAAAACAAAACTCACTACATATTGATAAGTAATGATGCCAGATAAAAAATAGAAAGTACTTTTCTACTTTTATATACATTGGAACATTTTCACAATACAAAGTCTAAAAACAATCTTTCTTAGTCTCTGAAAAATTGAATATACCTACTAAACCTTTTCTATAAATCACTAAAGAATTCCTATATAAACCACAGAGTGGAATTAATGAGAAAAATGGAAGAAACTATAGCGTGTTCTGTCCAAAAGAAAGCAGAAGTTGCTTCTGTAATTAACTAATACGTAAAGAGAAAGATAAGGAGAAAGCCCAGTGAATGGGAGAGGGGAGAATATTTCTCCCTAATTGTGGTCCACCAGGATAAAGTACTACGTTAATTATTTATTAACTTAATCCACTGCAAAGAGCTTGAAAATTTTTAAATTTGTTAGTTTTATCTACCTAATATAATCTGTGGAAGGACCATAACAATATTTTCCACAATCATATGCTGAAGATGATCTATTGTAATTTGCAAATCAAATCAAACCTTGAGAAAAGAACTCTCATTTCTAATCATCTGGTTATTCATTTCTTAAATATTTGACTTGGTTTGAATAATCCTAATTTACATACTATTGCTCAGAGGGTGCCCAGCAAAGCGACACGGAGGGCGGAAGGAAGCCACCCCTGCGTGCAGCCGGGCCTCCGGGTCCACACCCAGATTTTCCTACGCCAGCTGGGTGACCTGGGGCAGCTTATTCCTTCTCCAGGCTGCCTCCCCATCTGTAAAACGGGTGTAATCACACCCCCTCAGAGAAGGGCAGAGAGGTGAAAGGAGCTAACATATTCAAAGTCTCTGCTGCAAAGTCCAGCACTGAGTCAACTAAGGAACAGTAGCCACAGTGTTATGTTAGATGTCAGGGTTAACTGCTAGTGCAGCAGAGGCCATGTGACTGAAGAGAATCCATGGCTGCTTCCAACAGCCGTCCCCGGGGCTCAATTCCGACACTGGGTCTCCATGTCCCGGGATGGCAGGACCGGCTTTGCTCACCGGCATCGCCAGCAGAGGCTCCTGGTGACATTTCCGAAGTCTCTGATCATTAATGGGGCTATTAATAAAAAAGGTTGCAAACGTACATTAAAGTTTTACAAAAGACAACCTGTCCAACTGTAGCAAAACTAAAATGAGCACGAGGACTACGTGCTGGTTAATGCCCAAGAAAGCAGACAACCCAGATGCGTGGGACGGTGACTGCGTTTTAACCTGCATTTTCCGTTTAGAACCCCGGGAATGAGCCGTGCCCCTGCACGGCGGCTCCGTCACCAACTGGACCCCACGCCTGTCTCCCCGAGAACACGTGAGCGAACCCCGGCTCTGGGAGTCTGCCGTGAGCCCTGCTGCTGGTCTCCACGCAGCGAAGATCAGGCTCAGGGGGAAGAATGGAGTCATTTTTAAATCAGAAATTCCTTCCGCTAATTCGGGAATATACATTAAAGAACATTTAGAAGCCAACTAAAAGTATAAAGAAGGAAAACGTCATAATCCTACCACCGAGGGAAAAAAAGCAACAAATGTTAGTATAGCTCTTTCAAATGTTTGCACAGATTTTGTCCATTTAGTTGAAATTATACAGTCTACACAGTTTTACATCTTGCTGTTGGCTCCTAATGTCATATGCTAACACCTAAGCGTTCTCCCCGTGGTTAACAGACCCTTTTAGAGACCACACGGCCTCCGATCTCAGGGTGCTGCGTTGTCTGGCCACGCCCCTGTGCGTGCTGCCCTCTCCTGCTTCCTGTCCGATGCCCCCACTGCGCACCAGGCCGCAGTGACCTTTATTCACCTCGTATTTTCTGTATTTGCACACACAGCAGGTCTGCTCACTTCATGCCACTAGCGGTGAGTGTTGTGCCCACTCCAACCTCAACACTGAAAAAACTCGACTACTAGCAGGAGCTTCAGAATATCTGCCCCGAGGGCTGTCTGGTTCCTTCTCCGATGTACGGTGACCCAAGTGCGTCAGGTCTTCCCGTCTGCACGGAAATCCAACACGGACAAAGCTAACTCTGCAGGCTGATGCTCTCTACGGTGAAGACATGTGAGAGAGCAACCAGTTCTTAGTATTTACAAAAAAAAAAAAAAAATCCGGAAGGAAAAGAACAGCAAAGTTTGGGGAGCTTAGGTAGAGGCTGAGTTCATCCTAAGACCCAGTATCATTGGGTTAAGAAGAGCTGAATAATTAGCACAATCGGCCACAATAGGGTCAGAATATTGTTAAAAAAAAAAAAGTCATCTGACACAGGTCCCTCTCTGTAAACTAAATCCACAGGCATTTTTAGGGGGTGGCCGCAGTCTTCCGCTGTCTCAGAAACCCTTGAACTTGAGCTTTGAGTTATTTTCATGAGACTGCAGCTCTCCATGTGACGCCAGGGAAGTCCAATGAGGAATGATCAAGCCGGTCCAAGCTCAGAGGCCAGGATGACTTGCTTCCCATGAGCAGAGAGCTGATGCAGAGGAGAGACAGCGATCACCCACGGCCTCGCGGCCACACCGAGGCAGCGAGTGGAAGTGCCGCCCAGCACTGGGGGACTCGGGCAGCTCAAAGCCCCGGCGCTCACCACGCACGCGTTCTGGGCACTGTGAAACCCGAGTGCCTTCCAAGGCGGCCTGACCCGCTGTGGCAGACAGCACAGGGACCTGCCCCCAAAGCTTTGGACAACTAACCTGGGGGGAGAAAAAAATCACTGAATATTTAAAAACCAGCGCGCTGGGAGTCCAGCCCTCGTCAGGGCTGCATGAGGATGGCAAGCCCAGGTGCTGCAAAGTGATGGTGATAACGGGGCCTTTCGGAAACCCAGGGAGGTTTGCCTACAACCCATCCTGTGCCACAGATCCCCACCCCAACCAGGGCTGCGGAGGGCCAGCTCTCCAGACAGAGGGGCACCTGCCGGCCGGCCTGGCGCCTCGGGAGGGGCTGCCTCCAGTGCTGGTGACGGACGCCTCCCCCTCCTCTGCCCCAACGTCCCGACAGCACTGAGCACGAGCAGGGGAACCACGGCCCCTGCACCAGAGGAGGCGACCCCTCGCCGGCTCCCTTGCGGTCTTTTTCCACTTCTTGATGTGACCCTCTGGCTTTTATGCTTTGACTTATTCTCACTTATGAAAAGAATGCTGCAAAGAAACATCAGCTATAACTCCTCTTGGAAGTTTTATAAAAATTAAGTTTTACTCTTAATCAAGAAAAGATAACTCCTGGATAAGCCCTCTTGTATTATTTTTCCCCTAATTTTCTAAAAGTAAAGAAGGTGTAGCCCTAACTACTGGGTTGGGCGTTATCCCTTTGCAAAGGGAAGGGTCACCGGTTCGATTCCCAGTCAAGGCACATGCCTGGGTTGCGGGGTCAGTTAGGTCTCTGGTTGGGGGTGTGTGAGAGGCAACTGATCAATGTTTTTCATTCACATCGATGTTTCCCTGCCTCTCTTTCTCCCTCCCTTCCTTTCTCTCTAAAAATAAATAAATAAAATCTTTGAAAAAAATTAATAAAGAAGCTGTAGAAGCCTGAAGTTTTATACCAGCAACTACTTCAAATGTACCCTTTAGGATACAGGAGTCATCAGAATTATTTTGGGAAAGCTGAGTGGGTCAAGAATACCTAAAATAAGCCAGTTTCCATTTAAAATGCCCTAATTGCCGGTGGTGGGGACCCCGGAGGGCGGGAAACACATTTCTGCCCCCAGAAGCGTGCACAGATGGCCGAGTGCGGAGAGAGCGCGAGCACCTGCAGCAGAGCCCTCTCCTGACCCCAGAGGCAACATGGTGACTGTGACATCACTGGTGAAATCCAAACACAATAAGGAAGTTCATGTTAAAGGGACATTTATGAGCCACAGTCCCAGAATGGTTTAACCAAGGGAATTCCACAGCCAAGAGGAATGTAATTCTGCTTTCTGGGGCTGGCCATGAGGAAAAATTTGGGCAAAAGTTGAGCCGTGCCTCCCGGTTGAAAGCAGATGGCAGGGTACAAACTAGGCAGGGATTTATTTCAAAATTTAAAAAAGAGGGTCACCACAAAGTTACTTAAAACAAAAACACTGCTTTTTCATGTTCTGTGCCCAGATGCCACAGGGAGATAACACGAGCGTCTCCGTCTGCCAGACCTCCCCCAGGCACAGGACTCTGGCAGGCTGTGCCCTCACGGACGGCAGAGAAGGAGACTCAAAAGAAACAGGGGGCTTCACCCAGAAGGAGCTCACTAGCTCGTGGGGGGCTGGGGGCGAGTGATAAACTTCAGGGCCCTGAACTCCTGGGGGAAGGGCCTGCCCCCGCTGGGCCCCGGGCCTCGGCTCAGTGTCGTGTGTGGCACGCGATCAGTCACATGTTTGCTGGGCTGAGACGAAGGACAGTCTGAGGTGAGCACGGACATGAGAGCTGGCAATGCACTTTCCAGAGGCACAGCCTCCCAGGGGCACGCAGGGGATGCTGGGCTTTGTGCGAACTACCTCCAGTCCGGAGACTCTGCATAAACAACCGCTCTCACTGCGGACGGTGCCTTCCCAGACCCACCAGGCGTCTGCTGAGCACTACAGCTGCACCCCTGTGGGCTGTACACCCCAAACACCAAGCCAAGAAGCACTGTCCTGCCTTGTGTGACGGCCCTGACCGCGGCGAGGCTGTTTCATTGTTTTTCTAAGTTTCGCTTCTCTGTCCGTATTAAAGAGTGCGATGCATCGGCCAGAGCGAGGACCGGCCGCGAGACCGGCTGTCCTGCCGCTCCCGGATGACGCGGAACGCCCACCTTTGGTAGGTCCTTTCCTGCTCAGCACGGCCTGCTGCTCCTCGGTGATGTTCAGCCGCCGCACCACGTCGGCCAGGGCAGACTTCAGCAGCTGGATGTCATCTTCTTGCATCTGGACCCGCTGCTCCAGGGAGGCGATGCGGTCTGTCACCTCCATGCTACTCGCCGCGGAAGCGCTGTCATCTGAACCAAGGGAAGGAACAAGTGAGTCTTACGTGCCCCCTGGGGAAATCAGCACAGCAAACGCACGCCAGCACAGTGCTGCCACAAAATAATTAAAAAGCGGAGATAATGGCCTTTCAGCAGAAATCACGTGGCATCCTCCACTACACAGGACCACAGCGCTTCGTTCTCCCACGGTCTCCGCCTCCCCCGTGTCAGTGCTTCCCATGTTCCGAACTGCGGTTTTAACTGCCATTGCGTTCTCCTCCCCGTGGCACCAGGGGGCCTCGGAGGTAGAAGGGACGTTGGAACCCGTCGATTTCAACCTCCCACACGTGGCTGGAGCCACTGCGCAGTCTTGCAGCTTTTGCTCCAACAACACCGACACGTGTCAGATAATCACCAGGCCACTCCGCCCGCTGGGCAAGACTTTCAAGGACTGGCCACTCTGACCAGGCGGTTTGAGTGGCTAGTCCTATTCAGTTAGCATACCCTCGTGGCCATGGCAGTATCTTCTCGTAGAGAATCCCTGCGTGACCTTCCTCGCCCTCTGACCCCGTCTCACATCATTCTCCCTTCACTCCCCACGCTGACCTCTCTCCTACCCCAGGGCTCCTGCATCTGCTGCTGCCTTTGCTTGAAACATTTCCCAACCAGCTCTCTCGGTTCTTTAGGTCCCGCCTCCAATGGGAGCCCTGCAGAGAATCTTCCTGACAGCCTCACCTGACGCCCGCTGTCGGCACCTCAACCTTGTTTCTTTCTTCACAGCGTCTCTGTGCCTGCGATCCTCCCGGGTATCTGCTTATTGTCTATGTCTCCCAGCTAGAATGTGAGCCCTGCAGAGTCGCTCTGCTTCCCGGTACACAGACCCGCTAGGACACGCCCCTGCAGAAGGCAATCCGGAAGCCTGCAGACCCCACGAAACTGCCTGAAGGGTCCAGAGGCTCTGACGGGCGCTCGCTTGGCAGGGGCAGAGGGACGCCTACACAGGTACATCCCCCTTTCCATGGCATCTGGCCAGAGCTACACGGCGCACATGGTGGTGTGAGGGTACGTGTGGAAACCCCGGTAGTTGTTTTGCTCTAAGAAAACCAAAAAGTGAAGTCCCCAAACTGTGAACACTGCAGAGCATGGGAAGATCCCAGGAAGGGAAAAGCCACAGGGGGCCCCCCCACACTCTGTCTAGTCCCACGAAGACTCGAGCAGGCCCGCTGACCACAGAAGGTCAGAGCTGAGATCGGAGCCGCAGCCCCGGAAACAGGGCTGGCGGTCCAGCGCCTCGAGGAAAGGTCCCCACTCAGACAAAGGAAACGGCACTCGTCAGGTGAACGGAAAACAGAATCTCCACATCTTAACATTCGGATGTCCAGGGTGGAATCCAAAATTACCAGGAACATCAAGAAATGGGAATCAAGAATCAAGAAATGGAACCCGTTTTCGGGAGAAAAGAAAATAAACTGAGTACAAGTCCAACATGAACAAAACATTGGAACTAACGGAAAGGACTTGAATGGAAACTTCGTCAAAGGACAAACAGGCACACGGGAGGTGTTCGATGTTGCTGGCCATCAGGGAAGTGCAAGTAAACCCACAACGAGCTAGCACTGCACACCCGACGGAATGGCTGGTGGGCCCACGAACGGTACCGCCGGCCCATGAACAGTACCGCCGCCCTGCAACAGTGTTGCAGCCTCTCACACACTGCTGGTGGTCCCACCAACGGTAGGGCTGCCCTGAAACAGTGTTGCAGCCTCTCACACATTGCTGGTGGTCCCACCAACGGTAGGGCTGCCCTGAAACAGTGTTGCAGCCTCTCATACATTGCTGGTGGGCCCACCAACGGTAGGGCTGCCCTGAAACAGTGTTGCAGCCTCTCATCCAGTGAAACACACACTTGCCATGCGGCCCAGCAACCCCTAGGTCCTGCCTCTGGAAAAAGCAACACGCACATGACAGTGGCTCTGTTCATACTTGGTGAAGACGGGAAACAGCTCATCTGCTTCAGCTGGTGAACGGACCGCCTGCTGCACACCCACACGAGAGAGTACTGTGCAGTGATACACAGGGTGGTCCATGGCGGCACAGGACCGTTTGGAGGGCTCTCGAAGGCATCGCGCTGAGTGAAGGAAGCCAGTCTCTAAAGGTTGCACACTGAATGATTCATTCATGTGGCACTCTCAGGACGAAGCCACAGTGGGGGAGAACAGACCCGTGGTTGCCGGGGGGAGGGGGGCGCGGCACAGGGGAGTTTAGAAGATTAAAGAGGTGTTCTGTGTCCTGATGGTGGTGGTAGCTACATGCATCTATATGGTGTTAAAATGCACAGAATCGTCTCAAAAATGGGAATCTTGCTAGATGTTAACCTAAAAAATAAAATAACTTTTGAAGCCCTGGTTAGGTAGCTCAGCTGGTTAGAATGTTGTCCCGACAGGCCAAGGTTGTGGGTTTGATCTCATCAGGACACATACAAGAAGCAACCAATAAGTAAAAAGGTTTAAAAAAATAACATTTTTAAAGATTTTATTTATTTATTATTATTAGGGAAGGGAGGGAGAAAGAGAGGGAGAGAAACATCGATGTGTGAGAGGTCACATTAATTGGCTGCCTCTCACACGCCCCCCACTGGGGACCTGGCCTGCAACCCAGGCCTGTGCCCTGACTGGGAATCGAACTGGTGACCCTTCGGTTTGCAGGCCAGCACTCAGTCCACTAAGCCACACCAGCGAGGGCATACAAAAATAAAATAACTTTTTGAGAGTCCAAGTGAGATCAGGTCTGCCCACTGGCTCTGTCCATGGGGGTTATTTTGGCTCGTTGAGGTTGGTGCTGCTGCACCGTGAGGTCTCAGCAAAGGGCCGTCTCAGAGACAGCTGAGTACTTGTAGCTCATTTGAACGAGGCTGTCCTGGAGTTCCGTCTCGTGAGTGGGCAGAGGTTCTACGGGGTTTCTCCGCTTGTCCTTGCACCTGTGTGGGAAGACGGGAATGTCCCTCTTCGTAACGTCACGCCAAGTGCAGGGGGCGGAGACCCGTCTTCCCTCTGAGGAGTTAAACATCTGGATTCTCTGGTGTGCGGACAACAGACAGACGGCAAGTCTGTGGGGCAGCTGCCACCCCTCCCCGGGAAGGCCTCGCCGCAGGAAGAGGGCAGGGAGGGCTCTCCTGAGCTGGGAGAAGCCGTTGCAGCTAAGTCCGTCATGGAGACTTATGGGACAGACAAATGCTTCAGTCATCATCAGCATGGACTCTGGAATCGAGTTACCTGGGTTCAAATCCCTGCTGTGCTACTTACTAGACATGTTGTACAGGGCAAATTATTTTATTGCTACGTGCCTCAGTTTCTCCATTTGTAAAATAGGGATGGACGTTATCTCACACTATTGTAATATGAGATGAGTTAACATATGTAGAGCACTTAGGATATTTTTTAGGTAGTAAATGCTTTAAAAATCTAAGCTATAATTAAGCAATTGTCATCATCACTGTTATTACTGATACAAATTACCGAAGTAATGTGCTGTCTAAACATTCATATGAAAAACAGCACTGAAAAATTAATTAGAAATTAGTGTTTGATTAATAGGTGT
>CM052538.1:191431010-191473999 GCA_028533065.1 Trachops cirrhosus | reverse complement strand
GGCACCTGGTCTCCACCGGGAAAGACTCCCGCCTCCCCTGGGACTCGGCCGGGGGCCCAGCCATTAAAATACATCTGGGAGGGGCATCGCACAACTGTGCCACCTGAACCTGCTTTCCTCATTTCTTCCTTCCTTTCTTTCGATTTCATTTATTTATTTTCAGAGAGAGGAGAAGGGAGGGAGAAAGAGAAGGAGGGAAACATCAATGTGTGGTTGCCTCTCGCACACCCCCTACTGGGGACCCGGCCCCCAGCCCGGGCTCGTGCCCTGACCGGGCATCGAACGTCGACCTTTCGGTTCGCAGGCCGGAGCTCAGTCCACTGAGCCACACCAGCCGGGGCAACTCATGCTTTCCTCATCTCAAATGAAGTACGAAACTTTCACAGCTGAACCGGACCGAGAGGCCACATGGAGACGCCTGTGGACCAGGCAGCGTAAGAACCACACTCCGGCTGTCCCACAGGTGGTCCCGCCGGGGCCACCGGGGCAGCTGTGCGAAGCGTCCCGCCTCCACGACAGCGGTGTCTGCCTGCAGCCGGAGGGCAACGCGTCTGCCGACCGTGTTGCCGGAACTGAACGAAACCTGAGGGCGAGTCCTCCCGTCAGAGGTCCCCGGGTCTCCCCGACAGCATCTGGTGTCGGCGACAACCCCCGAAAGGAGTGGGTCTGACGGATGCCCATGGCACAAACGTGCAGCTGAGAAACGAGGCGGGAAAGACTGGAATGAGGAAAACTACGAGGCTGGAACACCTGGGCTCGGAAGTGTCGGCGGTGGTCCTGCCCGAGTCCCTGCCTCCCAGGAACCCCACGCCCTTCCTCCTGTCGGGCCCCCCACCTCCCCGGAGCCACCCGGGACCGCCAAGGAAACACAGCACTGGGCTCCGGGCCCCTTCCCCACGGAAGCAACGCCACAGTCGCCACGTGCTCTCTCTCTCAGATCACAGGGAAGACGGGGGGAACACACAGCACCCTAAAGTCCACTCGGGACGGTCTCTCTTGATCACTCATGAGCCATGCGTCGAAGCCGGCCTTCCAGACAGCAGAGGCATCATGGGGCGCTGCAACTCGGCACCTAAGACAAATATCGACTCATCCCCGTCTGAAAAAAGAAAAGCCAAAACAAACAAACAGACAGACAAACAAACAAACCACCTCTGCTCGTACAGGAACTAGAGACCGTTACCACGGCCTCTAAAACGAGTCCGTGGTAACCGTGACACGGCCAGCATCCTGCAGAAGGTGCCCGGCTTGTCTCGGAGACCAAGCCTCGGCTCCGGTTTCAGCACGGAGGAGACGTCTGCTCACGGGCACCAGACGGGCAGGGCCGTGCTCCCGCGGGGAGCTGTGGGCTCAGCGGATGGCTCTGGAAGCAGAGAAGCCGGAGTGTGCCTGCCGGCTCTGCCTCCCTGAGCCTCAGCTGTCCCGTCTGGAAGCCCCAGGCCACCCAGCCGGCCTGCCACGGGGTTGCGGTGAGAGTCAAGAGCGTCGAGACCCCACACGGCGTCTGGCGCAAGGTCACTCATTTGGGGTTTGATTTTGCTGTAATAGTGACCACGGAGACGCTCCTGCGTGATGGCCCGGGAAAGGACATCTCTTGGCCCTGAGTGGACTGGTCCCTCTGTGGTGGGGTCCACGGAGGGAGGGAGGGGGAGGAGGAGGGGGAGGAGGAGGGGCGACAGGAGCCTCAGCGGAGCGACGTGCAAGCCAGCCTCTGTGTAACTGGCACCTTCACATGCTCCATTACGCGACCTATTGATTTAAAAAATGCTTTGTAATAAAATTGGCTCCTCTCGCCTTCTTTTTGGATTCTTTTTTCAAAAAGACGAACTTGGCCTTGAGTCCTTCTAGGTCCTTCACATCCCCAGCTTTCCATGAGAAGGACAACAGCTCTGCTCCCCCCCCAGCCCCCTCCCCGTCTAGTGCTGGGGGAAAGGAAGGGCCGTCTCGGGAGTGCCAAACCACAAACGCTGCGGAAGGTCCCGGTGTGTCAGACTCTCGGACCTGCCCTTCCCCGCCACTGTCGGGCTCACAGTTTGCAGCGCCTTGAAGCTGGCGGCCTTGGAGCAGAGCAGGGTCCTGCGCAGGCGGTGCGCCCCGAGTGGCAGATGCGGCCTCGGCCACCTCGTGTGGGTGTGAGAGGGAGTCTGGGGTCAGGTTGTCCAGACCGCGAACATCAGCGCTCCATTGGTCTAAACTTTAATTAGGTTCGGTCGACAGCTGGCTACTCATTCGGACTGGTGTAATGCCAGCCATGCCCGGCTTGACGATGACGAGGGTGCATGCTGAGAACGGTGTCATCGGAGGACTCCGTCATCCTGCAAACATCACACTCACACAAACCTAGACGGTCCGGCCTGCTCCACGCCCGTGGCAGAGCCCACTGCGCCCAGGTGACACGCCTGTGCAGCCCGGCACCGTGCAGAACACGCGAGATTACATCAAGCACGAGGGAACAGATGTGATCGAGGAGACGGGACGCGGCCGAGAAACGCTGCAACCGAGAGGCGTGTGCGGCTGCCGCCGGCGGACGGAGCGCGCCCTCTCACAGCAAGCTGTCCTTTTATGGGCAGGAGGAGCGCGCTCTGGAACAACGATGGGAAGTGCCAGGCAGCAAACGCGTAGCCCAGTGACACGGCCACTCACTCTCGTCACCGAGCCCTGGGCGCTGCCCACAGTGGCACGCGCTGCGCTTTCACACGGCCGGACACGCGCGTCGCCACGTGGCCGTGGGAACTTTCCAGCCCCACGAACCCCACGAGACCACCTCTGCATGTGCGGTCTGTGGCTCGTGAGCCCACGCACACAGCGTGCAGTCAGCCGTCTTACGTCTCTGTGTGTGTGAGGTGTCTTCATCGGTCCTGAAATCTACCAGATTCTCTGTTCTACACCCAGAAGACCCCGTAAATGCCCATGCGACGGCGTTTGAATTTTTGCCTTGCAGATTAAAAAAATAAAGCTAAGCAACAGTTTGTTTATGTCCCCTTCACTCAAAAGCCAGCGTTTCTCTGTGTCATCTGTTGCTCCTCCACTGAGAAACCGACCGGACAGGCTGGTGTGCCCAAGCACACAAAACCGGTTCCACTGCGACCCTTTTGCTCGGCCTCACGCCTTGCTCATCCTCCCTCCAGAAAGGTGGCTCGGGACACTCCCGGGCCAAACAGGCTGCTCCTCTTCCAGGGGCGGCATCTCATCGGTTCGGCCTCTGGGGAAGACGCGGCGCTGACGGCCGTGGAACCGGTTCTCGGCAGAACAAACCAGAGGTCCTTTCTTTGGCTCCCGGCCCCTCTGCCCACTCTCCCAACGGATCAGAAAGGAGAATTATTACACTTAGAAACACTTTATCCCTTCACTAGCTTTTAAAACCATGTAGGAATGTTTAGCCAAAGAAACACAAAAGCAAAAAAAAAAAAAAGAAAAACCCAAAGCCATGGGTAACGGAGAAGCTAGCTCACGGGGTCCGCCAAACAAAGTATTCAGAAGCCTCTATTCAAAGGTCCGCATTATTTCCTTGACCTCTGAAGCTCTCGGCCACCGTGCAGAGAGGCCCACGTTCCCCTCCCGCCCCACCCACGTCAGAGGGCCCTAAATCTTGACACTGAGTCTCTTTGGTGTGGAGGGGGCTGCGGAGCCGGCCACACTGTAGGGCCCATTGTGTAGAGAGCAATGCAGACCGGGAGAGCATAATGGCACGAGAAGGGTCACCCGGAGGCTCCTAGCAGCGGACAGATTCCGAGAACCCCTCAAGGCTCTGTGGTTCCTCCAAGAGGCCACGAGGCTCTCAAACCACCCGCCAGCCTCGCAGGCACTTTCCAGCTGCAGTTCATCGAAAAGCAGCCATCGCGTGGATGTTGCCTAAAACCCACCGTGTGAGATTCGGGTTGAGCAGCGTTTAAGTCTGCGTGACCTTCTCAGTCTGTACCCAGCTGTTCGGGTGTCGTGAACACGTAGCCTCGTAAGTGCCCTCGGGCACGTGGGGCTGAGGGGGCTGGGCGCCACGCCTGCACCTGCCACGCACCTCTGACACAGTCGGCAATGGGACCGAGCCACCAGTGGCCGCCCCACGGGCCTTTGGAGTGTGACTTCCGGCTCGCTGGCTGAGGGCGGCCCAGTGGCTCCGGGAGATGCGTGAGGACAACAGATGCTCAGCTCTGGAGGGTGTCGGAGGGCACAGTTCGGGAAGAAGTGTAGGAGGTGAACCCCCAGAAGACACGGGGGAAACGCCCGGGGGCCCCGGGCGGGCTCATCTGGGTGTGGGGGCGGAGAAAGGGGAGCTGGAGGGACCTCACGGGACCCGGCACAGTTCTCAGTTCACCAAGCACTCTCAGCCTGCCCCGAGGACAAGGGCTCGGAAGCAGGGGGACGCTGAGGCACGCCGAGGTCGGGTGATCGGCCCCGGGACTCCGAAAGGAGCCACCACGCCCTGGGACTGGGTTTTGAAGAGCTGAGTCCGAGAAGGCAGAGACTCGGTCCAAGTCCCTGGAGACGTTTGAGGGCCATGGGGCAGCAGGAAAGGGGAAGCGGGCGGCCGCTCCCCCGAGCGAGAAAGGCCAGCCCAGTCATGCCGGGGGACCGAGCTGAGGACGGAGCGAGAAACCACAACAAGCTGTGAGCCGTGGACGGCGCGCAGATGGAAGCGTCGCTGTTTCAGACGCCACTGCCGCAGCCCAGTGCCAGCCTGGTTACCGGCAGCCGCTGGAATTCCAGTGGAAGGCGGACGGGGAGGGAGGGAAGGAGGGCGGGCTGGGGGGAGGGAGGGATTCAGTGCGGACAGGGGCTCTCCCTGAACTTTGCTTTCCTGGGACAAGACTCAGCACATCTGGCCGCCTGGTTCCGGAGGCCCAGGGCTGGCTCCAGAGGACGCGGTGGTGACAGGTGACTGGTACAGCGCCCTCCCGATTCCCGGGGCGGGGCACTGGTCACCGACAAGCCAGGCTTTCCACGGAAGGCCGGTCAAGCCTGGGGCCGGTGTCCGTGCGTGCAGGGCAACAGGGAGACCCGCCGTGGAGCCTCGTCAGGAACCACCGGGGCCCAGGGCGGCCTGGCTCTCGGGCCCCCTCGTCCGCAAACCCGCCGCAAACCCCTCGCGCGTTTCTGCGTTCAGTACGGCCTCAGACCGTGAGCACGGCGCACAGCGCCGTACGCCCCACAGCCCCGGAGCGGTCTGGGGCGGCCCCTGCGATCACACCGAGAGGTACCTGAACAGAACAGCAGAGGAACCTTCACGTGCAAAGAAAAAAGTGTAAACCACGAAAAGCCACACGTCTCAACGCAGACGAGTTTCCCGCCGCCACGACGAAACGATTTCGGAGCCGGCGGCGTCTGACAGGTGAGCGGCCAGAGAGCACTTGGGCCCCAGGGCCTCGTGGGGTTTGAGATCCCAGAGTTGGGGCGTGGGTGGACTTGGGAGCGAGGTCTCCCACAGGACTGCTGGGTCTCAGTCTCAGGCGGCTGAGATAAACCCCACGCTAGCGCTAGCTCGGTGTGGGCGTGTAGTGTCCCAGCCCCACCTCCACCCGCCCACGCCCACGAAGGGGGCGTGCCCCAGGGGGACGGACCGGCACAGTTCCCCCACCTCCGACAACTGAGAACAAGAGTCTTTTTTTACGAAAAGGAAGGCACTTTACCCAGGAGGTGGCCCTGAAGCAGAAGGGAGATGTTTGGTAAACACACTGAAGCAGATAAGGAGATTTACAGTTTTAAGGGAAGGCTACGGAATCCTGAAAATAACCTTATCGTGGCTAACACTTTATACATCCAGATTTTTGAATGTCAGGTTTTCGTAAAGCAGAGTGTACCTATGAATAATTCGCAAGGTCCAGGAAGAATCAACTGCAGAGTAAAACACGTGGTTACCTGTAACATATTTCCTTCCTCAAGTGCTCTCAGAAAGGCAGACTGCGGACCGATGTGGACGGTGACGAGAAGCCCACAAAGAAAGGCGACGTGCCACAGCTCACAGAGCCTGGGTTGTGTCGGGACCTGTCACTTGCTTCACTGTGTGGCCTCGGTGAATTACAATACTTACACTCTCGGGCTACCTGTGGTAGAATCCTGCTTCACTCACGGTAGCATGAGAAGTGAGTGAGAAATGGGTCTGAGCCCTGGTTGGTGTAGCTTAGTGGATTAAACGCGGGCCTGTGAACCAAGAGATCACGGTTCGATTCCCAGTCAGGGCACATGCCTGGGTTGCAGGCCAGTTCCCAGCAGGGAATGCACAGGAAGCAACCATACATTGATATTTCTCTCCCTCTCTCCTTCCCTTCCCCTCTGAAAATAAATAAATAAAATCTTTAAAAAAAAAAAAAAAAAAAGAAATGGGTCTGAGGGTGCCTTCAAAGCTACAAAACATGAGGGCGCAGATCGATTCACATTGGGGCCACGGACCAGGTCGGTGAATGAAATTACAGAGGCGTGTCTGCACCTTACTCCCGAACGTTCCAGTCAACACAGGGGTGCAGGTGGACTCTGTGCCCCCCGCCTCCCAGGACTGCAGCAGAGTTACCAGTAAAGCGCAGGACAACCGGCCGGGAGAACCACTGGAAGTCTAGCTGGACACAAATCCCGTAACCAAGGATATAAAGCAGCAGCCACGTGCAGACGGTGGGAGCGGCTGAGACAGGAAAAGGGCTGGGCCCACACCCACGAGTGGCGGCTGAGCATAGGAAGGGTGTCTCAGCTGGAGAGGCTCCCCCATAAAAATGAGGGGTTCCAGCCCCACACCGAGCTCCCCAGCCTGGAACGCCAGTGCCAGGAAGAGGAGCCCACAGAACACCTGGCTGTGAGAGTCAGCGGAGACGCCATCCAGGTGAGATGAGATGGAAGGCTGCTGGAAACCCAGGTGTCCTCCTAAAGGGCCCACGCACGGACCCCCGCTCTCGGGCACTCACCTGGGCTCCGGCAGAGCTGCAGCGGCGTGGGGGGCACCAGAGACGTACAGTGAGAAACTGAGAGTTGTGGCTTCAGGGCAAGGCCGGAGAGACAGTGATCACTGTCCCTGTGTCGAGCCTTCCTCTCCCGCAGCCCAGTCTGAGTCTGCACTAGCCTGGCGGAAGTCCACTAGCTCCACCCTGATGACACTGAGACCCCGCCCACCACAAAGGTGCTCAGGCCCGAAGGGGTGGTGGCTAGCCTGAGACTCCCTGGCGTGGCCTCAGGCTCAGCACTTGAGCCAAACTGGAATCCGCATGAACCTGGCGACCCGCACTCGTCCCACGTGGTTGCGACCCGGCCTCACCCATTCTGCACGCCATCTGAGGCTCCTCCAGTGGCCGAGGCAGGGCTCAGGGGCCTCGTGCCTTTTGCCGACCTGCTGCAGGCTGGGCACTGGTGGCAGCCGCCTCGGTTCACAGTGTGCCCTTTCCCATGCATATCCCGGTCCCGCACAGGCAGCCACTGACTGCGGATCACTCTGCAGAGCTCCTCACGGGTGGCCCCAGGCTGCTCAGGCGCGGTGTCTGACACTGGCCTACACTGGAGCCCCTCCCAAGGGCCAGCTCGGAGCACAGCGGCGCACCGCCTGGTTCGCTCCACAGCAGCACACCCAGCAGGCGGTCTCCGCAGGCACCGGATCCCACTGCGGGGAAGGGGCCCCCACCCGAAGGGGCCCCCACCCTCTGTGGGTCAGCCTCTGCACCACAGCCCGTATGCTGTGGTCGAGGCCAGGTTCGACAGCCAGTCAGCCTGCGGGCCAACCCCACCCATGGACGCGCCAACAGCCATCAAGACTCGACTGTGATGCGAGAGCACGAACGGCTCACACAGGGATGCTCCTGGAGCACCCGGCTCAGGTGACCGGGAGACTATGCCACTGCGCCCACAGGGCACCTGCTGTGACAGGCCACCCTGACAAGGCTGGGAAACAGCAGAACCACCTATAAAACGCAGAAGCAAACAGAGAGAGGCAGCCTAGAAGGGGAGACAAAGAAACACGTCCCAACTGAAAGAAAAGGAAAAATCTCTATGAAAAGAACTGAATAAAGTGGAGGTGAGTTATCTACCAGATACAGGGTTCAAAGTACTCATTATAAGAATGCTCAAGGAGCCCTGGCTGGTGGCTCAGTGGATTGAGCACAGGCCTGCGAACCAAAGGATCGCCGGTTCGATTCCCAGGCTAGGGCACATGCCTGGGTTGTAGGTTCAACCCCCCAGTTAGGGGTGTGCGAAAGGCAACCAACTGATGTATCTCTCAACATCCATGTTTCTCTCACACATCAATGTTCTCTCCCTCTGTTTCCCTCTCTCTAAAAAGTAAATAAATAAAATCTTTAAAGGAACAAGAATGCTCCAGGAACTCAGAGAGCAAGCATATAAAAGGACACAGAAACCGTATAAAAGAGCCGATGGGAAATGAAGATCGTGCTAGGAGACACCCGCAGAGGGGATGAAGCAGAGGATGAGTCCGCAGTCTGGAAGACAAGGCGACGGAACACACCTGACGGGGCAGCAGAACACACGGCAGTTGAAGAGGCCGCTGGGAGCGCATCACGCACGACAGCATCGGAGCGGGGTAGCAATGAGATCGGGGAGAAATCAAGAGATCCCTAGAGACAACTGAAGACAAAAACACAAAAGGCCCCGAATTTCTGAAAGTCCCCAAATCTATGGGATACGGCAAAAGCAGCCCTAAGAGGGAAATTTATAGCCATACAGGCCCACCTCGAGAAACAAGAGAAACCTCACATAAACAATCTAAACTTACACCTGGAGGAACTATAAAGAGACCACAAAGCCCAAAGTGAGAATAAGGAAGGGAATAGTGAAGATCAGAGCAGAAATTTGAAAAGGAGAGTCTAAAAACGATCCACAAGATCAATGAAACTGAGAGCTGGTTCTTTGAAAAGACACACAAAAATGACAGGCCTGAGAGCACCCGATAAAATCAGAAATGAAAGGGAAATGACAACTGATACCACAGAAATACAAAAGGTTATAAGGAAATACAAGGAAAAATTATATGCCGATGTGTAATTGTTGGAAAGAATGGATAAATTCCTGGAAACATACATTCTCCGAAGACTGAATCAGTAAGAAACAGAAAATCTGAACAGACTGATGACTACCAATGAAATTGAAGCAATGATCAAAAACACCCAGCAAACAAAAGTTCTAGACCTGGATGGCTTCACAGGTGAATTTCACCAAACATTCAAAGAAGAATCAACACCTCTCCTTCTCAAACTATTCCAGAAAGTTCCAGAGAGCAGAGGGCTCCCAAGCTCACTTTATGAGACTGCCATTCACCTGATTCCAAAAGTAGATAAAGACATATCAAAAAAAGAAAATTATAGGCCAATATCCCTAATGAGCATGGGTGTAAAAATCCTCAGCGAAACATCAGCAGACTGAATTCAGCAGCAATACATCAACAAAGAACATAAAACAAATCAAAACAGAAACCGCCTCAGAGATGCAGAGAACAGACTGATGGTTGTAGAGGGGCGGGGGTGGGGGCTGGGTGGGAAAGGCGAAGGGACTGAGAAGTGCACACTGACGGTTGCAAAACAGTCACGAGGACGTGAAGTACAGCACAGGGAACACCGCGGACGATACTGTAATAACCGTGCACGGTGCCAGGTGGGGACGTGAAGCATCCGGGGATCGTTCTGCACAGCGTGGGATTGCCTACCCACGATGCTGTGTACCTAAACGCATGGAATACTGACTGTCAGCTGTAATTGGAAAAAAACTATAATAGCAAAAGATTACTCTCGAAAAATCCCTCAGCCCCCAGAGTACAGCGTATGTGGTTTTGGGCGTCTCTCGCTAGGTCCCTCCAGCGTTGGAGGGGATTACAGTGGTTGGCCTGCGTGTAGGGACCGTGTCGACCGAAAACAATTAGGTAAACAAACCAGACAGAGTTGTATAAACATATGTATCGTTTTTCACCCAGCATGTACGCAAGCAGGTAAAACCCATTCTACAGTAACAAAGGCACTTCGCTGCATCTGACTGAGCTATTGCATGAGTTACTGCACCACAGCAAACAAAGACAAGTGTGCTGGGTGAGACTCAGGAGCTTTCGGGGCCAGCACGGTCTCCCTTGCCTTCCACGGTAATTCAAAGACGGCACCGCCCTCTGCGTGGTTTCAGTGTGTGATTTCCATTCGCCAAGCGTTACTGAGCACGGACAACATGAGGGCGCCACACAGAGCAGCAGGAGGGAGGGATGCATGAAGACAACCCAGGGTCCCTACGCTCCAGAAACTCACCCGCTGGCAGGGGGCGCAGAGGCTGCGCAACTCACCGCCCTGCAAGGTGGCAAGAGCCCAGCACCGAGTGTGGCGGGGGGCAGGGTGTCCTACTTTGGAAATGCAGAGGCGACACAGGTAACTCCGACAGATTGGGGAAGATCTCTGCAGGCTGTGTCCCCAGCTTGAACTGTATTTCAACACAGACACGGGAGGGACTGATGAAGCATGACCCAGAGCTATGGACATTCTTGGCATACTGGAGGAACGGCGCACACAGTAGGCACACAGTTCTTGGCATACTGGAGGAACGGCGCACACAGTAGGCACACAGTTCTTGGCATACTGGAGGAACGGTGCACACAGTAGGCACACAGTTCTTGGCATACCGGAGGAATGGTGCACACAGTAGGCACCCAACATTCATGGGGTACCTACTTGGCCACAGGAACTAGGACAGATCAATGTGGTCACATCCATGAAAACATGAAGGTGACACATATCACTAGTCACGTCCCCACGCTAGACTACATGGCCGGACATCTTGTGCTTGCCCTCCAGACCAGACCCTCTCTCCTCCCACCAGCCGCGTCTTCTGGGCTGGGGGGCCACCCACGTAGGGGCTCAACCAGCTCCCTTGCTCTCAGCTTCCCTCTGGGTGTGCCCCACGGGGCACAGAGCCGCAGATGGGAAGGACGGAAGAGGGTGGGGTTGGGGTGTTTATTCCCCTGGCTTCTTTGTAATTCACAGAATCAAAATTCAAACCCAGACCTGTCTCCAAAGCCTGGGCTTTGAACCTCAGGAGGAGTAAAGCTGGTGATGGACCCCAGTGGGTCTTGAAAGAAACACATGTAATCTGTTCTGCTAAAATTTTCAGGAGCTGATTCATTCTGGGCATGTGTAGCCTGGGCCTGCGTATCTTTCTAAACGGTCCTGCAAAGGAGATGCTCCAAGCAAACACTCATGTCAGCGGGCTGTGCTAAATGGGCAACAGCAGTCGAAAAAAATAACCTCCCCCAGAAAGTGGGGATATTCCAAGCCTCCAGTCCGGACCCCGCCGGGATCGAGGGCCCCACACCTGCTGTTTCCTTTCTCAGCGCCCGGCTGGCGGAGAGGGCCGCGTGCCATTGGCGGTCTGCAGGCACGTGGCATGGGATGTCTTTTGCAAACATATGCCCCTCAGCACTTTTCCAAACTGCTCTAAATTTTTTCCGCCTCCCCCATTCCTAAGAGAGGTGGTCAGACACTCCCCACCATTCTCTGCGTGTGAGAGAACGCTCTGTTGCTGTTCGCTGCGCGTGAAGGGCAGCGAGTGCGGGGTCTGAGCCCCGCCCCCAGGACTCTGCCCCAGCCTCCCTGGCCCGGCCTTGTGCGGACCCCAGCTCGAGGAAAGACCACGCTTTCAGTACCCGGATTCCAGGGGGAAGATGAGCAGATTTACACAGGCTGAGTGGGTCTCCCGGCAAGGCACGTGGGTGTGATCCGACAGCCTCGAACTTCGAGGTCAGCATCCCACTCTTTGTACTTGGCTTTGAACCCTTAGTTAGACACGGTTCACTTTGGGATTCTATAACTCCGTGAAACTATCATTTGAAAAAAAGGTTCTGTACGTGACATAAGCCAGTCACAGAGGGACGAACACCACAGGATCCCACTCTCGTGAGTGACTGGGGCAGTCAGACTTACAGGGACACACAGGAGAAGGGGCTGCAGGGCTGGGGAAGGGGTTAGTGTCCCGTGGGGACAGAGTTTCAGTTTCACACGATGAGGAAGTTCTGGAGACGATGGTGGTGAGGGTCGTGACACCGTGAACCGCACACTTAAAAATGGTTAATGGCAAATTTTATGTCATGTGTAATCTACAATAATTTAAAAATATTCTGAGAAGAGCAAGAGAATAGTTACTAGAATAAGGCTGCTGGAGAAAAACCGAAAGAACCAGGACTGTTCATGGAAAGACTGACCAGTTTCACCGGGCTCAGTCACAGCGGCAGGCCGGCTCCCGCCGGGGACGGGAAGTCTGCCAAGGAGGCAAAACCAGACGGAAGCGACCATTTACTATTTCCACTCTGAACTGACTCACTCTCTGCTTCAGCACGCTGGTGCCGAGGGCCCACGGCATGGTCCTCCGGGGACCGCTGGGCCGGAGGGAGGCCAAGGTGTGCGGGGTAACAAGCTGTGCAGCCTGGGGCCTGCATGCCAAGTGCACCCACGGCGCCTGCATTAAACCCCAGCCAGGGAGGCTTCCCGGGGCAGGGGAGCTGGGCCCCGAGGACCAGGAGTCAGGCAGGTGAGGAAGGACCCGGGAAGCACCCCTGCAGGGAAGGCAGGCACCGCACAGAGGGATGCACGTCACCAGCCTGGAACGTTCAGACACTACCAGAAGCTCAGGGGAGCCTGGGGGAGGCAGGTGGGAGGCAGTTCACAAACCATCCCTGTGCCCTGGTGGCTCCGGAGACCCTCCAGGAGACCGCAGGCAATTCAGAGACCAACGAGACTTCTGCTCCAGAAGGTGCTGGAGTGGCGCGGTGCTCAGGGAGATGTGGTGGAGACGCTACAGCACCTGGGGAAAGGAGCTCAGGTCTAGACCAGCACGGGCGTGTGGCCCCTGCTAGCAGGCAGGCCAGGCTGAGATGACAACCAAGCCCCCTTCATGTCCGGGATCGTTCCGGCTTTTGGTTCCCCAGTCATCACACAGGGTTGAGCGCTCAGCCACGGGCAGCGGAGCCGGGGCCTGCATGTGAATCCCAGCTCTGCCCAGGGGGCCTGAGCTTGGCCCTTCAATTGTGGGGCCTTTTTCCTCGCCCATCAAAACGGAGGCACCCCTACAGCCACCTCAGGGGGCTGCAGCGAGGAGGAAACGGGGATGCTGGGAGTGCGCAGCCCGAGAGACACCTAGCAGCGAGGCTGGGCGAGCGTTCCAGAACTGTGCACGTTCCTCCGCCCCGCCTCTCACGTCACACACACACAGTCCCTGGCACGGGGACACGGCCCGGCCTCGGAAAAGCTCAGGCCGGGTCTCAGCCCATGAGAACAGGGGAGAGTGGGCGAGTTTACTGTCTAATGGCCCAGCTCGCGAGGCCCGGCGACCAGCTCGTCGCCTTTGCTACGGTCCCCGCACGGTCCTGGGGGAGCAGTGGCCACAGCTGGCTCTCGGGGCAGCTAAGCATCACCAGCGACGAGACAGCCCACGAAGCAGCCCCACCAGGTCCTGGTCCTGTTAGGGAGACGCAACTGGGCTGACTCTTGATGCCACAGGAGCCCGGGAGCCCCAGCCCCACCGGTGGGCTCTCCACCGGCACATTTTTCTAAGAATGGTGGGGCCCCCGTTCCAGGAAATACCCTTTGGGGGCTCATCTTTTCGCTGCTGGAAACGCTGGTGTTGCCAACAACGACCTCACTGGGCCCACGACTTTGGCCGCAAATACTTCTCGTCTTAGGCTTGTTAAATCGCCCAGTGCTTTCTGCAAATGTTTCCGCTTACCGATGCCGGTGACCCGGTGTCCCACTGGCAGCGTCCCGTCTGTCCCTCTGTGCAGATGAGTTCTGACGCCCTCAGGCCCGCGTCCTCACTGTCCCACATCATGTGTTCCTGAGTTTTACCCATCATGCTCCTCACCGGGAATGCCATCCCTTCTGAATGCCTAAGTCTACCCCCTTGGATGAGGGCGCAAGTCACGTGTCACGTGTAGGTGACACGTGTGCACACATCTGCACGCGTGCGGCTGTGTACAGGTGATATTTAACATGAATATGCACACACCGTTTCAAGCTTACGGCAGGGGGCTTTCTCTTCTCAATTAAGCACAGTTCAGTGCCCACCTGTTACCTGTCAGGCATCCTGCCAGGTGTGTGTGTCCGAGGAGGCGCTGTAACAAAAAGACGACTGTCCCTGCTGTCAGCCAGCCGACACTCACGGACACCCACCACACGTCGGGCACTGCGAGGCCCCGAAACACAAGGATGCTTACGGGGAGACTCTGCCCGGAAGGCAGGGACGGTCTTCCGGGACATCTGAGAAACAGCCACAGTGACGGGCCTCTGGGACAGTCGTGGTGACAGAGGTGTATAATCTATAACCCCGTGGACACCAGGAAGCACGCCTCCCTGCACAGGGGAGCCAGGGAGGGAGGCAGGGGACAGAGCTAGGAGGCGGTCATAGGAGCCACCCCCTGAAGGGTGGGGGTGCCAGTGTGGGAGGAAGGGGCGCTGAAGACTTTCAAACGGGAGGCTCTTATGATCGGCTCTGTCTTCCTGGAGGAGCATCTAAGTGCCTAACTGGTCCTTAGGGGAGCTCGCCCGGGCCATGGATTCAGTTACCATCTATGTGCTGATGGCTCTCAAACTGTTTATCTCCAGCCCAGACGTCTCCCGGGCTCCAGCCCCTCAGCCCGTGTGTCCCACAGGCCGCCAATGCCCCACCCGTCCTTCCAGCTCCTTCTATCTGGGCACACGGCACCCACTTGGGAGATGAGCTGGAAGCCTGGCTGGGCTGACCCTCCCTGCCCCAGCTCCCGACAACACGGTCCCGGCTCGGGGAACCCTAAGTTTCCTCCAGTGGAAATGCCCACGGCCTGTCCTCTGCACTCACACAACAGACTCCCACCTCCACCCTTCCCTGCTCTGCCAGCCCACCCTCCACACCCTCTTTCAAAACTCCCTGGAAGCCTGACCACGCCACTCCCGTACCCCAGATTCTCCCCCACCTCCTCTCTGGCCCCAGGAGTGAGCCCGACCTCCACAGTGTGGCAGCGACCTCCACAGTGTGGCAGCGTGGCCCAGAGGCACACAGGACCCCACACCCCACTCAGCGTCTTCTCAGGCCACTCCGCTCCTTTTTCTTTCATGGCAGGAGGTGCTTTCAGTTTCCAAAAGGTCTTTTCTGCCTCAGGGCAGATGGGAAAGTTCTCCCCCCCACCGCCCTCCCCCAGCCCTTTGCACTCATTCCAGAAGGAAGAGCCCCCACAGGCCTCCTCAGGCAGCACCAGCACCCACCCACCGTGTCCCCCCCCACTTCCCCGGCTGCAAGTGCTGCCTCTCCAGCCGCCTACCGCAGGCGCCTGAAAGAACCAACTGCAGACATCACGGTGCAGGTCCAGTTCCCGAAGAGCGATGCCGGCTTCCTGGGTCGCTGGGACCCGGGACCACTGTCGCACGAGCACGGTGGGCACTCCCTGCTTGTTTGGCGACAAAGGAGTGGATTGAAGGGGCCGAGAGGGGTGGCCCAAAGTCTAGTTCGGGGCTGCCGTTTTTAAACAGCGAAACAAAAACCCAGGTGAGAGTGGACGAGGGTCTGAGCCACAGCATGAGCAATGGAGAGAGCCCAGAAGTAAACCCACGCTTCTGCGGTCCATCGATATTTGACGAAGGAGGCAGGCACATACAAGGGGCTAAATATTCTGTAAGTGGTGCTGGGGAAGCCGCACAAATACGTGCAAAAAAATGAAGCTAAACCACCTTCTTACCCCAAATACAAGAATAAACGCCAAATGGATGAAGGACCTCAATGGGAGACTCGAAACCATAAGACTCCTAGAAGACAACATAGCAGTAAAATCTCTGACATTTCTCTTGCAATATTTTTTCTGATATATCGCCTCGGACAAGGGAAACAAAAGATAAAATAAACAAATGGGACCACATCAAACTAAAAAGGTTTTGCATCAAACGAAGGAAACCCGCAACAAAGCCACAAGACAACCCACAGAACGGGCAAAGGTGTTTGCCAACGATACATCCGATATGGGCTAATATCCAAAGTTTATAAAGAACTCAGACAACTCAATACCAAAAAAAAAAAAACCATTTAGAAATGGACAGAGGACCTGAATAGATTCTTCTACAAAGAGCACATGCAGATGGCCCATAGACGCATGAAAAGACGCTCAAAGTCACTAATCATCGGAGAAATGCGAATGAAAACTATAATGAGGTATCACCTCACACCTGTCAGAATGGCATCAGTACGTCAACAAACGGGTGCTGGCAAACACGCAGAGAAACGGGGACCCTAGCACACTGCCGCTGGGGTGCAGACTGGTGCAGCCACTGTGGAAAACAGCATGGGGGGCCTCAAAAAATCAAAACCGGAAGTGCCCTCTGAACCAGCGGTTCCACTTCTGGGTGTGTATCCGAAGAAACCTGAAGTCCTAATGGAAAGATTACATGCACCCCTACGTTCAGTGCAGCATTATTTACAACGGCCAACACATGGAAGCCACCCAAGTGCCCAACGACAGATGAGTGGATGAAGACGGGGTACACGTCTACAATGGAATATTACTCGGCTATAAAAAAGAATGAAACCTCTCCACCTGCAACAGCACGCATGGACCTAGCGGGCACTATGCTCAGTGAAATAAGCCAGAGAAAGACAAACACCATGTGATTTCACTTATGTATGGCATCTAAAGAACAAAGTAAATGAACAAGCAGAACAGAAACAGACTCACTGATGCAGGGAACGTTTTGAGGGTTGCCGGAGGGGAGGGGGGCTGCGGGGACGGGGTGAAAGGTGAAGGGAGCGAGAAGTGCGGGCTGGCAGCTGCAGAACCAGCGAGGGGGGTGAGGCACAGCGCAGGGAGCGCGGTCCATAACACTGCCAGGACCGCACATGGTGCCAGGTGGGTGCTGGGAGTGCCGGAGGAGCCGCTTTGTACAGGATCCCACTACGCTGTGTTCCTGACGCTAACACAAAATAATAGTGAAAGTAAAAAATACATACATTTATAATAAGCTTGCAAGCCAGCAAATAAAACATTAAGTCTCTATACTGGAAAGGTCAAGAGACAGGAATAAATGCTTCAGAAAAGAGGGAGTAGGAAGAGAAACAGAAAATGTTCAAATTCTCAAGAAATGAAGACACCTGAAAAGACCCATTTAATCATAAATATTTTAAACAGAATGCTCAGCGCTGGCAGCCGGGTAGCATGACAGGCATGCTCAAACACGGGGCAACAGAGCATCTGTGATCTTTGACGCACAATTCCTCTCCCAGGAGTCGCAGCTGATAAAGCTATTAGGAATACAGTGAAATATGTGTGCACAAAAAAGTTACCTGTGGAATGTTTTAAATTAAAATTAAACCAATAAAGCAGGAGCGATGGATTATCAGATACTTGGGGAGCAGCATCTACGGAGCCGACGGAGATGGGAGGGTGTGGGGGGAGCGGAGTCCGGGGTGATGGCTAGGAAGACCACTTCGAACATTTTAAATTGTCCTGCATGCAGGTACTCGCTGGAAACGGGTCCCATCTGCCAAGTCGCCTTAAAGGCGACTCCTCTCCATGAAAACCTGCCTGATGGTTCCTGTCCTCAGGGTCTTGAGCTGTGAGCTGCCCACTGTCCTTGGAAGGCTGTGCGTGGGAATCACTTGCAGTCCGGGACGGTGATGCACGGGACGATGGTGCCCAGAATGAAGGACACAGCCAGTCCTGGACCCCATCGCCTGCCTGCAGCCTCCGAGCCCATGGGGCAAATCTGCACCGAGGGGGTAGTTTAAAACAGACAGAGAGTGTCAATCTTTTCCAGAAAGCTGGCAGAATAAACGTACTACTGCATTTTAAGACACAACTAAGTACTCTGCAAATGTGGTTTTCCAAACCAACAGAATTTTCCAGGAAGGATACAGCTTTAGAGGAAACAGCATTGGAAGTGTGCTCACCTCACTCTTACCTAAAAAAGCAAGCACTGTGAAGAAAGAAACTCTTCCGGAGAGCTCTTTCTTTAAAGCCAGCCCAAGAGGACGTGCCTCGCCACTCCCGGCACCGAGGACGCGCCCGCTCCTGCACGACCTCAGGACACGCGTGCCGTTCCAGCAGACCGTGGAACCCATGTCGAAATCCAGTGAGAAAATCACGGAGCTTTGGGCGGATTTTACCGATAATAATTACATAGCATTTATAATTTAGAACATGGTTCTTTGAAATGCCAATGTTTCTGACTTCATTTAAAACATTTTGCTGATTCTAGAAAGCCTCTCTCTATTAATAAGCGAGGATTTTAAAGATGAATAATAATATTTTTCCTGAAAAAGATTTCTGCGCACAGTACAAACTACCACGGGTTTTCGGTGTGTGGTGAAGCTGCTTCACTGACGAGAGCAACGCACTGATGCACAGCTGTTTTCCACGATGAAGGATCCCACGCTACCGGTGTCACCGCGCGGACAGACTGTGACACTGGGCAGAAGGTCTAGTCGCCCTGCGCTCAGTTGACGAGGTCTTTCTTCTCAATCACCCTGCACTCAGCTGAAATGTTTATTTCGTTAAGAGAATATAGGAAAAGGCTTACACTATCTCCAAAATTTAAAATAACCAACGGATGTTTAATCTTTACTTTTACTTTTTAAGGTGTATTTTATCCTTATTCGAGAGAGAAGGAGAGAGAAAGGGAAAGAGAAAGGGACAGAAACATCAATCAGTTGCCTCTCCCACACAACCTAACCAGGAATCGAACCCACAGCCTAGGCCTGTGCCCTGACCAAGAATCAAACTGGCAACCTTTCCGTTACGGGAAGATGCTCCAACCATCTGAGCCACGCCAGCTGGGGCCAAATGGTTACTTTAAAACACAGTTCCGTGAACTTTCCACCAAAATGCTTGGGTTTGTTTATAACGTCATAAATGCTTGTGGTTTGGCTATAAAATAAAATCCTCGCTGGGTGGAGGGAGCGCCAGGTGCGCCAGTGAGAAACTCTCGCCCAGCACGGGTGCTTGCCCTGCCCTCTCCCATGCAAGCGTTCCCCTTAGATTCTGCCGTCGCGGGAAGCCAGGCTGGTCCGCCGTCACCACGTGAGGGTGCAGAAGGGGTCTGAGGGTGCTTTATCCTGCCGAGTTCAGATGGCTCTCTCCCAGGAGCTCCTTGATCCTGTGTTAAATCTAGCTATTTGCCAACTTTAAATAAATGACTCCTAATTCCTAAACTATAAAGGCTTGGGATTTCAAACATTTCAAAACTAGAAAAAATAAACAGCAATAGCTCAGAGGATTACTACAGTGATTTCAAACTATGTCTGGGAGCAGCAGGCAGCGTGGACCTGACCTGCCGTGGGCCCTGCAGGAGAACCCCCGCTACGTCAGGAAACTTCTAGAGATACTACGTACAGGCTTTGCAAGGAATTATAATAAGGTCTCTCGCAACACCTGCCGAGGCAAAATGGAGAGAAGGTTAATAGCTAAACTCATAACCCCTTAACGCAATGACCAACCTCCAAGTTACTGTCATGTGGAAATATGTTATGAGGGTCGGGATGGTCCCCTGCATCACAGCACAGATTGCTACTGCCTTATCACCGGCTGGAGTTCTACTCAGAGCAAAAAGCAGGAGAAGAAGGGGCTCGGCCATAGTGGCCATAGTACATGTAAACAAACAAGAATTTCAGATGGAAAGCAGTAAGAGGTAACAACGTGGCGTGACCAGCAAACAAGCAAACGTGATCCCGGGCTGCATCGTTAGAAATATAGACTATAGAACAAGGGAGGTGACGTAGCCTCTTCTCTCTGCTCTGTTGAAAAACCGTGCCTGGGACGCCACGTTCAGTTGTGTCGAGTTTTAATAGGCATATAGACAAAAGGAAACAAGTATATCAATGGCAACCAGGATGATTAAGGGTCTGATTACGCCGTATGAGGAATTATTTTTGAATGGCAACGTTCAGCTACAAGACTTGAGAAGGAGCTATCATGCTGTCCTCAAACATGTGCCAACCTTGCGTGTGGAAGAGACTGCACCTATTCCGTGTGGCCCCGTGGGGCGGAGCGTGGACCAGGGTTTGACTGCAGGTAGGAATGACAGTCTGAACTGCCTAAAGGCGGAACAGAACGCATGGGGAGAGAGCGAGTCTCCGGGCCCTTGGAACTGTGCGAGCACGGGCTGAATACCCTTGGGAGCACCCCCCACCCAGACGGAGATGTCCAGCCCTGGAAGAACGGGGGCTGGACCAGTGGGAGGTGGGGCGGCAGAGGAGGCCAGAGCGCGGCCTCCTTCCACTTCGGCTGGAGCGGCGCCGAGTCCGTCTGCCCTACACTTGGGTTCCTGGGCGAGCTGTGTGTGGAAGAAACAGTTCAAAGGCTTACGAAAGTAAAGCAGGAGATGAAATGATCTGCGAGGTCCCTTCAAGTGCTGCGATTCTTACGCCCCCGGCCACGAAGCACGGGTGCGCACTGGCACTGTGACACTGCGGTGAGCTCTGACTGGGGACAGTGTTGAAGGTGACGCTGAGCCGAAGTCGCAACGCTTTGTCCTTCGCACCCGCGCCTTTCCCTCTTTCACACAGGTCCTTAATTCCGTATTTTTTTACCAGCAAAAAGGTGTCGTAAAAAGAGCTGATATTCAGGCTTGATAAAATCCAGGTTGGTTCCTCAAAAACGTGAAACCCGGATGACCATATGACCCGGCAACTCCACTCCCAGGTGTCTGCCCAAGAGAAATGACATCTGTTCACACAGACACCTGTACATGAATTATTCATGACAGTCAAAAAGTAGGAACCCCCGAGTGTCCACCAGCTGGCAGAGGATAGCAACACGGGGTCCATCCCTACACGGGGACGTTATCTGGCCATAAGCGGGAGTGCAGTACTCACACAGGCTTCAGCTTGGACGGACCTTGCAACATTATGATCGGCGAAAGACACAAAGGCCAGTTATTGTCCATTCACACTGACCACCCACGGCCTAAGTCAGAGACAGAAAGAAGACCCGTGGTCTCCAGGGTCTAAGGTGATGGAGGAATGGGAGGGACTGGGGTTTCTACTTGGGGCGACAAAAATGTTCTAACATTAGATAGTGGAGATCCTTGTGCAATGCTGCAAATATACTAAAAGCTCCTTAATCGTATACTTTAAAGGGGTGAAATTTTATGGTATGTAAATTATCTCAATAAAGCTGTTCTTAAAACAAACAAGAAAAAGAAAAGACTCTGACTGTATCTAGGCGTCAGTAGTTGGGTGGCCTTATAAAGGTACAAACCTTGAGCCCCCATATTTTCACATGTGAAAGAGGGTGGTGATTCTACCTCCTTCCCGGGGGGGGGGGCTTCAAAGAAAATGTGGAATAGAGGGCAGTATGTCCCCCATCATACACTGGCTTACAAATGAGAGCTTCCGTCCACTTTTCAAATATCATAGTTTTTCTTCTAGCAATAAAGGAAGTCTGTGATTTTTAGCTCACTTTACAGAGTTCTAAACACTCTGAAAAAACCAACAAACAAAAACAGGGCCCAGATTTCCTGCTTAAGTAAGACAGCCAGTATCTAAAAGATGAGAATGGCTAGGCTTCCAGGAGGCTGGAAGCTGCCTGGCCTGTGTGTGCAGCGTCAATTACAAATCGAGTAGGAGAGGCAGCCAGAGAAAGAGCACTAAGGGAAGGTAGAAATTTCTTTCATCAGAACAAAAGTTTCCCTTCCTCCCTTCTCATTTCGATACTACCTTCTACCTTTAGTACGTCAAGTGGGAGAGCCACCCAGAGAGTAAGCAGGGACTGTGTTTTCTGAAGCTAATACATAACTGTGACTTTTTCTTTCCTGTCATTTTCAAAGGCATGGAGCTGCACTCAACATATGAAAATTCATGAGTTCATGTATTATGCTAGGGTAGTCTTGCCATTGTAATGTAAATCTCTAATTTAAAAAGGAAAAAATGTTTCAATGTAGCTAATAAAATATCCAAATGTTTAATTTAGTTCTTGGTGAAATGGTGTTTCTGTGATCCACGACTTTAATTGAATCACCATAGTAATTAACTGAATTGTATTCATTTACATTTTCACTTAATGGAAGCCTCTTAAAATGAATAATTTCACACTGAAACATCTGTTGCTTAAGACGTCATCAGTGAGCATCCAGTTCCGCCCCACAGACTACTCCTGCTTTAAAGTGTATTCATAAGGTAACCAAAAACTAATAAGTAACAGAGCTAAGTAAGAACTTTTTGGGAAAAACAAACCAACAGTCATGATTCACTCAATTGTGTCTTGAAATGATCTTATTGTTTGCTTCTAGTTATTTTTAAATGATTTTCTTTAAATCATTACATACAATATGTAAGAGCTAGGTTTTACTTTCTTTTAGACATCGTTACCACTAGAATGCCTTACCAATATCTCTAAACTAGCAATTAACAAGAAAGCAGAAAATTAAAAAAAATCATGGATAGATAATGTTTAGGTCAACATTATGACTGAAATGCTATTTAGAAACAATATGTTCAAATCCCAGTGCCCCCTCTGAAAGAAGAAAAAGAGAGAGAGAAAAGAAACAATATAGCCAGCCCCCCCCAAACAACTACTCAAATGAAAACATCCAAGCTCATTTCAGAACCTAAGTCAAATTGTCAACATCTAGGAATGGACACATATTAATTTTTTAAAAGCCTCTATGCCTGGAAATCATTTAATATAATTTTTCAGCCACATGCCTTGCACAACTAACACAAGAGGAATCCTATCACAAACATGCAGGAGGTGGTACTACTGTTTACATGAAAAAACACAAATTGAAATATGATTGATTATAAGTCAATTAAGGAAAGTATTCACAATTCAACGGAGGGATCTGTTCAACCTACTGGAGAGTAGAACCCTTCCCACGGTGAAACTGTAAGGGATTCCAGGGGCCGGAGGAACACCAAACAGCCTCTATCTGCCTTACCACCTGGGGAGGGTCGAAAACCACAGGGGCTCGGCTCTGGGTTCAATCTGCAGAGAGTCAAAATTTTCATTCCACTGAAGACAGCACTGCTGACTCAGGGAAGGCCCACATGTGATTAGTATGAAAATGAGAAACCGCCAAAACGATCAGAATCTACCCCTCCCATGAAAAGGCGATAAATTTCACTAGAGAGTAAAATATTAGAGAATGCATGAACACACTCGCTAATCTTTATTGCTACAGCCAATACCTCTATTTGCAAACAGGTGTTGAATAGCTAGCAAAGTTCCCTTAAATCAGTTACAATTGCAAAATAAATAGCTTGAGTTGTCAAAGCGTCTAGAATTCCAAATTATTCCAACTGCACTAGAGGCCAGTTTTTAAAAATACACATTCTTCCCCTTTGCAAACTTTTGGGGCTCTCTGATAGAGCAATAAATTCAAGACGTAAAAAATTGTGTTGTTAATTTTTGTGCATGAATTATCGCACATAATGCTCTGACAAAATATGCAGTGTGCTGTGAAAATCTTTTTCAACCTTGCTAGTGAGATTGAAATCTTTCAGGCATGCAGGATTTCATATTTTTAAAAGATACCATACTGGTAGCTATTAACGTTTCCTTCCTGTTGAAAGAATTAAAAAAAATTTTTTTTCAAAATGTATCACCCTGTAAGCAAAATAAGTGGAAACACTTTTAAGGCAGGTCCACTTTGCCTGTCCATTTAGATTGCATTGAACTGGGATGACTTCATCAAAGTGGACCTGAATGGATTCTGAGGGTCCAACCGCAACAAACACTGCGTGCATCCGCGTAGGCGTGTTTTGTTATTAAGTGATTTGTTTGCCGAGTTCTTCATCCAGACCTTTCCAAACAGATGCGAGTTTGGAAGCAGAACGCAACACGTCCCCGGAGCCGCGGGGTGGCCGGGCCTCACACGCGCTGCCCGGTCGGTGCGCTCGCGCAGCAGGCGCCCGGGCCAGTCGGCCCCGCGCGCGCTGGCCGGAGCGGGGCGGGGGCGCGGCGAGCGCGGCCCGGGGCCCGCGGCCCAGCACAATGCGCCCCGGCGGCGGGAACCGCGCGCCCCTCCGCCGCAACTTTGCGCGGCCTCCCCGGCCGCCCCCGGCCTCGCCCCTCAGTCCGGCCCCCGCCGCGGCCCCCGCCCTCCCACCCGCCGCGGCTCACCGTTGCAGAACTGGAGCAACGAGGACGTGTCGTACAGGCTGCTGTAGCTCGAGAAACCGTCCTCCATGCTGAGGCCACCGGGCAGCGCCCGCTCCCCCGGCCCGGCTGTGCCGCCGCTCACCCCCACACTGAGCCGCCCGAGCCGCGGCCGGAGCTGGCGCTGGGGCCGGCCCTGCTGTGGCGGCCGCTGCCGTTACCAGGGCAACCCCGGGCCCGCCGCCGCCGCCGATCGAGCCAGCGCCGCCTCTGCCCGCCAGGGGGCGCCCGAGGGGCAGACGTGGCCGGGCGGGGCCGCGGCGGGCGGGGCCGGGGGCGGAGTCGGGGCGGGGGTCTGGCCTGCCCGTCCCAGGAGAGGAAGGAGGGCGCGCGGTTCCGCGGGCGGGGATAGTGCGGGATCCTCCGGGCCAGGCCGCCTCCTCGGGAAGGCAAGGCGTTGGGAACGCCGTGACAAAGGCGAGCGGAGAGGGCGGTGGCGACGCGGGAGGCGGCGGGGAACCCTACCACGGACGTTACACTCCCTGCTGACCCGGGCAACCCCTGCTGCGGAGGCCAAAGCCCGCGCTCCCCGGAGGCGCTGTCCCGGGGCTGGCCGGCTTCTCCAGGGCCAAACATGGACAACTTGTGAGCCCAATTCAGCTGCCTTTTCACCCCAGAGCAGCTCCGCTTTGGGCCGCGTCCTGCGAGGCGGGCCCCGCTGTCCCTACGGTGTCCCGGGCAGCAGGGCCCGCCTCCAGGGAGAAGGAGTGGGGGCTCCTGACTCCTGGAATCTTCGCTCACGAGCGGAAAAAGATGCGGCTTCCCACTTGCAAAAGCGGAAAGTCTGGGCATTTACAGGAGTTAAAACATCTGCTCAGTTCTGTCCCCCTTCCCCTGCCATCAGCGCCCGGGGTGCAGGCTTGTTACACTGAACTCTAGTTAACTTGTTACAGGACCCGAGGAAATCAGGGTTCATTCCATCTCAGAGAGGAAGAGTTAGGACACAGTACCACAGTAGCAGAAACACATAGATCCGCGGGTTTGTAACTTTTCCAGTTCACACGCACACAGGCTAGGCGGACGGTATACGTTCCCTACCGGAAGCCCGAAGTAAAGGTGCTGCTGGCGAGCGGAAGAGAGTCCGCTGATTGGATGACCTGGCTGCACAAAAAAATCTGAGTGGTTTCAAGTTGTAGTTACTCACTCCTGTAGGTTGAACACATTAAGGTGAAATGAAGACCCAGTGAAAAGTTACTCTTGGGAAAATCTGTGAGCCTCACTGGGATCCCGAGATCGAGCAAGGCCCGTGTTTCCACCAGCGGAAGGCCAGATCAGGCCCTGGGCTCTGTCACTGTGTGTGGCAAGTTTGGCTTATGTTTGGCCACGCCTGGCATCAGATGCTGAAGGCAGAGGGAGCAGAGGAAGCTCCTAGCCCCATCCTCGTCGGGGAGACGGAGCACAGAAGACAAGAGGGGTTATTAACGGCATCTGTAGCTGCCGGGCTACAAGTGCTGTTGTTCGACTGTGACCTGGTATTTGAAGGACAGTGGGAAGGACAATGTTAGTGATCCAGGAGGAAAGGTGCAGGGCCTGCTGACAGGTGAACGGGCTGATTTGATGTGACTGGACAGCTCAAGTTGCAGACGCTGGGAAGTAAGAGTGGACAGAGGGAACAGGAGCAGGAGGAGACCTGGCAGGAGATGGAGGGAGGCAGGAGGTGGGCACGCAGGTCAACGGCTGATCGGCACAGTGCCGGGGAGATGAGTCTGAGTGTGGACTGGCCTGCGGGGGCCAGGGCCCGGAGCCGGAGCAGCCTCGAGTGTCTGCATGTCTCCAGAAATGGGCGCTGAGGTGCAGACAGTCCGGAGGACCATACAGCTGGACAGTCAGAAAGGCCGAGAGAGGACAGCACACCTCCCATTAGAAATGCCATGTGGCTACTGGAGGTGGAAGCTGGTGAAAGAACTGGGATTTGGGATCTGTTGGCAAAGGTGACAAATGAGCTGCCTGTGGGGGGAATGGAAGGCCAGACAGGAGCTGGGCAGAGCCTTGGGAAGAGAAGAGAGGAGACTCGGAGGCAGGGTCAGAGGGGGATGCACATCAGCCTAGAGTATTATCTCATTACCCTCTGAGACCAGAAAGCTGCAAGGAGCCTTGTCGCAGACCAGCCAAGGAGGACGAGCCTGGGAAAGGCCCTCCCCACTGGCGGCAGAGGGCCTGCAGGTGACCTGGAGCATCCTGATGACCACCTGAGACGGAGGCAGGGCTGCCGGGCGGGAAAAGGAGAGCACGTGCACCTGCAATCAAGAACTCTGGCGGCCTTGGCTGCTGTGGTTTAGTGGTTTGAGTGCTGGCCCACAAGCCAAAGGGTCACCTGCTCGATTCCCAGTCAGGATTGATGTTTCTCTCCCTCTCTTCCCCTCTCTCTAAAAATAAATAATTTTTTTTTAAATAAAGAACTCTGGCAGGGAAGGGAAATGAGGCCAAACATAGAGGGCAGAGGTGCCGGGGGTCACATAAAGTCTCCCCCAAAGTGCTGAAGGACACTGTGCATCTCTAAGGCAAAAGACAGGTGCTATGGAGAAGGGCCTTTGAAAGGCAAAACTTAACACTGGTGCGCATTTGACCTTTACCCTTCTCTGTTTTTCTCATTCCCCATCTTCCCCCCTTCTAGTCCAATCTTTACTCTCTCTTTCTGCTCCATTTTGCGGTTTTGTGTGTCAGGGTACACTGGATAATTGATACAAGAAGCTGAAGTATGGCATCTTGAACTTGGGAAGGAAATGATAACTGTGAATGCTTAAAAGATGGTTCTCTTGTCCTGGCCAGGGTGGCTCAATTGGTTGGAGCATCATCCCATACACCAAAGGGTTGGGGGTTCAATTCCCAGCCATGGCACATGCCTAGGTTGCGGGTTCCATCCCAGTCAGGGTGAGTACAGGGGCAGCCGATCAGTGTTTCTCTGTCATATTAGTGTTTCTCTGTCACATCGATGTTTCTCTCTCTTCCTCTCTCTTTAAAATCAATAAACATTTTTAAAAGATTGTTCTCTTTAAGAATGTTAGTATTATTGATTTATAATGTTAAAAGTATGATATTTGGTAGCCCAAACTAAAAACAAAAAAAGGCCAGGGAATAAAATTCAGAAGAGGGACAGGGGAAAAATTTAGCTGGAGATTTTCTTAGACGATTTTACTTCCACTAGAGTTGCACAGTCCACTTGCTTTGCGATGATAAAGAGCGTTATTAGACTCTTAACTTAGAGTATTAAGCAGCCATGCTCTCCCCACAATAGTAAAAATGTGCTCTAAAAAAGCAAATGTAGTATAATGACAAGGACACGTGTGTTATAAGTCAGTCAGGTGTCATCTGCACAGCCCCGGAAAAGGATCTACGGAGAAAATTCAAGGAAAATCTCTGAAGACTTAACTAGTAACATGAGATTCTGAGCCCAAACATTTTAACAGACTGTATTTCACGCCATTTCGAGATAATTTATGGCCTGATTCCGAAGTCCGTTGTCATCGTAATAAATGACGTGCGCTCTCGGGGACAGCGTCAGCACGGCGTCCGTGCATCAACGGCACGTTCGCACGGCCTGAGAGGAGGAGAAAGGAGAACGGCAGCGCTGTGGCCTCCATTCATCGAGAAGTAACGAGATGACGCAGAACCACGATCATCTATCGTTTACGTCAAGATTCCTCCAAACACAGTTGCACAGTGCTGGGCAGCGTGCTTGGCCTGGACACAGCTTCCTTCAAAAGTCACATCAGCACTCGGAGAATGAAACAGAAAATCCCACCCCGGGAATGTCCCCAGAGGAATGGAAGGGAGGGTCTCGAAGATATCGTTGTGCGCCTGCGTTCACAGCAGCAATTCACAAGAGCCAAAATGTGAAAGCAACCCAAGTGTCCGTGGGGAAGCAGGTGCACGGAGAAGCAGAGCACGCTCCATCCGTACGGCGGCAGACTCTGCAGTCGTAAGAAGGAAGGAAATGGACTCATTCCGCAACACAGGTCGGCCTCGAGGACCTGGTGCCGAATGAAACAAGCCAATCACAAAATGACAAATATTGTCTGGTTCCGCGTCTAGGCGGGCCCCAGAGCAGTCAAATTCATAGAGATGGAAAGTAGAATGGTGGCTGCCAGGGGCCCGGGGGGCAGTTAACGGGCACAGCGTTTCCCTGGGATGTCGAAAAAGTGCTGGAGATGATGGTGGTGATGGTGGCACAGCCATGTTGTAACCGTACTTGATGCCACTGGGCCGCACACTCAGAAAGGGTTAAAGTGACAGATCGTGTGCTACCTGTATCTGACCGCAAGAAAAGAGAAGAAACCTAACAGGAAACATCACAGTTCGCGAGCACAGTGAGAGCCAGCGTTCACCACGAAGCACTGCTCTTTGCTCCAAACACCTGCCTGAGGGCTGAGCTGAGACCTAACGTGTATCCCTCCCTGTAGGTCATGATGTCTAGGAAGCATTCGGGTGCACAATAGTCTCACAAGTAAATGTAGCCTTGCAAATCGTGGTGAGCGCTAGGAAGCAGGAGAGAGGGAGTCGGATGATCCGGGAGTGTCTGGGTTGGGCTGAGCAGGGAAAGGGGAGCAGAATTGCAGAGCAACCGGAGCCAGGGGTGCGGAAGCCCCGGGCAAAGCCGGCTTATCTGAGGGACACAGGAGATTATCGCCTGAGGGCTCTGGTTTTGAGCAAAGGCAAGCTGCCCTTCCGTGAGTATTATGGGTTGCCCTGTGTCCTTCCCAACACACACACACACACACACACACACACACACACACACACACTCCTATGTTGAAGTACTAAGCCCTGGTACTTCGGAATGTGATTTGGAGCTGGGAGGGGATCAAGTTAAAACGAGGTCATTACGGTGCACCCTAATCCACGCTGGCTGGAGTCCACGTAAGAAGAAGAATCTAGGGCACAGAGAGACACACACAGGGAAGACCCCATGAAGACACAGGGAGAAGACGACCATCTACAAGCCACGAGAAAGGCCTGGACTAGTCTTTCCTTCACAGCCCTCAGAAGGAACCATCCCTGCCGACACCTTGACCCTGGACTCCAGCCTCTGGGGCTGGGGGATGATGCGTTCTTGTGGCTAAAGGCTCCCAGTGTGTGGGACTTTGTCACAGCAGCCCTGGCAAACTAACAGTGAGGTTATGTCACAGATTCAGAACACCATTCCATACTGATATTAAAAGGTAACATACACTTTCTCACGAGAAGACTGTTACTCTGTAAAATGAGAGGTAGTCACAGATTCTTAGATTCAATAGAGAACATCAAATCCTGAGGTCTCCAGCCTGCCGGCCCATCCAGCCGTCCCTTCCTGCAGCATCCCTGACAAATGCGTGGTCCCTCAGGCCAGTGCAAAGGTGAAGAGCTTGAGGAGTTAAAGGATTGATGTTTATTTTTATCCCAAACTGCCCTTCCCAAAGCATCCTTTCTGGACCCCCCCTTTTGCCTGGTCGATTCAGCCTTCCCCTGTCCTGGTGCGGGCTTTTGCCTGTTCAGCCGGAGTCCTGGTTTCCACAGCCCTGTGTGGTCACTCCAGGGTTAACTTGCCCAAACAGGGCTTAACGAGGTCATTTCATTCTCGGTCGCCTACCCCACTTAGTGAGAATGCGTTGGCTCCGACCTCCAGTCTGTGCTCCTGCCGCAAATGCTGTTTTGGCATCGGACGCGCTCCTGCCACACCACGCACTCAGCAGCTCCTCCTCACGATGCTCAGACATGCCCTACGCTTGGATGCTCTGGACCTGTGCCCGCGCCCCAGGCCCCAGGTGCCTGCCTTCCCTGGCTGCCAGCGTGGAAGCTGCCGCCGTCCACGTGAACTTGGCGGCCTCTGCGGTCAGGAGCGAGGCTGGCTGCTTGCTGCACTCCCACACCTGCTGGCGCTTCACTGTATCCCTTATGTCAACCTTGTATCAACCCGCCCCTGCCTTGTAGGAACCGGTGGGTGCACCTGCCCCCTGCGCGCGCGCGCGTGTGTGTGTGTGTGTGTGTGTGTCTCCCAGGATATTAGATGCCTCTACCGCATCATGCCCGACACAATGTTGAAAGTAGTTGGTGCTAAGTAAATGCTGAGTGAGTGAATGAATGAATGAATGAACAACTTGTCTAGATAAAATCAGTTGCCCATAACATGCAATGGCCTTCAGATGTCTAGAGAGCGCCCCTCTTCTCCAGGTAAAGTGCTTCATTTCTTCTCTATCCAGCAGGTGATGGTTTCTAGACCCCTCATCTGCAGAGATGCCCACCCCACTAAGAAGAAACAGGGCTTTTTCTCCTGATTCTGGCACTCAGAATCGAATACAATAACCTCAGAGCACTGACCTGGGTGACATTTCCCTTCTGATGCAACTGAAGTTTGTATTGATTTTTTTTTTGAACGGTCAGGATACTTACTGTTGGTTCCTCTTGAACTTCCTGTCAATTATAAACCAATCAGTCTTTGCAAATGAGCTACCATTGGGTCTTCTCCATCCTGTAACTGAACTAATTGATTTTTTTTTAAACCTAAAGACAGTCTTTATCTTTACCCCTGTTAAATGTCATTTTGTTGGTTTCAATCCATCCCATTAGCCAATCAAAATCTTTCAAACTCTTAAATCTGGCATCTAACCCATCAGCCTGTGACAGCAGCCAATGTGCCATAACAAATGCTCCAGCGTCTCCTTCATCCCGTGATTGACAAACATATCAGCAGCGCCGGAGTGGGCGGGGCTCTGCGCACACCTGCGCCGCCTGGCCTGCCTGGCCCGCCTGGCCCGCCTCGCCCGCCTCGCTGCACCTCTGTTGATCCGTTTGTCAACAGTCTGAACACGTGTGTTCAACTAAACGTGAAATTGCCCCAATTGTGCATTCGCCCAGCCCATGCTTCTCCGTGTCACCCACAGGGTGTGGGGAGGGAGCTTCACCAGGGCTTCATAAACGCGGTGAAAGGAGAGAACAACGTCGCTTTGGCTCCTGGTAAACAGCTTTCCTTCCAAGTTGTATACACGCACCCGCTCTTCAAAGATCTGTTAACATTTTTGCTCAGAACCAATATTAACATCAAACTTATCTTCTATATTTTCCAGAACGCAACTTTTTCTGCTTTTTGGAAAATTATGACATTTTCCCCTTCCAGTTTTCTGCGACTCCCATCTGGCAAAATCCGAGATGGTTTGCCCAGGCCTCGAGAGCAGAGTGGCGGTAACTAATCAGTCCCCCAGCCGTCTCTCACTGTCTTGGGCTCTTGACAATTTCTCATAAGGGTTGTTTCTTCAACTCCTTCCAGTTTTAAAATTAGTCTCCTTATTTGAGAAAAAGAAATCCTCAAAGTCCTAAACGTGCAGATGGGTGTTCAGAGTCCTTCCCAGCCCCGTTCCTCAGCCTCGGTCCACCCACGCCGCTTTCCACTCCCCAAACCCCCCACAACAGCCTGCCCCCGGGGCTCTGCTTGTGTGAGTCCCCTGCAGAAACGCCCTTGACTCAGCCTGTGGTCTCAGCTCAGATGCTGCCTCCTCTCTGTCCTGCCATGTCCCCCTCAGATTGCCAATGGCAGCCGGCACCTTTCGCCCGTGCAAACCAACCTGCCCGATGAGGCTGGACCAGGGGCGGGCACCCTGGGGGCCTTGAGGCCAGGCCTCTGCTCTTCACCCTGTTCATTCAGCCTCCCACAGCAGCCACGCGGGGTCTCCCCAGGGCTCTGCCTGCCTTGTGCCTTGCTGGGAGCCTCATCCTCAGCTGTGGGAGCGCAGCTACTTATGGCTCATCTCACAAAGGTGATGCATTTGTAGCCAGATGCGCCCAGGTCCCTGCCTGTGCACCAGCTGTCCCAGGAGGGCTGGGCTGGGTGGGAAGCACTGGACCAAAAACTCTATTTGACGAACACAGCCTTGTCAGAGGCTCTCCAACCGCATGATCCCATCCCTAAACTGTCGACACTTCGAATGCACAAACGTCAGAGCCTCCCACAGGTAAGCTGGGAATGGTCCAAATAGACATGAAAACTGATTATCTCAGAAACCCGTGGCTTTCCCCCCAGAGGGTTATTCACTCAAAAGTGTCCTTAACGATTTGCATCTATCAAAAGAACTGACCCATGTAGAAGTGTCTGAAACGAAAAATTAAAAGCAGCGTTCAGAAGGACTCGTGAGAAGACTGCTACTCTGTGAAATGAGAGGCAGCCACAGGTTCTTAGATCCAATAGAGAACAGCAAATCCCGAGGTCTCCAGCCCGCCAGCCCATCCAGCCGTCCCTTCCTGCAGCACCCCTGACAAATGCGTGGTCCCTCAGGCCAGTGCAGTGGTGAAGAGCTTGAGTTGTTAAAAAGATTGCTGGTTATTTTTATCCCCAACCGCCTTTTAAAATATTCCCCTCCCCCCAAAAAAATTAAAAAATAAAAATGTTGTTCCATTTGGGAAACTCGGCGTTTTCATGGTCTCTACTCCCAACAGCGTGCAGCTACTCCAGCAGGTCGCAAACCGCCATCCCAGGCTCTCCGCTGTACAAGGCTTCCAGGGGCTTCTGTTCATTCGCTCCATCGTGTTGCCTGCGAGGTGGCAGGCGTTCCTGGCTGACCGCCGGCTAACCACAGAGCCAACCCGCTGCTGTTGCTCGGCCCTGCGCCGGCTGGGCGGCCCGGGTATGCCGGCCGCCTGAGCGGTCACTGAGTGGCCGCCCAGGACTCGGAAGGGTCCTGGTCTGGGTGACAAATCATATGGTCATCCCAGCTGACGTGGAAAGACCTAGAATCTATCCATATTGAACACGGAAAAAAACAGGTATGTTTGAAACGCCACCCTAAGCTGCCTCACGGCATCACAGTTGTAAGAAACAGAGAGAAGGTGCCGGAAATCTGAATATTTGTCAGGAAAGTCAAGTCAAAGCCCAGCTCTGAGGTTGGCCTCGTCCCTCCCCGCCGCCCCCATCACGGGCCCCGTCGTCCCCGTGGTGCAGACACACAATGCTTCACTGTAACTACCAAGGCGTCGGGGAGTCCTCGCTCCCACTCTCGCCTGTGGAGTCCAGATTCCAGCTCTCCCACTGTCTGAGGCGGACTCAGGGTCTCCGGTGAGAGGTCACTGGAGAGGCAATGCCCATCCCCCACCCCCGCATGAGCCCCTGCACTGTGTTCTTCGTCACAGACAGTGCCTGGGCGCTGATCATTCCCACGCTTGTTGGAACACACCGAGTGCCCAGCCTGTGCTGGGGACAGGGGACACGGAGGGAAGAAAGCACCAACCAGCCTCAGGGTCTCACAGTCTAGGAGGGGCACAGACACACAAGAGCAATGCACCAACGTCCGCAGGAGGGACCAGGCACGCAGGGCCCCACAGGGGAGCATGGCAGTCACCAGCCAAGCATCTGCTCCAGTCCAGTCTCTGTCCCTGTCTCTGCTACGTGGGGACGCAGTGGGAAGGTGGCTGTCTGCAAGGCGGGAAGAGAGCCCTCACTGGGGACCCCATGCTGCCATCCTGGCCTCGGACTTCCAGCCCCCAGAACTGTGAGAAATAAAAAGTTCTGATGCTGAAGTCCCCCATCTGTGGCATTCTGTTATGGTGACCTGAGGTCACTAACAGAGAAGCAGGTAGACCCCCCTCCCAATCTCCTTTCTCTCCCTGCAGAACATGAGAAGGTGATTCTCTGAAACAGGTGAACGAAGGGCTTCTCTGCACATGCGGATACCAGGGGGGCCATCCTGAGCTGAGGACAAAGAACAGCCTACCACTGAATGGTGACACCTCACCCAGCCCCTTCCCACCTGCAGCCCCCAGAACCCTCACTGCCAGTGTCCACCCTGCAGACGAGACTGTGAGGACCCTTCTTCAGGGAATATGACGAGCTCTCAGGGAAAGACCTGGAGGTATGGAAGGTCAGGGGTCACAGGGATGTCCTCATGGTGACAGGTCACTTCTGGGGACTCAGAGCTTGCAGGCAGTTATTGAATGCTCCTCTCCAAAATTTGAATGAGGAGCCAAGAATTTCTAAACATTTGGGAAAATATAAAAGGAAAAAAGGGGGGAATATGAGGAAACAGAGAACAGAAAGAAAACTATCACTGACATCTTCAAGGGCTGAAGCTATTGCAGCCATGAATAAGCAGAAGATGCTAAAATTAGAGGATAAAAGGAGTTTTTGGAAATTAAAAATATGACGGTAAAAATAAAATCCACACAGAAGACTCTAAAATAGAATTAAGGAAATTCCCCAGAACAACAGAACAAAAAGACAAAGCAATATAGAATGTAGGAGAAAAAAATTCAATAATCACGTTGGGAAGTTCAATGTGTGAATAAGTGATAGGAGTTCCACAAAGGGTTAAGAATTAGAACGGCACTGGGGTTCCGAAGAGCAACGAGAGGAGCTAGAATAAGAAATGTGAAGAGTAAATTTTTGAGGGAAACTTTTTCAACCAATAGCCCAGACAAACCAATAGTTCAAGTGTGTGAGTAGACTAAAGATATTTTTCAGCCCTGACTGGTGTAGCTCAGTGGATTGAGCGTGGGCCTGCCAAAAGGTCACTGGTTCAATTCCCAGTCAGGGCACATGCCTGGGTTGCAGGCCAGGTCCCCAGTGGGGGACGTGCAAGGGGCAACCACACACTGATGTTCCTCTCCCTCTCTTTCTCCTCCCCTTCCCCTCTCTTTAAAAATAAAATAAAATCTTTTTTTTAAAGAAAAAGATATTTTCAGTCATGCAGGGTCTCAAAAATTTAGCTCGTGTGTGCCTCCTTTCTCAGAAAACTGCTGCAGGACGTGCTCCACCAAAACGAGGGAGTTACCAAGAAAGGAAAAGACATGGGATCCAGGGAATGAGGAATCAAACATGGGAGAGGGGTGAAGGGAATCAATCCCCAGGAAAATGGGAGGAGGGGTTGCCAAGAAACCAGTTGTGCAACAAGCAGCAACAATTGTGTGAGTAGACAGCCAGACTGCAGCCCGCGGACACAGGCTCTGGAGACATGCCACCTTGAAGATGAAGTTAAAAACTATTGAAAGGAGGTTTGCACATTCGCCAGAGTATTGGGGATGACTTAGTGATAGATACACAGAGAACAGAAGCCAGTTACTTGCTCCAGGAAAACAACAAATTGTAGAAGAAAGGAAATTCAATCGTATACTGCATGGCTTAACCAGGAATAGTGTTTAATAGTCATAAACAATATAAACGTAATGATCAAATAAAAATTATGACGTAACTCTAGTGGAAAGATGGGAGAAGGGTGTACATGCGTAGGTGTGTAGTGAGTGACGTGAAAGACAGTGAAGCCTTCACCTTCCGTGGTGGGACATGAACAGAGAACAAATCCCAGAACCTGGGAAATTAGGAAGTATCAGCTTCCCCATGTTATTTCAAGAAAGATAAAAGAAAGCCAAAAGGAATGGATAAGATATTCGGAAGTGGCGGTTGCTTCTGGGAAGGGGGAATGTGGTGTTGGCACGCGTTCCTCTTGTGGGGAAATGAGGGAAGGTAGCTCACTTTTTGGTATTAAGCCCTTGTAGAACTACTTGATTTTTTAAAATAATACATTTAAATCAAATTTAAAATCATATGTGCATTTTAATCTAAATCTTGAGCTTTAATTTGCTTGTTTGTTCTTTAGTTGGTTCATTTGTTCACTCATTCATTAATTCACACATTCATCCATTTATTCCCGCATTCATTCATGCATGCACTCATGCATGCATGCATTCGTTATTCCTGTATGCATGCATGCATTCATCCATTTATTCATGCATTCGTTCATGCATTCATTCATTTGTTCATGCATGCATGCATGCATTCATCCATGCATTCATCCATTCACTCATGCACACACTCATTCTGTAGACATCTGCTCTGAACCCTTTTCTGAAGGTCAGGTCCTGTGCCAGGCGAAGACAGCCTCAGTTCCTGCCCCTAAGTGTCCTTTTCTTTCAATAAAAAAATTGAAAAAATTAAAAAAACTAAAGGAGTTTAAAGATTTAGGTGCTTTTTTACTTTGTTTTGCCTAAGAGACAAAGTTCCTAAAGAACTCAAAATTCTACGTTTGTTCATCAGCTGAAGTCCTGGGACAATGTGTGGCTGGAGCTTGTGATTTAAAGGGGTCTTATGATAAATCTTCCAGGAAAAAAATGCCCCCATAATAATATCAACACTCATATTTTCACATATTGGCCACTTTGGGGGGGAAATAAATGTGGCAGCGGGAAAGGTAGTCTGACTGAGCACAAATTTACGGGCGACACACCACTGTTTAGGAAGAGGGGAATTCATTTATGACCAACATTACCAATGAAAACAAATCAGAATTCATTTACACACCATAAACGGAGATGTGGCCCTCAATTACATTATTATGGGCATTCTTAATGATGACGTTTAATGATAAAAACTAACCATATCCAAAAAAATGGGACAGTAAAATGCTACTGACGTGCCATTGGTATTCTGTGTGAATAAATTCCACAAGATTTTACATTTCTAACAGACGGAATTGCTTCCTTTTAGCTCCATCTATAGGGGTGCGGAGGAGAGCCTCTGGTCCGCATTTACTGTACGAGCAGCTGTGTCACCCGCTAGGATTCCACCTGTGCCTGTGAGGCACTTCCCGGCACCTCAGGAGAGCAGCGGGGACACGTTCTGAAAAGAGAGCCCCGGTGCGAAGAGACCACGCGCTTCGGTTCGAAGAGCATACGCGTGAACTGGGCCGTGAAAATTTGCTGTGAAATGCTCTTTCTCCCTGATGGGACCTTTTGTGCTGTGACTATTTCTACCATCCCAGGTGAATCTACAAAACGTTTTTCTTTAAATATTTTATGTATTTATTTTGAGAGGGGAAGGAAGCGAGGGAGATAGAGAGGGAGAAAAACATCAATGCATGAGAGAGACACTGACTGGCTACCTCTCACACGCCCCCCACTGGGGACCTGGCCTGCAACCCAGGCCTGTGCTCTGACTGGGAATCAAACCGGTGACCCTTTGGTTCTCAGGCCGGCACTCAATCCACTGAGCCACAGAAACCAGGGCGTGAATCTACAAAGTGTTTTATTCAAAGTCCTTGTTGCTATCCCCACAGTGCCATTATGTGGGTCATAGAAGAGGCTTATAAGTTATACCTGTGTATTAGGCATGCCTTTCAAATTGGAACAAAAATTATATTACGTAAAACACGTTCCACCTACTCTGGTTCATCTCAGATGCCAATTTCTCAAATGCTACCTGCTCTGGGGACCCGCCCCTCCCCACGGCTAGGCGACCACAGCCCTGTGTTCAGGTGAGCTCCAGCCCTTCCAGACCCTGCCTTGCCCTCCAGTGGGCTCTGCGCTCCCTGGCAACAGAGACTAGATCCCTCCGAGGCTCTGTGACTAGCAGACGATTCGACTTGGAGACACAAACTCCTGTAACTTTTCAGGAAGGCTGTGACACTCTGCCTGTGTCTGGGCCCTGTGCCAGCACTGAGTTTCTAATTATGTAAAATGTAGAGAGCAAGTCTGCGTGAAGAGAGGGGCGACTGCTTTCTTTTTTTTTCTTTTCTTTTCTATTCTATTCTTTCCTTTTCCTTTTTTTTTTTTTTTTGGAGGGGGGCAGATTTTGCAATCAGAAAAGCTCCTTATGATCACTGGACTAGTTTCCTTCTGAAGCTAATTAGTAAATTGCATTTCTGGCTCTTTAACGAGGTTAAATTTAGCTCATCTTTTCCCTTAAAGTCAAGCTGTCAGTAGGATTTGCAATTAAAATGTTCACTCTCAACTTTCTTTCCCATTTAGGGGGCATTCGCAATGCACCCCCTTCCACCCTTCCTCCCTACCCCGGCAGCTTCTCCCCAACCCCGGGTGCCCCGTGCACACAGCAAGATGACTCTTTACCTCTAGGTTCGAGGGTCACCCCTAAGCGTGGCTGACACCTCTGGACCGCCCCCCACAAGCAGGCAGGGCACGAACCCATGGCTGCGAATGAGCCCTCAGTCCAGCAGCTGAATGCCTGTTGTACTCCAGGCCCCCAAGGAGCTATGGAAAATGCGCAACAACCTAATGCCCAGGGCCGACGCAGGGGCCTGGGATGTGGGGAGGTCCGGGGGGGTCCCAGAAGAGGAGAAAAGGGTGCCCTCAAGGGAGGATTGGGGGGTCGGGCAACATTACAGAAATACCGAGCACCACAAAAATATCCTTTAACAGCCGCCGAGTCCAAGCCTGGGTGTGCCAGCTGACTCGGCCCCCCAGGCCCCCAAGATGCTTAAGAACCTCATGGTGAGGAGTGCGGCTGTGCGTGCGTGCAAAGGTTACCAGGCCGCCCCTGCACGGCTGTCTTGTCTCTGGTGACCAGAGCCATTGAGAGCCAGGAGAAGGGCCCCTGCCCTAGAATCTCGCCTCCAAGCCTCCCGGTCTCTGCTTGGAACTGGGCGTCAGTCCTCCCACCTGCCTCCCCTTGAGCCCGGCAAAGGGCTCTTCGCGCCCACCTCCCAGTGCGGGTCAGAGGCCCCCCGCCACGGCCCAGCACCCCAGCCCCCAGCAGGACGGCCCTGGGGTGGGGGTGGGGAAGATGCTCACCCAGCGTGCGTTGGGCTGAAGAAAGCCACCAGGCCAGGTGCTCCCTGCGTGAGCCACCTGCTGCCTCTCCTCCCAGGAGATCTGGGGAGGCAGAGACTGGCCTCAGGAGCCTCGGGAGCCCAGTGCCTGCATCCGACTTCTTTCGTGGCCATTAAGCAAGTGGGGCTGGTGATTGCCAAGAGGACGGGCAGCCTCCATGGTGCCGCACTGATGTGCCTCCGGCTCCGGCGCTCGGGAGCAGGGCCGGCCTGTGAGGGAGGCAGCGCCCACCGCGCCTCGCCGGGTCCCTGCCCATCCACACCCCGTGCTCAGCCACGAGACCCTGCGTATCTGGGTGGCAGCAAGTAGGGCAGAGGAGGCCTCCCCGGGGGACCGGCTGCAGCTAGTGAAATGAGCTCAGTGGCCTGGAGCGTCCCCGGAGCCAAGAGGGGACCTGCAACCAAGCGCTCATGTCTTTGCCGTCAGAGCGACTTGGAATTTCAGAGGAACGTTACCTGTGGGAAAACTGGAAAGCATTTTTTCTCCCCCAGATGTGGGCCTTGGGCAAATGTCCACCCTTCTCTAGGCCTCGCGGGTGTCCTTCCAGCCCTGGCCTCTGAGGCCCTGCTGGGTGGAGGGTCCCAGTGGGGTGCTGAGGCAAACGTGGACGATGTTTGTCACAGCACAAAATGAGCTTAACTCTCGGACTTCGCAGGGCTCTGAGATTGTCCACCTGACATTTTCATAGCTTTTCTTTCGTGGAATGGTGACCAGAGTACATGGTCATTGTGGTTACATGTCCTTAGTTAGCAAAATAAAAAGCTGGCAGCCGTATCCTGCTGTCCTGGAGGGCTCAGGGGCGTGCGGCAGCCCATGACTCATGTTCAGCAGCCCAGTCTGGACCCTGAAGGACTCTCACTTGGGCTTTTGTCACTGTAGGACCCAGAGGGGTGGCATGGGGGAGCGGACACAGATGTACACCCCATCTGTGGGGACAGCACTGTGACCACAGGGTCCCAGCATGCTCAGGACCCAAAGCCTTCTTCTACACCTCGGGCGGGAGAGGGAGAGCTCTTGCATGTATCTTTGCAGGGGGCTGACAGGCAGAGCACGGGCTCCCTGTCCACCAGCCAGCAGGGCACCACGGGTCAGACTGTGGGTCGTGACCCACGCATAGGTCATGGAATCAAGTTAGCAGGAGACCGAGACCAGCGTCTTAAACAAGGAATATTGTGGAGCAGGGCAGACTACTTCGGGGGACAGCCCCCGTAGCTACAGAGTAGGATCAGTATTCAGCGTGAACCTTCTGTTTCAAATACATGTGTATGTTGGAATGTATACAGTCAAAGACAGTTATAATATATACAGTCCTTCCGTATGGAGGAGTAGATTCTCCGGAAATCAACCCTCCAGCAGACACACTGCAGACAGAGTAGCAGCAAACCGAAGCGGTGGGTTTGGGAGCGACATCGAACCTAGAAGAATCAGCCCACATGGGGCGAGTGTCTCATTTCTGTGGCCTCGCCCTAAGGACAGCCACATCTGTGGTAAGGGCCCAAGGGGGCTCAGTTCCACAGGAGGCTTATTGTCCCCTTGACAAGGACCCGGGAGGAGGAGCCATGGACAACTGGGGAGGCTGGAGAGTGGGAAGGAGCCTCATGAAGGAGACAGCCAGGGGAGGAGAACCCCAGATTCTGTGTGCACCACCGTGCCGCGGAGTTTGAAGTTTGAGTCAAACCAAGTGAATCGCCTGCTGAGACAGAATAGCAACACCCTTCACGACAATATCGCAGAATCCAGTCCCCGTGACAGCATACTCACAAGGTCCAGGATACAACTCAACATCACCCACATGTAAAGGGCCAGGAAAAGGAGGCCCAGTCTCAAAAATAAACAAATAAGTCAATCAACAGATACCAACGCTAAGATAGCCCAGATATTGGAACTATTAAAGAAGAACTTCAAAGCAGCTACTATAACAGCACTCAAGGAGGAAAAGAAAAATATGTCCAAATAAAGGCTAGGACATCGCAGTCGAGAAATATACAATGTAAAAATGAATCCATCGGCAGCGTTCTTCATAATAACCAAAAAGCAGAAACCATCCAAATGCCCATCAGCTAACGAGCGAGCCAACAAAGTGTGGTGGGTTCACGGGACGGGATATTATTCGGTCACAAGAGGGACGAAGTTCTGACGTGAGCTCCAACGTGGGGGAGCCTGGCAATCCGTACGTTAAGTGAAAGGAGCCAGTCACAGAGCACCACACACTGTGTGTCCCCATGGACGGGACATTTCCAGGACGGGGACTCTGCAGAGGCGGGAAGTGGGGTGGCAGCGGCCAGGAGCTGGGAAGAAGGGGAATGGGGAACACTTGCGAATGGGTATTGGGTTTCCTCTGGGAGCGGTGAAAAGTTTTAAAATTACAGAGTGGTGATTATTGCACAGCGTTGCGAACGTGCTAAAAACCACTGAGTTATACACTTAAAAGTGACAAATGAAAAATTTAGAACTGGAAACCACATTATCTAAAGTGAAACAAATTCACTGGATGAACTCAGAATGAGGATGGAAATGACAGAAGGGAAAATTGGAAAACTTGAAGAGAGATGAGTAAAACTTTTCTAGTTTGAAAAAGAGAGAGAGAGAAAAGATGGAGCAGAATTAATAGAGCCGTGGGGACGTGTAAAACAACATCAGAAACCTAAAAGTGCCAGAAGAGAGAAAAGAGAAAATGGGGCAGGAAAAGCATTTAAAGAAATACTAGCTGAAAACTTCCCACAAGTGGAGAAAAACATAAATTCGAGTGCCAAGAAGCTCAGCAAAATCTGAATAAGATAAATGGAGAAAACTATGCCTTAGGCACATTGTAGTCAAACTACTGAAAACCAGAGAGAAGGACAAAAGTCTTAAAAACAGACAGAGGCCCTAGCCAGCTGGGTGTTGTCCCGCAAATTGAAAGGCTGCTGGTTCGATTCCCCGGCAGGGCGCATGCCTGGGTTGCAGGCCAGGTCCCCAGTTGGGAGTACATGAGAGACAACCGATCGATGTTTCTTTCGCACGTTGATGTTTCTCTCTCTTTCCTTCTCCCTCCCATCCCCTCTCTCTCAAATAAATAAATAAAATCTTTTTTTAAAAGACAGAGAAGAATTATCCATTATGTACTGTGGACATCTCACCAGAAAACCATGGAGGTCAGAACATAGTGTACCAACATCTTTAAAGTATTGAAAGAAAAAGTATTGTCAACTCAGAATTCTGTATCCAGCAAAATTATCTTTCCAGAATGAAAATGAAATACAGACGTTTTAAAGTAGAGGAAACCTTGGCGATTCATCACTACCAGACCTGCGCTGTAAGAAATGCTAAAGGAAGTCCCGCCTCTGAGAGGAAATCATGCTGGGGAGAAACTCAGGTCTTCGTGAATGAACCAAGGGCATCAGAAATAGGAAGTACGTGGAGAAATACAAAAGGCCATTTTTTCTCTTATTTAATTGACTGTCTGAGGCAAAAAGGACAATACGGTCTCGTGGGTAAAGGATGGCGGGAATGAGGATGGATGGACCTGTGTGATTGCAAAGTTCCCACATGCTGTTTAAGTGGAGTGACACCAACTTTGAGAAAAAGTAAACATTAGGATGCGTATTATAATCCCTAGAGCAGCCACGGAAAAAGCAATGCAAAGGCATAAAGCTGGAAAGTCCATGGGTAAATTAAAATACCCCCCCCAAAGGACAGGAAAGAGGAATAGAGAAATTAAAAATAGTGGCAACAAACAGAAGATAAATAAATAAAATGATACACCCACATTCAGTGAAGCCAATAATTATACTCAGTGTTAATGGGCTGAATGAACACTCTCGCTAGAAGGCAGAGATTACTAGAGTGGAAAAAACAAGGAAGAAACAACTATTGCTGCCCACAAAGACTCACTTTAAACATAAAGACACATGCAGATTGAAAGCGAACAGGCGGCGAAGACGGGCCAGGCACACAGTAGGCACGACAGGGTTGCAGGGAATGTGTTGACGTCGGGAAACATGGACTTCAGAACAGAGAAGCCATGAGAGCTGAAGACAGATACTTCATAATGACTGAAGGTCAATTCCTCAGGAAGAGGTAAAAATAACAAATGTATATGTGCCAGATAACGAGCCTCAAAATATACAAAACAAATATCAACAGCTTTAAAGGGGAGAAATAGACAACTCCACAATCATGCTTTTCTCTCAGCAACGTATAGCACAGCATAAGCTAAGTAATGACAAGGAGGATTCCATGACATCTTGACCTACTTGATGTTTATACATGTGGGTTATAATGTAAAATACTATATTTTTATTAGGACTCATTTCTTAAAAAGTTTTGAAAACTACTCTTCTAGGGCAAACGCAGAGGACTGAACTACAGACCCTGCAAAATTCATCATCTAGTGGGTGAGACAGGTCATTATAATACCGATGGAAATTGGTATACG